>CM075505.1:22960286-24170286 GCA_037950675.1 Hypophthalmichthys molitrix
GATCTGAATGCTTTGAATGCATATCCAGACTATTGATTTAAGAATTTCATCTTTTCTATTGCTTTTCTTTCATTTGCATCTGTTCTGAAAGCAACAATAATAAAGGCAAAGCACTTCATTTACAAGACTAGACTTGAATTTCACCATGCAGTGGAAAAAGGTAATTTCCTTACATTTGTCAGCTTTGTATTTTTATACTCCAGGGAAGTGGCAGCATTAGCATGTGCTCAGGAGGCAGAACTACACAGCTGCCTCCTAATCCACACGCCAGGGTTGGATAAAACAGCACATCCATACTTGCATCTGATCCAGCATTAGCCATTTTTAATCAGCCACACAGACATTAATCTAAAAATAGCATATTAAAGCTAGGATGTTGAAATGGAGCAGAGACGGCAGAGGAAATTTGTAGAAATCAATCTTTGCCCTGCCCTGCTGCAGTACTCAAACAAAACTGCTCTATTTTAAGAGGGTACAGTTGAATCAATACCAAAATTTTGGCTTATGATAGTGGTCTCAAATAAAAAAATAAAAATAAAATAAATAGCCTTGAGTGACTTTCAGTACATTCAACAATTCAATGTTGTCAATGATTTCTGAGGAATCTTTTTTGTTGTTGTTGTTATTCTGATAATGCATTTAGTTCCTTTTTATATAATGAAATAATATAACTTTCTGCTAACTACTGTCTACAAAAATGTTTTGTCTCTCCATCTCCTCATTGTACAAAAATAGTGTTGTCAAAAGTACCGACTTCGATACCACGTCAATACTGAATTCGTAAAGCGGATTCGTAAACAACTCTGATTGGCCATTGTGTTCACACGCTCAACATATATGTCTATGATTGGCTACAATGATCAACGCACAGGAGCGTTTGAAAGCACACGGAAGTGTTTGCATTTGAAAGCGGGAGAGTTAGAAAGCAGGCGTCTATCAGCGGACGGGTCTGCTGATAGACGCCTGCTTTCAAATGCTTCCATTTGTATATGTTTAAGTGCTCTGTAAAGAGGGTCAAAGATCTATTTACTGTCTATTTACAACATGTTTTTGAAGCATTGATCGTTGTAGCCAATCACAGACACATATGTTGAGCGCGTGAACACAATGGCCAATCAGAGGGGTTTACGAATCCGCTCAACAGTGCTCAGAGCATCACATTTTTTAAATTTCAGTATCGACTTGGTATCGAAGTCGGTAGTTTTGACAACACTACAAAAATATATTTAAGATTTGCTGAAATTTGATAAAAACTGCGCTTAAATGACTGACTTAAATTACAGAATAAAAAAAATGTTCAATCAAATTAAACTACTTTAATCACAATTAAGTGATCTTGAAAAACGTGAATGTATTTGGTAGCTTATAAGAATATTTCTAGACCTGGAAAGGGCATGTAAATTATTAAAATCTTACATATACATATTTATAGTTGTGTCACGCTCTACAATAATCTATCGGGTAGAAATTCAGAGAAAAAAAAAATATTAGAAATCTTTATCTTTGATCCTTTTCCAGTAAATCACAAACAACTGGAAAAGTCATGGGGCCTTCAAATATTGTTGTGGACAGTGGGGGGCCTTAGGATCAAAAAGGTTGAAAACAACTAGTTTAGGGGCTGTTCATACAGGACATGTTTTTGAGATGTTTCTAAATTTCAACATTCATTTAAATGTATTAATTTTTATGCTTCTATGCCTGAATTTGCAATATGATGTTATCGTAGTGTTTCACTTGAGTACCAATTATTCACTTGAGTACCAGTAAACAACACAACCCTATTAGAGAAAGCTAAAGAACAATTCTAGATGTGAATTCGTTCCACAAAATCAGTGAAAATAGGGGATAGTGTATATTTAATAATATAAGAGGATACTGCAGGTTATCAGGGGAATAGTCAAATTAAATAATGTCCTGGTTTAGTGAACATCAGTAATAACAAATGCTGCCCCACCCCATGGCACGTCTGAGCATCAGTGGTGGTGCTGATGTGTAACAACGGTGCTTTTGTATAAAAGAGAAACCAGGGAGGGGAGTTGAGACAAGGGAGGTGGAACGGAGAGAAGTGAGGGTGTAGAGCGTAGGGAGATGAGTTCATCTTTACTGTAGCCCAGATCTTGTAATCAGTACAGGGAACGGTGACACGCTGGTGACTGAACTAGAGAAGGCACTATTCCCACAGAGCCACAACCACACAAATGAACCAATAGAACTGAAATTACCAAGATGAGAACAGCAAGTTATTCTAATCTAATCGCATTTAATTAGTCAGACGCAGTTAACCTTTGTGACATTCAAAGTAGGACAGGATTAGGACTATAAATACACAATTCCTTATTATAGTTCTATTTTCTGAAATTTTTATTTTTTGCTGCAGGGTAAATGGATATTTTTAATTTCAGTTTACTTGACTCACTGTGGAAGAGGATGGAAAACGGCCTAAGACAATCTACTAAGGCAATTTCTCTCACCCTTTAACAATGAATGTTTGAAAAAAAAAAAAAATCTTGCTATTTAAAAAAAGACAAGACAAATGTCTCCAGTGAGCCCTAGGATTTCAATGAGCCTCAGCAGTTTCTGCCAAACACTCCTACAAAAGATGTAACTTTCACTCAGCATAGAGATAACACTGGTTTCTGTTCAAGGCAGCTGACATATGCCATTGTGTGGGTGTGCACAGTCATCTGAAAAATATCTATTTTTTATTTTACTTTTTGTGCCTTTAATGAATAGTAAAGTGAAGAAAAACAGGAAAGTGTAGAGAGAGAGAGAGGCAGGATTAGAAATGCATGGATCAGACTCAAACTTCAACTCTTCTGGAGCAGCTCATATCCTCTGTAGCTGTGAAATCTCACTTGTGCATATTCAGAATTGTGTGGGACAATTTAAGAGACTCAGGAGAACATCTACAAATTAGACTTAGTAGTTACGTTTAAGGGAATGTTTTCAGTGAATAACAATTCAAATTTTGGTTTGTTCCTCACACAAAGCCAAAATATAACTTGGAATATAGCACTTTAGTGACTGCATTTATAAAGGATTTAAAGGGAGTTATGAGAATAAAGAAAAGTTATAGGGTTAGTTCACCCAAAAATGAAAATTATCCCATGATTTACTCACCCTCAAACAAAACACCGGTCACGAATTAGAAGTCTAAAACGATCATTTTCAAAGACAAATGTCGGAGGATTTCGATATAAGAGAAGAGGAGTTTGGGTTTGTAGTCCAGCCCCATTTGTTTGAACCGCAAGAGGCGTCTAAGCTTACGATACTCCTACATCCTACGTCATTGCTTCAAAGTTACTCCTTTGGCGGAAGCTAGTTATTTGAATTTAGTTTTTGAACTTTTGAATTTAGTGAATTGAAATTTTAAATATGGATATTTTTATTACACAAACGTGCCGCTTCGCTTCAGAAATCCCCACTGGAGCTGTATGGATTATTTTTATAATGGATGGATGAAATTTTTTGGGGCTTCAAAATCTTTATATATATATTATATATGTATGTATATATATCTCAGATTGTGTTTGTCTGAAAGAAGATAGTCATATACACCTAGGATGGCTTGAGGGTGAGTAAATCATGGGATAATTTTCATTTTTGGGTAAACTATCCCTTAGGGGAGACCATTAAAAGAACCAGAATTTTTACACTCTTAATCATATACCTAATATGTTGATTTAATTCCTTCTTTGATTTGATTGGCATTGACGAGAACTGTTATAGACTGCTGAGGCAGACCAGCCTAAAAATGTGTTAGTGTACTTTTGTCTTCCAAAAAACAAACAGGCCGGTGTGTAATGGAGCGCAGCAGAGAAGCACCAAGAATATCAGATATTGGGAGGGGAGATTTTTGGCCACTTCTAGGTATTGTGGGGGGACTTTCTGGTGGTTATGGCCCTGGTCCTTAGTCACTGTCTCTTAATCTTGCATGGAAAAATAGTTGCGTAAACATGTTATTTTATCCTTCAGAGAGGAAAGACAGTCATACAGGTTTTGATCAACATGAGAGTATTTTTGGAAGAACTATTCCTTAAGTACTTACACTATCAGTCAAAAGTTTGGAATCTGTAAGATTTTTAATGTTTTTAAAAGAAGTTTCTTCTGCTCACCAAGGCTGCATTTATTTAAATAAAAATACAGTAATATTGTGAAATATTATTACAATTTAAAATAACTGTTTTCTATTTGAAAATATTTTTACAAAGTAATTTATTCCTGTGATGGCAAAGCTGAATTTTCAGCATCATTACTCCAGTCTTCAGTGTCACATGATCCTTCAGAAATCATTCTAATATGGGGATTTGCTGCTCAAGAAACATTTCTTATTATCAGTGTTGAAAACAGTTGTGCACTTTTTTTTTTTTTTTTTTCAGGATTATTTGATGAATAGAAAGTTCAAAAGAACAGCATTTATCTGAAATACAAAGCTTTTGTAACATTATACACTACCGTTCAAAAGTTTAGGGTCAGTAAGAATTTTTATTTGTATTTTTTTTTTAAGAAATTAATACTTTTATTCAGCAAGGATGCATTAAATTGATCAAAAGTGACAGTAAAGACATTTATAATGGCACAAAAGATTATATTTCAAATAAACACTGTTCTTTTGAACTTTCTATTCATCAAAGAATCCTGAAAAAAAAAAATATTGTACACAAATATTTTGTACAATTGTACACATTTCAAAATAAGAGTCCCGGTGTATTTCGGGCTTGTTTATAATTAAAAGTCACATGCTAAGTTTTTTTTTCTTCTGGGCAATATTGGTATTTTGGTTACACAATAAATTGTATTTAATTTGATTTCCATTTAATTCATAGTAAATTATTGTAGTCTCCCCCACAGGAAGAAAAGACTAAGAACATTATTTGACACGTATTTTATTCATTATATAAATTATATATAAAATCTGTGTCCCATTCACTGAGAGAGACACAATATAACAGCAAGGAGAACATAGGAAAAGGAGAACCATTTAAATGCTGTAATTTTAATAATTTACAATGCATAATAATGCATAATATTAGTATGTAATTAAAATTAATTTCAATAAATAAAAATACTGTTAAAAATCACACATTATTTGTTTGTCACATGTATAGCAGACCATTTTTGTGCCGTGGGTAATAGGAGGATTTTTCACCCGGCTACCATCAAACCTGTGGGAAGCACTGATTACTGTTTTTACTGTATTTTTAATTAAATAAATGCAGCCTTGGTGAGCAAATTAAACTTCTTTTAAAAACATTAAAAATCTTACAGATTCCAAACTTTTGACCGGTAGTGTATCTAAAAATTAAATGTTACAAGTCAAAATACATCTTTGGGTACCCTAGTTAAACTGTTCTTCAATATCTGAGGTTATCCAAAATAAATAAATGTGACAAGATAACCATTATACACAGCCCATCAAGCCTGAAGTCAAGAAGAACATAATGTTTCACAGATGAACTCAGAGTTCATGGTCCAGCACACTCAGCTTTTTAATCTCAAAACAAAGCAATAAATTAATAAGCAGATCTGGGCTTACACCGTCCCACTTACGCCACATGCCTGCTACACTATTCATGTTCTTCCCCTCACTGGGTCAAAAACACCCACAGATGGCACTGATGGTACAAATTGTGGCATTAAACCTCAAATCCCCTTTCCTGAACTCTGTCAGCCCCACACTCACCGATCTCCATCTCAATGAAGTTGGCTTCCTCCGGCAATGCCCGTGGCAGCACCCCTGGGTCACTGAAGCTGGTTCTGAGCAGCATGGCCATTACGAAGACGAAGAGCAACACTGCAAACACCGGGATGGCCGGAGACAGGTGCACTGCCAGGTACGGGCACCTGTACAGGACGAGAACAAGCAGGGTTACAAAAGATGACAAGGAGAACATGAAAATAATAGCACAGAGGTTAAATTAGCATATAAAGCAAAACAGCTATATCTCTAGTTTCAAAAAGTGAAGCATGGAATTTTTGTGCTATTAATGCCACAAAACTAATTAGGAAACTGTTTGAGCAACCTGACAGTAACATTGCCAATGCTGTGAGTTTGGGGATGGGACTATCCATTTATCTAAAGCTGGGTGCACATTTATAATAGCTCTTTGCGACTGTTGCTTGTCAGACTGTACAAACATGATCCCCGCTGTAAGCCATGTCACACTGTAGGATATCAGTTGCCATTAATTTCAGACTGAACGGCAGTCAAAATTTGTTAAAAATGGACAGTGTTGGGGTAACGCATTACAAGTAACTTGAGTTACCTAATCAGATTACTTTTTCAAATAACTAGTAAAGTAATGTATTACTTTTTCAATTTACAACAAAATATCTCAGTTACTTTTTCAAATAAGTAACGCAAGTTACTTTTTCACATTTATTGACTGACAGCTCTCCTGTCCCCATGATGAGAGAAATAAAGTGCAGAGGTGTTGTGTGCGCGGTGTGAACATGATGGTTATTGTAGTTCTAGACTAAATGTGAACATGTATTTACTCATCTCACTTGCACAAAAACATTCAGTATTCCTCAAAATGAATAAAAACAGTGAAATGCGATCTCAGAATTTTACGCAAACCTGTAATAATTAACTACATTAAATTACACAAATATACTTTATGTATTTAATCTCACTTTATTAACCAATGTCTTTGCTGCTGACTTTCAATGATCTAATTCAACCATACTAATAAGCAAAAATTACTTTAGATTAGATTTAGAAATAAGAGTGTTGAACTTCCATCTCCTATATCCTGTTCTTCTTTAATCCAGAATGGCAGCACAGCTGAAAGGTTTGTTTGAGCTGCGCCCTCTACTGTACAGGCGTAAATATGCTTTTCCTTCAGCCTGAGGCTTATTCATTTCACTTTTGGTGTGAAACCAAAACATTTGCCAAAAATAGAACTTTTTTTGTGGTATGTGTGGTATTTTTGTGATCCAATTGATTACCACCCTACATTTTTTGCAGTTGAATATCCTGTTCCAGAACTGTCACATTATGATAGTCAGATGGTTTCGAATTGAAATTTGTGTTGATTTTCAACAAAAAAATCTCTAGTGTTCATTTTGATCATGGCTTTTCTTGAAAAGAAAACTGTAAAAAAAAACTAAGATGTGTGTGTGTGTGTGTGGAGCAAGTGTTTTTTTGTTGTTGTCACACTAATTGCAGCAGAGGTAAAATCTGATCGTAATGGTCGCTAGTTTGACATGTTTGGTTGTCGGCGACTACAGACTATCAAAGACTACGGAATTTAGCTGAGGATCAGAGGAATCGTTTAGGATTCACAAAATTAGTCTCAGATGGCCAAATCATGGCCAAAATCGTACAGTGTGCACCTGGCATTACTTAACGTAAGATAAGGGTGTGTTTGGAAAACATTATAATATAATCCTACATAGGACAAGTGGTTTGGAGAATGGATGGAAAATAAAATGAACTGAAATAAAATATTTCTTAGATTCTGTTTGATGATGCAACTGCCAATAAAAAAATGCACAATCCACATTTATCACATAAATGCTGCTAAGAGTTTTTTCTTCCAAAAAGTTAGTTTTACACATTAATTTCACTAAAGCAAAATGGTAATGAATTTGCATAAGATTTGCATAAAAAAAGCAAACATTTCAGTTGGATTGCCAGTGTTTTGGGCTATAACTTTCCTAAATCTAACACAAAAACATTTTTGTTATCTTTCTGATGAAGAATTAGTTGGCTGTTTCTCCCTGAAATAAAAGGGGAGATCATTGATGAAGAGGTTTTGTAATATCTGTCCAGCTCAGTTCTTCCCTAAAGACTGTCTTTTTAAAGCCAACAATGAAGCAGTCAGGGTGGATGTTTACTATGACTGACTGTGCTTTCTCCTTTCCCGCAGGCAGACAGCCATACAGCAATGAATTTGGTTGCTCCCATAAATTGCGGATGACTTGGGTCTGGTAAAAGTGCCTCCTTTGCTCAGCCTGCAGCAGATTGGTCGGCTCCACAGGCCACTGCATTGAGCTATTAATAGGGTCACCCTAGCTCTCCTACACCACTCTCTCCTTCAATGTAGACCTGCTATACTAATATAATGTATGGCTAATACATCACTATAATGGTACATCTCATCACATTCACAGTACATTCATTCTCAGGGGGAAATTTGCTACACTTAGTGTTCTGCATGTGAAAAGGACATCTTTACACTAACACTAACTAAAATACAGTGAGACAGAAGATATGACTAGTAATGATAATACAAAGCACTAGATTTTTGTAATAAAAATGTGATTTGTGTTTGCCCGTACAAAAAGTTGCCACTATGATAGTGTTGTGGGAGGTTGATTACGCACAGTTTAAGACTAGTAAAATACAGGGACTAGTATTATTTAAGTATTAGTTATATACTATTATATTACTATTGATAATTAAACTTTTAGATTTTCAGTTTTAATCACAATAAGTTAAAGTTTTAAGCAATTTTGTTATGTGCTAAGTTTTTAACATTTCTATATGGATTCAATTTATTTTTATTTTCGTTTTAGTAATTTTAGTACTAAGTAACTTGAATATATTTGTTTCAGTGAGATGCCAAGGCAACCTTTCTAATATTTGCTGAAGTTTTTAATGTAATATTTATATATGACTTTCTTCTTTCAGCCAAACATCCATCATAAAAGTAATCGACTCCAGGGGGTTACTAAAGACCTTATGAAGCGAAGTGTTTTTGTAAGAAAAATATCCATAATTATAACTCTATAAACTAGAATCACTTCAATATGTTACTTGCTTTGTAATTTCTTTCTATTTCTTTGTAATTAATTGTGAAATTTACTAACAGTTTTTGAGTGAGAACTGTTTCTACAAATTGTTTTCAGTGTATGTGTATATACAAATATAAAAGTACTCTGATGCTAGAACAAGCTTTAGTGTATATTTTACACATTTATAATATTTTTATAATGTTTTTATTTGTCACAAGTCTAAGACATTTAGTATTCCCTGTAGTCTGCAAGGCAAAAATCATATCTGAATCACTAAGAAAAGTAGAAGCACATTTCTCCTCAAGCCACATATTTAATGCATCATTAATACTACAGATTTTAACTCTGTTAAATACTTTTGGAGAGTTAGACTTATCAAGTACAACTTATAATACACAAGATGAATCTAGAGTTTTATACAAACTATAATGTGGCAATCTAATCCTCCTACAATGCATACTAGAACACCGGTTTAACCTGTCTATACTAGCTTGTGGGTTTGTTTCCACATACGTCATACTTGCTGCTTTAGGACAGCACAAAGTACAACAGATTGCAGCTGTAAGAAATATTAGCAACAGAAAGATTAATTCCAGTCAGACTACATGGTACAAGTTGAGCTGTTTCACACACTGGTGTGTCAGCATACCAGAGCCATCAATACACTGTAATTCTACCTGTGGGACGGGTCAGATTAGTTTGATCCATTTTAAACTAAGAGAGTGGAAAACATAAAGAGGAGCGAGAAAAATCCAGAGCAGAGCTGGTCGATAAAACTTTCCACTGCCCAGATCCTGAGTAGAATGCAGCAGGGAAAACCATTTATTATTGTGAAAGCTGTGTTGGGGCAGATCGGAGCAAAACTGAGGAGAACTCTGTGTGTGTGTGTGTGTGTGTGTGTGTGTGATCTGCTGATGACTTTAACCATCCTGAACCTGCGCCATCATCAGTTCCTATGACAGCCCTGAGCTTCCAGGACGTTACCCATCATGCAAAGCTGGACGTGACTTCTCTCCCCATAATCAATACCAGCGATAAGCAGCTCCAGTGTTAAAGATTCTGTTATCGTCACTACTGACGTACAAGGTTATATAACCACCATAATTAGCACTTAACTTCCTCCATTAAAGAATAAAAAAAAAAACAAAAAAAAAAACACAGCAAGAATTGTGCCTCAATATGCATAATCAACACTTAATTGTTGAAAATCAACACAAATTCCCATTCGTAAACCATCTGACTACCATAATGTGACAGTTCAGGAACAGGATATTCAACTGCAAAAAATGTAGGGTGGTTATCAATTGGATCACAAAAAATGGGCGTTACACGTACCACAATGTAGCTAGACTGAATGAGAGTTTGCTAAACAATCCCTAAATAGCCATTTGGCTTAGCATTATCAATCAGTATCAGTGCAAGTTATTTAATTCTAATTCAAGGGTACAAAGAAAAAACATTGTTATGTCTGAAATAACACACCAAATGAAGAGTTCACAATAAGACCGGAAACATGCATCACCAAAGTAAACAGGGTCAGTTCTGATTTCATGTGGAATTGTATGCAACAAAATGGGGGAAATTTAGTGGAAGACTAAAATGTTTTGCATAGATACTTTTTAATGAACTGTGGTATAAAGACATTTAAACACTAGTTCAAAACAGACACAATCAAAGCCACTCCTGTAACTGTGTTACAGCATCTCCACCCTTCTGTTTGCCTTCACGGCTTGTCCTTAGTGAATTATCTGCACACTGTTCCACAGAGAACAGTGAAAAGGACTGTTTTCCACACTTAATACAACATGAAGCACAACTGCAGAGTTTTATGGCTGGCTATAGGGAAAGGCTTATCTGTGTGTTGGTAAAATCAATAGAGCTGCTTCATTGGTCTGGCTGGTCTCTAGGTGGAGATCGGTGGGGGCAGGGAGGCCTGACAATTATCATTACTGATAGCGTTCAGCGCAAACATCCGGTACTTCACCGGAAAGCATAATGAGGGGAGAAAAAAAGCAGACGATAGCTAAAACAACATGTAGATTCATTGTGACAACCTAAATCAGCATATTAGAATGATTTCTGAAGGATCATGTGAAACTGAAAAATTCAGCATTGCATTCACAGGAATATATTACCTTTTAAAATATACTAAAATAACTTTTCTATGGGTGATATATTCCTGTGAACGCAATGCTGAATTTTTCAGTGTCACATGATCCTTAAGAAATTCAATTCAATTCATTCAGAAATCATTCTAATATGCTGATTTGGTGCTCAAGATATATGAATATATTCCTTATTTTAAACTTTATCACACAATTACATGTTCTATTCTTGACTCTGATGCAGAAATAAGCTTCCTTAACAGATACACCAAATACTGAGAGAAAGATTTTCTATTTGTTATTACTAAGGATAGAAACATGCATTGATGTACAAAATACAAAAAGTCGGTCAAACTCTTAAGGACTGAATGGTCCTGCAAGTCCTAGGAAAACTTTCAACACGCAAATAATCACCTCATCCGTTTGAATTTTGCATTGCAAAACATGATGATACGATGTTAAAGTAGTATGTAATAATAGCGCTAACAATAACAAAGATTTGCAAGTGAACAAATAAATTGCAATATTACATCCTGATGTGACAGTGGCTTTCTCTGTGTTAAGTGACTTTCAGGAAAGCTTAAAGTACAATACGTGTGGATAATCTGATACAAAAGTACAAAAGGTTATTTCAGCTGTCACACAGATATAAAATGCTGTAATGTACCATGACATTGCCATGCCTGAAAATTTCATGCACAGCCTCTGTTAATTCTTTATAAAGTGATTGCCAATTTAAGAGCAAGTGATTCACGAAGCAAATGAATTACACATTACTGGCCAAAAAAAGCAGTATCCTAATCCCTCATGGAGACAAATTTGCCACAGCTCCAGTTTTGCATTCACATAACACAGGGACACAAAAATCCAAAAGGATAAACAGTCTTCTCTCCTCAAGACACCTGCAGAGGGACAGCAACAGACGGCAGCCCTCGAGAGCTCACACAGACCATGGCACTGACCACAAACACCAAGTCATACACTTAACAATTCAACAGCAACAACATGAGTAACTATCCACCATTCAATGATACACATAAAATGTACAGACATTTAAAGGGTTGAAATGAAAATTCTGTCATTAATTACTCACCTTCATGTCGTTCCACACCTGCAAGACCTTCGTTTATCTTCAGAACACAAATTAAGATATTTTTGATGAAATCTGAGAGGTTTTTTAGACAGCAATTTAACCACCACTTTCACTTTTTTTTAATTTTATGAAGCGACGAGAATACGAGAATAAAAGTCGGCATTCTGACATAGAACCTGGAAGTGCTGAACATAAACAACGTAGGAGAATGGCATAGAAGATATCATTGAATAAAGTCGTTATTGTTGTTTTGTTTTTGTGCACAAAAAGTATTCTCGTTGCTTTATATCATTAAGGTTGAACCACTGTAGTCACATTTTAACGATGTCTTTAGTACCTTTCTGGACCTTGAAAGTGGTGGTTAAATTGCTGTCTATGGGGATAAAAAAAAAAAAACTCTTAGATTTCATGAAAAATATCTTAATTTGTGTTCTAAAGATGAACAAAGGTCTTACGGTTTTGGAATGACATGAGGGTGAGTAATAAATGACAGAATTTTTGGGTGAACTAACCCTTTACCTGCTGAGCAACAAAGCCATAAAACAAACATACAGGACAAAGGCAGAGTGAAACCTGAACCATGTACTTCTAAGGTGAAAGAACGAGTGGGCGAACACAATCAACAGAATCTTAAGACTGTCAATATATTAAGTGCTACTATGTAGCAGTTTCACTGGTGTAAAACTATTTTCATAAGAAGATGGAAGTATGTTAAAGATAAAGTGTCTAAGTCTGCATCACTAGCATTACCGAACCAAATTGCAAAAATAATGTCATTTTTCAAACAGGTTTCCTGAACACTCTTTGTTTGACATTGATGCACAAACATACAGTTTTGCACCAAACTCATGCCAAAGGTCGTGTTGCTGTTTTGATAGTGTCACATTATTTACACGCTTTAGGAATTCAGTCTATAAATGTCTTATTTGAAGTTGTTTCTACATGTTGGGTTTTTCAGTGTTGTTATTGTTAACTAATCTTAAGTTATTTAAAAAATGTTGTTAATTGAAATAAAGCTAAAATAAAATGGATATTTTATTACAAATTTAAACTAAAACTAGAAATGTTGCCTATCAAATAACAGATATAAAATAAGATTATGAAGAATTAAAACTATAACTGAAATAAAAATAATTTAAAGCTATATTTAAAAAAAATGACAAAGCAGATTACAATATTACTAAACCTAATATTTTCATTAATATTATTTTTTATTTTTTTTTATTTTTTTTTTTTTTTAGATTTAATTACACAGTTCACCTTTAAGTTGACGATATCAGGCAAATAGCTTTCGTTCAGTCAATGATGAATCGACAAAGTGAGTGCAGGATCAGCACTGTCTTGTCTACTTTCACACACATACACAGACACGTTGCAGATTTTACACAGAATTTCAAGCCTACACAATCAACTCCCATCTCATTGCTCTAAATCTGATATCCAAACAGAGGAGAAGCATTAATGCATTGCAACCTACACAGTCTTGTTTACACATAGAAACCAAAAATTAAAATATATAAAAGTGCAGAGACTTTCAGCAAACAGGGACACATATGGAGAGGAATGGAAGGGGATGTGGGATACATTCTCTTCGAGAAGACAGAGCAAAAGACAAACCACTTTAGAAAAACGGTGCAAAGCCCAGCCCTGCTAATCAGTCTTGTGCTTGAAACTCAGCCTGCATAGGAATAAACTGTCCAGACACAGAACACAATAATGTCAGCATTCAGTATCAGCAATACTTGATAAATAATTCCCTGTAAATTCAGAATAGCTGGAAGCAATGTGTTTCCATAAACAATGTCTGTCTCTTCTGGAATTTCATGCTCTGTATTAAATAAAAGATAAAGTGCACATAAAATAAATGTGCACTACTGAAACTGAAGACCCTGTAGACCATATTAACCTCAGATGATAATTAATAATTGTGATTCTTTTGTTATATTCATGTCCAGAATTTTATCTAGGGCTGATAACAATTTTAGAAAGCTATATTTGACAAAAAAAAATACTCATAATAAAATAGTAGTATTCATAAGACACTATCACATGGTTTCAAACCTAACATCAATTCCAGTCCATAGAGAAGATATTCAATTCTGGAGCTGGTTACAGACAATGCCTGTATATGAAAAATCTAAGGATGAACTGAAATGGTAAGTGCCAAAAAAAAAAAAAAAAAAAAAAAAAAAAAAAAAAACATTCCAGTTCCTCTGTTAGGAATTTGGAATCACACTTTTGCTCTCAGACCAGTTTCTATGCTAATATGTCTGCCCCATGAGGACTAATTATCAATAACAGTGATATAAACATGGCGTGCAGTGAAACCCTACAGGAGCTAGCAGCTCCATGCATCACTGCGAGTTTGCGGAGGGAATTGTTTCCTGTATGCTGATGATCAGGCCTAATGGAGGAGCACAGCACTGGAGTCTCAGGAAACACCGACCACAGACGTCACAGTCCACACAAGGGAGCCCATATCCACCCAACAGAGCTCACATCCAGCTTTATCAACATGAACAGCAACCTGCTATTGACACAGCTCTTAATTTCCCATCCATCAACAGGCGAAGGATCTCATTCAACTTGAAATAATTGTATATTCTTTCATTAGCAAATCTGTGTTTAGCTATATTAATATCTATATATTCTAAATTATTTTAGGTTCATATTAGAGTTGGAGATCTCAAGGCTCAAAAAGGCTCATATCTCATTCCCTTAATGAAACCATATTGTCTTTTACAGGCAACAAATCATTTATTTTTGAATGAATTAATGAATAGCAGTTGACTACATAACATACAGTGATGGTAAATCTTGATTAATTCCTGCCAGTTGGTTCATTCGATTAGTTTGCTCAAAATAGCAGGTGTGGTGACAGACAGTGTTGCCAAGTCCGTGGTTTTCCCGCAGAACTGGGCTACTTTTACACTGTTGCCGCGGATTGTTTTTCATGTCCGCAGGTTGAAGCGACCCCAAATAACATGATATTTACCCCCTGGAATGCGTTTTTTTTAATCGTGGGACCCACCCTGAAACACAACTGGGCTGGTTTTGGGCTAGTTTTGGGTAGCAATTGGGCGTTTTTGTTGTGTAAACCTGGCAACCCTGGTGACAAATCAGGTCCTCCTCGAAATTGGGTCTCTGTTGACTACATTACATACAGTGATAGTAAGTCTGACTAATTCCCGCCAATTGGTTCATTCGATCAGTTCGCTCAAAAGAGCAGGTGTGGTGACAAACAGTGTTGCCAAGTCTGAATTGGGCTACTTTTACGCTGTTGCTGCGGGTTGTTTTTTATGTCCGCGGGTTGAAGCGACCCCAAATAACATGATATTTACCCCCTGGAATGCGATTGGGGTGGTTTGAGGATAGTTTTGAGTAGCAATTGGGCGGGTTTTGGTGTGAAAACCTGGCAACCCTGGTGACAAATCAGGTCCTCCTCGAATTGGGTCTCTGTTAGGACCCCAAGCGATCCCATTGGCTCAAATTAATTTTAATAGGCACTCTCTTTAGTGACTGAATACAATTCCTACAAAATCATGTTACTACTTTATTATGACCATTAATGCCTGTATTAGTTAGCTTATGTACTAGCATAGCATACAGATACCCGACTAGCCTGATAGCTTTTATACACGCATTTGCACTTGCTTTAATAATGTTAATTTATTCATTTAATAGGCTATTATTAATTAATTCATTTAACAAGTGAAAGAAACATTCAATTTGTTTTATTATGCATATATAGTAACCTATACATATTTTTAAATTAATATCGCTCATATTTACTTAGTATAATTATTAACTGATGGTTGATAGATACCTGAATTTTGTAATTTAGAACCTAAATTTAGTCTTTATTTGCATAATCATTAAGGCTATTGCATCTTTTGGCTAAAATGTTTTGCACGTTTTAATAAAATGATACTCATTAAAACCAACTGTGGTTTGTATCCGTGTTAATAAACTATATTAAGTTGTAAACATAATTCCAGTAGCCTACATTTTTGTAACATTTAGAATGTTTTCAGAACACATACGGAAATCCTCTGTTTTCTGTTTAAATAGTCGACGAGTTGTTGACTCAAGAACTGCTGAGCGCGATTCGGATCGTTTCTTGAACGAATCGTTCTGAACCTCTTCAACCAATTCATTGAAAAGATTCGACACAAAAGAACGATTCATTTCTACTGTCATATGAATACACAGCCATGGCGTACGGTAACCTCAGTGTCAGTTGGTACATCAGGAGCGCTCACACAGACATTTTTTGATTGTTACTTTTGTTCATTCTTGCAATGACATTAAACAAAGGCAATCTACACATCAAAACCCCTATTATAATGAAAGAAAAACGAAGCTATCCACACTGATATCCCGCGTGTGCAGTCTCGACAGCTCCGGCGGTTAGTCGCGTCGCATGCGGTGTAGACGAGGTCTATAATAATAATCATCAATAACATGTACTTACTCAAAGGCGAAGAACAGAGAGCAGGTTCCAACGATGAGAAATAAGGTCAGGTAAAATACTCCTTTCTGCCTAGCCATCATTACCCGTCCATCGCAGCAGAAGGTGTTTTTCCCAGGTAATTTCTCCCATTTTCGAGTAACCTTCCGTGATATCATCACCGCCGACATGGTAGCGAATGTACAGTCAGATTGTCTTTTATCAATTTATCCTGAAATAAACCACAAACGCGTCCACTAAATAATTAACCTGAGATTAACGAATGCTTAAGTTATCAGCAATAAAAATACAGGAGCTTCTTCTCAAGAATGTAATTCTTCCTTCACGTGTAAGATTTGTTTGTAGGATTTGTTCCTCGTGAATCGTCACCATCTGTCTGTCGCTCTACATATCTGCTCTTCTGTATTTAAATCCATGGTTAAAGTCCCAATCAAATACCAAAAAGCAAAATCCTCATCCAAAAGCAGAGATTTCCCATACTGGCACAATTTAAAAGTGCTTCCGTTCACAATTCGTACAGATTTCGAATGGGAAAGCGAAGCTGACGTGAAATAAACGTATAAATGCTAAAAGCACATCTGGAGTGAGAGTGGACCTTGACCGACTGACATTTATGTCATTGGTTAGGTTGGTTAAAAGCGTCTATCCCGAGAGGATTATCTGTCCCTTTTCTCTTGAAAGGGTGCAAAATAAATTTAGGTAAAGCCTTTTGTTACTATACCGATTATACCGAAATTATTCGTGTAATGTGTACGATAATCTTTCCTCCAATTTCGCGTCGTAGGATGCGAGCAAGCCTGGATTCTCATCGGGAGCAGGAAACACGCCTAGATTGAAATGTCTCTTCTTAAAGGGCCAGTGTCTCACTGTACAGGGAACAAAGGAATTTTGTCAACCAATACTAATATCCAACCATTAAAGCAATCATTCAGAATGACTAAGAGAAATATTGTTACTTCTAAGCCCATTAAGGGAATGCGATATTTTGAGCACATTCATTCTTAAGTCTATTTAGGGCCCAAGCAGAGGACCCTATTGTAATTGCTCAGTCAATTCTTCTTCTCCGAAATAAATCGCATTTTTGAGGGCCTAAACATGCTCAAACTCATGAAACTTTGCACAAACATCAGAAGTGGTAAAAATTTACATCTGATATGGGTTTCAGAATTAGGTGTGGCAAATGGCTCGATAGCGCCACCTGCAAAATTTCAATTAAGCGCCCTTCGCGCTACGTTTCACGTACAAGTATGAAATTCGGTAGACAGATGTAACAGCCCAATACCTACAAAAAAAGTCCCTCTGTGCAAAATCTGAAAACTCGACAGGAAGTCAGATATTTTGAGTTTTCTCTGCAAAATTTTTGCCATTTCCAGACGTTGTACTTTAACAAACTCCTCCTAGAGCTTTAATCAGATCAATGTCATATTTGCTCAGTCTAATCTAAAGATCTTGAGTTTTCGTTGAACGGCGTGTCCGTGGCGGCCTGACAAAGTTCGATGTTTCGCCATGAAACAGGAAGTTGATGTAACTCGGGCATACAATGTTCGATCTGCCCCAAAAAAAATTGTTGATATTAATGCAAATGCTTTCCTAGGAAACAGCCATTAGTTTTTCTCCGTGCCCTGCAAAAAAAAAACAAAAAAAAACTTATTTTGACTTATTAATAGCACATTACCTAGTGTTCTTTCTTTCTTTCTTTCTTTCTTTCTTTCAGCCTAAATCATTTTTGGAGTATTCAGCCAATGAGATGGCAGGTGAGAAACAAAAGATGCTTTATTCAGTTGTTTATGCACCAGTGATGATCGCATGAGTAATTTATCTCTTCTGATCTTGCACGGAAAGGAAAGCCTGTGTCTTGCTTGTGTAATCTCGTAAGTATGTAAAATGCTCAGCTCGTGAGAGATGGAGTCCAGCCAGTTTATTAGAGACCGTAGGCAGAAACTAAGAGCTATAGCAAAGATTATTTCAATAAAAAATAAAGATATTAATCACTCAGCATGAAGTGAGAGAGAAAGACTCTCTCTATCTGTCTTTATAAAAAGTGAGAAGTGTGCGATTTAGAGAGACAACACAAGGAAAATACAAGAACTGACCAACATTAACAAGTAGGCCTAAGTGGCATATTGTGCTTCCTTTGGAGAATACACAAGCCCTCGAACCTATATATTCGAACCTCGAATATATATATATATAAAAATTTTGTCAGAATACATGGCTAATTTTCAATGACTGTCAGTGGAGAAAGATGCTTTTTGTGCTTTTCAATTGTAAGCAATTAATGCATTATTTACACTAACTACAGCTGTAAACATTAAGTAAATAAGTTTAAGACATGTCAATTTATTTAATAATTAATCATTCAACAATTAATCATTAAACAATTAATTAATTATTCATTCATATTTTAAGTGAGTTACTTGAAACAAACGTGAAGCGTTTAGTTATTTGCTTGATTCTTGCTCTTTTTTTCTGAATATTTTAAGATATGCCAGGGGATCGTGTATTAACATAAAAGTGGTTAGCCTATATATTCTATAAAAACTTAAAGCACACAAATCATTTCCGCCCTTGTCTACTTACAGGAAAACGACGTTTGTAGTTTTTATCACCGGGTTCTTCTCAGTGAGACAGCACAAACGAACAACATTTCCCACAGTGCCTAGCGTTCGGAATGAACATCCGCTTAAACATCCGTGTTCCAGTAGTACTGGACTGCAACCAGCTTTCTTACCTTATTCCGTGCAAATTAATTTGATGGAGGACAGGTAAAACTGACTCCAGAACAGATACTACATTTTTTGTTGTTTTCCGGTTGTGTGTGCGGAACTGAATGTGACGGTGTAGCGTCTAATGTGAGCAATATTCTGCGTTCTTGAAAGGTAAAACTAATTAATTACTAGAATGTGTAGTTTTAGTTAAGCGTTTAATGAGTTCTTGCAGTTAGATGTAGTCGGTTGTTTTTAAAGTTTGCTTCTTGAGTAAACAGTATTCAGTAAACTTGACTGCTTGACTAGCTACTTTGTGAAAATAGCTTTGTATTGTCACCAGGAACAAAACTGAAGTTATCTCAACATACAACGTATATCATCATATACTCTCTCGAGAGTTAATATCGTTATTGCTGAACATATGTATAGCTCAAACTGCCTATCTAATCTTTATATCTTTATTCATATTCTAATCTATTACAGGGTTACATTCCAGCATGATGTCTGAGGGCAGTTCGTTTATGAAAGGAATGGTCCTAGGGGGTATATTCTGCCTGGTGATGACTTACTTTGAGACCTTTAATCCAGGAATCCACTCAGAAGGTCACCTGCATCTCCACCATCATCTGAAACCTCTCAGCAAAGAAGAACTACAAAAGTTATCAGAGGGAGAGATGTCTGATCTCACCCAGCAGGTTCAAGTGTACTGTCTCATTATGGTCACTCCCAAGCTCCTGGTCCACTGGGCGACAGTCAACGACACTTGGAGCAAACACTGCGACAAATCTGTGTTCTACACGTCCGAATCTTCCAAAGCTCTAGAGGCGTTTGACCTACAGGAGCAGGATGAGTGGGCTAGGATGCGCAAAGCCATCAAACACGCCTTCGAGAATGCCGGTAACCTGCGCTGGTTCTTCTTGGCCCGGCCCACCACATTTGCAATTATAGAGAACCTCAAGTATTTGGTATTGGATAAAGATTCAAGCCAGCCGTTTTACATTGGCCACACGGAAAAGTCCGGAGAGCTGGATTATGTGGAGTACGACAGCGGGATTGTGCTGAGCTACGAAGCAGTGAAAAGGCTGATAGAGATGTTCAAAGATGAGGACAAATGCCCAGAGCGAGGAAATGCCTTGTGGAAGATGCCTGAAGAAAAGCAGCTCGCCACCTGTCTGAAGTACAGCGGGGTATTCGCCGAAAATGGAGAGGATGCGCAAGGCAAAGGGCTTTTTAACAAGAAGAGCATCAGCTCCATGATTTCCGACAGCATGGGCCAAAACGCAGGCGACGTCGTGGAGGCCTGTTGCCCTGACATGGCCATCACTTTCGGTGGCATGTCTCCAAGCCAGATGCAGGTCTTGATGTATGGTGTCTACAGACTCCGGCCGTATGGACACGACTTTCATGATTCCTTGACATTTCTGCCTCCTAAAGACTCTGATAATGACTGATTGACGTTTCTGTATTTGAACTGTTACTGTGACACGGAACTGAAATATTGATGATAACTGGGTGCAGGGCTGAATTATCTGTGATGTGTCTGTGTGTACTTTATTTTTGTTTGTGTGTGCTGGTGTTGGTGCTGGTGTGTACGTTGAAGGGTTTTCTGGTAAAAGCAAAAGATTATTGGTTTGCATATGAACGTGATTTAAACATGAGGGCCAATATTGGAAAATTTTGTGTGTTTGATAGTATTTTAAATGAAAATTCACTAGATTTATGAATGGCACATATATGGATCAGATATGCACTGTGATGCCAAATTGAAAGTCCCTGCTGTTTTATGAATGGTATTGACTTCTACAACTTCTAACAGTTCAGTTAATTATATAAAAGAAAATGCAAAATGTATACGTTATATGATCAATTTGATGATAACTGTATGTTTATCCAGCTGTGTTTTAAGTATTTTTGAATTTTTTCTTTCTTTTCATGGGGCACTGGTAGGAATGAAAATGAAGAACCTTTTGGTGATTTGTAAAATGAAGTACAGTATTTTGTAAAATATCAGAGGGAAAGGCCGTTTCTATATCAAATGGCAAAACAAGATGTCTGAAGTCAGTTAGATGTGGTTTAAAAGTGTAATCCAAATACGCTTGAATTTGTGAAATCACTTTTGCATAGAATATTGTCTATTTACATATCAAAATATTGTTTCTATAATTCAGATGTACTTCATCACACACTGGTTTGTGAGTTTTTTTAATTGTTCTTCGATACTTTTTACTTAGTAAACATCAGGATGCTGATTCTCACCTGCTTTAAGGAATAGTACAGTTTACAAATAGAGTGCTATCAGCAGTGCAGTGTATAAATGAATACACCCATAAAACATTAAATCATCATTACATGAATATTTGATTTTACAACAGATTACAACATTATTGGTAGGTTGGGATTATTTTATTTAATAAAAAATGATGAAAATTATGTTTTGTAGTCATTTCTGACACTGAAAGAGCTGTCCTGTTACAGAAATGGTGTCTAGGTTTGATGTTAAGGGTAGTTGATCCCACTTTAAACCCCTGAATAAGCATCAAATGTGTGACAGATTTAATAAAAATTAGAAACAGCTATGGGCTGATCAGAAGTCGATGTATTTTTCCTAATGTTTTGTTTTTCTTTCCTCTTTCACTCATTCTCTTAACTCTTTTCATCATCCTCACATTCTCTCTTGATTTCCTATGCTGTAATTTTCAGCCTTTTATTTTTCTCTTTCTTCTTGGTCGATCTTCTTTATTAAATGAAAATCTCTTTTTAATGTTTTCTCGTTTCACAGCACATTTTGCTCACTTTTGATCGTTTTCCGGTCTTTTGTTTTTCTGTTCTCTATATCCTCCTCATCTCTTTCTTTTCGCTGTTTTCCATACTGTGATTTTTATTATTTATTCTAATAATTTATCTCTTTACTTTTTTTGTTGTTGTTCTTTGAAAAAGACCTTTTTTGGGCTTTTTTGTTTTTGTTTGTCACCCGAAGTGCAACCGCACCATTTGCCCTTGTTCAGTCCGCTATGGCTCCAACACCTCTTTAGTTTTTTCGTGATTTTCAGCATTTTCCTGTTTTTCATGCTTTAATCAGGGGTGTTAAACTCCTGGATGGCCAGTGTCCTGTATGCTCCAGCCCTATTAAATACACCTGATCCAGCATATTAATGTGCTTTGAGTGCTGTGAAAAGCACTATATAAATGTAACAAATTATTATTATTATTATTATTCAGGAACTGACAGTGTAATACATTTTACAATTTCTTCCTGTATATCTGCATTTGAAAGTGTGGTGTGAAAGAGACCAGGAGTATCAACAACAGTGATTTACCCTCAGTGATTTTCTGATTGTCATCCATTGTCAGATCAATTATTGCATCTACTGATATGCCACTTAGTTTATTAAATCCCCTGCTATTGTATTTTTATCCTCATTCGATGACATTTTTCTGTCAAAACAAAGCAGGTGTCTGCACTATACAGCACTGCTATAACGTATCAATACCAAATACCCCAAGATCAGCAATTTTTCTAAAAGGCAAATGTTTATGGTACAGTGTGTTAAATTTACAGTTTTTCAAATTTTTTAAATGTATCCCTGTGAGAACTGTTGATTCAATGGTAGAAACACTACATTTAAAATGAAATTAGAGTATGGTATGATTGTACATAAGCAATTCTCATATATATTCCCACTACATTTCATATTGCTTAGCATATATTTCAGCATGCCGCTACGTTCACTCATCTTCCCCGTTCTTCAGTTGAAGAGAACTTGAAGTTGTCTTCTTTTTCAGTAGAAAAGTGAGTCTTTGTTTCTAATTTTGTAATAAATGTTCTATTTCTAATGTTCTAATAATGTTTCTAAACACATTCAACTGAATTTGATTTTCCTTATAGATCCATCCAGGTTTAAAGGCTTTCAATTCAATTCCATTACATGTGGAGATGGGGGTGTCTTCCACAAGTTGTTTGTAGTCAAACCCCTGCCACTTTGGAGTAAATTTATCCGGTCAGCTTTAGTGGTTTAAATTTTCATAAATATGATGTGGATGTAGTGCAACAGAGGCATTTAAAAAGAAACATCAGCTCCTCATGGGATTTTGAGTTTCACTGGTATAGATGTAAAAAGACATGGGTTCAAAACTATAAAACCAGAAATAGGTCTTGAATCAAACTGTATATGATGCATAGTATATAGTGTCATGTTGATTTAGATGATGTGTAATGCATTTTTGGTCCATCAAATACCAACATTTTTCTGTCTTGGGCAAGTGCGAAGTATACATACAAATATTTTTTAAATAGGTTTTGAGCTGTCATGACACAATTCAGCTCTCACTGTAGCAACAGACCATTTCAGTTTGGAATGACTTGAATGCGGGTTTTATTCATGCATTAAAATGGGGTTGTTTTCAAAGCTTTCGGTATGGTAGACAGTTGAGTCCATTCACGTAAACAGTAGCAGCCTGGTGACAAGGGGTCCAAACAGTTCCACCGCATCCTCATGTCTGTCATTACTTATACGTCTTCATGTGCCACAGTCCATCATTCAGATAATGAACGTTCTCGATTCCAATTCCCTTGTTTACTTTCTCTCTGTATAGTAAAGTGAGACAAGAAAATATTCTCAAATGAAATGCAAATTAATCATTTAGTTTTCCATAACCAATAAACTGTAGAGTCAGGTTTAAACTGATGCTGACAGATTTATATTAATTTCATGTATTGTTTTCTTCTTTTATACATGCTGTATTTGCACAGCAATCTAGAGCAGTGGTTCTCAACTGGTTTGGCCATGGGACCCACATTTTTCCATGGTCATTAAGCCGCAACCCAAAGTTTCAGTCATTTGAACCAAGCATACTTGTTTCTCAAAAATGACTGCCACACCATTAGTACCATCCCACTTTAACATCAACATAAATTCTCAGAATGTCACTAACACTGATGAATAAACAGCATTATAGGGCAGTTGTGGCCAACTGGTTAGAGAGTCCCACTTATAACCCGTCACGGGTTTGAGTCTCAGTACCGGCAGGAAATGTAGGTGGGGGGAATGAATGAACAGCGCTCTCTTCCACAACTGAGGTGCCCTTGAGCAAGGCACCTAACCCTGCTTTGGGTGTGGGTTCACATGTGTGTGTGTTCAATACTCCCTGCTGAGTGTGTGTACTTGGATGGGTGAAATGCAGAGCACAAATTCCGAGTATGGGACACCATACTTGGCTACACGTCAATTTACTTTAAAGGTAAGGTTAGTAAATACCTGTCCCAAGCTAGTTTTTGTTAATACAGAAGATTTGACAGCTTTTATAATAAAAGTCTTGTATCAGAAAAAAACATTTAGGCCTGGTTTCTCAGACAGGGCTTAGATTAAGCCAAGATTAGGCCTTAATTCAATTAGGACATTTAAGTAGCTTTTTTTTTAACATGCCTTGGAAAAAACATTACTGGTGTGTATCTTGAGATGAAACAATGACATATTTAACAGGGCTGGGTAAAAAATTTTAAATCCCAAGAATCGATTAGTCTAGTCTGTTTTCAGTTGATGAATAAACAGAACATGTAGAGTGCCTCCCATCCAATAAATCGCAATAATCTTTGTGCTTTGTTACTTTTGATATGAAGCAAAGTCTCAGATTACAAATGATGTCCATCTTATTATGAGATTCAAAAAATAAATACCGTTTTGGCGTGACAGATCTCTGTAGCGCCTCAGTTAAAGAGAAGCGGCAGCAAGGAGCGCATGTGAACATCCTCTCCGCTTTAATACCAGTTACAGCGAGAAAAAAACATCTGAAGGTATGTTAAAATATACAGTACAACTTAATGAAATCCGTATCATGTCTCGCGTAATACCTCAATCAGTGTTTCAACCTCGGAAAGACGTCAATAAAACAGCTTGTAAACGATGTCACATAACGTCACATTTACCTCAGAAAAACCATATTCAGTGACCATAAACTTATTAGTCAGCTAGAAAAATTAACTCTAGAAAGCAGCATTCTGATAAATATAGCTATGCAGAGTTACATATTCATTATAATTTTTAATGTTCTTCAATATTCAATGCATGTTTGAATAAATCAGTTATGATAGCCAGGATTTAAATGTTTATATTTAAAAAAAAAACGAATTGGAGTAGAAATATGATTATGTAATTCTAAAATGTATTTATTATAAAAAACATCATTGAGTGTAATTTAAGTGTTTGTATATAAATAAGTTCAATTTAACCTTCAATATTATAGTAAAGTAGTACCATCTGACTCCCATGTGTAGTTTACAGCATTAAGGCCCTTTCACACCGGACGCGTAACGGAAAAGCGAAACGAAAAAGCGAATAGTTCGCGTGCGAATAGTTCGCATCAAAACCATTCACATCAGCCGCGACGCAAATTTGCGACGTTTGTGCTCTGAAAGATTCCAAAACATTCGCAGCGACAGCTGAATGAAAAAAATATATATTTCAACAAAATCTTCATCCTGTTGAAAAAGTTGGTCAGTTTAACTGCTCAGGACAAACAACATGGACACTTCATCATCCAGTGAAGTCGAGCTTTTCATTTTTTTTCAAAGACCGAAAAGAAGGTTTTGGGTGCACCCGGTCTTAAAGAACAGAGAGTCTGAGGGGGAGTACGCTAATCTTGTACAGGAGCTAAAACTTTATCATGGCCGGTTCCGTACTTACTTTCGAATGTCCGTGGGACAATTTGAGACAGTGGCACCGCATCTGACGAGACAAACCACAAACTTAAGGGAACCAATCGATCCGGAGCAGCGTTTGGCAGTCTGATTAAGGTGAGCTGTCCTCTTAATATCAAGTCACTGATTGTCATGTTCAAGTGTTGATATTACGATGTTTTCAGTCACAATGTAAACATTTAAGTGCCACAGTCGTACTGACGGCAACACATTCACTTTCCATAGTCACGGACACAATTAGGTTTAAAAAAAAAAAAAAAAAAGTCAACAAGTTTTACCTCAAAAGGTTATGTTATCCTTGTCTATAGCCTACAGCGACTTGCATGTACTCCCACAGGAGCTGTAATCTCATGAGAAATGCGATACCTGTCAAAGGTTAATGTTGATTGAATAGCTAGTGACATCTACTGGACATTTCGTTTACAGAAAAGAAACCCACTCACATATACTGTGAGTAGCCCAGGCTATAAATAGGCTTCTGTCTAAGATAAGAAAACCTTTATTTGTCCCACAGTGGGGAAACTGTATGCCTATGGACTAGCTATCAGATGATCCGTCATTGTTGCTGTGACGTCACCTTTGTTTCCTTGTATTTGATTGGTCGAAGCCTTTTCTGTCGCCTCGAAAGTGAAAAAAAAAAAAAAAAAAAAAAAAAATCGACATCGAAGCGGAAAAAATAAACGTAGTTTTTTCGCAGCAGCACATTCGCGTTCGGTGTGGAAGCACTCATTACACAAACAGCTGATCAAAAAATAAAACCATCGCACGAATAATTTGCACGTCAAAATCACGTCCAGTGTGAAAGGACCTTTAGTAAAGAGATTTTTTTCCTCTAGAAAATTTGCCATGTACTGTATCTGATATACTACATCCAAAATAATCGATATTGAATCGAATCGAAATCGTAATCAAATCGAATCGAAAGCATGTGAATAGAAATCGAATCGAATCGTGAAAATTGTGTCAATACCCAGCCCTAATATTTAAGATAAGTCAGTGAAAGCTGCTTTCAGTTAAAACATGCATTTTAGTCTAGGACTAGGCTTAAGCCTGGTTTGTGAAACCGGGGGTTAGAATTAAGTTTGTTGTTGTTTCTTTGACTACACACTCCACGGCCCACCAGTTGAGAAATGTAGATGTAGAGGATAGAGGAACTAAAGATTTCAACATTTTAGAATGTCTGTGCAGATCTTTTAAAAAAAATAAATAGCATTTTGTTTTCGTAGACATGCGTGTGTGGTTCTGCATTTTAAAATTTAAAGGATTAGTTCACCCAAAAATGAAATTTCTGTCATTAAGCACCCTCATGTCCTTTCAAACCCGCAAGACCTTCATTCATCAGGGTTTTTTTATTTATTTATTTTTTTATCTCATCTCCCATAGAAATCAACTATCTTTACCACATTACCACATTTAAGGTCCAGAAAAGTAGTAAAGACATTGTTAAAATAGTCAATGTGACTACAGTGGTTCAATCTTAATGTTATGAAGCGAAGATAATACTTTTTGTGTGCAAAAACAAAACAAAAATAATGACTTTATTCAATAATTGCCTCTCTACCCTGTCATTGTCCTACGGATTTCTTGGATTTCATCAAAAATATCTTAATTTGTGTTCCGAACATGAACGAAGGTCTTGTGGATAATTAATGACAGAAATTTCATTTTTGGGTGAACTTACCCTTTAATGGGAATTCAGAATGCAAATTACACTTACATGTCATCTGCAGACATCTTCATGACTCCCACACAGAGTGCATGCTGCTTCCCTTCTGCCATTATGGCCTGAAAACAAATACTTAAGGACAACAACCTGTGCTATGCACACACCAATCAAATCTATTACATGAATAGTTCACTCAAAAATGAATATTTACGGCAGTGGTGTTGTTGTTTTCAGTAACTGAAAGTCGAAATTAAATAAAAATATTAGTTGAAAAACAAAATGTTGCCTTGAAAACTACCTGAAATGAATACATTCAATTTCAGCTAATACTGAAATTAAAGTAAATTATGAAAATGCTAAAAAGAAATATAAAAAATAAATCAAAACACAACAAAAAAACTAAAACTTAAACTAAAATTGAAAATAGGTATTCTGTTTCTGTATTTTACCTAATACATTTCAAATGGACAAATATACCATAAAAGTAGTCCACGAGACTTTTGACTTCTTCTGAAGTCATACGATTCCTTTGTGTGATGATCAGACCAAAATCACTTTTTTATATATATATCTAAGGAGTTGTATGGTGCTTTTTATGTGGAATTGGTGTGAAGATTCTAAGGGTGAGTAAAAAAGACAGATTTTTATTTTTAAGTGAACTATTCCTTTAGAATTAATCAAAAGTACAAAAAATGAATACAACAGTTGGAAAGATACAACTACTGTGTCTGTGTCAGCAGGGTAGAGTTTGGCTCCTGGTGATGTAAGGCCTGGGCACATGATATTGGCTCCACTCAGAACAAATTTGATGGCTCCTTTATCTACTTGTTGGTGTGGCAGGATGAAGGGATCTGG
This sequence comes from Hypophthalmichthys molitrix, assembly GCA_037950675.1. NCBI lineage: Eukaryota > Metazoa > Chordata > Actinopteri > Cypriniformes > Xenocyprididae > Hypophthalmichthys > Hypophthalmichthys molitrix. Next base: position 22,988,621 of record CM075505.1, read on the forward strand.
AGAACAGACATGTGATTATCATTAGTCTGACCAAGTGAATTGTAAGTGTAAGTAGCGTAATATAAGAAATCTTCTGTAATCCTAAAAAAATCTTTTCTGCAGAGAAAGCATCTTACTCCTAAAATTAAAGCCGTCTTACATTTGTGTAGAAGTCTGAGGGTGGGATAGAAAGGCCCTTCTCTTTGTCTGAAGAAGAGCAGCTCTCCATTTACCGTAAGAATCTCAATATGCTCATGACTGGAAACATAAACAAAATATCACACATCTGATGTCAAATTAGTTAATCCTTTAGTACTGCATTACAGTATATCAATAACACTGACCCCCTATATTGTGAAACTCTTACCATCTCACAATTTTGACCGGGTCCTTTTTGGGCATTATCTGGTTGAGCCAATCATCGATGTTGGGAAACTGATCTAACAGTTGATTCTTTATACCCTTTATTACAGATGTCTTCAGCTGAATACAGTTTGAAACATTTTCCTTTTCATCAAATCTATGAAGACAAAGAGAAAGAAAATAATCAGCAAATATAATGTCTAATAATCTATATGACACAGGTGCAGGTCTTTTTTAAAGCATTGTTTGTTAAAATAAAGAAATTAGTCTAGTATAAAGGTCTGATATAACAATTACCCTTAAATGTTTTATGAATGTTTAATGACTTAATGTAAAAAAAAAAAAAAAATTGCTTTTCGCTTAGCATGTTTTCAAGTTATAAATATTAGAAGTATCTTATCAAAACACAGGAATACAGATGGATCATTACTAATGGACCATACAAGTGAGCTGTGACAGAGCAAGTTAGCAGTGTAGCTAAACAGGTTACTGTCTCGGTTACAGAATTAAGGGCACATATTAAGATACAACATCATATTAAACTTGTACGAGTATACATGCGATGTATATTTTTTATCTCTACGGAGATGGCAAAGCTACTGAGCTAATTAAACACCCCATCACTGTAACAATGCTAAGTTGCGTTAGCTACTATTTATAAGATTGACAACGGCTCAAGCTTACTTTTTAAACATCTTTGCGAGTCGTAATCGGTCACTCTTGTCCTCTTGTCTATGTGATCTTATAGAACCAAAAAATAATAAACTAAATACTCAGTATAAGATGGTTTAATGAACTGCACGCTTCACGTTAACCGCAGGTGATTCCTGTTTCATTTACGACAGTGGTAAACATTTTACGACAAGGCAGCATGACAAAATACAGTAATGTAAGTTACTTTGAAATACATGTTAGATTTGATACATATTAGTGATATCGTTAACGATTAATTCAAAATCAGAAAAAAAACTGATCACAGCACATTAAGACAATTGTTTTGTATTATACGTTGTTTTCTAAAATGTTATGTTGAAATATGCAAAATATGTTATCTAATTATATATGCACTATTTTGCATACATTTTCAGAACAGAAATCTGAACATTGGATGAAGCCAGGTTCAAAATTCATGTTTCATTTTGTTTACAGATTTAAAAGTTTTTAGAGAGGGGGTTCTGGATATCTATTTTTAGCAATCCATAAATCAGAAAATATGTCAACAGCCAGAAAAAAAAATAGATAAATGTTCACCATGTTTTTAGGGATAAAATGTTATATAAATCAGATAAATGATAAGTTATATGAAATCCACAGCTGCAAATAGATAAAGTGTAATAAAATTAGCACATTTAAATGTGTATTTTGGATGTTTTCTTCCCAGTAGCTAGTCTTAAAGATGATGCGTTATGGAAGCAAAATATTCCAAAATCTCAAAATTGATCAGAACATGAAAAGAAAAGAAAAAAAAAAAGAAAGAAAAAAAAACAAGGGTTTTGCCTTAAGTGTCTTGCCTTGAATTATAATCTCAGCCAAATTTGATATTTATTAATTTAAAAAAAAAAAAAAACAAGTTTTGTATGGTTATTAGGTAAAGTACCTAACATTATGTTCAATGTATTTTTAATGAAAATAATAAAAGACTGCCAATTTATGATGTCCGATGCTTCTTTGGTTCATTTATCCCTGTTATTTAGAAGTAAGTATTCATTTCTCATCATCCAGGAAATATCACCATCACTGATCAGAGGGACAAGATCATGGAAACACATACAGTTGTTTATTCTGAGGCAATAAAAACAAGCATACTTTTCCAGACACTGGACAACTGTCCACTTTAGTATGATTTCTCAAAACACCACTGCCAAAATTTCCACAGACAGATCCAGTGATGCCACACAGAGGAGCTTCTCAGTAAATAGGCCTAATTCAGAACTTAAGGGATATATAAACTTGGAAACACTAGGATGATAAAATGATGCTGCTGTGCTTGTTCTGAGTTTCCAAAGAAAAAAAATGCAGTTGCAATGTAGTCGAGAGTGTCAAACATCAAAGTTGTGTGTAAAATGTATATACAAAATAAACAAGAGGAAATGTGAGGTGTAAGCAGGGAAAAAAAGGAAGATGTACAAGTTAGTGTTTAGCAGCGTTAACATTCCTACAAACAAAACAAGTGCTTGATTTATCTAATCTTGGCACATACTGTGAAATTTCCAATCAGCCTCAATTGTTCTATTGATCAATAAATCACATTCACAGAACATAAATTGCTTGTGACCAATCAGCTGAACCTTCTTTTCATTGTACAAATTTATCAAACATTGGCAAAGAGAAAACCTGTTTTCAATGTTCATACACTGCTACCCAATACAACACTGACTGAAAAAATGAGTCAAATTCAGTCAATCTGGTTCTGGTTTTCTTTGCACAGGTAATGTTATAATATTTTCATGGGTTAGCAATGAAAAAAAAAAAAAAGAAGAAAGAGGGGAAAAAAAAAAAAAACACAGACAAACAGCCATGGAACAGAGTCTGAAAATAAATAACTTTTCTTTTTAAGCTCAGGTTAGTCCAATTCTTTGAAGCATTGTAACAATTATTTTTTGTTTTGTTTGGACATTCCATTCTGAGGGAAATAAAACACACCCTACCCTGTCAAAGCCAAGAAGAGAAAACTGATTCAGTTGTTGGTCACTATGGTGAAGATGGTAACGTGAACAAAAACTGGAATAAGGGGTTCCATGTGCTAAGGGAAGTAAACAACGTCACTGAGAACACCTTCCTCCTGTCATTTCTACCATCCCTCATCTTCCCCTCTTATTCTCTCTCTCTCTCTCTCTCTCTCTCTAAGCCACATAGTTGTATTGATTGGGATTCTCCTTATCCCTTTCCATGTAGTCCCTGTCAATAAGTGACTCTATCCTCTTCTTCAGATCAGCAGGCTGCAAAAAGATGAAGCAAAATTTAGTGGCAGTGGCATACGATTTATACAGTGAGTACAGTGAGTCTTGGGCTAATTTTCAGTTTTAGTGACATCAAGAACATTATTCAAATTTTCATATTACATAAAATCTTGAGATGAAAAAAAAAAAAAAAAAAAAGATTTCTGTCAACAATTTCAGTGCCATCTAAATTACTATAACAAATCATAACTTGATTATTTCCCTTGACTGTAATCATGATTATTTGTGTTAAATAGAATTCACATTAAACTGTCATTATTATGTCATATTCATTATGTAGGCTACAAATTCCACAACAAGCTAAAAGCTGTGTTCCTGTGATTGCATTTTTATACACAACTATTCAAAGCTGCAACTATTTGATCAAAAATACAGTAAAAACAGGAATATTGTGAGATATTACCATTTAAAATAACTTTTCTATTTTAATATTTTTTGTGATGGCAAAGCTGAATTTTCATTACTCCAGTCTTCAGTGTCAAATGATCCTTCAGAAATCATTCTAATATGCTGATTTTCTGCTCAAGAATAATTTTTTAGTATTATCAATGTTGAGAACAGTTTTTGCTGCTTGTGGAAACCTTTTTTTTCAGGATTCTTTGATAAATAGACAGTTTAAAAGAACATCATTTATTTGAAATACAAATTTACAAAAAAAACACTAATCCCCAGTTTCACAGACAAGGATTAAACCTAGTCCCAGACTAAAATGCCTGTTTGAGCGGTTTTAACTGAAAGCAACTTGTGCTGACATATGTTAAAATATGTCAGTGTCATTGTTTTGTCTCAAGAAGCACATCAGAAATGTTTTTTTCCAAGGCATGTTCATAAAAGGCCTAATCCTGGCTTAATCTAAACCCTGTCTGTGAAACCAGGCCTAAGTCTTTACTGTCACTTTTAATCAAATTAATGGATCATTCCTGAATATTAATTTCTTTGGGGGAAAAAAAAAAAAAAAAAAAAATCTTATTTACCCCAAACTTTTATACATACTTGTATAAATCTTTAATACATACTTGCCCCTCTTAACAGAAAGAAAGAAGAAAAAAAAAAAAACTTTGACAGATAATGTGCAACATGTGATTGTAAATACCCTTATTATAATGCATGAAGCACTCTACATTGCACAATAAATCTTATTTGCATTGTGTATACGACTTGGTGATTGTTGCTGTATTCTTGTTTTGCCTGGTTGCTAACTCACAGTTTATATATTAGCTGCACTTTATAGCCTATCCATTACTAAGTGTCATCACAAACAGAAGCGAAACTTCTTGACTAACTGTGCAAGCAAAACATTTCTGTGACCTCACCTTGACTGGGAATTTAAGTTGGTTATACACTTCAGATACCAGAAGATTATGGCTGAGAGTTTTCCTCATCTTCATGATTCGAACAATGGCAGCATCGATTTGATACTGACGGTCCTGGAATACTCTCTCTGTAGTGCTGGCTTGCTCCTCCACCTATGAGGGACAGCAAACAAGGATGAGACCAAGAGGCAAACAGCACAACAGCAATCAAAATGACAGGTGTGCCGTACAGTACCGTTTCTTTCATCTGGATCTGGTTGATTTTAATCCTGAAGAGTTTGTGTTTGAAGTCATCATTACATGAGAACTTGTCTCCATCTTCTACGTCTTTACTCTTTGGGATTTTGGTAAGGACACGCGCCTTCCCACAGGCCAGTGACTGCAGAGTCCGTCTCAGCTCACTGTCCTCTGCAAATGTTTGTGTATTTTTATTTATCTGAGGATCTTTTGTCAAGCTAGTTAAACACTTTTAAAGTTTGTAAAAGGCTGTGAGATTTAACTTAAAGATTAGCATTAATTGGAATGGGATAAATTGCAACAAATTTTACAAGATAAATCACAAGACAAAGTTTGTTTGTCACAATTATCCATACCAATGCCTGTAGCCAGTTTAATGTCCTCCAGAGAGAACTCCTCCCCTTCATTAAACATAAGCAGAACTAACGTCTGAAACAGAGACACCTGCAGCTCTTTTTTGCCCTGTGAAAAAAATAAAATAAAAAAAAAATATGGTTTTCTTATAGCCAGTAATTTTTCTGAAAAGCCTTTAGAAAGGGTCATTTTCAATTAATTAAACTTATTTTATACATTACGATCAGCTACCAATAGTCTGGTAATCATGCACAGCTGCTATTTTCAAAATAAAATGTGCATTACCTCTTTGAATTCTGCCTTTAAAACACAATGTCCTAACGTCGACTGCCACTGTAGTTTCCGTCCGCTGTGTTTCCCAAGGTAAAACGTTTTGAAAATCTCCTGCAATTTCACCATCTGGAGAGTGAAGGGTATTAAAAAAAGATAATTTATTAAATATAATGTAATTGATTAGAAGCTGACAAAAGCTCCCATTTCTCAATATTGATCAGAACAGACCTCTGGAGGCAGATGCACTTCCATAGGGACGTATGTTGGCCAATAACCCATGGTGAGGATGTTAACTGTCAGCTCAATGTTCCCGGGAATATTTTGGCATTGCATGTGCTGAGGTGCAGAATCAAAAAAAAAAAAAAAAAAAAAAAGAGATATTTGTAAGATGTGACTAGGCACAAAAAGAGAACATAAATAAAAGAAAAAAAAATAAAAGATATTATTATTACTTGTTTGAACTGCACCATAATATCTTTTGACAGCTCCATGTCTTTGAACATTCCTTCCAGTTTACTAGTAAATGCAGCTCCACATTCTACAAGAAAAACAATTGGCTTCAGTCAGTTGAAACACCTGTGATAATGATGGGATGGTTTAAGAATCAAACATGAAAAGAGACATGTAATTTACCATGCTTCAGTTTTGACAGCATTGATTTCTCTGCATCTACAGAGGCACTCTTTCCCACCAGTAACCTCTTCGCTAAGTCTTTCTTGTAGAAGGCCTCAAAAACATCTTTCCCTAAAAGAGAGAAATGAGAAAGTCTATGAAGCTTAGACAGTTGTTTAATAATTGAAAACTCTCTAGGCCTTTGGAATAGAGCATCAAGTTTAAATGTATTACCGTAAATGAACCTGAATATGATCATTATCTTGTCCAACATTTTCTCGAGTTCCTCATCAGTTGCTTCTTTGTTCCCAGCACGAAGCTTTGAATCCACATATTTTGCTAAAGAACATAAAATCTCAACATAAGTGAATATTAATTTGCAAGCTCTTAATCAAATAAAAACCCTCAATAACTATGTTTCCATCTACCTACTATTATGTGCATTTTTGGATATCGTATAAAAAAAAATGCTGGATGGAAATACCAAGATGCACAAATTCTAAAAATGTGCATGGGGAGAAAAAAAAAACAAAAAAAAAAAACACTTATGCACTCAGTTAAGGCTAGGTATGTCAATTTACATAAATTCGTATAATCGATCGTTTAAATTAACGATCAATTAATCATTAACCAGCCTCTTAAATCCGAAGAGGGGAGAGCTACTAAGTCATAACGTTACTTAACCACTTGCTTAACCAACACAAAATAGGTTTCGTTTTAAAGCTTAGAAGCTTGGCTTTACAGTGAATATAGGGAATATGACCATCACTAAACAAGTGCTTTTAAATTTGTGGACATATTAGAAGTGCTCTATTTTCATCGCCTGAAAAAATAACTGCTTTACATGAAAATGTGATCTGCAAAATCACCGTACATAACAGATATACTTGTTTTATAATGTTAAAAAGGTAGCAGAATACAACAGGCATATTGGTTTCAGTTAGAGACCAAACTACACTAAGTATTTGTATGAAAAAGAGCCGCCAATACATGCCATGTATACAGATTGTGCCACCAGTTTTTTGTTTGTAACTTCGGGAAACATTAGTAAATCATAGTAGATCGCATCTTCATATAGGGCAGGTGGTCTCGAACAAGCCCAAACACAACATTGCAATCAGATCACTGAGTGACATGACATGCAGCTTGCCTAATTGCCTTATTCCGATCTTGTCATGGTCACGTGTTTTCCGACATCATTTGAAAGTCCAACCAATGGAAACTGGATCTTGGGTATAGCGGGTAGGGACGATGTGTAGAGACCATTCGGACACGGTTTTACAGCTGGAGTGTGCTTGGATTGGTTTGATCACTCAGATTGACAGGCCTTAATTTACCATGCGCCATAGAAAAGGAGCGCACAGTTGAAAAAGCACTGGAAGATCATCAATCATCAACTAGGATCTTATTACTCGTTTAATTTATGTATTTTTATTGCGGCGTTTACACAAGCAAGTAGTTCTTATGTTCAGTAAAATCACTTGCTTCTGTCTTTTCTGACCCTTGGTTAATTAAGTTTTGACTAGCCTACCTAATCCATTGCATGGCTTGAAGTCATTAGATGTGTTTCACTTAAAGCAGCGGTGTGCTGACCAGCACGTACGCAAGAGTGATTAGAGAGCAGACAACGTAATACGTAACTTCGGCGCGCTTGCTTCATTTTTTCCACATGTCTGCTGGATGCGTTTTGCGCATGAGCTGCACCTCCTCAAAAATCTGCACTCTAATGATGACCTTGCTTCATTGACCAAAGAGTTTTATCAATTAAATTACTTTGCCTCAACAAATGTGATTGGATAACTTGAACTTTGGTTTAATTCCCTCCCAGGAGTCTCGCACAATTGCATTCCCAAACACCAGGTATCCAAATGCAAGATAACATCACGGTGTTTATTGCATTTCGCCTGAGTGCTCTGAGGCGCAAGTCATTTATGATGTTGGAAAAAAAGAGCCATAGTGGCTTCTCCAACTTCAATTCATATTACAGATACAGCAATTTCCCAGAAAAACATGGGATGGAAATGCTGCTTTATTCGCAAATGTTCGATATTCAAATTTTGTGCAAAAGTTAAATTTGCAACTTTGGATGGAAACATAGCTAATGATTGGTGGGAAAACAACATTTGTGGACTGACCTATGAGCTCTGCAGGTTTGTTCGGCCGTTTGTTGATAAAGGTCTCGAAGGCCTCCTTCATGCCATTTACAAACTTCTCATTCTTCATGAAACATACATCGATGATGTGATCAACTTTATCCTTGAAATCCAGAAGCTCCTGAACCATCGTCTTGTCTTTCTCTGGGTTGATGACAATTGTGCTTCCAAAGGCCTGACACATAAAAAACATGACTTGTGAACCTGAATGTGCACATAATATCCAGATGTGTTATGTCATCTGGAAGTGTCCCTTGCTCACCTTGATGTACTCAATCCAATGTTGCAGCAGAACCTGGACGCCGCCTCTCACACGACTGAAGAGCTGATACAGCAGAGACAGATCCAGAATACGGTTCTCATCCAACAGGTTATTTAAACCTAGAGTTTGCAAAGAAAACAATCACTTATGTAAATCACTTCTAATTTTAAACAAGAAATACAATGTCAATCTTTTTTTTTTATTCTATGAGGGTGATACCTTTCTGAAGTATTGCAGTGAGGTGTTCTCCAAGCAGTTGCTTTTCCACTGTGGCAATGAGGGATTTTCTACAAATAAAGATAATAAACAGTCACATATTGTTTTGCCAGCTTAAGGACTTTTATTAGTTATATTCTCTGCATATTTACTGTGTGCTCTGGTCTAAGTATGTAATGACTCTGTCTGCCTCCTCTTCCAGACGTTTGTTGACATGATGGAGATACTCTGGCACCTGAAACAAAAATATTTTGGGGATTAGGGGATAAATCTAATTAAAAGTATAGTTCACAAAAATATAAATAATAAATGTTTATCATTATTGTGAAACATCTTCATTTAGATCTTTTCACAATCACAGTTCCTAGAGACCAAAGCAGACAGAAAAGCATGTATGACTTATTCACTGGTAATCTTCTCAAAGACATATGGCCACAGGAGACTAGAACAAATCTAATGGAATACTTTACTTTTTTTGGAACTTAACAGCTGAACTGTGACTGTATGGAAAAGATTCTTTAATTTTTGTTTGTGTTCCACAGAAAAAAATAACAGCCTAACGAAGTAGGGGTGCAAGTCATTTTGAAACTATTGAGGGCGAATACATCATTTAAAATAATTACAAATCCAGCCTGCAGCAAAGTTTCAGTTTAAACTAACTTCCAGTTAATGAGACATGCCAAAAAAATACTTCCACAGAATTCATGATACAACGATGAGAAAAAAAAAAAAGAAGGGGAAAAACAAACCTCTCTTTCCTGCATGAGCCTCTGGCCCTCTGCAGCATACAGTCGATTTGTCTCCTCCAGAAAGCGTTGCTCAAATGAATCCTGATAAATCTGTCATTAAAGGAGCAAAGGTGTGATTACAACAGTACTAACACTAACAGGTTTGGGCTGAATGACATCAGGGATCAAAACAAAAATCTCACAAGAGCTGTACAAGATTTGCCATGGTTTTGATTCACTTACAGAAAATCAAAATAACCCTGGCCTGTAGTATTAGAATAAACAGCAATCCTATTTTTTTAAAAGTAAATTATTAATAAAATAACTTTCATTAATCCTTTAAAATATGCTACATGATCAATGCCGAGTTAAAAAAAAAAAAAATCAGCATGTGGCATAATGTTGATTAATACTGCTAATATTTTGACCCATCCCTCAGTTTAAGAAAATAAAAGTTGTTACAGTAAGGACATTACCATGGAGATAAATGGAACCATGTATATTGAGTGTTCAAAAGCAAAAATGTGAATTACGAACACTTGCATTAATATTGTCCCTAAAAATGTGTATTAATATTCATAATTATTCATGTTTTGCATCATATACTACTGTTTACGCAAATGTTTTGTAAAAAAAAAAAAATTCTCAAATTAAGAACGCAAATGTTAACATCTAATATAAATATAAAGACAAATATTTGTAGCAAATATAAAAATACATTGCTAAACTAACCAGAGTGTACAAAATACTTTTATTTTGTTCTTGCCTGTCATGTGAGAGTTATTGGGTTTAATGACTTTATATTGGTTATGACACTGAAATTGAGCAGGCAACAAGAAATACAATAAGTAAATTCCTTGCTGATAGGGCTGTGTTCAGTACATCGATAAAACTATGTATCGTCACGTACTACTTGTCGATGTCGATACAGCTGCTTCCACAGCACGTTCCAGATTCACGCTTGAGCAATACGGAAATAATGAATGTGTGTGTGTGAGCTACAGTGAAGAAAGCGCATTAGTTTAGAACGCTTCTAATTTTTTAATCATTTTTCTTAAATGTAGAGTGTGTTCATTTGTGCAATGATAACCTACCAGCAATGTAAAGATGATTATATTAATATATTAGAATGAGTACATTATTATTAATGTGCTTAAAAAACAAGAAGAAAACAATTGGAATATTGTATCTGGTGGGGAGTGCCCAGTGTTAACATGAAACCTACGCCAGCCCATTACCTATATTGCTATACAGTGCTACAGAGGCCCTTCATAATGCAGAGGGCAACTGCCTCCTCTGCCTATAGTTAGCAATGGCCCTATAATATGCAGTGTTTAATAAACAGCTGCTATACTAAATTCTAATGAGGTGAAATTTAGTGCAGACCCATATCGTGGCCTCTATCAGGATACACTGCCGTTTTTTGCACTTTAAAAAACTGAAGGGCAAGTCAAAGTTATTATTAATATCATTCAAAATTAGTATTTTCAACATTATGCCATAAATACAACGTAAACCCAGAAAAAATCATTGAAGCACAAATGAGAAAGCAGGTGACCTAACCTGCAGATCTGACAGCATGCTCAGAAGACTCCTCAGGAGACTGCGGTCTACAGCCTCTCCACTCCGCTCTCTCTCAATAAGAAGCAGAATCCCATCGATTGTCTTACTCTGCACCTTCAGGTCGCTGATGATATAGAAACGAAACAACTCCAAGCCCATGTCCCTGAAGATGAAACACAAGTGTATATTTAATCACCAGAGGTAGGGGCAACAAAGCACTGGTAGTAAATAAAGACAGCAAGGGTGACACTGCCTGCGTTACAAATTCAATATCTTTCGGCAAGAGTGGACACTTACCAGATTGATGGCAGCATTGAATTTTGTAAAACATATGTGCGATCCAAAAACAAAAATATACTCCTAATCATGATCTACAAGAAAAGACAGACAATGTTTTGTATAAAAAGCATTTAAGCAAACAGGTAAACAACTAAACATAGGAGCATTTAATAAAAGCAACAACTTTCAACTTATTCAAAATAAATGTAGTAAGTAGATATACTTTACTAACCATTTGTCTGCAGTGATCTTGCCAGCATTTGTCTATTTTCTTGAGGAACAGAACACTGTCTAGGGCATCCGTAGGATAAGAGTTAAGTTAAATGACTTTATACCACAATTATGATTAGCAGTCTATAACAAGAGAGTCCTAATTAAATACCAGTGACTAAACTAATCTCATAATTTTCTCAAAATGTTTCCTAGTATTTTTAGTACATCATTTGCACCATATGCCATAGTTTTTTAGCAAAAGTGTTGATGGAGGTTTTGCAAAACTTTCAGCTATTGTTTAAAACAATTCTGGTGTAAATCATTTAAGAAAAAGTTTTTAATGTTCAATGAAAACTAGAAGTATAATATTTTAGTTATACAATTATTTTTTGATCAAATAAATGCAGCCTTTGTCTACTTAATAGACTTCTTTTTTTAAAAAAATGAAAAAAATCTTACTGACCCCCAACTTAAGGGCAGTGTACAAAAATACGTTTCTAATAATAAATGTATCATTTTTGTGGCGGGGCCATTGTTATGCTAAAAAAAAAAAAAAAAAAAAAAAAAATTCATGTCGCCTTGGTTCATGCTTTTTACTTTCAGTCTCTCAACCTATAAAGCATTACAGCAAGAAACTGAATATAAATGTGTAGCAAGGAAAAGGATATTCTCTGAACTGGTCAATCTGTGCCTTGATATGGTCTTCACAGACCACTCTGAGCTGTTTATAAAGCTTGGCAGATATCTTATGGGAGCAGAGGTTTTCAACAGCCTGGAAAGACAAAAGGGAATAAATAACATTAGAGTCCATATATAATATTAGTTACTAAATGATCAAACAAATATATACATAAAACACATAGCCTACCTGATAGAGCTCCTCTAGATTGTACTTAATTGAAGTGCTGTTCTGTATGGCCTCAACTGCCTCCTTCAGCTTCTGCCAGGTCTCATTTGTGTAATTCTCTGGTAATTTGGGCTTTTCTAATAAAGTATAACAAAAGAAAAGGATGTGTACAAACACTTAGATTGTATAAGAAACAAAAATCTGGTAAGAGTTTCAATTAAGGGTAGGTTTTGATATTGTTTATACAAGTGATGTGCCTCTATAAACAAATGCAAAATTATACAAAGGCTATGAGCACACAGATAAAAATCTGGTCTTATTCACGACAGTAACATTTCCTTGAATAAAATAAGTTGTTTACCACTGTATTAGTTGTTTACTGCTGACAATTGTTTACTTTAAGAATATTACATCAATAATTAACTTTCAAAAATAATTTAAGATATACAACATTATCATTGCTGAGTTTCAAAATTAAGGCTACAGAGACTAAATGTAAAGAATGTTGATTGTTGTATATATATATATATATATACACACACACAAATGAAAAATTAACATTACAATATAATGGAAAAAAGGATGTGTACAAACAGTTAAGATACAAAAGAAACAAGCAGTCAGATTCTGAACGTCTATATGAGTGCGTAGTAAAAGCTGGCCTCAGTCATGACAGTAGCATAGCATTTTCTTTTATAAGGCAATTATAGTTGTTTACTATTGTATTAGTCGTGGCTGTACTTGCCATCATTTCTCGACAACACAGGTGCGTTTGGTCAAAGCTCGTTAAGTTTTGAGACACGGTCTCCAACAAACACAGATTGTTTCAAAGAAGACAAGGAGGACCAGCAATTCTTCGCCTACCTTTAAAGTTTTTGATAACAAGTTTCTTCGCAGCACCGGGTTTACTGTTGGAGAAGGTGGCGGAGCCCACAGACTTCGTTAGTCCGTTCGCATGATGCCCAACACCTCCAGCCAGGAACACATTTCTCGCCTTTGAACACGACTCGGCAGGGTTACACGACTCCTCGGCCATCTTCACATCCAGTCCGATCAAATCCAGCGGGTCCTCGAACCTCAACTTCTTCTGGATGTGCTGCTGCTGCTGTGAACTGGAAGAGCAGGACGTTGTGGAGGAGGAATTACAAATGGCTTTAGGAGACGAAGATATTGAATCAATGTCTTCCTTCTCGGAACTGTTAATTTTCCTCTTCTTAGAAGACGTTAGGCTACTGTCGTTGTGAACATCAGAAGCTGCCGGTTTGGGCTCTTGGGCTGGCGGTGGGGGATTAGGGGAAGGTAAACCTGTTGGAAACATGAAAAAAGAAATACTAAATCAAATCGCTAATCTACTAATGCTACGATCCCGGGTGTGGACGCTTTATATTCCTCGGTCTCGGTCGGGGAAAGTAAAACCTCGCGTCTCCGTGTGTGATTAAGGAGAAAAAGAGGATAAAATGAGAAGTGCAGCCCCACTTGGACCCTTCTCTGCTCTTGTTATTGCCAACAGAGGAAAGATGGTTGAATACTGCTTCCTCTCGCTCGAGCACACACTCCGGTGCGCTGCACAAAGTCCGTTAGAATACAAACTGCTTTTGCCGAGGGCTGTTTGCGTTAAAGCATTCTGCTGAACGCTGTCTTTCCGCTCGGGAGATAGGCTGGTATTTTCGGTTTGAGAAAAAGTCTGCGGGTAAATAGTAACTTTTCTAAGAGGCGACGCTGACCCGCCGGAAGTACTTTCGACCGTTGCTGTGCGCAGCTGCTGTTGAGGCGCGTTGGTTAAGCGCGAGGCCTGACGTTTCCGATCCTCCATTAGGGGGCGCCAACACATAATGCGCAGTCCAGTCCCAAAACTCTCCAAAACACTTGTAATATTTCATTCAAGACTGTCTTGGATTTCAATAATGTTTGTAAATTATATACTTAAAACTAAAATTTCAATATCATCGTACTTTTTTTTTTTTTGGTCAACTGTATAATGAAGGTTTATTTTTACTGAGAAGTTTAAAGGATATTATCCAGAAATGTCAGGGGGGAAGTTTGTCACAATTTAATGGGGGCAGGATGTCAAATGAGTTTCATGTAACGTTAATTTGATACAATTCATTAATAACAATTTCTATTATGGTTTGATTATGTATGTTAACTGCATTTTTGCTGTCGCTTTGTGATTCAAAAGTGTTTTTAAGTTAGTTTTACTGTTTTAATTTATATGAAAAAAAGTGTACAATGTACTGTATAATTTTCCCACTGTTGGGTCACAAATGGTCAACATGTGTTAAGTTAACCCTTAATTTTTGAGTTTTCGGAAATGGTTAAAATACAATACGGAAAAATAGTTACAAAACTATTTATAATATTCACAGTTTATGAAAACTGTTAATCATATGTTCTCATGTTTATTTATTTTATTTATGTAATGTGTGAGATGTATTAGTGTTAAAGGTTTGCTGTTTTTTGCTTTGTTTTGTTTGTAGTGTGAATTTCAGTGAATTGTATTGAATCCATTTAGGGTAAATTTGACCTCAACGATAAGTATACAGAAACTGATGATCAAAAATTACCCTAACCATAAAATATTCACTGCAAAGAAGTAGAAAAAGATGTGACAACTGGCTTGAGGATTTAACTAAAATAAATTTTTCACACATATGGAAGCTTATAAAGCAAAAATTACATATGTCAACTTGAGAAAGAAACTCTAAAATATGTTAAAATGTGCTCCTTTAAACCTGACTAGGGGTTAAGAAGAAATCAGCACTATAATAATATTTATATTTATAATAATATAATATCTATAATAATATTTATATTAATAGTTTTGTGTGATCAGAACATATTTTCATAATATTAAAACCTTCGATCTTCACACAGCACAACAACTTTTGTATGTTACTGTTTACTAGACCCATAGTCTTATTAATTGCGCTCTGATACACGAATAAAACGTTTCTGTGTCTGATTTATTAATTACACACAGGTTTGGCAAATTACCAGTGTTCGTAATCTCGACGTAAGGCACATGTGCAGGAGGAGGAGAGTGCAGTCCTGTCATATGACTTATATGAGCGCAGGTTTGAGGCTGAGCTTACAGCGCTGCTGAACCGGGTCACACTCGGTCCGGGCGTCGTTTACTGTCTGTCTGCTCTGAGAAACCATCCACCCGTCGCAATGGCTGTCCGCGGTTGTGTGATCCTGCTCTTTATTCTGCTGAGTGGTACGTATGACTATGTTGTTGAGTGCTTTATTTCAAACGGTGTTACATTACAAAAGCAGATATTGAAGTTTATTTTTGGGAGGTTTACGCAGGCCCACAGGAGCGCGAGAGCCTTTAGCATTAGCATTAGCATGAATTCTTACCTACGCAAGTAGAAGCGCGTTAGATAATGAGACTGGCTGTCAGCTTGTGGGATACATATTTTACAATCTTTGACTGTATAAATGTGTTTAAAACAAGTTAGAGTAACTAATAAAACTACATACATTCGATTCTAATAGGTACCCTGAGCGTTATCATGCAACTTCTGTTGTTTACCTGCTATATTGTTAGCGAATTTAGATTAAAACAACAAACGGCTAAATATATTTAGGCGACGTTGTATAATTAGTAGAATTGTGAGCACTAAGCGGTAAAAAAACTCCTGTGTTTGTGTCTCAACCTAGTCGCTGTCTACATTGACAGCAATAATGGGCATCCTGGACGCAACATTTGAAGTTTATGTCCAGAAATTGTATATAGGTTGGAAATTCACTATGTTTTCGGACACAGCCGTGTTAATTACAGCTAGGCAGCGCTGTAATAAAGACAGTCATGTGCTGTTATATTAACTGAAGTGCGTTAACGATAAGATAAGATATGATCTCGGTCATAACGGATTTAATTTCACGTTAGCGTTGAGACAGATGGGCAAACTTTAACAATGATTTTTACAATCTTCATTTCAATGATTTTAAGTAATTACTTAAATTAAACCTTGTTCAGCTAAAATCAAGGAAATAACGCCATAGATTTCTCACTTGCCACACTTTACTTAACGCCATAGATTTCTCTCTCACTTGCCACATATTTTACTTCACAAGCATGTGATCCTGAAGTGCTTGTTCAGTGTATTTCTCTGCCACACATTCATCATCATGTGATGGGTTTGTTTGTGAAGCACCAGAGACTTCCTTAGCTGAAAGCACCAGGTTAATGATTTCATCAGACTATGGGATGGGACGGTCACCCAGTGCCCGTGATCTTAATGCTGGAATATGTTACACAACTTTTAAGATCTGAACAGATTTTAAAACCCTAGACATCATGCGCTTGCCAGCTTTGTAAATGGTTACTGAGACCAACTGGGTATCAGTGACTGAAGATTACACACTACCAGGCTTTCAGGTCGTTCTTGTTGCTAAGAGATGCTTGACAAATCAAGACAGTGCTTTAAAATCAGCTCAAAATATCAAACATGTCTGATATCCTCTGACTGTATGGAATCATAGTTTGAAGCTAAAAAAAAAAAAAAAAATGGTAATCTGAGCCTATCTTGCATTACATGATTGGTTTTTTTATTTCTTTTTTTGAAAAACTGACTGCCCAAAATCTGGTAAAAAGCTGTTTGGTGCATTTCAGCTCTAAGTCAATGCTCGTAGACGAGGAGATAAAATTCAATCTTTTGGAGTGTTAGTTTGCTTCCATTTCCAGTCAGTCAGTCGGGAAGTTGAAGCTTTTGGAATGCGCTTGGGTTGCTGTTTTTATTTCCTTATGCATGGAAGTGGTGTGCTTAAATTTTCCTTCACTTTTGGTATACTAATGAACCAAGTACCTGTCTTCATATATTTAATGGCACTTAATATACAGTAAGCTGATTGTATAAGTTGATTTTGGAAAGATAAAAAGGCAGGTTTGTGTATTCTCAGTGTCACATGGGGAAACCCCACAACGATATAGAGTATGAGGAAATAAGTGCATTAATCTGTAATATTCTACTTTCACCCTCCACAGGTATTGTGCATGCTAATGTTCAGGTGACATCACCGTTACTTGAAACGGCAGAGCCCAGTACAAGCAAACTCCCCCCAGTCATGCAGACTACTACAGCTCCTCCAATCACCTCTTCAGCTACCACTCATGCTGGTGTGACTTCAGAAGCTCCAGGTTTGACATCGCCCAACGTGACTACCCCAAAACCTCCAACTACCACACAACCGCCAACTACCACACATCACAACACAACAAACTCTACCACACAACCTCCAACTACCACACATCACAACACAACAAATTCTACCACACAACCTCCAACTACCACACATCACAACACAACAAATTCTACCACAGAACCTCCAACTACCACACATCACAACACAACTAATTCTACCACCGAAGCGCCAACTACCGCACACACTAATGCTACAACAGCCCCGACTGCTTCTCCGACCACTCCTCCTCCCATCCCCAACCCAACTGTTGGAAACTACAGTGTCAAGTCTGACGATGTCACAGTCTGTCTGTTGGCAAAGATGGGCCTTCAGTTCAGCTTCAAAATAAGTGGGGTATGTATGAAACGGTCTGCAAATTTGTTGTAATAAACTGTCACGCTACTGCAAGTCTTATTTTATTCTTGCCGTTTAGAATGCCAGCGTTCAGACTGTTAATCTTGACCCGAGTCCTAATGTAACGGAAGCAAGTGGAACCTGCGGTGGTGGTGGAAATGACTCTTCCCTTGTACTGAAGTCCAAGGAAATCACAGTTAATTTTGTCTTCACAAATGTAAGTCTTTGAAAAAGTGAGTCAAATACAAAAAGCGAAAAGGGAGGTAAATATTCTGGGTTGGGTTGTTTTTATCATCTGACTAACACGCACTCGTTGCAGTTCTTAAAGTCCCCCTGCAGTCAATTTTATCCCTTAAAACTCATGAAAATATTAGTTTATTTAGCCATATCTTTGAACCAGAAACTGATTCAGAAGAAAGAGGGAGAGCGTATGAGACACTTGTTGCACTTTGCAGTAATCTAGGTTGATATTAGAATGTCATATTAAAACTGGGTGACTTGTGTTGCTAAATGACTTGCAACTAACTTAAAAATATATTGTGTGACGAGAGTTCTCTCTGATTATGCTTTGTTAGCAACTTGAGAAAATGAGGAATGGTAAAAACATGGTACTCGTGGTAAATCAAGTAAGCAACGTAAGCAAAGTAAGCCCTATTTTAACGATCTAAGCGCATGATCTAAAGTGTGCGGTGCAGGTGCGCTTGGGGCATGTCTGAATCCACTTTTGCTAGTTTAATGATTGGGGGGGAAAATGGTCAGCACGCCCGGTGCATGGTCTAAAAGGGTTGTCCCTATTCTTTTAATGAGTAATGAATATGTTTTGGGTGTAATGCGTAATAAACCAATCAGTCTCATCTCCCATTCCCTTTAAAAGCCAGTTGGAATTTGCAAGGGGAAAAACTGAATGCTTCTCTAGCGAAGAAATGGATCTACCATCTATGGGATAAGCCGGATTCCATTTTTCTTTATGCACACAATAACAATCTTTTACATTGTAATCCTTTTATTTTTAATATTTGGCATGTTTGTGTGCTGCTGCACATCCCTGTGTGTAATAAGCAGAGTGTACGCGCGTTGTGCACCCGCCTATAGGAGCATATTCCTAACGCACCCTTTAAAAAACAAACAAAAAAAATATTGCGCCATTGGTTTTTAGACCAGGTTTCAGTTGGTCAATGGCACAGTCCATTTCAGTTGCCTCAAAATAGCAACGTGCCAACAATGCACCTGAACACACCTCATTTTCAGACCGGCACGCCCATGGGTGCACAAATGGGTGCACAAATGGGCGCACATGCATTTGCTATTTAAACAACGTGGCACAGGATGTGAAAATGACAACTGCCTCAGACTAAAACTAGCTAAAAAAACTTGCGTCGCGCCTGGAGCCGCATTGCACTGGGTGTATGATGGGGCCCTGTCAGTGTTGAGCTATATAACAATTAGTTTTCAGTTGATAAATGTATCCAAACAGTTGCTCACCTGTCTAATAAAAACATATGTTTCATGGTTTCTACGAAAGTAAAACTGGAAATCGAGGGTAGTGCGGATATGACGTCATTGACAGGCGACGCAGGTCCTTTATGCTGGTTAAAATGTAAGTGCACAAGTCAACAAAATATAGAAAATGGTTCTAGTGGTTTTTGGATATTTTAATCTAAATGTCTTTTGCTTTAATACATCATAAACGCAATTCACCCGCTATATGTACCAGATTTTTCCTGTCCTTTCTTAATGGTGTTCTTGTGCTCACTGTTTAAATGCTCACAGAGCATAAGAATAATAGGAAAAGCCCCACCGGCTTTGGTACACTGCAGTTTTAAGGAGAAAATACTCGGCAAAATACTCGCCCCACTGAGGGTTAGGTTTAGGGATGGGATTGGGGTGGACCTTCATGCATGTTTCATGCAAAATCTTATGTTTTCATACCAATTCATACTAAATTGATTACTGTACTCCGTTTTTACAGGTTTCAGACAAGTTCCATCTACATGCTTTGACATTCTCTGTTGATCTTGGAAATGGTAAGATTTTTAATGTGGAAAAACTTTATTTTTATATTTCCATACTGCCCAAGGATGCACAGATAAGATGATAAATGGCCAATATTAAAATTCTGTTTTAATATAGTGTGTATATGTATATGTGTGTATGTGTATACTTTAGTATTTTTGTCTAAATGTAATTCAACACTAAAATAAGTCATTTAAAATGCTACAAGTGAATTTAGGCATCACCATTATAATGTACAGAATGAGAAAGATATACATTGTGAGATTAGCTCAAGATTACATTTAAATTAGTGTTTTTAAAGATTGGCATTAAGTGATGGATGACTGCCATGGTCATTTAAATGTGTATGCTCATTTACATTGTCTTGACAATTAAATATCCAATATAGACCAATGCAGATTCTCTAATATCAGCCATAGCCAGTATGATGCAAATAAATTGTGCATTGCTAATAGTGCTGCATCTCTTCTCATGTAATCATTTTCTGTCCTCTGGTTGGTGTAACCTCAACAGGGAGCATTTTCAATGCATCCAATAATAATCTGTCTCTGTGGGAGGCATCTGTTGGGAGCTCATACATGTGCAAAAAAGAGCTGAGTTACAACATCACCGACAGTCTTACCGTCAATACGTTCGAGCTACAAGTGCAGCCCTTCGCAGTCCAGAAGAACATCTTTAGCACAGGTATGTATTTGTGTGTGTTTGTGATGCTAAAGAATAAAGCTGAGCTAATTACCTTATCAGGTACACTTACGGTTTCAGTGAGCTTTGCTTTTCTGAGTGGTTTGTGACCAGTGAAAAACCAAAGAAGTTCTATTTTAGAATAATACTATGTGTATATAATTCTGTGTAAACTGAAGCAGTTGAAATGCAGGCTCTGCCCTCATGCACAGCAAAAGTGCAGCTAAATCTGATAAACCCATGGTTTCCTGTGATCATATCAAAATGGATGTGACTAGCTACACCAAGATAACTGAGAAGGATGCAAATTCAAAAATAAACATGACAAACACACAAAGATGAATGACGGGTCCATATATAGTACTTTTTTTTAGTAATTTTTTTTTTTTTTTTTTTTAATATAAATACAGAAGGCTGCAATTATTTGATATAATACTAAATATTACAATTTAAAATAACTTCTTTTTTTTTTGTCAGTGCAATTTTGCAATAAAAATTATTTTTCATTTTACAACATTCACATCTTACCCAACCCTATAATCCCAAACTAAAATAAAAGGACATATGAAAACATTCAACTACACAGTTAAAAGGGTGATTAAATAAGTAAATAAATAACTTTTCTATTTTAAAATTATTATTATTATTTTTTTTTTTTTTTTTCCCTGTGATGACACAACTGAATTTTCTTCAGCCATTACTGGTGTCTTCAGCGTTGCATGATCTTTCAGAAATCATTTTAATATGCTGATTTGCTTCTCTCTCTATATAATATAATAAATGCTTAATTGCACAACTATCTATGAGGCCCAGTATTACCAGATGAAGTGTCTGTGATTTTTATGTCTGAAGTGTTATGAGAATATCTGCAATGGTATTAATGAGAAGATGGCAGCTTCATCTTATGTTCATTCATGTTCTCTCTGTCTGCAGCCCATGAATGTTCAATGGATGACACCAGCCTCTTAATCCCAATCATTGTTGGTGCCGCTCTGGCTGGTTTGATTGTCATTGTTGTGATTGCATACGTGATTGGTCGACGAAGGACCTATGTTGGATATCAGACACTGTAATGCAACAAAATCAAAGAATCAAATCCTGAGCGTTTTAAGGGACACATAAGCCTGTTCCTGGACCATTGTAGATATTGTGGGTTTTTGTGCAATCTCAATTGGCAACTGACTCAGGGCCACAGGAGTCAAATGTATTGTCCTTATGTGGTCAATTAATCCTCTGGCCCTTAAACTGCAACACGTTAAAATCTGAAGATACAGTGGCACTCCAGGACCAGAGCTCCCTATTGTGAAATTGTGTGCACACCACCCCCCCCCCCTCTTTTTTTTTTTTTTTTTTGTTTTTTTGTTTTTGTTTGTTTGTGTGTGTTGTGAAGTAAGTGCATGGTCTTGTGTTTTGGCTTAAAGCCCAATTATTATTTTTTTCTTGAAATGCAAACTAGTGCTACAGTCACAGTACCATGCAAAATATTTATATGCAAGAACAATGTGACTTCATAGATCATGGGTTGTGGCCAATTTAAAGCGTTTCATTGCTCCATAGCAGACCCTGCACTTGCTTCTCTTAGACATTCCTTGAATTTTCATTTTGCAATTGATTGATTTAGCTAATTTAATTTGTGCCCAAGTCCATTTCTGTATCCACAGCTTTAGACTGAAACAGTGTTTTTATTCACCTGTCTTGCAGCCTTTTGGTTAAATATTAAAAGTAATTCAAGAAACGGGTTGTTACTGTGCACTATAGTGACTGGTCTGCTCACATTTATTGAGATCATGTGCTTTTGCAATATGTTGGTCATCCTGTATTCAGAGCAGCTGTGTGGAAGATTGCTACACTGAGAAAACATGTAAACATGCTGGATGGCCCTTTCAAACAATTGAAATTGTAGAACAGAAAAACAAATGCTTGATTGTTTAAACTTCATGACAAGCTTTTTTTTTTTAAAAATACACACCATTGTAGTAAAAGTAGGCCTGGTGTTTTTGAGTGACTTTGTGTAAAGCATAAAACAAAGAAATGGTAACTGCCATTTAAATGCTGTTACTAAATAGTTTTGGTAGTTTAGCAACCTTTCTTGGGGGGGGGGGGGGGGGGGGGTTTAAAAAGGGACGATGAATTATAAATATTATCTTGTCAGCTACTCTTTACTATAATTTAATTATTTACAGCTCCTTTAGCCTAAAAGATACATGCTGCTCTTTGCTAATGCAACTGTGAAATGTATTTGTTGCAAGATAAATTTTTGCACCTGCTTAAACTCACTTTGGTAGTGGCTGTGGATCATTTGACGTGAATTTTACATGACGTGTTGTTGGTTTGACTTTCATTTGCTGAATAATTTAGTTTTAAGAATAAGTTCTCTTTGCGTTCTTGTCTTTCTGCTTTTATCATACAATGGCTCACTTTTTTTTCTTTTTCATTCACACTGTTTATGCACTATTCTAATTTAGTCTATGCAGCACCTGCACAGAATCTTGTGTAAACGTTTTTCACTATAGCCAGGATAAATTACATCTTCCAAACTGGTTACTGGTAATTTTGTGCCTTGCTTGATGAAGTTACTTTTGCTTGTTATCCAATCACTTATCAATAACTTTAAATAAAAATGAATCTATTTTTTTTTTTTTTTTTCTTTCCCTTTCCCTGAGCATACTTTTGTGACTATTTTCTGCCAGCAGACTTGTAAAAAGGGATTCCTTATCTGACTGCCCTAATATTTGATGTTTCATGAGATTTTGGTTGTCTTGTTTTGCAATGAATATGGCTGTTTTAATTGGCTTTTAGCTGCAATAAACGGAGAAAGACAATTGTGTATACATTAAAACTGGTGTGGGCCATCTTTTCACCCTTTAACAAAAACTTTCATGCACATGTCTCAGAATATGTTTCAGATGTTTCTATTGCAGTTTAAAACATAATGGCTTTTTCTTTGTGTTTTTGTTTTTTGTTTTCCCTCACTCATTCTCTTTATTTTCAGCTGAGGATTGCAAAGCAGATGAGCCTGATAACTTCATTGTCCCTATAGCGGTGGGAGTTGCCCTGGCTGTCCTCATTATTATTGTCTTACTGGCCTATGTGATTGGAAGAAAGAGAAGTCAAACCTCTGGCTATGAGCAGTTTGAGTCATAATAATCTGAGAATATGTAAAGTGTCCTTGCAAGTGCTGGCAAATCTTGCAGAACTTCAGAAATCAAGTAATTTCAGTTTGTGCACATTTTGAAATGAGTCATTTTATATAAATTTGTTTTCTTGCCAATACATTTTGTAATGTGATTTATAAGGTAGGCCTGTATTGCACATAATGGAACACCTGTTCTACATCGATCTGACTGAATTGTCCATTCTGCTGTGAATAACTCATCATTTGAGTACCTAACCGTACTGTTACTTCCATAGTCACTCACCACCCCTTTCTTTCTCCCTTTTCTCCCAGCTGAGGAATGCTTTCTGGATTCTGATTTGAGTTTTCTCGTTCCCATTGCTGTGGGTGTGGCTCTCAGCTTCCTAATCATCCTAGTGCTTATCTCTTACCTGATTGGCCGACGGAAGAGTCGCACTGGTTACCAGTCTGTATAACAACCCAAGCTGCTGCCATCTTACCTCTAACCCTGGCTAGTCCTTTACCATTTATATTTGCTCCTTCTCTCTCTTCTGGTCCTGTTGGCTTCTTCTTTTGCCCTGCAAACTGCTCAACCCTCCTCACTTGCTGGAGCTAAACACTGATGATACCCCAGTTTCTAACACGTTTGATTGCTCTAATCACTTCCTGTGTACGATTTAACCATTTTATGAATGATGTGGTATATTTCTGCTTAATCACACTCAAAGCAATGTCAAGAGGCATGATTCAGTTGTTTAGTGTAAGCACAGGCTGTCTAAATAACCTGGCATTGTGCTGTATGTTAAATGCATGAAAAAAGATTTATTCCCCTTTTTATGGGATTTTTGATGCAGTTTCTTGCTCTAAGGATGCTCAGTTCTGGTTGCTGTGACTTATATTCACGTGAACTATTATGAATGAATGATGCAATTTTAGAATTAGAAATCCCTTGTTTGTTAACCATTGAATGTGAATGTAAATTAATTCTGTAATTGTTTACTTGTGCAAATTTGTTGTTTGCCAAAATTAGGAGTGAAAATATCCTGGCACTTTTTTTTTTTTTAATTAGCAGAACTAATAAGTCACACTCTTGCACTTGGCACATAGTATTATAAAGGGACACTTTGTGACACTTACCAGCATTTGAATATGACTATTTTGTTGATTTATGCTTTTGTTGATTCATTAGGTCCCTCTCAGGGAATGTTGGAAGTGTTACAATAGGCCTGTTAGTACATGGGTTTGTGAATTTAGTTGTCATTTCTCTGGACACATGCATACAATGTACAAAATACACCATTTCTAAGACCAAAGCTACAGTTTTCAGTGCATTTTTAGTCTTATTTCTTGCTCAGCATAGTGAAAATACTGCGTCCAAACCATTTCATGTATATACATTTTTCGTCATTCTTTCCTGCCCAAAGGATTTAGCTGTTAAAACAAACACAATTAAACACAGAATATCATTGTTGTACTATAGCGTGCCTTTTAGTTGCATTGCCATTTCCCTGTTCCTTCTTTATAGGACCTATATCTGTCAGGTTAAGAATGTTGGTTCAAGTTTCAGAGTGGAAAAATTCAATAAAATGGCTTTTTTTTTGTTTTTCTACTTCCTCTCTCTTTGTTCTCTTTCTTTGACTATATGAAATCAACATTTCTCAATCTGTTAGACATGATGTTAAGCAACTGTAGTTATACATGGTTCACATGACTTTTACAGTCATAAACCTCCTAGCTTCCCCTGATGGACTTTGATCAGCATGTGTTGCTATAAAAGTTACTGAAACTTCTCTTACTGGAAAACTAGAAGCGTCTTTGACCTACATATTACAGTAAACTGCTTATCACTAGATGCATATTGAAGATTGCGTGCAGTGCTGATGTTTTTGTTCAAATGATTTATGAGTTCATTTTGTCACTTATCCAATAAAAAGGATCATCACATACAATTTATGATAAGAGACATTATTTGCAATATACATGAACACTGTTACTTTTAAAGAGAATGGAAAACTGAGCAGAAAGGTTTGATTCCGTTAATTCTCATCCATCTTTATTTATGCTAGAACATGAGTGCGTTTAAAAACATGAGCTGGAAAATCTTTGTCAGTCAGTGGATATTTCATTGTATTTACTGAATAACAAAGATGTGCAGTTACCAATTTCCATCTCACTATTACACTGCTTTTACCATGTCAATATATTCAAATACAATTAATAAATAATACTGTTGAAATCCTTCTTACAGGTAACTGAGCAGATATTTTCACTCAGAGATGAATTGTTTTTTGTTTTGTTTTTTTAAGAAGTGTTGGTTGCATGCTAGACAAAAAGATGAATTTTGAAAACTTGTATTTCATTAAGAAGCTCTCAAAATGATGACATGGGATTTCTATCCCACATTTCAGTCAAATACATTTGCCTCTGGAATCAAAATTTAGTAACCGAAAAATAAAAGCAAAAGAAAAAAATTTAGTTCAAAATGTACAATCAATTAATTCTAAACCACATTTGATTGTTATTCCATTAAATGAGCAAAAAGGATAATGTTAAGTCATTTTCTGCCTTTTTTTTTTTTTTTTTTTTTTTTTCATCCAGAGGGGGAATTTAATGGAGACAGTGACTTAACGGAGAAAACATTTTAAAAAAAAAAATGTTGTTTTAATGTGTTATATACACATCTGAATTACCAAAATAACTGATCGAAAAAGTTTAATACATGTTAATTCTACAATCTACACAGATCTAGAGAATTGTTTCGCCTATGTCTCACTGTAGACTGTTCGTTTGAGTGATTATGCCTCAATAGCTATAATTGCAACCTACGGATTTGGACATCTTTTCATATTTTCATTTTATCCAATAATGAAATCCAGGCAGTTGTCAGTCTCTAGTGGCTGGGTACTGAATGTTACATTACTGAATGTGATCTATAAATCTTAGTCTTTGCTTATTGCGAAATCCCTTGTTTGAAAAAGTAGTGTAGTAACACAGCTCTGACGCGAATAGCACAGTGGCTGCCGGAGGCATAATCAGAGGGCTAATAGGTAAAGACAGCACCCAGTGTGCTATTTCATTCATTATAACATACTCTGAGAATTTTAATTTCAATTTCTCTAGGTCTACTGTGATCCTATGCACCCACTTCTAAAGTGAAAGACACACTACCCAGGAAACGGTCAGTTGGTGAATCGTTGATGATGCCTTTGCCGTTTAGTTTGCATTGAACGTGTAGTTGGGTGTCGTACTGGACTCCAGAAAATTGCACAGCCACCAATGGGGAAGAGTAGTTTACCTGTTTGTAGAAATGGTGGAAAATGCTATGAAATGCTATTAAATTAGGAGGAATTCTGAGATACGAAATAGGATCGCTTACATGTCTCAGTTTCCCATAATAGGGATAGTACTCCAAGTTGAAGGTACTGTTTGGAAAGAACTTGACTTCTCCTAGGCCTTCAGTTGACCCTTTCTGGAAAAAACATTGGAGAAGATCCAAAAATGTTAGTTTAATGACAAATACTGCAAAGAAATTGGGATATATGTATTGTATCATTATTTTATAACTCATTATGAAGTATAAACAGATTATTCTAGTCATTAGTTATTACCTTTACTCCACATGTAACGTCTATTGGAGTGCCTTGACCAGGCAGATACCCGAGAATCTGTCAGAAAACAGTTAAGCATTTTACATACCACTTAACTAGCAATTGAGACTGGACTGATTACATTATAAACTGAAAGATGTTCATTTAGTCATGGCCTAACCACTAGATGGCACTAGAGCTTTATTTATTCTGTTTTTTTTTTTTTGGTGGGGGGAGCTTTGTTCTGCAAACAAAATAATTTTTGTATAGTATGTTCCACACTTATAATCTCACCCGATTCATTTTGACAATGATGCAGGGTTTTCCCTTCGAGTAGCCGAAATCTTTGTCCTGCAGGCCGGAGCATTCCTTTAGCCAGGACCTCTTAAACTGACATGCCTTGCGCTCAGCACTCTCCTCTAAATCATCCTGTATGAAATACGCATTTTCTTTGCATGGAATGTTCCGCCTATCCTGCACTCTATCATCATAGGCTGGATACGGCCATGGCGGGAAACCGTAATAAAAGAGATGGAAGAGAGAGAGAGAGAGAACATATATTAACTAAACAATGGCTGTCGCCCAGCCTGGCCTCTACAACTTACAGGCCCGCACAAAAAGTGGGGCCCTGGCAGCATTGAGCAGTTACACTAAGTGCACAAAAGGGTTTCCCTCCTTGTCAGTATTTCTATAGACAGCAGGACTTGTTAAACAGCGTGCTGGAGTGATTTGAATCTCTGCCTGCTGAACAGAAAGCATATCTTCCCTATTAAAGAGTATAAAACCAAACTCAACTTGTTCTCTCATGCAGAACTTACGTTTCAAATGGGCTTCCAGTGCTTTCGCATACTTCTTCCACGATTTTTGGTCAGAGGCATTGAAAGCAATGTCAAACCCATGAGCTACATCTACATGAGGTGACATTGTCATACCTGCCAAAAGACAGAAGATTGTGAACATCAAGAATGATAGTATTGAGCTTCTGTATTAGAACTTTGTTTATATACTTATATAATTTAGTATAATAAAATAATGATTGAAATAATTTAAATGATTTTTATTTGAAATTAAAAAAAAAAAAAAAAAATATATATATATATATATATATATATATATATATATATATATATATATATATATATTAAAAAAAATAAAATATATAAAATTTATATATAAATATGTTCTCAATTTCTGATTATTAATTATTAATACAAATCCGTTGTAGGGTCACATGATTTAAATTACGTACATATTAAATAATTTCTATTAAAAATAAATAAAAAAATAATTAAAAGATTTACACAATAATTAGAATTTTTTATATACTTTTTAAAAGTTAACTTTTTTTTTTTTTTAAACTTTTTAACAGTTCAAAAAGTAAAATGCTGATTTTTCCAACCTGGTGGCATCACCCTGTCATTGTAGGTGGGAGAATATGGACTAATTGACCACATCAGGCAGCACATACAACCAGCAAACATGGCGGCGAGGAAAATGTATAATGCTGAGTAGAAGAGAAGAATAAGGCCTGAAAAAAAATGAAAAGGCAAGATTTCATTGAGGAAACCCTTTAAATAGAATGTGAGATCAGGTTAACACATTTTGTATCTGTATGTATCTTTCAATCAATTGACCATTCAAATACACTCAACTTTTTCATTTGTTAGTAATCATTTTTTCATAACTTTTCCATTATGGAAGTGTTCAAGACACTGAAGTCAATGAAACTTTGAGAGCTAACAAAAAAAAAAAAAAACCCCAAACACAGCCATTGTCCTTCAATTTTTAATTAAGACTCAGCTGATCAAATGGGACGTGGCGTCAAACTAAGCGGCTTTTGCTGCGCAGACAATTTCGCAGGGACTAGCTGCAGCCCCCAGCCACAAAGGCCTTTCTGTTTGAGCCTAGTGAAAATTCTCCCAGCTGTCCTTTCACTCAGGAACACAGTGAACCTCCGGTTGCCATCATAGTGACGGTCTTTTGCAGCCATACAGAGCCACGGCCAGCTCCAAGGAGCCCGATCACCCCATTCTGGCATTGTGAGGCCTCTGCACTCTCCTTTCATAGGACACGCATCACAGCACTAAAGCAGCCCCTCCCATGCTCTAAGGAAGACTACGGCTGTTTATTTAATCCACCTCAAGCATGTTCCCCATCATATCATGTCGATGTAAAGCACAGAGATGTTGCATTACGAAAAACACAGCATCCACGCTCAATACGAGGGCATTGGTGCATTGACATTTCCCTCTGCTATCCCCAGGATACTTTCATATTGCTGTTTAGAGTGCTTGTCCCAATGGGAATTTGCAGTGTTGCTTAGCAACCGGACGTTTAGCGGCAGCGATTGGCCACTCTGTCATCATCGGACTTCTTCAGGAAATGCTCGCTGCCAAAAAAGTTCTGAGCTCGGACAAAAAAAAAAAAAAACTCTACATGTTAAGTTGCGCCGTAGATCTGAGAGTGTGTTGGAGGAGATCTGGAGGTCAAGGGGGCTTTGGGAAAGAGGGAGAGGAAAGCACGGTAGGGGTAAATGGAATGTGATCCCGGGCCAGCAAAGGGACTGTGACATCGCTCTCCCACTGAGGACCATTCCCCAGGCAGTCTGTTTTTGTCAAGATGTCTCTAAGCTATCTGTGCACCTAAGTAAACAGTAAGCTTGGACACACATGCACCCACGGTGACAGCGTGTACACGCACACACACACACTGCAGAAGCACAATTCATCCCCGCAACTCATTCCCACTACAAATAACTCCACTATAATGGAAGATAATGAGCAAAAACAATAAGCAATGGTCTCACTTGCCTTTGCTTCTACAGCAAGACCTCACTAATTAAAGACTTTGTTTACAGTCCAAGTACAATTTAGATGCACTCCCTCACCCACAGACAAATAGCCTTTGTTTTGCCATTAAAACTGCTATCTCATTTCGTACATTCAAATAGAATTTAGTCTTGTTACTCACTCCAGCTCTTCCCTGAGCGGCCCATAAACTCCTTAGTTTCTGCGTTCCACAGGTAAGTCTTTAGGTCGTCGATTTTCTCATGCAGCGTCCTCTTGGGCTTTGGCTTGGGCTTCCATTTCTCAAAGTTAAGGTCATCCTGCTCCAGAGGCTGATGTTCTACCAGTCCTTCCTGTTCCACTTCCATGGCCTCAGCTAGTTCGTGTTTATGAAGTGATCCTGCACGCTAAAGACAACATGGAAAGTTGAAAAATAGTACGTCTCTGAATCACATAGTGCAAGTAGTGTAAAAAAAAAAGTCCAACACAACAAGCATTAAACACTTAAAAACTCACTTTAATGTGAATAATATTGTCTGATGCTCTTAAAAAAAAGGTCAGGAGACAAATATTTATCTTCAAAACAGTGAAAAGCAAGTGTAGGATCTCATTCAGTGTGAATGAAAGAAGTTTCAGAATCCCATTGATCTATGAGAGGCAGAAGAGGACCCACACACTCGCTGACCCATGTTGGGAGATCTAACCTCTCACAGCTGCAGAAGATCTGCAGGGTCACTCTTCAGCCAGATGTTACACACTCATTCTCAATATCATACAATACACTTTAAAAACTAGTGGAATATTCTTTTCAGGTATTTATTAATCTAGGTTAATGTTCATTTCTACATTTCGAATTATATACATAAACATGAATGCATTGTAAACGAAATAAATATAGACCTGCCTACATCCGGTTACATCAGTAATAGTCATTTTTAACAGCTCCTTGAGTTATTTCAAATGCTTCTACTACAATATAACAAAGTGTAATTATACTAACGATGATGTTCATTTACCTAAACAATGATGAGCAGGTAAAACGCTTTTGGTGATACTCCTTCTGTACCAGTAATGAGTTTAAAAAATGATACAAAACATTTGACCTACAATTGAGGTAAACCACGTTTATCTAGGTATTATAATGTTTACTACTTGATATTGAAGGCTATAGAGCACTAAATCCAGCAAGATATGGTCATTACAATGCCCTCATCCCTAATCAAAAGTAACCACATTACTCTGGTGCATTGTGGTTATGGTCACTTGCCAGTTTTGAAACTTTGTCCTCCAGGAGCAGGTCCTCCGCCCCTCCCGCGGTAGAGTCGCGCTCCATGATCTCTCACTGAAGAATAAAGGTACTTGTTAAACCAATCACATATACGAGCGGTCCAAGCGATTTACTGAGAGATTTCAATCCACGAATCAAGTCTGCAGCAGTCCAAGGAAGTCAAATACTGTGTCAAATAGTTGTTCAATATTTTTTCTTTCTTTTTTTTTTTTGTTGAAAATTTGAAGATGATAAGAGAATATTTCGATGTCTTCAGGAAAGAAAAGGGGGAGGGAAGGAAAACCTTAATGCTCAAAGTGCCCCCCCAAAATAATGTCTTGATGAAGGCACTGAGGTGATGTCTTCAGGTTCACTTCACGCTGTCTGAACAAACGTTAATTCTGGTCAAGAAGTGTTCGTGAATTTCATTGAGTTTTCCTCTTACAACGGATGTCGGGTGCGGAGGAGCTTCTTGCTAGGAGTCGAGCATCATAGTGAATGGAGTTGAGCTGGAGAGGGAAAGTGGGGGTGGGATACAAAGTGGAGTTTTTTTGGCAGCAGCTTCGTTTGGTGTTGTGTGGAATTCTGCACACGCACACCACATAGTCTCATTGTCTGCTGAAACAAGCTCTATGCAAAGACCCACAGCTTTATAAGTTTCTGTTCTGATCTACATTTGCCGTTGTCAATCACTAAGTAGCTACTGCATCAGCAACTACATTAAAACTGAGGTTTAGTATGCAGGACACCTCACTAAACAATCCCCATTGACTCGCAGGGCTGTTAAACTGGAGGGAGTAGGCTATTCACGCGCATTATAATGCTTTAAGGAGACAAACGCAAAATTGTAAAATATGGGCCCGCTTTGGTCTGTGTTGGCGTCAGAAGCGTAATAAATTCATAAAGTTGTCATCAAGCTTAATATTTGTACACAGATCACGTTGAGCTCCCTAAACCCGCTGATTTTTTTAAACCTGAAAAGAACTCGCGTCATGGAAAATTCGGTCTTGTCTGGTTCTTTCTGCTTTCTTTGGTGGAGAGCAGGTCATTCAAAGAAAGACCATCAAGGACTGAAATGCACTCATTTACTCTGTGACAAAACTAGGCTGGAAGAACAGAGGTTAATATATTAATGTTACGTTTTATTTCCTTACAGAAACAAGAAAGGTCTAGTCTAAGCAGTATTCTAGTGCTTTTGATTGCTTGTGTAAAAATGAAGGGTGACTGAAGCATCGATTAACTTCCATTAAATTCCATTTACTTAAATAGCCTACAATTAGATATGAAGTATATTACGTAACTCTGTAGGTAATAGTAAGCAAAGTAGCCTACTATCAGAGCTGGGTAGATTACTTACAAATTGTAATCAGTTACTGATTACAAATTACATTACAAAAATTGTAGTTAGTAACGTAATCCATTACATTACACATTTAAGGTAATGTAATCTGACTACTTTTTGATTACTTTTAGATTAGGATAATGTTGTACCTTACATAAAGCTATTACGTAATTAATTAATATTTAAAATAAAAAACAATCAAAATAAAACACTTACTAAAAAGATATATATATATATATATATATATATATATATATATATATATTATTTGTTTACCTCCATGTCATGTGACCATTAACTGACATCAGAGAACTGTGAACCTAATTCTTTTATTATTATTATTATTATTATTTTATTATTGGCCTAACTTATTAACCTAAAATCTCAGCTGACAAAAAAAGTTGGGGAATCCCTGCATTGCATGGTAATATGAAATGATGTGAATTTGTACATTTTAATGTGTCTGAAAGACAAAGACACTATGGTTAAATGACTCAGTGAGTGATAATTGAAATAATGATTAATGAGTTCATTAGGTATGCAGTGCTGCAATGTTGAGAAAACACTTTTTTAAAGTGAAATGATTTCTGTAAATCCAGTGATCACACTCTTAAAACAGATGTGTTAAAAACAACACATCCTGTGTTAGATCTTAACACACCCGTGTGTCTAGTTAAGGACAACACATTTTGTGTTCCTTTTAACTCAAACATGTGTTATTCCTGCTCATTTTCTACACACTAATGTGTTATATTTACACAATTTGTGTAAATTATGTACACAAAATGACACAAAATGTGTCACAAAAAATAACACAAAAAATGTGTTATTAATTAACACATCTTTTTTGAGAGTGCAACAGCTGTGTGGGTCTGTTTTCAGTGATATTGACATGACTAGTGGCTGGTCTGTGTGTGCAATTCCACAAACTTGGAAGACCTTCTGAATGCAGTAGACTTTTTTAGAAAGAAAAATTTAAAAGATAAAAAAAAAGAAGTAGTGGGGAGAATCAATGAATTATGAATAATTTATTGCCATTGTGGGAGTAATGTAATCAATAAAAAAGTAGGCTAACTAGTCTGTAGTCATCAAATTTTAAAAAATATTGGGAGAACTTAATCAGAACTTATTGCAAAACCACTCAGAAACTTTCATTTTTATTTTTAAACATATTTGTGTTTTTTTCCAGACCAGTTGATGGCGCAATTTCATTACTTTGATGTTTTCAGGTTCTGGATACATTCAAAATAGTCGAGAAAGCTAGCTACACAAAATTATTTCTCAAAGTGTTTTCATGTAATCCAGTCTGTTAGCATACGTTTTAGACAGCTATGAGTAGCCTAATTGTTTGTAGGCGTGTGTCAGGTGAGATAATTATTCTAAAACGAATTTCTCTATAAATAACATAAATAAGCTATATGCATGAATTATGTAGTGAGAAGCAACAAGCTCTTGTATACATTTTGTTGTTCTTTTGGAGTTTGATGTTTCTAATGAATAACGTTCACGAATAGCACTGAATCTCGAGGTACCGAATCATTGAATCAAGTGTTTTGGAAATGTCGATGAGTGAACCATGGGATTTACTGATGGGTTGAAAGAAAATCGTTTCTTTTTTTCCTTTTTTTATGACAGTTTTATCACTACACAAACGAAATAAAATATAAATAGCATTTTATTAAAAGATTCCCATAAGAACGATGTAAATTGATGGTATTGTTTGTGAGTGAAAATTATCTTTAGGTTCTAAATGACTGTGAGCTTTTATAAGCTGAATCATGGCTGCAACAAATCGCCAGGAAACATGAAATTACGAACAAAAATCCATGCCTGACTTCACTCGAAAGTTTAAAGCGTGTTATCAGGGATGCCAGTGACAACGCCATGACGTAAAGAACCTCTAAATCTATTTTTTAACCAGTCTGAAACGGATTGTTCGAAAGAACCGAATCGAAATGAGTCGCACTTCACTGCTCCTGACCCACTCAAACAGCAACAGGGTTCTGCCTTGCGCATGCGCAGTGCTGTGCTCCGTGCGGCGTTCTGCTGAAGGGATGAGGGCAGCGGATTCATGAACAACAGACCCAGATGCTGATGAGAGAAGAGTGGATAGAAGGCGGCGAATGGTGTCAGAGAATGCCACGGCAAGAAAAGAGTTTCCAGTCATTAACTCTGAGGGACGGCATAATTGTCTCATTGACTACGTTCTTTGTTTTTGACTTGAAGTCATAACTGCAGCTAATGCTGCATATCCTGACGTTACAATGCCAGCGGGGCTGAATGCGCAAGGCAGCGGTATACCTATCTCTGATGCGATGGGTAAGTACAAGGTCAATGGCATTCACTGCGACTACAGACCATTATAGTCTCACGGAGGACAATTTACGCTTGTATTTACGTTCAAATGCGATTAGCTACATTTATTCATCGTAATTATTAGAACAGGCTTGCAGTGCACCACAGAGAAATAAGCGTCCCGTAACCTACATTCCTACGTGTCTCGGATGTCCCCAACGAATGTCGATGGAACATTTATTGATAATGTTCATGAAAATACACAACCATATGTGGAATATTATTTGAATGCTACCTAAGGTTAAAATGTCTTCTGTTTAGTGATAGAAAATCCTCATATTACATCACCTAGTACCTACATTTATCTGGGTTTCTGGGTTGTGGTAGTGTCTTTGCAGATACTAAAGACATCCGAGAGGCCAAATACACGGATTGTTTTGTTTTGTTTTGATTTACCCCAAAACGAAAGTGCCTAAAATAAGACATTGAGTAACAAAATGTTTCCCAAGGGAAGGGCGTGTTGTGTTGTGGCATCTTCCTACTCCATTGTCTTTTACAGGATCATTTAAGAGGAGGAAAAGAAAGTCCATCATAGTAACAGTGATGCTCCTAATCGTCTCCATACTCATCCTGGTCTTTGGTCTGGCCGCTACCACCAGGACACAAAACATCACTGTTGGTGGCTACTATCCAGGAGTGATTGTAAGTATATTGCTAATGTTCATAGTCGTGCGCTGAACAGACTGCAAACCTTTCTTTTGGTCTATAAAAGAGTTTGTGATGTAAAGCACAGTGGGGAGGAAAAGGCCTCATGTTTATTTATTTTCCGCTTGGCCGGCCATTATGGTCACCGGTGGCCATTATCTCATTACTGTAAGGTTGAACTGAGTGAACTCATCCATTCATTATTCAACAGCAAGTATCATTATGTTCAACAGTCTTGGAGAAACATTCAAGCTTAAATAATACTCCATAATGTTTTGTACAAGTAACAGGTGTTTTCCTGGTATTCCGGAGGGACTGACTGTTTTGAAATACTATATGGCCAGATTGCATATATAGCTCTTAACTTGGCCATTGGCCACAGCATATAATAAACTATACTGCTTGGAGAAAGACAAAAGGCTTTGTGGGAACGGGAGATTGTATGTGGGATCGTAATTGAGTGAAGTCATCTACCTTTAAGACTTTGAAATAGGTTCATATTTTACATAGACTTGCATCGTGACAGAATTTCACCCTGTGATATTTTCAGCTCGGCTTCGGGTCCTTTCTGGGAATCATTGGCGCCCATTTGATAGAGAATAAGAGGCAGATGGTAAGGAGTTTTTCTTGCTTTCTGCTCATATTGGATTCTGTGCTTGTGCATTCCATCATTCAATTGATATTTTTAACCAAATGCCTGCAGAAACAAACACATTTTCAAGAATCATCTGCTTGTTTTTAGTCATCATAATGGCAGAAAAGGCTCACAGGTTTGAGCTCGATATAGCAGGGCATGTTGCAGGCCTTGTGGTGAGATGCACCCAGAAATAGCTCAGTGTAAGGGGAGTGGGGTGGATGTCCAGGCAGGAATGTTCAGAAGCCATTGCATTGCAGAGGGAATAGGAGGTGCCACAATCCAAATAAAGAATGCATGAGGATGGCATGGCTGGCCAGATCATAGACACACAGGAACACTTACTGCTGGATGAGTGCAGGATACACATTCCACCCAGCCTTATAGTGGAAGTGTTTAGAGCAAATATAGTGAGGTCCAGAATTCTGAGAATTTAAAAATCTGCAAAAAACTGGAAATAAACAATGGTTAGTTTTTGAACAATGTAAAACAATAAAGAAGCGTTATGACGTTTCTGCACTATTTCTAGGTCACTAATCAAATAAACAAATTTGTTGAATTGGGCATGTCAAATCCTTTTCTACAGACGGTCAGATGTTCTTGTTTCTGTTAAAGCACAAGATGATCTGTGGATTATTATCAAATCATGCTGGAGAATGTGATCATCAGGTTTTACCCAGCTGCCTGGGTGCTGAAGTCATTAAAGCAAAAGGGAGACAAACCAAATACTAAGATATTCTGAAATGTATAATAATTTTTTATTCAACTTTTCACTCATATTGTTACAATAACTTAAATTGTATAATTCAAATATAATCTTTTGTCACCAAGTCTCATGCTCACCAAAGCTGAATTTATTTGATAAAAAATATATTATTATTACAATTGAAAATAACTTTTCTATTTCATTAAATTTTAAAATGTAATTTATTCCTGTGATGGCAAAACTAAATTTTCAGCATCATTTCTTAAGTCTTCAGTGTCACATGATCCTTCAGAAATCATTCTAATATGCTGATTTGATGCTCAAGAAACATTTCTTATCTCTTGTCAATGTTCATGTTCTTGTGGAAACTGATACATTTTTTTATCTGATCAAAGAAAGTTCAAAAGAACAGCATTTATTTGAAATCTTTTTTAACATTATAAATGTCTTTACTGTCACTTTTGATAAATTCCTTGCTAAATAAAAGTTTTAATTTCTTTAAAAATCTATATAAAATGTATATAAAATATTTATTTTGGAAAAATATTGTTCTAGGAGAGAATTCGTTATTTTAAGATGGATTTATTTAGATTATATTATATCAAGAATAACACTCAAAATGGCATTATTTATTGATCATATATGGGCAGTTAAATGTGTTTATTTTTCCTGTATTATACAAAGCCACTAGATGCCTCTGCAAAGTGCTTTAGATTACAGACAAAATGGTGTGACTGGTCTCTAAATGGCTGGTTGTGAAAAGGCAGTGATATCAGTGAAGTTAAGTGGCACTACGAAATAATCCAATCAGACCACATGTTCCATAACAGACACATCTTCCTAAGATCTTACACAAACCACTTCAATCTGTATCTATGTGGAAATTGTACGTAGTAGTAGTAGTGCCCAGGTGTGAATGCACGTGCATTGAGCTACTGCAGCAGGTGAATATGTTGACATTGCTGTTCTGCTTACAGCTGGTGGCCTCCATTGTCTTCATCAGCTTCGGTGTGGTGGCAGCCTTCTGTTGTGCTATAGTGGATGGCGTTTTTGCTGCAAGACATATAGTAAGTGCTTCCACACCATGTTAATGTAAAATGCATTTCTTTAGATAAAGCTCTGTCATGGCATACTGCTGTTGTTGTTTTAAAGGACCTCAGACCTCTATATGCTGGCCGATGTGGATATTACTCCAGTGGGACTGCGTTTGATTTAGATGTGAGTCGCCAACCTGAGAGAAGTGCTTTCACCAGCTTACAGGCCTCTGCATTTGAGGGTTATGTACTAGTATAGTGGGATCCCATTTTGAAAACATGTCTGTCTTGCAGGTCCACTGTCAAACTGCATCTCGGGTCTCCTGTAATCTGCGTGTGAAGAGCAACACCTGCTACTGCTGTGACCTTTACAACTGTGGCAAGTATGTGTGTGAGCGAGTCCCATTTGGATACATCCCACCTAGAATATTTTCTGCAAACAGGCAGATCTGAAAAACAACAACTATGCTTTGTTTTACCTTGCTTAAGTTCTGGTTTATATTTGCTTGTATGGTGTGTGCTTCTATCCCTGAAATTCAGCTCTGTTCGAAAGAACATTTGTGTTTATTTATGTTTCAGAGAGCATCCTCTTATGGGACTTCAGAATAAAGATGTTTTGAAAAAATTTAGGAAATCCTCCATGATTTGGAAGTAGGTCTTTCCACTTTCAGCCCCTCAATGACATTGACAGCCCATTCTTTGTTGTTGTTAAACTACTAAGTGTGGCTGCATACGGTCGCTGTACTTTATGTACAGTTACTTTACTGATGAAATGAAAGGAACTAAGATTTAGCGTTCTTTGGTTCCTGTTTCACAGGTGAGGAGAGACAGCAATAATTTAGGTTACGTGTAAAGGGTCTTTGATGACAGTGAGCTTAAATAAGGAGATTGGATATATTTATCCATTTCATGCTCTTCTTAAGAGTGATGTGCACTGGTATGCAGATGTTTTTTTTTCTATTGTTTTGCATGAATCTCTGTCATGCTTTACCTCTTTTGTAGCTCTGCCTGTCACCAATATGTGTCTTATTTCTTTTATGAATCTCTTTTGGTATAATACATTTCTTCTCCTCACCATCTCAGTCGAGTGGAACTGCGAGGAGGTTACCATGAGTACACAGAGGTGCGGAGCTGCCAGGATGTTGTGCACCTGTACCACCTGCTGTGGTCTGCTACTATCCTTAACATTGTAGCTCTGTTTCTGGGCATCATCACCGCCGCAGTGCTGGGGGGATTCAAGGACATGGTGAGATTGAAATGCAGTGCAAACAACTTATATACACTATATGGACAAAAGTATTGGGACACAACTCTTAATTATTGTATTCTGATTTTTCAATCAGAACTATTGCCACAGGTGGATAAAATCAAGCACCTAACCATCCAGTCTAGCCATGCATTTACAAACAATTGTGAAAAAAGCAGGTTGTTCTGAGGAGTTCAGTGAATTAAAGCATGGTACTGTGATAGGAACCTTTGCAATAAGTCAGTTTGTAAAATTTCACTAGAAATGCCAACTGTAAGTGGTCAATGGAAAGTGGAAGCGTTTAGGAACAGCAGCAACTCAGAGGAAGACCACAAAGTCACAGAGCGGGGTCACCGAATGCTGAGGTGCATAAAAGTCGCCAACGCTCTGCTGATTCTATAGCTGAAGAGTTCCAAACTTCCACTGGCATTAATATCAGCACCAAAACTGTGCGAAGGGAGCTTTATGGAATGGGTTTTCATGGCAGAGCACTGCAAGCAAGCCTCACATCATTTAGTACAATCCCAAACATTAGATGGACTGTAGTGGTGTAAAGCATGCCGTCACTGGACTCTGAAGCGGTGTTCTGTGGAGTGATGAATCACGCTTCTCTGTTTGGCAATCTGATGGATGAGTCTGGGTTTGGCGGATGCCAAGACATTTTGGACAATGCTATGCTTCCAACTTTGTGAGAACAGTTGGGGGAAGGCTCTTGTCTGCCTTAGCATGACTGTGCACCAGTGTACAAAGTAAGGTCCATAAAGACATGATTGGATGAGTATGGTGTGGAAGAACTTGACTGGCCCAAACACAGCCCTGACCTCAACCCCATCTAACACCTTTGGGATGAACCGGAATGGAGATTGCGAGCCAGGCCTTCTCGTCCAACATAAGTACCTGACCTCACAAATGCTCTATTGAATGGGCAAAAATTCCCACAGAAACACTCAAAAATCTTGTGGAAAGCCTTCCCAGAAGAGTGGAAGCCGTTAAAGCTGCAAAGGGGGGACCAACTCTATATTAATGTCTATGTATTTAGAATGCGATGTCATTAAAATCGCTGTTGTTGTCATATTTTTGTCCATATAATATAGGTGCATTTTGTATGATTTCTGAGAACCTGTGACATTCATTGGGTTTTTTCTTTTTTGAAGATGCCTACAGCAGCACCAGATTCCTGTGAGCCAGAACCTCTCCCTGTTCCTCCACCCCCAGAGCCTCCTGGCCCCACCACCTCCAACAACTCTTTTTACAACACTGCCCCCTGCTTACCTCCATACACTGCCTATGACTTTCAGGTAATCGCCCATGTTGTATTGCATGCTTCAGTGTATATATATATATATATATATATATATACAGTGTTCAGCGTAAATGAGTACACCCCCTTTGAAAAGTTACATTTTAAACAATATCACAATGAACACAAAAACAATTTCCAAAATGTTGACAAGAATAAGTCAGCAATGGCACCACATGGAAGAGAAATGTCACAAGACCTGAGAAAGAAAATAATTTCTTTACACCAGAAAGGTGAAGGCTACAAGAAGATCAGCAAAGCTTTACTTATCAGTCAGAATACTGTAGCAAAAGTGGTACAAAAATTTAAAAAAGATGGAACTGCAACCATCTCACAGAGACATCCAGATCGTCCACAGAAGTTAACATCTCGACAGGAGTGTCTTCTGATGAGAAGGGTTGAAGAAAATCGGCATGCAAGTTCGCTGCAGTTATCTAAAGAAGTAGAAAGCCAAACTGGGGCACAATACGGCGTACGCTGCAGAGGAATGGCATACATGGGTGCCGTCTACGAAAGAAGCCTCTCCTAAAGCCCAGGCACAAAAAAGCCCGCCTAGAGTTTGCCAGGGCCCATGCTGACAAAGATAAAGACTACTGGGACTCTATACTCTGGAGTGATGAGACCAAGATAAATGTTTTTGGAACTGATGGCTTCAAAACTGTATGGCGTCGCAAAGGTGAGGAATACAAAGAAAAATGCATGGTGCCTACAGTGAAACATGATGGTGGCAGTGTCCTTATGTGGGGCTGCATGAGTGCTGCTGGTGTCGGGGAGCTGCATTTCATTGATGGCATCATGAATTCACAGATGTACTGCTCTATACTGAAAGAGAAGATGCTACCATCACTCCTTGCCCTTGGTCGTCGTGCACTTTTCCAACATGACAATGATCCTAAACACACATCTAAGGCCACTGTTGGATTTCTGAAGAAGAACAGGATGAAAGTGATTCAGTGGACAAGTATCAAACACCTATGGGGAATTCTGAAGAGACAAGCCGAGCATCACTCTCCATCCAGCATCCAGTCTCTAAAAGAGGTCATTCTCATTTTTGTTGTAGGGTGCACTCATTTTTGCATCACTCTAATTTGAGTAAAACTGAAAAATGTGTAATCTAAGATATATTATTAACCTTACTTTCATGTTATAAGTTAAACAGATGTTATATGAAACTTAGTCTTGTCAACATTTTGGAAACTGTTTTTGTGTTCATTGAGATATTGTTTAAAATGTTACTTTTCAAAGGGGGTGTACTCATTTAATATATATATATATATATATATATATATATATATATATTATGCCTGTCATTTAAGAAGTTTACTTGAACTTAATGCAGTTAATTATTTTTAAAAATGTATTAGAACTATTATTTATATACTATAGTTTTTATTTTATATTTTAGTATATTTTTTATATACTATAGTTTTTGTTTTATATTTTGAAAAAAAAAAAATGTTTTAGTAGTTCTGTTGAGTGTTTTTTGGCAATTTTATTAGTTTGTTTTAATGTATATAATATTTTTTAAGGGTTAGTTCACCCAAAAATGAAAAAAATTGTCATCATTTACTCACCCTCATGTCGTTCCAAACCCCTAAGACTTTTGCTCATCTTTGAAACACAAATAAAGATATATTAAATGATTTCTGTCCCTTCACTGACAGCCCACACAACTACCACTTTGACACTTCAAAAAGTTCATAAAGAGATCGTAAAACTAATCCATATGAATTGAGCGGTTTAGTCCAAATTTTTTGAAGAGACACGATCGCTTTATATGAACAGATTGAA
Source organism: Hypophthalmichthys molitrix (assembly GCA_037950675.1). Classification (NCBI taxonomy): domain Eukaryota; kingdom Metazoa; phylum Chordata; class Actinopteri; order Cypriniformes; family Xenocyprididae; genus Hypophthalmichthys; species Hypophthalmichthys molitrix. Next base: position 23,031,016 of record CM075505.1, read on the forward strand.
TTTAGGCTTTTATGTTCATCATATAAAGCGATTGTGTCTCTTCAGAAAATTTGGACTAAACCACTCAATTCATATGGATTAGTTTTATGATCTTTTTAACTTTTTGAAGCATTAAAGTAGTTGTGTGGACTGTCAGTCGAGGGACAGAAATCTCTCAGATTTCTTTTAAAATATCTTAATTTGTGTTTCAAAGATGAACGAAAGTCTTAAGGGTGTGGAACGACATGAGGGTGAGTAATTAATGACAGAATTTTCATTTTGGGGTGAACTAACCCTTTAATTTTAATTTATTAGTTTTAGTTTATTTTATTATTATTCAGCTTTAACTAAACGAAAATGAGAACTTGCCAACTAGCTGGAAAAAAAAATTATATTTTATTTTTTCAGCTAACATTGATTTAAATATTGGTATTTTTTAATGGTTTTAGTTGACGATAATACCCTGACTGAGAGCCTTAGAGATTATTCTTTATATGCTTTGAGTGTGTATGCTATGAACATGTCTGCTATTGTGTCTTTACAGGGTGCCAGCTTGTTTCCTGACTCTTCAGGTATGTCTGATGATTCCCAGTCTGGAGCTAGTCACATGTGGCCAAATATGATCCCACCTCGGTATTCTCCACCTTATTACCAACCTGATGAGAAGCCCCCGCCATACAGCCCCTAAGGGACCAGTCTGAGGAAGACATTTTCCTGCCAAGAGAGAACTGGGTTTGGGCATTTTTGGATATTAGTGTACCACATCATTGAACAATCATTGTTCTGAATGAACAACCTTTGCAGAAGAGGCTCACCTGTGCAACAGGTTAAGTATAGAGAGACTATAGCATTAACCACAGGCATTCATCACCATACAGCAAATGTAATATGCAACATTAAACCATGACAAGATTCGCTCAAGTCAACAAACCTGATGTGGAAAATATTCATGTTATAAAGCCTCAATCCAAGAGGACTACAACAACTGGCCTGACTATGAGATCAAGACTGTTCACAGATAAGCCTTAAAATTTGTGTCCGTTTCCAGTACAGCTTCACCTGGTTTGCCACTTCTTCCTGTTATAGGTAACCTCTGTGGGTCTCCTACTTGTGATTCCTCTGAGTAAATCCATAATGTGAACTTCTCCCTTCCAAAGTGGCACGAAGTGTTTTGCGTCGCCTCTGCTCCCTCAGCACGAGGATGAGTCTCTTATCTTATCTTGCAATTGATTTGCACTTTATTGTCCTCAGAATTTACTGTATTCACAGTTCTACGTAATTATTTGAGTTATTTGTAACTGTTTCAGGCAGCTAGATTGCAAAAACTGTACATATATTTAGGCTAAATCTTACTTTTTGTCCTGAGTGCTTCATTAGGATCAAAGATCTAACCTGTAATGTGTGGTGTTTCTTTTGCATTGTCAAGCACACAATTGTCACAAATTCAAATAATCTTTTGTGACAAAAATATATTTTGCTTGATTTATGCCCAGTAATAAGCTCTTACAAGAATGTGAGGACTTTCAAAAATCTGTACATCTCACATTCATCTGCCATTTTTTGTTGCCATTGTGTTTCTGTCTAGACATGACAGGACTTACCGAATATAAAAAAGGAGTAACCATTATATAAACTTACAGGAATTTAAACACTTAAATGTTCACTACGTAATACCAGAAAGTCTCTCCATATTGCAAATGTGATATCAGTGTGTGTGCAATGCTGTACATGTTGTACATAAACCGAACAATCAAACCGCCTTCTCGTAACAACAGAATTGAGTCTTAAGACTTGTAGTGATCTCCTTTTTATCCAGTTGTGTGTTCACTGTGAGTGTCAAGTCTATACACTACTTTACATACAAAAACATTGTCCTTTACTGAAGTGAGTAGAAACAAACTCAACGATTTTATGACTTACTGGTTGATGTTGAAGTGCAACTGGTGAATATACTACAGCCACATGCTATAGAGTAAGATCTTTGCCTCAATCCTTCATTTTTGATCACATTCATGTTACATGAAAGCGTTGTTTACCTTTGATGTTAAAATCTTAAAATGAAAGACTGATAGTTCAGCTCAGTATTAAATATAAAATGTATATCTGGAATAGACTTTTTGCTTCATTAACACACATGCATTTCCAAATATGTCCACCGGCATTTGACCATTGAATCCATTTTCTCCCGCATCATGTGGAACCTGCACATTACAGATTCTAATCATGAACTGATGCGTCATAATATGTTTATGGACAAGATCCTCTCTGATATAATAGAGAGGCAGGAATGCTCCTATCATTGACTGGTGGTTATCATACTGGAAAATACTAATCACTTTCATGATGCTCTTGGAAATAAAAGAAATACATGTGTATGTTCTTCAAAGTTTTATTTCATTCAATATCACACTAAGACCTAATAATAAATAGTTTCCAAAAGGGAAGAAACTGTTAAAATGAAGGTCTTTAGTACTATTATGTACATGATTATGGTGTTAGAGCACTAGTTCTGACTGAAGGAATCTCATTGTATTCAGATTCTTCTCACAGCCCACAAAGCTAATTAATTATAAAACTATGCTGAAAAAATAATTGTAAAAATGATATACATGTATATACAAAATAAAAAGAGAGGTCCTTTGTATTACCAACATTACCCTTTGATTACCCTGGACATTTCAGTATCTTGTTTCTCTAGACATGCCCGGACGAGGGATGAATATTTAATCTTCAGGTCCAAATGTTCATAATGTAATATAAATAAACAACCTCAGAACATAATTAATGGACAGATGACATAAACATTTCATATATTTACTCCATCCTTCTTAAAAACTGCTGACGATCATCAAAAACTATAAATACAAACATTCAAACCATTTCTTATCGCATGACCAGAACCTGCCATTAACACTGATCTATCTAGTGCCAAACAATTATTAAAAACTACAAAATGCCGACAAGAAAATTAAAACAATGTTAGCGTCTCTTTCACTGTTTTTAGCCTTAAAAACTGATTTCACTGTTACATTTGATTTTGGAATTAGGATTTATGTAACACTCCCAAAAGGCATTTACACATTAAAGTTACATATTTGTCAAAAATAAACTGCAACAGTTTGTACTTGATCCCTACAAATTACATCCAACATGGTTGTACTGTTCAGAACATAAAAGGGAACAAAAAATTATAAAAGGTCAGCTCTACACAGGTCTAATGTAGCTGTACATAAAATATGTATTATCTAATTTGTCATATTATCTGATGAAGCATTATTAAGATTTAATAATGGACTGTGAAACTGAACTGTAATCCAGCGCTAAGTAACAAATGATTCTAAATATACATTAAAGCACCTTGAAACAATTTTCCATTTTCAGTTTATGGATACTGGAGTTGAGTTTTCAGTCAAATGGTCCACAGAACCTGCGCCTCAAATTTAAACACGAACAAATGAGCAAGGCACCTGAGCCAGAGGAGTGAACAAGCATGCTCAGTACGTCTCTGGTATAACAAACTCAAATTCGTTCGTGGTTTCGGCATTTATTTGGTCGACAGGCCGTTGTCCTGATTGAACGTGAGCCATCGGCCTGTTTTGTGCTTCGGATTCTACAAAGATGTCATCCCAGCTCAGTGCTTTATTTTGGCTAGATGGAAGTGGCTGGTTGGTAAAGTGCTCTTTGTCAGGGTTTACATGTTGGACAATCCCATCTTCATTGATCACCGGAATCCCCCCCGACTCCTCGGACACAAAGGAATATGGTTTGAACTGCAACGTTTTACAAGGCAGCAGACGATACAAGTTGTTGCAAGAGTCATCTTTCTCTTTCCTTCCCGAAGGATCTTGGTTGTGCATTTGCTTGCAGTGGGTGGACAGTATCTGATAATTGAGAAACATTTCATTGCACAGTAAACACTGGTACCGTCTTTCGCCTGTGTGCGTGATTTCATGTTTGGTTCTGTACTCGGCCAGGGCAAAAACCTTGTTGCAGTAATGGCACGGATACTTTCGTTCCCACGAGTGAGTGTTGAAGTGCCGCCTGAGGCTCGTCAGGCACACATAGGGACGCTTGCACACAATGCACACGTAAAAGGTTTTTCCATCCATGATGAGTTCATAGTGATCCTCCTGATCCAGCTTTGATTTTTTCTTTCTTTGAGGCGAGTTATTATTGGTCATGTTGGGAGAACCGTGTGGCATTTGCGATTTCCTACCGGGAGCCACTCCCTCCCCGGCATCGTCTTTTACTGGAACGATGTCGTAGGTGTTTTCACCAATATTGGCATATACTTTACAACCCGGCGATAGCGAATCGATTTCCGAGGCTTTGTCTAACGTTATTGTCTTTTTTGCAGACACAGCTGGGACCATGTTTATTTCAGGTATTGGTCCATTATTGGTGCTATACGTTGGCCTTACATCCGACAGTCTGATTTTTCCGGGATGATCGGGCGAGTGCTCAAGAAGGACCTTTTTCTTTTGGACGCCAAGTATTTCGTTGTTGTCTAGAGGCAGCGAGGTGCTGTGAGGATCTGAAGGGAGGCTGTTCACACAAGCTGGGGTTGTGGGCTCACTGTGTGAGCTCGTTTTTACTGGTGAAGTGAGAATACTGCTACTGGTTTCTGGGTTGGGGAGGAGCACGACGTCTGGTTGGGGCTCAAAGTTATTTTGAAGAGATGTATTGATTTCAGAAGGAAGCTTGTCGTTACCTACTTGGGCTACTGAATCTTCAGAGGCAGTTCCTTCCTCGTTTGTGACTTTTTGTTTTTTAGCTTCTGGTCCTCCTTCGGTGTCGTTAACATCTGATATCTTGGTCTTTTGGGCTTGCGGGGCCTCTGTTTTTGAGACAAAAAGAATATCATCGTCCGAATCCACTTCCTTTTCTGCATTACCACCTGTCATGTTGAACTCTTCAGCAGACAGTGAGAACGTCTCGGTAATGATCGGCATATTCTCGGCTATGGTCTCATTTTTCTCAGAGGAATTGACACTGTTGTTGTCACTTTCTTTGGACAGGCCGGGTAATCCCTTGACTTGTGCGAGTGGCGTTCCTAAATTGGCTATGAACGTCACGCCCAAAACCTGACCAGCGCTGATGAGATCCTCAAGTCTGTCAGATCGAACCCTGTAGATTCTTGAAGTGTATATGTAGTTCAAGATCACATCGAATATGTCTGCCTTGATGAAGTTCAGCTCTACAACTTTTCCAGCAACTGAGAGAAGTTGGCGGAAATAGGTACTCGAGGCAGACAGCACACATTTGTGTGCCTTGAACTTGCGGTCTTGCACGACTATGGTGATGTCACAGAATTTACCGCTGTGTCGCTCATCATTGATGGACTTCAACAGTGATGCTGGGTACTGAGTGTCCGCTGCAGATATTAGCTTTAGTTTCGACATGCCTGTGAGGAAAAGGGTATAATAAAATACTTTAATTAAAGTTTAATAAGATAAGTATTAATAACAAATTAAACCTATTATAAAACATGTTAAAATGTAACTAAAAATGCAAATGCTGTCAATTATGCATGAGATACTCTCAGACACATACAGCTGTCTAGCAATGACAAATAAATCATATTTTCATATCATATTTGTGTAATGTCGTTCTACACATACTTGAAAAGTTCAATACAACTTTATTTGTTTCTAAATTCACGGCAGCAGAATGTGGAAGCTGCATAAGCACGAGAACCAAAGGCACGCTAGCTGGCTAACGTTAATTGTACATCAACAAAGACAAGCATAAAGACGTGCCGCTTGAAAAGTAACATAAAACTAATACTCTCGAGTAGTTTTATGTGATTAAACAAAATATTGTTTCTGTGAACCCACAGCTTTTTGATAATAACACTCATAACTGGTTGGGCACCGGTGGGCAGCGGTCAGTGTGAAAACAAAAACAAATGGCTCTATTCAACCCTCCTTCCTGGTTTGGCGGCAGCGCGCGGCCTATCTGACTATATGATGCAGAACAACGCGCATGCAGGTTAAATAAGATGAATTAAAGTTTTAATCAACTACAATCTCGGGATTGAATTCTCAAAATCTTATACCTGCAAAGCGACCCGTTAAAATCCACGATTCTCTTTGCTGAGAAACAATAATGACAGCGATAACGTGAGTCGGTTGCCGTGGACAACACAACGGAGCTCGAGTTCCTTGTGTGTGAGATGAACGAGTCTCGCGCTTGCGCCTCCACCAGCCGACACAGGAGTCGCGCACAAATGTCTGTCACAATATACGTGTGATGAATGTTAATGAGGCAAGAACTTTACTTGTATTTACACAAGTACAAATAAACAAAGGCACATAAAGGCACAAATAAGCAAAGGAGGTTTATATTTCCAGTTTTAAGTCTGTAGAAAAAAAGTGCATTATAAAATAATCACATTATTATTAGCCTATTATTATATCTGAAAATTATAAAGATCTTTATTGACAAGACAAGACATGGTATACAATAGGCCTACACACTGTAAAAAATAAAAACAGAAAATGTACTGGTAATTTTCTGCCAGGACTTTATCGGTAATTTCACGGAATTTTCCGTTAATCATTAAAACAGAACCTAATGCAAACCTTAATTCAAAATACAGGTAAATCACCTGTAAAATACAAATACGGAAAATTCCTTCATATTTATACAGTACATTGTGCCTTATTTTTACGGACTTTTTTTTTACAGTGCATATGTGTAAACGCTTTATTACAGTATTATTAACAGTCATAAGGCAGGCTGTCAGATGGGTAAGTTTGCACCAGGGTTATATCTCAGTAAATATCAGCTTTTGAGTCAAAAGTCCAAATTACAAAAATGCTTATTCTATTTGTGTTGATTTCAAAAACATTGTTATTGTATTTAAAATAAATTTATGCAAACAAAAACTACCAGTGAACACGTTCAGACACGTATATATACAGGTGCTGGTCATATAATTAGAATATCATCAAAAAGTTGATTTATTTCACTAATTCCATTCAAAAAGTGAAACTGGTATATTGTATTCATTCATTACACACAGACTGATATATTTCAAATGTTTATTTCTTTTAATTTTGATGATTATAACTGACAACTAAGGAAAATTCCAAATTCAGTATCTCAGAAAATTAGAATATTACTTAAGACCAATACAAAGAAAGGATTTTTAGAAATCTTGGCCAACTGAAAAGTATGAACATGAAAAGTATGAACATGTACAGCACTCAATACTTAGTTGGGGCTCCTTTTGCCTGAATTACTGCAGCAATGCGGCGTCGCATGGAGTCGATCAGTCTGTGGCACTGCTCAGGTGTTATAAGAGCCCAGGTTGCTCTGATAGTGGCCTTCAGCTCTTCTGCATTGTTGGGTCTGGCATATCGCATCTTCCTCTTCACAATACACCATAGATTTTCTATGGGGTTAAGGTCAGGCGAGTTTGCTGGCCAATTAAGAACAGGGATACCATGGTCCTTAAACCAGGTACTGGTAGCTTTGGCACTGTGTGCAGGTGCCAAGTCCTGTTGGAACATGAAATCTGCATCTCCATAAAGTTGGACAGTAGCAGGAAGCATGAAGTGCTCTAAAACTTCCTGGTATACGGCTGCGTTGACCTTGGACCTCAAAAAAGACAGTGGACCAACACCAGCAGATGACATGGCACCCCAAACCATCACTGACTGTGGAAACTTTACACTGGACCTCAAGCAATGTGGATTGTGTGCCCCTCCTCTCTTCCTCCAGACTCTGGGACCCTGATTTCCAAAGGAAATGCAAAATTTACTTTCATCAGAGAACATAACTTTGGACCACTCAGCAGCAGTCCAGTCCTTTTTGTCTTTAGCCCAGGCGAGACGCTTCTGACGCTGTCTGTTGTTCAAGAGTGGCTTGACAGAAGGAATGCGAACCCATGTCTTGCATCCGTCTGTGCGTAGTGGTTCTTGAAGCACTGACTCCAGCTGCAGTCCACTCTTTGTGAATCTCCCTCACATTTTTGAATAGGTTTTGTTTCACAATCCTCTCCAGGGTGCGGTTATCCCTATTGCTTGTACACTTTTTTCTACCACATCTTTTCCTTCCCTTCGCCTCTCTATTAATGTGCTTGGACACAGAGCTCTGTGAACAGCCAGCCTCTTTTGCAATGACCTTTTGTGTCTTGCCCTCCTTGTGCAAGGTGTCAATGGTCGTCTTTTGGACAACTGTCAAATCAGCAGTCTTCCCCATGATTGTGTAGCCTACAGAACTAGACTGAGAGACCATTTAAAGGCCTTTGCAGGTGTTTTGAGTTAATTAGCTGATTAGAGTGTGGCACCAGGTGTCTTCAATATTGAACCTTTTCACAGTATTCTAATTTTCTGAGATACTGAATTTGGGATTTTCCTTAGTTGTCAGTTATAATCATCAAAATTAAAAGAAATAAACATTTGAAATATATCAGTCTGTGTGTAATGAATGAATATAATATACAAGTTTCACTTTTTGAATGGAATTAGTGAAATAAATCAACTTTTTGATGATATTCTAATTATATGACCAGCACCTGTATATGCTGTCAGGTACTTAAAAAGCTGTCAAAAGAAAATTCACTAAAATTCATTTTTTTCACGAAATAAATCTTTTATCACATGTAGCAAAACTTCCATCCTGTCAAATGGACTATTACGTAAACCAGACATATCTGTCATAGTCTTCACACTTGCAAAGACAAAACATGAATTTTCCAGCACTCAAATCCAAAACAGATTTGAGTGCCATTTTGTCCAAATACGCACCTTCCAGGTCTCCAGGGGGCGATATTGCGTTTGTCTTGTCAAATTGAGTTATTCTTCAGAATAGAAGAATTTAACGTAACGGAAACGTAAACACAAGCAGAGCAGACACAAGTAGTAGTTCAACGATACTAGTAAACATTTTGGTCCCATGATCCGCGTTTAAGTTGTTACAGCTTTCGTGGTGAGTCTCAACACAACCGTGATTGATCATTTTTGTCTCAGTAGTTAAAGAACTCGAAATCGCAGTACGATAATCTAGCTAGATTAGCTTTGCTAGTTCTTGGTGAACTGCGACATGACAACAAAATGTAATTAACACGACGTTTTTGACCTAACAATATAAAAGAAAGTCATTAAATTAACAAGTTAATAAGATTATAGTAATGCCCGAGCTGGACGTCAAATATTCAGGCCCTGTGAGCCCGAAGAGACGCCGACACAGCCGCTCCAGCAGCCGCTCACCCGACCGAGGACTGAAGAACCACAGATACGAGCATGAAGACGAGCACAAATCGCGATACACCGATAAAGAGAGGAACAAAAACCGGTTTCGATTTGGTAATTCTCGCAGTCGCTCGAGGTCAAGGGAAAGAGATCGGATAAATTGGACAGATCAGAGAGACAGAGAACACGGTGCTGGATCAAGATCTGATTACTATGAGAAGAGAGATGATGCCCAACGACAGAGACAAGACGCCTTCATCGCGAGGTTAGACACATGTTCTCTACACTCGCGCAAGTAATTGTTTGTAGTAATATACAAAGTCTGTGACATTTATTCTCTTTCTGTTTTCTCTGTCAAGGCGTCTGCAGGAACGTGAGAGAATTGGTGAAGTGGGATGTCCTGAGGTCTGGGGATATTCTCCAAGAGTCAGAGAACCTGAGTGAGTACAAATTAAATACCACATATATCTATACTGTTAAATATCTGTTATAATCAAATGACGATACAATGTATCAATGCAACACAATTTAGATATTTTTTTAAACTCCTGTTAAACCACATCTGCATTGTCACGAAGATGTCATCAAATATTTAATACATTTTACCAACTTTATTTTTGCGGTTTCTTTATTTTAGATGTATTTTTCTCTATATAAATGTATTATTTTCCACTGCTAGACTAACTCATCTTGTTATTTATTTAATTATTTTTATATTATTTAAAAACTTTTTTTTAGGGGGATGTCCCAGTTTGACTTGCAGTTTCCAGAGAGTTCAATTATTTTTATGTTATATTTTGGTTGCATTGCTGAGTTGATAAAAATATAAATGGTTAGATAAAATATTAGGCACATAATATTGCAATATCAATTGAAATCCCTTAATCAAATCAAATCACATTGCCTATAAAGTGTCCATAAAGTGTCTTTCCATGTGACCCTGAGCCATAAAAGAAATTTTAACTGTACTTGTGCAGTGACAATAGCAAGAATTTCCTAAAATCCTAAAACAGTGTATTTACAGTAATATATTCTAGGGGTGGGAATCTTTTGGTACCTCACGATACAATACACTTCAAATCGATTCTTGAGGTCACAGTTCGAATAAAAATCGATTCTCGGTCTTGAATCCAATTTTGATTCAATATATGCATAGATTTGATTCTAGTTTACTGTTTTGTGTTACTTTTCCTATTTGACTGCGGTAGACAGTTTAATAGGTCTTGAAGAAAAAAATAATCCCACTGAATTAAATGTGAACCTTGAAATTTAGTGTGTTTTTCTTCCTATTTTATTCAACCCAATATTATAAAACAAATGCCATTTAAGTTGACTGCAGTCATTACACACATGACTGGCAGTCTTCTGGAATAAAGCAATGCAGGCAATTTTTATATATATTAACAAATTACAAACAACAGGACAAATACGAATAAATAAACTAAGTTTTTCAGGTGCTCACTCTTCGGCTGTGAGTCCTTTTTCACGGCTTATTGTGATAAATAACACTCTAACATGTCAATAACTTTAAGTAGTACTGCGAAGTTAAAGAAATGTAACACTTTAGAAAATCGATATTTGAAATTGGTGAATTGATACGAATCGGTAGAAGATAGAATCGCAATTCATACTTTATGTTAATCGATTTCCCCACCCCTGATATAGTCGTCATACACTCCATGTGCTTAAACATTTTCATCTGATCTCTTGTAATAGCTCAGACGAACACACTCCTGTAGAAGAGGACGTGAAGAACAGCAGCTCTGATTCAAGTTCAGAGGGTAAATGATTCTTTAACATCTGTCCTACACAATGCGTTTTTGCATATTTACTGAACATGACCTGGAAGTTGTTGAATAAATAATCTAAATAACTGATTTCATGCCCACAGAGGAAAAGAAGAAAAAGAAAAAGAAGAAGAAGAAGAAATCAAAGAAGAGAAAAAACAGGAAGCACTCAGAGGACAGCGAGTCAGAAAGTGATTCTGAAGGTTTGGGGCACTAATGTTTGTTCTTAAACATGCGTTATTCTTATTACATGTAAGATTAAATGAAATGTTTACTTGCTTGTTTTGCAGAAGAGGTGAAAAAGAAGAAAAAAAAGAAGAAAAATAAAAAGTGAGAATCTTGTTTTCATCTATAGTAAGTGTATATTAAATCAGCAAGGCTTGAATCATTTTATAAAGTAGCCTGATTTTGTCCTCGCAGGAAGAAGTCAAAGAAGAAGAAGGCAAAGAAGAATCACAAGGAGTCCAGTAGCTCTAGCAGTGAACATTCAGAGGAGGAAGAAGAGGATGTCAATGAAATCTCATGGGTGGAGAAGACTGGTGTTGGAGAACATGTTGTTGGACCTGAAGCTCCTCTCACTCACCTGTCCCAAGATGATAAACCTTTAGAGTAAGCATTTGATTCTTCCTCCACTCTGTTGCTTATTTATAACAGTCACTGTTTTTAAATAATTTTTGGTCTTGTCTCTTGAACCGAATATTTCTGCCCTATCATTTTTTTCTATAGTTTTGGCCACGCTTTGCTACCAGGTGAAGGTGCGGCTATGGCAGAGTTTGTCAAAGCAGGAAAACGTATTCCGAGAAGAGGTGAAATCGGCTTGACTAGTGATGAGATTGCAGAGTTTGAGAAATCTGGCTTTGTCATGAGTGGAAGCAGGTATGAAGCTTTTATACATTTATGCACATACACTATTGTTCAATAGTTTGGGGTCAGTTTTTTTTTTAAAGAAATGCTTTTATTAAGCAAGGACTCATTCACTTGATCAAAAGTGTACATACATTTATAATGTTACAAAATATTTCTGTTTCAAATGAATTCTGTTCTTTTGAACGTTCTTTTTTCATACAAGGCATATATGTACATTCATCAACATTGATAATAATAAGAAATGTTTCTTGAGCAGAAAATCTGCATATTTGAAAGATTTCTGAAGGATCATGTAACACCGAAGTCTGGAGTAATGATGCTGAAATTTAAAAAAAAAAATATGTTATAGTAGTAAACTTTTGAATGGTAGTTTATAACTCAAAAAAGATGAAACTGTTATAATAGGAATTGTAGGTGTATCATGCACATTTTTATACGCTATATGCTATTATGCCCTCAGACATCGTCGTATGGAGGCTGTGCGTCTGAGAAAGGAAAACCAGATCTACAGTGCTGATGAGAAGAGAGCGCTTGCATCCTTTAACCAAGAGGAAAGGAGAAAGAGGGAGAGCAAAATCCTTTCCAGCTTCAGGGAAATGGTGTACAGAAAAACTAAAGGCAAAGACGAGAAGTAGACTGTCCTGCAGAATTATATTTTCAGTTTTCATTTGTCCTTTTTTCTGTTTTAAAAGGAAGCTTGGACATCCTCCTGTACAATACACAGTGAGAGGCTTGTGAACAAATTGTTGTGTACATTTTTTTTTAATTAGAAGAACTCAAATCATTACCTAATGCAATACCCTTCATATGTGTTTTTGCATTTAAATAAACAATGGTCATGTGATCCACTGTCATGCTGGAACTTTCATTAACTATGAGAATTTACCCCTTCTTTAGTTATAACCCGGTGTTAACCTTGTGAGGTTAGATAAACTATAGACTTTGTTTTTAAGATCTGTACTTTGAATCTCTAATTGCTGGAACTTTCAAAAATATTCTTTTTTTTAAGAATTACTTTATTTAAATTAAGTATATGCAGTTTAGATGGCAACATAGGAAGTAACCCTATAAAATACTGGATTTTTACATTCTGAGATCAGTTAATGTACAAGTCACAAACTCCTGCTCTATGGGAAATATCCCTGTAACAATAGTCAAGGTTCCCATTATTATTTGACCAATGAATTTTGATAACTTTTCCAGTCATGTGAGTTACCACCACATATAGCAATAACTACACGATGAAATGGATTAGAGCTGTGCTTAACAAAAAATGCATTCACAATAGTAATTTTCATGATTTTGAAAATATGCATCTCCATGACTTTTCCAGGACTGTGAGCATTATGGTTTGGTATAGAGTATGTAATATGCACTTTCTTACTTCTTGATCGTCATCTTAATTGTCTTCACTGGACTTTTAAATGGATGTAAAAAAGCACACAAGATTCTCTTTACAAAATAAGTGTTATTCAGTACAATTTGTCTACAATTATTGTATAACATACTATATTATGTCTACTGACACTCCATTTGAAGCTGTCAAAGGATTCGGTTTCACTTAATTTTACAGTATGTGCACTTTTAGTGTGGTTACCAAGAGCGTACTAAATAATATAAGGTAACTACATGGGATAAGATAAGGTTTAGGGGTAGGTTCAGGACTAGTACCTAGTTATTACCCAGTTATTGTAATTACTACAATAAGTAGTATATAGTATGTATATGCAAAATAGGTTCTGTGCAGCCTGGATATTACATAAACATATTACAATCCGTTTATGTGTACTTTGTATATTTACAAGTACTCTGTAGATCCATTTAAATTGATCAACTATAATCATTTTAAGTACTTTTTAAATTATGTACAATGTATTTATCTGTCTCTGTAAAAACTGCAGGGATTGGACCAAGCACTCTATATATTAACCCATCATTAAACTTAAGTACATGATGAAGTGATAAGTTATTTAATTAAATGTTTTTAATGTGCTACTTGAATTCTGGCATCAAAATTAGGTTTCAGTTATTAGTAATTGTCTAAGTTAATTGAAAAAGCAATCAAATCTGATCCCATTCCATAAATCTAATACAGTAAACCATGCAAAACAATTTCCAAATGTATATTCATACCACAGTGGACCAGTATCAAAACATAACCATGTAACAACTCTTATGAAAATATTTCAAATATGAAAAATGATGACACCAGCAAGCAAATTAATAATTTAGAGGCAAAATTTTAATAGACGGCTGGACAAAATGTACATTTCAGTTTCATCTGGGTGGCTTTTCACTTGATGTTTTCAAGTCCCTGTAAAAAAAAGAAAGAAAAAACGACAGACAAAGAAAATATTACAACACCTGCTTTGGTGAGTATATTGTCAGTACTGATACATATTTACACAAGCTTATACAAGTATATATTTTTTTTTACCCTGGCTCGGTAATGTTCACCACTTCCAGACACTCTCTTGTCTCTCTCCATCAAATACCAGTGATAGGGAACCCGTGCAATCCGCTTTTCCTATACAAAGGCATACAGAAATATCTGGCAAATGTCAGGTTGAAACAAACGATTCTAACTATTAAAATATTCATGAACAAAGACTGACAAAACATTGTTCATCATCATCACTCACCTTTCCACCGTTTGTGAACTTCTGGATTTGAGCAGTTGCAACACCAGGAATCATCAGACATACTGTCATAATAGCAAACCCGGGCAATATCTCATACCACATGGTTGTGGTAAAATTTGAGTGTAAAAACACAAAGAAATTGTTGCAGCGGACACGGGTTACTTAATATTTTCCAACAAATTCTTGGAAAAGTGTCATTTACATGGGCCAAAATGTCTGCCCTTATGACGGTCACATAAACAACTTCCGAGAAGTGTATAATTCACTTCCGCATGTGAAAACCTCGCGTGAAATACTGCAGCGCCGCGTTGTGGCTCTGGGTACCACTACTACAGTATTATCAGATTAATGGCCACTTCGTTAATCAGGACATGCGTAGCTCAGAATGACGTTTTTGATCATTTAATTTAATTTAAACTATAAAACATGACTTGGGAGGGGAGTTGGGAGAAGCACAGAAAACGTCTAGTAAGAGCTCTTCATGCAAGAGCAACTTAAGTATTAGTTTTACAAGCAGTGTGTAATTTTTTTTTATGTAATAATTGTGGCAGATATGCTGCTATTGCTATCAACAGTCGCTAATTATCATTGAAGTAGAGATTTCTCCCCGGTAAGAGTCCATCTCATCTGTCAGGGATACAGACGCAGAGGGGAAAAGCGGACTCCTCGACTTAATAAGCGACTCTTTGCGTCATGAGCCGTAGCCAATCAGAGACGCTTGCTGGTCTTACGGAGAAACAACTGCGGAAAGTTATAGGCAGTGGAGAGATAGCAGACACGACTCATAACAACAAGAAACGTACGAAGTCAGGCGTCGTTGCAAAAGTTAGCAAGGGACCATGAAGGAGGACAAGGAAAACACGCGTCCCAGAGAAAAGAAAGTGGAAATAAAATGTGATGAAAACGAAAAAGCAGAGAAGCCAAATAAAGAGAAGAAGGAGGCTATGACAAAGGTAACGTTAGTTAGTTAGCAGGCAGGCTAGCTGGCTACATTCCTTGCCACAAATAGTCTACGAGCAAAGCAGCTTGGCGCTTTCATTTGAAATACTAAAAATATTGTTTGTGGCTGTATTTGTAGTAATATGTTTACATATTAGTCGGTGTTTGATTTAAACGTTGCAGATAAACATGCCTGAACATACTGGTTAGCAAATCCTCCTGTCAAAGTTTCCAATCACTGCGAGCATTTGGCACTTTGTTAGCACTATAACAGAAGAATCATACATCAGTATGTTCAGTGGCATGTAAAGTATTCCAACATGTTAGGTTAACAACTCAAACTCTTCCAATCTAACACCTTAACCACGCAGACTTATGTGTCGTATGGGTATTACAGTGTATACAAATATATAAAGTGTATTTATGCAAGTAATTCCAATATTGTTCTTTTTTTACCATTTTTTTTTAGATTGTGATTCGACGTCTGCCTCCAAGTCTAACTAAAGAAGACTTAGAGGAGCAACTGCAGCCTCTTCCAGAGCTGGATTACCTAGAGTTTTTCTCTAGTGATACTAGGTTTGTAGATGCTGTATTTCATAAAAGAAATCAGAAAAGTGAAACAAATAAAAAGTATTTTATGGCTGATCAATGTGTTTGTTTATTTGCAGTCTATTCCCTCATCTGTTTGCAAGAGCATATCTGAATTTCAAAAATCAAGATGACATAGTTCTCTTCAGAGACCGTTTTGACGGCTATGTGTTTATTGATAATCGAGGTTTGGCTTTTACATGACATTATTATTTCCAGAATTCATTGTTTACTCACTAATCAGTCGTTTTAGGAATCAAACTTTTGTGAAGTTGTTAATACTCCTTAAATGTTGTGAAGATTTCTAATAATTCATTATTATTATTATTATAAAAAAAAATGTATGCTTCAGAGTGAGATGTTTTCTAACTTCTCTTACAGTAAAAACTTTTTTTTTTTTTGTATATTATAGGACAAGAATATCCAGCCATTGTTGAGTTTGCACCATTCCAGAAAGTTGCTAAGAAAAGGAGCAAGAAGAAGGATGCCAAAAGTGGAACAATTGAAGATGGTAAGATATATTTTTCCCTTTGTTTGTAATCATTACAAACAATAGTTAACATTGGGAAAATGTTAGTCACCATGAAATCAAATTTGACAATTCATATTTTTTATGGTATGTTGCAGTGCTTATTATAAATGATCTGTCTGTCTACATTATTATTTTTTATTATTTTATGCCCTCCCTTCACAATGACTCCTCTTTTCTTCTCTGATGACGTGGGCACAAGTGCAAGAGCTGGACAATAATTCCTCCCCTCCAGCAACCTGTCAATCACATAAGATTGCAGCAATTCACAAACAACAATGATCCAATCAATATCCCGATGGACATAATCAGTTCCTGCACTACATTTTTTCTCATTCGAGAAGCTGCTTCAGTCAGATATACATCACAAGAGGGGAGAAAAGATGATAGGAATTTTCATTTCATGCTGACTTAAAATGTTTCCTTTTAGATGCCGATTACAAAAAGTTTTTGGAGTTCTACAATGGCGATGAGGAAAAATTTCCTTCTAATCCGGAGACTTTACTTGAGGAAATAGAGGCCAAGACAAAAGAGCTCAGTGGTGAGTTTCGGCACAAAAGTATGGAACCTTGTTTCAACCACAGAATAAAAAAATACAAAAGGTAATTGCGACTTTTTATTTCACAATTCTGACTTTTTTCTCAGAGTTGCAAGATATAACTCGCCATTGCGAAGTCATATAACTTGCATTTAACTTATTTAACTCACAATTGTGAGTTTATATCTCACAATTCTGAGGGAAAAAAAGTGAGATGTATACTCGCAATTGCAAGAAAAAAAGTCAGAATTGTGAGATAAAAAGTCGCAATTATCTTTTTAATTTTTTTAGTTTGTGGCGGAAACAAGTTTTCATTCTTAAAACAAAACAACTTGATATAGTTTTTTTTTTTTTTAAATATTCTTTTTAAAAATCTTTTAAAATGTTCTTTCCACAGCTAAAAAAACAACACCTCTCTTGGACTTCCTTAAAAATAAACAGGTAAAGTGAGGGTGTAATATGTACTGATGTAATTGCATACTTCATTAGCCTGTCACCAGTTAATCGGGTTTAATGCACTCTCATCCTGTCTTTCCAGAGGATTCGAGAAGAGAAGAAAGAAGAGAGGAGACGGAGAGAGCTAGAACGCAAACGCTTACGAGATGAAGAACGGCGTAAGTGGAGAGAGGAGGACAGAAGAAAAAGAAAAGAGGCTGAGAAATTGAAAAAAGGAGAAAAGGCATCTGATAAGGATAAGGATCAACCTAAAGATGAACAGCCAAAAATCAAGGTACGTAATTATGCAAATATATTTGACTACCTAGATTCATTATTATAGTTTCATTACTAAAAGAACAAAAAGTTTGGGGTCAGTAAGGGGAAAAAAAAACAGTAAATGGAATAATACTTTGAAATATTATTACAATTTAAAATAGCTGTTTTCTATTTGAGCATATAGAATAAAATGTAATGTATTTCTGTGATGGCAAAGCTGAATTTTCAGCATCATTACTCCAGTCTTCAGTGTCACATGATCCTTCAGAAATCATTCAAATATGCTGATTTGATGCTCAAGAAACATTTCTTATTTTTATCAATAATAAAAACAGTTGTGCTGCTTAATATTTTTGTGGAAATCGTGATGAATTAAAAGTAAAAAAAAAAAACAAAACAGCATTTATTTCAAATCTTTTGTAACATAAATGTGTTTACTGTCTTTTGATCAGTTTAATCCATCCTTGCTGAAATAAACACCTGTTGTTTTGTCTTTCAGCTCTTAAGAAAACCAGAGAAAGCAGACAATGGTGATACTGAGAAGCCAAAAGACAAGCCTAAGAAACAAGACAGAGAGAAACAGAAGGAAGATCGACCTCCTGGAGGAGGAGAGATGAAGAAGCGACAGAATGGTGAACACAGAGAGGAGAAGGGGGCCAAGTAAGTTTGGTTACACTCGACATTAGCACTAGATGAAAAACATTCCCAGCTTTACTCAACCCATCTTTGACTTTCCAAGTATTCTCCTTTCATTGTTATATCACATTGTCAATATGCATTGTCATGTAGATCAGAGGATAGTGGGCATAAAGATTACAGAGATCGCGATGGAGACCGAGAGAGAGACCGGGACAGAGACAGAGAGCGAAGACAGAAAGAAAAAGAACGCATCAGAAGGCAGGATGAAGAACGGAGGAGAAGAAGGGAACGTCAGGACGGAGAAAACACCTACAAAAAGAGAGAGGAGGAAGGGAAGAAGGACAAGGAGCGCGTTTGGGAGAAAAGAAAGAATGAAAACACCGGAGAGTCCTCAGGTAATGCTCATCCCGAGAAGTCATCAAAGGACAACAAAAAGGAAGACAGTGCCAAAAGGGACCGTCTGAGAAATAAGGTACTTGCTCTTTTATGATACTTTTTCACTGATTTATTTTACATATGGCTAATAATAATTCATTTTACACTTCTGCCTTAGGATCGGCCTGCAATTCAGCTGTACCAGCCCGGGGCAAGGAGCCGTAACCGGGGAGGAGGAGCAGGAGGAGATGGACAGGCAGCGGACAGGAGGGCTGAGCGGGAGTCTAAGAATTCTCAAGAGAAAGTGGCTGAGTGAGGAAGCAGCTCTGCTCGCATGAAATGATGTCTCAAGAGAGGAGGGGCTCTGTTCTAATCAGGACAAACACCTCAAAAACATGGTGCTGCCAGCAAAAGAAATCCCCACACATTCAAAAAATCTCTCGTCATTGACATGAGAGCACATACCTGTTGCCCTCCAGTGCCTGAATGAGCCCCTAAAGTTCCTGTTCATGAGCAAGGCAAGTCCTAACCGACGGTTAGATTTGAGAAACGGGACATAACCACGAGAGAAGCCAAAGTGATTGGACCATGTTAACTCAAAGTGGCCTTACTTTTGGTACACAGCCAAACTTGTTTTACTTCCCTTGCTTTTCTGTTTCATAGTTTATAAAAAGTCTGATCTAGCTTGCTCAACATTTCTCACTGTTCTGCTTTAGAAAGATCTTCTGCGCCTTACCTGAACCCTTCTATCTGGTGTCATACAGTGCATTTCACTTCAGACAATCAGTAATGAATTTGAGTTCTCTAGGCATGGATGTAGCCTGCAGCCTTCTGTTCTGGTTAGGGATTGGTCAGGTGGAAAAAGAGCCATGCTTTATGATGCTGATGCCTTGATCACTGTTAATTCTTTTCTGCAAGTTGATTAAATTATATGCAAAAACAGATGTGGCCTTTTATAGTTTTGGAATTGAAGCATATCCTACCACTCAGAAAAATGCATCATCTGGTTAGCTTGGTTTGGAAACTGTCACTTGTGCTGTCATCCAAATGTATGTTCCATTGTAACTAATCCTTAACTCAAAACACAGCTTGTTTTCCTTTTATAGTTGCAGCTTTGTCAAAACGTGAAGAGAAATCCAAAAAGACAATAAATGAAAAACCTATATGTTACTTTGTGTTTTGCTTACTTATTACATTTCTTTGGTCATTTTTTTTTCATTCCACAAAATAGGTGCGTTTTTCATTCTGAAAAGTTTATTTTTTTAAGGACATTTCTTTAAGATTTTAAACTTTCTATCAAAGATGTTTTCAAGTGTTAATTGCAATTACATTTAATGTTTAGCTTGGAATATAGCTAATACTTTAAAGTTGAAACCTGCTTATTGTCATTTTTTTTAGAAATAATTTAATGCTGATTATTATAAATTAAGTTCAGATTATTTGTTTACTGTACAAAATCATAGTAACAAGGTTGACAAAGGCTTAACAAAATATAACAAAGTGATAAAAGAAGAGAAGATACTCTTGTTTTGAAGAGATCGCAATCAAAATTTTTAACCCTTGTTGTCAATTAAAAAAAAATTACACACAGGTCCATAGTGGACAAAAATGTATCAAAAAACTTCGCACAAGTTCGGTCTCATTAAAAAAAAAAAAACATTGTCAAAATCTGGTTGAAGTAAAAAAAGTTTAAAAAGTGAAACCAAAAAAGAGTTAGGTTTCATTTTATGAAAATTATTAATGAACATTATTTTATATAAAATATATATTTTATGAAACATGTTGAACTCTAAAACTGCTAGAAAATCAAAGCCATAATTCTAAACAAGTTGTGTTCCAAATTTGAGGTTGATATCTCAAAAAATGAGCTTTCAGTAAAATTTTGTTTAGGTGCAGTACCAAATTTTTCCCATTAGATGCCAGCAAAACTCCACTGGAACACACAGTGGATTTGTGATTTGCAGTAGAGTTTTTTTTTTTCTCTTAGATATTACATGCACACAATTTTTTATAACACACATACAAACCACACTCTCATATCCATACCAACACACCCACACAATTATAGCTGAATAAATTATCAAATTGGCTCCATAATATAAATAAACAGAAAACAAGAATAAAGCGAGTATTTGCTTTATAGGCCAAACCTGAAAAATCTGGTAAAAAATTTTAAATTTTGAAGCTTTGCCAACAAAATGAAAGCCTGTTAACAAAGATTGCAACAATTTACAGTTAAATGGCCCTGGGATTAAAAATTGCAGTTTTATTGGGTTTCAATGGGGACATTTTTGTCCAAAAAGTCCTGAGAGGAACTGTTTAGTGTACCTAGTGCAAAATAGATTTAAAGGAAATGAGGGTGAAATAGTAAAATTCCAACAAAAATACACAACTGTGCCAAAATTTATGCAGTTGGCATTAACAAAGGCAAAATAATTAAAAAAAAAATAAATAAAAAAGGCATAAAAGGTCACACAAGGTATAAAAGAAAATTGGCGCTAATAACACATATTAAACGTTGGTGTCAGTTGTTCCATGGTTAATGTCTTTATATGCACATATTTAGGAGGGAATGACATAAAATTAATCTTTTTCGTGGAATGACCCTGAGGTTTTACGGTTTTAAAAAAGATGTGCATTGACCGGATGGAGAAGCATACAGCTGCTAATTTTCAAAAGACGAAATATCAGCATTACGCAATAGCTGCGTGGAGCCACTGGTCGTCGCTGTGATGTAAAGCAGTAGGTCTATTCGTGACTCGGATATACAGTGCTTGCGTTTCCCATGGTTCCTCCTCTTCGATTACCGCCATAGTGGTGAGCGGATTGCGATCTCCGAAATGGTAAGTGAGAATCATAAAACATCGTTCAACATGTTATTGTAATCCTGCACATCTCTTCATTTTTATATGTAAGATGAAGTTCTTAGTTGATGGCATGTAATATTGAACCGATTATAGTTCGATACATAATGAAACATCTCCCCGAAGATGTGTGACGGGATGACTAACTTCAGCCATTGCTGATTGTCTGACTGTGTGCTTCACATGTATTTCAGGCGTCGCACAAGACTTTCAGAATCAAACGCTTCCTCGCTAAGAAGCAGAAGCAGAACAGGCCGATCCCACAGTGGATTAGGATGAAAACTGGCAACAAGATCAGGTATGTTGACATGGTTGTGCAGTAGTGGTTATTTGCCGCTATACTGAACACTGCTAAACTACACCCGTAACTGCAGTCTTACAGTGTTAGTAGTTTTCTTGTCCTGTAGTTTATAGTATCCAAACGAAAGCAGGTCGCAATTACAGTGCTAAATTTTGTGGGAGTACTGTCATTATCCTGCTGAGAGCATCATCCGCTGTAGAGTCATGATTACTGTCATCTCCCATATGACTTGTGAATGCTCTGTTGTGGAGACACATTTCCTTATGATTATAATTGTGTAATTTTTTTTTTTTTAACGTTGAGGATAAATTAGAAATGTATCTCATTAAGTAACTTTTTGCTTGTTTGTTATCAGTACATTTTTGCTTCTATAACGTCAAAGGGTTAGTTCACCCAAAAATGAAATTTGTCATTACTCACTTTCATGTCATTACAAACCCGCAAGACCTTTGTTCATCTTTGGAACACAAATTAAGATACTTTTGATTTAAATTTGAGAGGTATGACTTGTCCATAGACGGCAATATAACCACCACTTTCAAGGTCCAGAAAGGTACAAAAGACTTTGTTAAAACAGTTAGGTTGAACCACTGCAGTCATGTTAATTGTATGAAGCGACGAGAATTACTTTTTGTGCGCAAAAACAAAAATAACGACTTTATTCAGCAAATCTTCTCTTCTGTGTCTGTCATACATTGTTTAAAATCCAGCACTTCCAGGTTCTACGTCAGAATGCCGGCTCATTATTGGCCGGCTCCTGCGTCAGCATCACATGCATGCGTTGTGCTGCTCATGTGTGCAGCTTTGGCCAATACTGAGCCAGTGTTATGAATTCTGACCCCCGCCAAATTATTACCCCCTTAGTATAGGTTTAGAATTAGGCAATCAGGTACAGACTTCAACGAGGGTGGGGTAATAATTTGGCAGGGAGTCGAAATTCAGCACAACAGCAGCATTCGGACGTAAACACCAAAGCCATCACTGTGCTTACTGCGTTACCTGCATAAGGATAATGACGGGGAAGAGGAGAGATTGTTAAATAAAGTCGTTTTTTTTTTTTTTTTTTTTGCGCACAAAATGTATTCTCATCGCTTCATAAAATGAAGGTTGAACCACTGCAGTCACGTCGACTGTTTTAATGATGTCTTTAGTACCTTTCTGGACCTTGAAAGTGTTGATAATATTGCTCTATGGACAAGTCATATACCTATCGGATTTCATCAAAAATATCTTAATTTGTGTTCCAAAAATGAACGAAGGGTGATGAGGACATGTGGGTGGGTTAGTAATTAATGACAATTTTCATTTTTGGGTGAACTAACCCTTTAACAATGCATGAAAGTGATACAAGTAGTGTTTATTAGACTTTGGTGACAATTTAACCTTACATTTGCTTGGTAACTTGCTACTCTTTATACTTTAAATCCTCTTATTTATGATTTTCTTAGCCACATTGTTTTTAGTTTTAGAGCAGAGTAGTTTACAAGAAAAACAAAGATTCTAGTGTACTTCAATGTAATGGGTGTTTTCCTGTGTGATGCTTTATATTTGCTAATCTCTTTGCAGATACAACTCCAAGAGGAGACACTGGAGAAGGACCAAGCTGGGCTTGTAAACAAGATTTACTTCAGCATCCCCCTCCAGCTGTTCCTTGCCAGGACCACCAACTCATCCAGTGCTGGAGAGAAGCCATGCTATCTGGAACAGCAGTCTCTTTTGTACAGATATTCTGGTTATGTCCTTGCTAAATAAAAGATTTGTCATCGAACCAGAATTATTTGGATCCTTTTGTTTTGTGAAAATGCAAAATGCCAAAGTTGAAATTTTCCAGTGGGTGGTTTTGCCAAAGATTGTTGTCCTGAACTCTCATTGTCTTTCTCTGAGCTTTTAGGTTCATTCTTACTAAGGATAAACAGGTTTTTATTTATAAAAACAAATGTCTTCAGTATTGGAAGTTCATTGCAGTTTGGTTTATTAAACAGATTAAAGTTCATATCATACACAACACTGTTATCAGGTTAAATAGTTGCCATGATGCCAAACAAATCTTGTTACTAATGAAAATATTTCAAGTGTATAACAGTAATGACCTGACAAACAAGTCTCAGATCTTTTCAAGCAGACCAACGTTGTACAACAGCCTCTTAAATGATGCAAATCGCTGTCGTACAAATCCTCCCGAGTCGTCCACCTCAACTCTATTTTCTTGAGTATGTTCTTCAAGTCGAGTTTGTGCTTGACTTGCACTGTTGTTCACATTCAAAACCCATATGAAAGATTCATCATCCCAGGCTCCCAGAAGCTCCTTAATTTCTGTTGGTGCGTTGTCTTTAAGATACTGCCATGCTCTTTTCCCACTGTAGTCCATGATGTCTACATTAGCACTGAACGCACCAACCAAAATCTTAACAACCATGTACTGGTTATGCATAGCAGCTAAATGTAGAGGTGTCAGACCTCCACTGCCTCTCAAATTAACATTCACTGGCAGCCCCTCCTGTTCAGCATACCTGAGAAGCTTAATCAGTGTCTCGTCCTTTCCATTTTTGGCCAACCAGTGGAGAGCCGTAAAACCACTAATAAAGTCTTTTCTGCACAATAAACTGGGATCTTCAGCGAGAAATTCCACCATAGTGTCAAAATTCCCATCCACAGCAGAGAGCATCCACGCGTGCTCCATGGGATCCAACGCCCAAAGCGCGCCGCTGTTCACAGTGTCGCCATTCGCAGCCTCCTCCTCCTCTTCTTCTTTTGACGATTTGTGTTTGGATGATAAAATACTTGACAATCCAGATTTGTTATTCAGAAACAACTCTTTTAAATACTTCTTACGCATAGCGGGAGTGAGGGAGCCCTTCTCCGAAGCATCAACGGATAGTCTGCGGGAGGCGCTGCTGCCCGGTTCGGAGACCTCCAGCTGTTTTTGAAGTCTGGATCTGCGCGAGGAGGCGCTGAACGCAGGAGACACAGGGCGAGCTCCATGTCTTGAGTATCGCTCTTCAAGATTTGAGCGGAATTGGCTTATCCTGCTTTTAGGGGAATCTGAATTACATCCATCATTGCCTGAGGCTTTAAAGTCTGAATCTTTTGGTTCTTCTGAAGGCAGTGCTGCTTCTTCCACAGGGGTATTAAAATGTTCCTCAGACCTGATGGGCCCACTGCTGCTCCCCTCATACATACTGGCGGATCCCCGGGAAGCTATTTAGATAAGATCCAAACTGAAGAGGCTTACATAACCAGAGAAAAACATCTTCCTGATATTCACTTCTCTAGGCTATAAATGTTCAAATCTGGATGGGGGGAAAGGAATATAATATGCTTCAATGAAATAAGATCATTCAACAAATAATAAGATTAATAATTTTATTTAAAAGGAAAACAACATAGGCCTGTTTAAGCAACATTAATGATTTTATCTCGGGGAAAGAAACGAGCGCTTCTTCCTTATTTGTGTTCCTCTTTTTACGTTTGCTTTTAAAACCAAACATTCACAGTAATGACAATTTTACATATATTACACTATTATATATCACATTACTTAATATTTTAATCTATAATCTCAGTTTAGCAAGTTACGTTTCATTAATTCAGTGGTTGATTTAGGCTACATCTGGAAGAAAAAAAATAATACATCGAACATAATCTTTTCTCCTTCTCGTAATGTTTCAGGAGAATTATTAGTTTTATTGATAAGTGTCAGTGAATCTAACCTGTATTTCATGTGTTCATCAGATGCCGTCACCTGCTGTCCACATACAGCTCTTCAAGGCTATTCTTCTCTCGTCCCTCGGAATAAAGCTGTCTACACACAGTTAAACCAAATAGGGCTTATAGGGCTTTACAGACTTTGAACGTTTAGTTAAACGACAATTTTTCCTTTCCGGGAATCAGAAAATGAGCTACTAACCGAAACTGTTCAAGTGTGTTTTTCCTCAGTGTCCATTTCCGACGTACAAACCCTCCCCTACAGTCTAAAGTTCAAATACCAGCACTGACTAAATCAACTTTTGTCTTCAAACCCACGACATTTTGTGACTATTCAGTTTGCTGATTGAACAAAGCAGGACGTTTGCCTAATTCAATAATGATTTAATATAAAATAAAATTTAAAAATTATTTTATAGGCCATAGCTACTTCTTTATAAAATGTTACGTCAAATTTCAAATAAATAACCTTAAAGCAACAAAATTACCATTCATAATATTAATAAATATGAATGTTTAAAATAATATAGCCTACGTCATGTAAATGAGTCGAAATTATAAAATGAATAAAAACACGAGGCGATGACATCATTATATTATAACTTCGGAAAATTGGACTATTAGCCTATTATTAAAGGATTAAGTCAGTAGACGTTCCATATTTGCATTAAAATCGTTACTTCTTTTAAAAATTGAAGATATATTCTGTGAAAAGTGCCATTCAGCATCCTTTGACTGTAGTTAGACCTGTGGAAATATGCGTTATAGCTGTTGAGCTGAAGACGAAGAAGACTATACCATTTAATGAAATGGGGGTCATAATGTGACACGATGTTTTTAAAATCATGAGTTTTCTGAGTGCTGTCATAATCGAACTACGTGTATTTTGCATATGGGCTAATTCATATTTTATCACAATTAAAATTACGCTATAACAAAAATAACAGATGTCATCAGTCATAAATGGTACAGTCCATCGTATCTGAGTTCGTAGCTGTAGCTTCGTTCTCGGCGCTTGCTGCAGTTTCCTGTGAAGGGTTGATGCAGGAGAGAACCATGGCGGCCACTGAGATAGCGCGACAAGCGGTAAGAGCTCTGTTTTATTACCAAGATGTGTTTTCTGTTGACCTAACTAGACTGACGAATATGTACCAGTTATTTTGACAGGTGTGATACAGTATAACCAAATAGCTTTCGGTAATGTTATTCATTTATTCGTGAACGTGATGGCCCATTATCAGGAATCAATTATACTGTATTTAAAACAGCTGGTGTTGTTTATGTAAGCGATTAGAATGTATAAACACGTTTTTTGTTGCATATATTAAATTATACTTCTGTCTCCATGAAGCTGTGTTTGGGGAAATGGCTTAATGTTGAGGGCCAACAAAAACGGACGAACATCACGGTTTGAAGTGACCAAGACTGATAAATTATCATAAACAAGGATTTTAAAAAAAACCCGTCACATTCTCAAATGTCATTGCGTTGTAAAATCAACTTAATTCGAGCGCGTCTTATACCGTTATGTTTAATTGCATTAGCATCCTTGTGCTCGCTGGGCGTTGTCTATTATGAAGTATTTCGTACATTCATGTCAGAAACTGACATACAAAATAATTTCATTTTATTTTGTAGCAGCTTATGTTCCGTGCATTCTCGTCTCTAATGTGAATACATACTTAACTCGAGGCAGCAGGATCTAGACTGAGCTTAAAAGCTGTTAGTTGTAACAAATGACGTTTAAATCAGTCTTTACTATTCAAACCAGAGGTTTGAACCAGTATTTTCTGGTTACAGAGCTGGCAGTGGGGTGTTTCAGTCATGATGACCCCCCTTTGGACTCCTTACAGTTGTCTGGTTTTGGAATGTGGCACATGTGGGTCAGATTGTGACTGTTTGTTCAGTCAATAAGATGCTCTCATTGTCTGGCTTCTCTTAGTTGCCTGTTTTGTATTTAATAAAATGTGCATTTCGTTACTAATGTTAATGATTCCATAGTAATCCTCATAACAGAACTGATCATCTACGTTGATTGGTTCTCACTGAAAATGATGTGCTTTTGATTGCCTTCATTGCAGTTTAACTTAATGAAATGTTTCCATTTGGATAATGGAACTTTATTACATTAGACTGAATGCTCACCCTTCCTTTTTGTTGTGATTTTAGCAGAAATCAAATGATTTGGTACGTTCGATATGCTCATCGCATAGGTCTCACATATGCAAACACCCACACTCTAAAGGATATGCTGTAAAATGTGGGCAGACAGCCTTTCCTGCCAGAGTTTTTGCAGGCCAGGTGGCAGACCTGTGTGAACAATGGTAGAGGAAATGCTGAAGTATAATATGGCCTAGATTTGACATTTGTGTTACGTTATTTACAACCGCTTTGTTTCACAGATATCTGTATTATTTGACAACGGTAACATTTGCCTGCAACTGCAAATGGTTTGCGTGTCTGTTTGCCTGAATGTGGTTTCAACAGTTGAGATCAGACAGGAAAGAGGAAGTGCACAGACCTGAACCTTCGAGATCTGCACTATAGTATTACAGTTAATGTCAAAGATCTTACCTAGGTTCTGTGTTTGAAATGAGGTGCCTTTACGGACTAAATTGACAGTGTTTATTTTTTGCATTCTCATGAATCTGGGTGCTTACAATGACTTTCCATTGCTGACAATGAGAAACCCTATAAAGGATTTTTTTTTTTTTTTGGTGAAAGTTGTCTTGCTTGTTTAATTTACATGTTTTTATTTATTTTATTTTATCTTGTATTAGGGAGAGGGTGCACGTGCCGTCCCACTCTCTGGTCATGTTGGCTTCGACAGCATGCCGGACCAGCTGGTCAACAAGTCCGTCAACCATGGCTTCTGCTTCAATATCCTCTGTGTGGGTGAGTGTCGTGTCGGAGCTCCTTTTTTCCTTGGGGCGAAACAAACCATTTGCTTCAGTGTATGTCACACCCCTTCGCTGTGAACGCATACTGATTCTGTCCTGTGACCCACTTACTAAATACTGATGCACTGATGGAGAGCAGTTGCAGGAACTCGAGATTTGATTTTATTCATATCCTGATTTCACGTAGTGATTGGAGATTAGGAATCTTCACTAACGATCCCTCTAAAAACAGTTTAAAAAATAAGAAAAATAATCTTTAAATTATGCATTTATGCATGTTGTTTGTTATGGCAGTATTATATTTTACTGACCCCATCACTAAAACATAATACAAACACGCCTTCTAGGAGAAATAGACTAGCCTGTGCCATTTCAAATCTGTCCCAGTATGTTGTAATGATGAAAATGTTGTGGTATAACAAGGTATGTGTATATATGTGTGTTAGTTTGGCAGAGAGGCTGTGCCAGCTGTGGTGTTTTTACTGTTGTTTAGATCGACCAGCACTGGTGTCTGTGTATTTCAGTTCAAAGCTGTTTAACGTTGGGGCATAAAGTTGTGGGGATATTTACACAAAGCAACAATATTGCATTCTGGGTAATTAAAAGTAGAGAAAGGAAGTCAGACGCATGCTTCAACATTTGATGCAGTGTGCAGATGCACCCTTCTTTTTAGTAACAGGTGAGTGATGTCATCTGGGCTAAATACTAGGGTCATGTGTTTGATTCCTAGGGATGAATTGATAAACAGACGGCAACAGACACTTCGTCGGTTTTGTCGGATCAATGTGTTACCTCTGTTGGCGTCTGTCAGAGCTTGTTTTCGCCAATTGAACATGCTGAATCTGATTTAGAATGTCGGAGCAGTGACGTGCTGTAATCTGGTGACTGTCGTCGTTGGTCTGCGTCTGCCGGTGCAGTGTGAATTGGCCTTAAAGTGGAGTGCTTTGATTTGTGTATCTGCTAAGTACATAAAATGCAAACATGTAATTATGTTAAATTTATATAATATTAAATATCAACACTGTAGTGTACATTTTATTTAAATGATTGCTTTTTAGTGAATTTACTTTTATATAAAGTTATTTACACTTTCCGGCTACTTTATTAGGTACAGATTGCTAGTTGGCCCCCTTTTACCTTCAGAACTGCCTTTCTGGAACAGATTCAACAAGGTGCTAGAAAATGTTCCTCAGAGATTTTGGTCCATATTGACATGACCGCATCATGTAGTTGCTGCAGATTTGTCAGCTGCTTGTCCATGATGCAAATCTCCCATTCCACCACATCCCAAAGGTGCTGATGGAGATCTGGTGACTGTGGAGGCCATTTGAGTATAATGAACTCATTGTCATGTTCAAGAAACTAGTTTGAGATGATTTGTGACATGGCGCTTTATCCTGCTGGAAGAAGTCATCAGAAAATGGTTACATTGTGGTCATGAAGGGATGGACATGGTCAGCAACAATACTCCAGTAGGCTGTGGTTTAAACAATGCTCAGGAAGATGCTCTTCTGCATACCTTGGTTGTAACAAGTGGTTATTTGAGTTACTATTGCCTTTCTATCACCTTTGGCATCAACAAGGCATTTTTGCCCACAGAACTGCCGCTCACTGGATATTTTCACTTTTTTGGACCATTCTCTGTAAATCCCAGTAGATCAGCAATTCCTGAAATACTTCGACCAGCCCATCTGACTGCAACAAAACTCAAAAAACAATAAACCATTTAGAGATAAAAGCTGGATGAGAAAGAACCTGCATGGTTATTTATCTTCTTCACATTGAGTTCTTCTTAATCATCCTGTCCTAGTTTATTTTGTGGTGATGACTGCCTGGTTATGCGTTTTCACTTACATAGCATGAAAACAAAAACAATGCGTTGCAGGCTTTGGTCAGTATTTAAAAATAATATTGAAATGTTTCTGTAAAATCAACTGTATGGTGTGAGGAAATGTTTACAGCAAACCGTGAAGAAGGCATAAGTGATTCTATCCCCTCAGTAAGAGGCCAGATGTCAATAAACCAAGTAAAGTTCTAACTAAATCCTTGTGCTTATGGTACTTTGAAGTCTCCATGCTTTTGTTATTCACTTTGCCTTTTGAAATATTTATACAAATGCATTGTTTCTTTGTTAGCATGCTCTAAAGTTCAGGGCATCTGCCAGCCAGGGCTTTTATCCCATTTCAGCTAAAGCTCTAAGGATGTGACCACAGAACTCTCTAGAAACTAGTGTAAAGAGAATTTGGCAAATGGTACAGGACTGTTGTCAAGCCTTTCCTCTATTCATTCCTGCTCATTCATATTAAGGTTCAGCTTCGATGCTTCAGGTTTAGTGAATGCTGAGTGCTTTGGCATGCTGTAAATGTTACCTAGAGATAAGAGAAGAGATGCTTGTGATTCATATAATCATCAGCTTTGAGTTATGTGGGAGAGATGATCGCTGTATGATGCATGTGTTGCCACAGTCACAGGAATTCCATACCTTGTGATAGCCACTGCTCATCATTAGCATTTGATCTGAGTGGGAAATAAATCGCTGCTTTATTTTTAGGCATCAGGCAAGGTTTCGGCTCATGCCTTTAGCAAAAGCTTTACAGGGGCTCGTGGGAATGGGATCTGCAGGCTGAGTTTATGAAGAAATGGCAAATGTGAGCCATCCATATAATTAACATTCTGGTGGTGTTGCATGAGGTCCATTTCTACTGTGCTTGTGGTTGTCAGGAGAGCAAGAATAGCCAGGATTGGCTTTTAGACTTTTACACAGATTATGTGGGTTAAAATCCGAAGTGTTTGCATCAGCTAAATGGTGCACTTCTGTATTAAAGCTTGTGTGTAATTTTGATGTTGTTAATTCATATCCTATAACTATTAAATGGCAAACCAAGTTAAATTTTTTGAGGAATATGTATGGTGTCATTTTATCCTAAATTAAGGATGGTAGCTTATTGTTGTGTGTTTGTTACAGGGGAGACGGGTTTGGGAAAGTCCACCCTCATGGACACCCTGTTCAACACCAAATTTGAGGGTGAACCTACACAGCACAATCAGCCTGGAGTGCAGCTCAAGTCCAACACTTACGAGCTTCAGGAAAGCAACGTTCGCCTCAAGCTCACTGTGGTCAACACTGTAGGCTTTGGAGATCAGATCAACAAAGAGGATAGGTGAGATCTGCTTGTGATCAGTTGTGTGTGAAATTATTTTTTAGTTGTTTAACCAGAGAAAAAAATCAGGTCTATGGGCCTGTTTACACCTGGTCACGTTTTTACTGATTGGATAGCTTTCTGATTTGTTAAAACTGTTCCATGTCTGGCCACATAAATGTGTCTCCACTAAACGAATATAAATCCGATCTTCAATTTCCGTGCTATATGCAAATTTAACGAAGTTCATGTCGACGAAAGCAAGAAAGACCTCAATAGGAGAGCAGCATCAGCACTGGTAAGATAATTTAGTCTCACTACTTTCACCGAAGATGATTGTGTGATGAGCGTCTGCGACGCCGAACGTTTGGTTTCGTTTGCACGTCCGCTTGCTGAAGAGAGATACCCAGCTCATCTGCTGCGATGCGTGTTGCAGTAGCCCTGTTATATCACAGAACATGTCAAATAGCCTAATACATGCTCTTACACATTTATTTTTAGCATTTTGGGAGGAGTAAAATTTATACATGTGGTTTCAACAACCAGATGCATTTACTCTTGTCCAGTTTCATCTGGAATGCGTCTCAATCCACCTCCTGAAGTGGTTTGAGTGATCGGATTTAAATCTGTCTCAAAGGCATTTTGGAGGGCATTTACGTCTGGCCTTTCACTGTAGGATAGCTATCCGATCAGAGAAAACGCATGAAGTGACCAGGTGTCAACAGGCCCTTTGATGATCCTGAAAGTTAAGAACATGTTTATGCATATTTTTGGACTAGTGTTTTCAAGCTGTCTGATTAATGAAATGAACAAACTTTTGGCCAAAATTAGCCTGGTGTGTTTCATAATAGATAAACCTTAAAGGGTTAGTTCACCCAAAAATGAAAAATCTGTCATTTATTACCCACCCTCATGTCGTTTCAAACCAGTAAGTCCTTCGTTCATCTTCAGAACACAAATTTAGATATTTTTGATGAAATCTGAGGGTTTCTAAAGCACACATAGGCAGCAACGTCATTGCACTTTTTGAGTTCCAGAAAGGTAGTAAAGACATTGTTAAAATGGTCCGTGTGACTACAGTGGTTTAATGTTAATGTTATGAAGCAACGAGAATAGTGTACTTCAGAACCCCGACTCATTATTGGCCAGCTCCTGCGTCAGCATCACACGCATGCTTTGTGGTGCTCACATGTACAGCATCAGCCAATACTGAGCCGGCATTCGGACATAAACGCGGAAGTGCTGAACTGCATTCACTACATCAACTGCGTGGGAGGCTGACAGGGGAGAGAAGAAATTGTTTAATAAAGTTATTTTTGTTTTGTTTTTGCTCACAAAAAGTATTCTCGTCCAAATGCTGTCTGGGAACGCAGTTGTGTAAGACCGTTCTGGGAGGTAATTTATTTTACCGAATCACTTTGACGACAGACTTTGGCTAAGGCATTTCAGAATGACCAAAACAACATTTCAGATGCTGTGCAACGAGATTGGTCCACTAGTTAGTCTAGTTATGACGTCCAAAAATTGTATTCTCCTCAGTTAAGTGCATAAGTTTTTATGCGCATTTTTAGAATTTATGCGCATCTTGGCATTTCCATCCAGCGTTTTTAATGCGATATCCCAAAATGCGCATAAAAATAGGTGTATGAAAACATAGCTATTGTGCTAGATTACTTGTTTTGTTTTTTGTTTTTTATTGTACAACAATAAATGATCAAACTAATTTTTTTCCTGCAAAAATGTATTTTGCCTGTGTCACAATATGAGGTAAATCCAGCCCTAGCTATCCAACTATTAATAGATGCCTCAACCAGTACCTTTTCCCCTCAAAGCTCACAAAGCTTTATTTTACAGTTCTGTAATAAGCCTGAAGCTTACACTACATTAACACTCATCTTTATTTAAGCAATAGTGTTAACTTTTGTGTTTTTGTTCTGGCAGTAAGTTCCTTTTAAATATTTCCACCTCTTTCATTGTTCAACTTGCAGTTATAAGTCTATTGTGGAGTTCATCGATGCTCAGTTTGAAGCGTACCTTCAGGAGGAACTGAAGATTAAACGCACCCTACACAGTTATCATGATACACGGATCCATGCCTGTCTGTATTTCATCGCTCCCACTGGACACTCGCTAAAGTCCCTTGACCTGGTTACTATGAAGAAGCTAGACAGTAAGGTTGGTGATGCATTTTATTTTTAACAAATGTTTGATCACGCTCTGGGCTGACCAGTATGATTATAGGGCCAATGGTAGAAAAATATCAGCCGGTACAGTATTTAATACTGTGGACTATCAAAAAATACGTTACTACATGATTATGTGATTTACAAAACATTCTAAAAAAAAAAAAACCTAAATGTTATATATTTTAACTAATAATAAAGTTTACAAAATAAACTAGCAATATGTGGCTTGGCATTATTTACTGTTTCACTGTGCAGAGCAGTTGTTTTAAGATGTGGGTTATTAAGCATTCAGCTTTAATGCCATTGGAGCTGTGTAGATGGAGTCAGTGAAGGTCAGCTGTATAATACCACATTCTCTTTCATCTCTCTCTGTGCTGCACAGACTCCCTGAACAAAGATGGCCTATTAGATCTAAAGCTGAAACTAACAGTAGCCTTGCATGCTTGAGAAGAGATTCCAGTGTACTCACATTGTGACTAAACCTTTATTTGAAGTGTCTGTGTTAACTTCACAATTCATCAGTACAGTAGTAAATTACAGGAAGGAAACAGACAAAGCGTAGAGCTAGTGGCCAGGCTACTGCGAATAGTACTTAGATGGTGGTGTGGGTGGCAGGAGTGTAAAAATTGAGTGAGTTGGATCAGAGCACTCTGTGTGAGAGAGAGAGAGAGAGAGAGAGAGAGAGAGAGACATGAGTGAAGAGGGGTGTTTGATTATCCTCCCCCCACCCCACTAGCATGGTTTCTATTTATCCTGCAAAGTGAGTTTTTAACCCTCATGAGACCTGAGATTAAAGGAATAATTCATCCAAAAATAAAAACCATTTACTCACCATCATGCTGTTCCCAAACTGTATGTCTTTCTTTTGTGGAACACAAAAGATTAATGCTTGAAGAACATCCAGACCATTCTTTTCTATATAATGAAAGTGAATGGGGACTGGGGCTTTCAAGCTACAAAGATGCAAATGTTCATTTTAGGTGAACTATCCCTTTAAATAAATACCATCTCTGAATTGATTTCAAAGTGAATAGCAAATAGCTGCATATGCTGAATTCTCTTCCAGTTTGAGGTAGGGGTGTAACAATACATCATTATAGGTTGATATCGATCAAATAACTAACGATACGATCTGTCGAAGCAACGTGTAAAACAACCCATTTTTATTTATTTATTTATTTATTTTTTTTCAAGAGACACTCTCCACATCTTCACGCACTGTCCCTCTGTTAACGGCACCAACGCATGCTTTCTCATTTAAATCACCTGTCAGTGCTCGACAATAAGACTGCTGGAAAGATGTCACATCAGTTGCATGTGTTTTAAGCCTTGCCACTTTAAGCATTCAAGCTCAAAAGACGCTAAAGACATATTATTTTGGTACTTAAGTGCTGTGTGAATTTTTTTTTTTTGTGCACACACATCTGTATCAAATAATGTTTTTTTTTTTTTTTTACTTTTCTGCTTGAATGGACAAATACAGACAAAATTATGAATTGAATTGTAATCGTATCGCAGAATTTTTTGAGGTATATTGATATCAGACTGTTTTGTGATGAACCGTCCTGTTTACAGCCCTAATTTGAGGGCACATTCGGATGTGAGGAGGCTGAGGTTATGTAAGCTTTCACAGGGTTCTATAAAGTTCATTTTAATTGCATTAGCTTGTCCTTATTAAAAATGTAAAAATAGGATATTTATTTGTCATTCTATGTGTCTGCAGCAGCATCTGCATATAGAATATAGTAAATTTAGTCTTTTTCTGTTATGTCTGCTATTTATTCAGTTTCCTCAGGCATAAAAGACATGATGAGAGAATCTCAGTGTCTATATTTATCTGGACTCAGCCAGATGTTCTGAGGTTGCTTTGAGTTGCTTGCATCCAGATTTAGTAATTTACTGCCCGAGTGGTTGAAAGTTAGCTTTCTGAAAGGGAAATATTTACTCAGTCATAGCCATGTGAGGTTTTATATTGCACAGAAATCTTAGGACCACCGCTGTGTCTGGTTGTCGCCGTCATCTTAATTCATGTTGATATAAATTGTATTAATTTCTGATTACTGTGTATTCCTAAATGCTTTCAAATAATGTTTTGCATCTTATGTACAGGTGAATATTATCCCTATCATTGCCAAATCAGATGCCATCTCAAAGAGTGAACTGGCAAAGTTCAAAATCAAGATCACGAGCGAGTTGGTGAGCAATGGTGTCCAGATCTACCAGTTTCCCACCGACGATGAGACTGTGGCAGAGATCAACTCAACCATGAATGTAAGGAGCTTAATGCTGAACATCATTCATTTGTATTCATTCCTGTTGTTATATGCACTAAACAAGACATGCTTTTAAAATGTATGGTGTAATGCGTTAATATTACTTATTTTAAAAAAAAACAGACCTATAACTTTAAAGTATTAAACTTTGTTGCGCAACTCATATACAGCCATATTTTATACTTAAACTACTGAACTGTGATGTGAAATGCAAACTGGACAAGCACTTAAGTGAGAGAGAGTCCATATGGTGTCCAGCTTTCTTGCCTGTGTTTGCTCACAGGAAATGACACCACAAAAGGAAAGGCATTCTTTATCAATGTACTCTCCCAACAACATGGAGCATAGAACAGGCTGCATGACATCCAATGAATGAATGTCACTTTCACCACACAGCCTGTTACTTTGGGGGTCTTCCAGTACTGGTTAACCATTGAAAACAAAGATACCTGACCTGAGGAGAAATCCTACTTGTTTCAAGTGGGATGTGCCTTCATATCTTTCTTAGTGGTTTTAAAGGCTGTTCTTGTCTTGTAAATATCATCTTAACAAGGTGATTTCTTTGAGGTCTTTGCTACTGTGAGACATAGTGCTTCAGTAGAAAGGAGGATACTACATTGTTCCTCATTGTGTTCATAGTATTTTAGACCAAGACTGATTGACAGACAAGTGCATTTATTTACATTACTGTTCAAAAGCTTGGGGTTGATAAGATTTGTTTTAATGTTTTAATTTGTTCTCACCAAGGCTGCATTTATTTGATGAAATGTACAGTAAAAACAGTAATATTGTGAAATGTTACATTTTAAAATAACTTTTATATTTAAAAATGGAATTTATTTCTGGGAAAGCTCAATTTTCAGCAGTCGTTACTCCAATCTTTGGTGTCACATGATCCTTCAAAAATCATTATAATATGCTGATTTAATGCTCAAGAAACATTTCTTATTATCAATGTTGTGTAAAAACAATTGTGCTGCTTAATATTTTGTGAAAACTGTGATTTATATTTTTTTCTATTCTTTGAATAGAAAGTTCAAAACAACAGCATTCATTTTAACTGGAAATCTTTTGTAGCATTGTCTTTACTGTCACTTTTGATCAATTTAATTAATCCTTGCTGAATAAAAGTATTAATTTCTTTTTAAACAATTGTATTGACCCCAAACTTTTGAATGGTAGTCTATGTGTAGGAATTGTTTATATGAGCTTGGATGCACTAATATGGATTTCAGTGCTGTGTCATCTTGTTAGTTACTGTAAGAATTTAAAATAGCCTGCAGTATTTCTGCTAAACTATTTGTTTGTGGGGTTTTTTTTTTTTTTTTTTTTTTGGTGCTCTGCAGGGTCATTTGCCTTTTGCAGTGGTGGGAAGCACTGAGGAAGTGAAGATTGGGAACAAGATGGTGCGAGCACGCCAGT
This sequence comes from Hypophthalmichthys molitrix, assembly GCA_037950675.1. Lineage (NCBI taxonomy): Eukaryota > Metazoa > Chordata > Actinopteri > Cypriniformes > Xenocyprididae > Hypophthalmichthys > Hypophthalmichthys molitrix. The sequence goes on from CM075505.1 coordinate 23,068,604, forward strand.
ACCCCTGGGGAACCGTCCAGGGTAAGTTTTGGTCACGTCTTCTAGAGGAAATGACACTGAGCTCTTCCCCCTGTTTGGCCATGGCCTCTTTGTTCAGGACATCCAAACCCATCCCGTCCTTCCCTTTCTGTAGCATGGTGTCTGGACACTCCCTCTCAACACGCCATCCTCTTTCTTTCTTGCATATTTTTCACAGAAGGGCAGAATGCTAATGTATGAGGGCTGTCAAAAAGAAATGAGCTGTAATTTCCATGTGACTATCCACTGTGGAGCCACAGGAAATGACATTTAATACAGTGCTGATTTGTTGATGGCACCAAAATAACGCACACAATCCCAAACCCTTCACTGATGACTATCCTAAACAGTGACCTGAAAGGCAGCAGGAAATAAATATCCAATTTCAAGAGTCCTTTCGAAAAAAAGTTCACTGATTAAACATCTGCTAAACACTACAATTGAAAAGTTTGGGTTCAGTAAAATTTTCTGCATTTATTTGATCAGAAATACAGTAAAAATGTGAAATATTACAATTTAAAAATAACTGTTAATGAATATATTTTAAAATGTAATTTATTCCTGTGATGGCAAAGCTAAATTTTCGGCATCATTACTTCAGTCTTCAGTGTCACATGATCCTTCAGAAATCATTCTGATATGCTGATTTGCTGCTCAAGAAACATTTCTTGTTACACAAGTACATGTACGTACATATTAATATGACCTTTTGCCTTGTATGAAAAAAGTGGACCTACAGTACAATGATGTTCATTAGTCATGTCCAGTAAGCTGTGCAAGTCCAGCTCACTTCATTCGCAATTTGTCCTGTCAGTCTTTATTAATGTTTGTTGTATGCTTGCAGTGATTTTATGCGTAACATTAGAGCAGAAGTGCTGTGACTGTTCTCAGGCTGTCTGTGACATCACTCTGAATCTTTCACTCTCTTTCTCTCTGTCAGCACATGAGGCTGCGGGGCAGCACACGTGGTCTTACTTAATTTAGCTTGCTGCAAGGCTGACCTCACTGAGGAAGAATATGGATGATATATGAGATGTGTGTTTTCATGCACCGCTGCTGCTGCGTGTCATTCGTTTACTCAATAGTTTTGGGCACATAGTTGAGTTGATTAAAAGAAAAATTACTTGGATTAAAACCATGACGAAAGCCATTTCAATGAAATCAGCTAGCGAGCTGGTAAAAAAAAAAATTGTGTAGACTTCAGTTGAAAGAAGGGCCCAACCCATAACTAGAGACTAGAATATCAAAGAGACTTAGGGATGAGCTCTTTTAACTAGCCAGTAAGCATCAACATAGCAACTACTCAGAACATCTTAACAACCGCATAACAGCCTGGCAACCACCCAGAACACCCTTGTCACGTAGTTTTGCACATTCAAGCACCACTCATAGATTCTCGTACATTTGCTTCATTTAGTATACGAGGATCTATAAATATGCTAATTAGCTCCACCTCCACTCACTCGCACCAGCTCAGAGATCCACTCCTTCAACTTACTGAGGTAAACGCTGCACAGTGGTATCGCTTTTTACAATGTCGGACAAATGATGGTAATTAATATGATTAGCGTTTTGCTTGACTACGTTATCAAACGGCTAATAATGTATTGCTAATGTTACACAAACCATGTTCCTGTTCGTGATTCAGACAACTGTCTTCTAAAAATCCGTACATTTAGAAATGCTTTAAACAACTTTGTATGTTAGTAGAGAAAGGCATATGGTTCATCATAACATCGCAATATACATCATACAGCCGCTATATTGCTAAATCTACCCGATTTTTCATATCAGCAGAAAAATATACTGGGATAACCTGGCTTCTCGAGAATCCCTTGCTTCAGAGCGGTCATGGTTAATGATATGCTAAAGCACATTGACGTAATTGGTTACAACGTAGTTTGTGATGTCACAAACACCATCGATTTCAAACCGCGATTTTGAAACAGTTTTAGGAGCCATTTACATAACACCGTTTTACAACTAAAAACGGAAAACTTTTTATGCGTTTTGGCCATTCATTTACATGACAACTGCGTTTTAGTGGCCTGAAAACTTGCAAAAAAATGTTTAAAGTAGTTTTAGGTGTTCCACTGTTACTTGGTACAGTATGCCATGTCAGCTACCCATCTGTAACTTTTCCATCAACCACCCAGATCTTTAACTTTTATACTAACTCTACCCTTGAAGGGAATGTATTAATGTGTGTGTGTGTGTGTGTGGCCTGCAGAGGAGGAAGTTATTCCCTTCTATTTTCATGTCCCAATAAGACTGTGGCTTAGTGCTCATTTTCATTTGAATATCATGTTTTGTGTTTTCCAGTGGAGAATGAGAATCACTGTGATTTTGTGAAGCTGCGAGAGATGCTGATCAGGGTCAACATGGAGGACCTGCGAGAGCAGACTCACACTCGCCACTATGAGCTATACCGCCGCTGCAAGCTGGAGGAGATGGGGTTCAAAGACACCGACCCCGACAGCAAACCCTTCAGGTGAAGAGGACCTGGAAAAAGTTCACAACCTATGACATAAAATTGCATAGTCTGCATTTATTGGCATAAATTAATGGTTAAATATCTTTTGCATCTGGTCTATTGTGTTCAGCCTCCAGGAAACATACGAGGCCAAGAGGAATGAGTTCATGGGTGAGCTACAGAAGAAAGAGGAAGAGATGAGGCAGATGTTTGTCCAGAGAGTCAAAGAGAAGGAGGCAGAGCTGAAAGAGGCAGAAAAGGAGGTTTGTTTTTAATTTTAAGTATTTTTTTTAAGTATTTTTTTATTTATTTTGATTCAAAGGTCTCCAAAGTGTTACCGAAAGCTGACGCTACATGGTGTGTAGCTGGATAGCTGGGATGATTTATACTATCAAGTACAACTAAACAGTATTGAGGGGAAAAAAACGTTTACTCCTAGAAATTTGACTATTTACAGTAGATGCAAAGCTTTCTTTTGTTCAGTAACAGCTCACATACTGACTCTTCGGTGTTCACATCACAGCTTCATGAAAAGTTTGACCGTCTCAAGAAGCTTCACCAGGATGAGAAGAAGAAACTAGAGGACAAGAAGAAGTCTCTCGATGATGAGCTGAACAGCTTCAAGCAGAAGAAGACGGCCGCTGAGCTGCTGCAGTCACAGGCCCAGCAGGCAGGGAGCTCCGCCACACTCAAGAAGGATAAAGAGAGGAAAAAGTAAGTATTGACCTCCATGTGGTTGCTAACCCTCACAACCTTCCCTCCCCGAGACACCAGACAATCACGATGCAGGAGAACGTGTGCAAGTGTGCGTGGATTGCACTGACAGCTCATGTAAGATCGAATTTAGATCAATACCAGAACTATGGAATTCAGATGGATGGCGTTGACAGTGTGTCTGCAGTGCAGTGATATGAAAATGAAAGGTCTAGTTTTAGCATATACACTACTGTTCAAAAGTTGTTGTTTTTTTTAAAGAAACTATTACTTTTATTTAGCAAGGATGCATTAAATTGATCAAAAACGACACTAAAGACATTTATAACGTTACAGTAGATTTCTATTTGAAATAAATACTGTTCTGTTGAACTTTCTATTCATCAAGTTCATCAGTTTCCACTAAAATATTAAGCAGCACAGTACATCAGCATATTAGAATGATTTCTGAAGAATCATGCGACACTGAAAACTGGGGTAATGGCTGCTGGGAAAAAAAAATCTAACTTTTGAACGGTAGTGAAGCTACTCGTGTTATTGTACATTTGTAGTATTGTTCAGCTACATTTCCATTATCTGGATGTGTGGTATAAGTCTTGTATGAATAGAACAATGAATAGACAATTCTATATAGTTATAATTATATATTCTATATAATTATATGTAATTATAACTGTAATTTTTATGGTTTGTAAAATGATTACATTTATTAACAGTACAATATTTCATTCACCTTTAATTAAAGGGTCATGTACATTCTATATGAAAAGGGTACTAGTAATTAGAGCTCAAATAATTTGCTTCAATAATGCTGCTAATCAATCATGGTTGTGTATTCAAGCTGATTTGCTGCATTCACCTCAGTATTATATGGGAAGAAGACACTTGCGCTGATAAGGTTTACATTTTTGTTTGTTTTTTTTCAAATCAATCTCTCCTGTTTCATTAACTGTTTTCCCCTTATGCTTCTTGTATGTCCTCACGAGGCAGCAGCCCACTGCTTTAAAACCACTCAAGTTACTTTTCACAGCAATGAGATACTGAGGAAGTATTTTTGCAATACATAAAGTGCAAGAACAGGCCCCTTTGTCCAAATCCAATACTTGAGATTGAACAGTTTCTTACTTTTCCATTATCTAGTGAGTGATATTTATTCCTGCGTATAGAAGATAGCCAGAGAAAATGTTAGTTTTCCTCAGTGCTCATGCAGGGCAGGGCATGTATAATATTCATTGTGATGTTGCTTGTAAGGTGTCTTGTCTAGTTTGTACACGTGTCATGTACGTCTCATCCATGCTGTTTTCCAGTTAACTCCTCCTCACCTGCTCCCAGTCCTGCATGAGTCACCTTATGCTGGTAAGGCTTTCAAAGTATCTCTTAAGGCACAAACCCTCGTTCGTACGAGGGGACTAAATTACAAAAACACATGTAATGATGATGGTCAGATACACTGATCCTGTAATTGCGGTGTTAAAGCACTGCAGTAGTAATTACAGCATTTCCTATTCATGCTTAAAAGTCCTAAACACTGGCAATGTGAAGAATGTCTGTGGTAGCAGCAGGGGATATTATGTCACCAGTGCCAGGCGAGAGTTTATTGCTCTCCCTATGTGATGTGCAGCCATCTGCCATCTGAATCCATAACAATCTGCTGTTGTTTGCACTCCACTGCTCTTCCACGATCTCACACAAAAGCGTCTTTAATGGCTCGGCTCCTACAGCTGGGTCACACTAGTCCTCCACTTGGCCTAAAATAATGCTGTTGTTGAGTGATTGATTCCTTATGGAAGCTTGTTTCCACCATGAAATAAAAAATGCAAAGGGTAATTGCGACTTTCTCACAATTCTGACTTTTTTTTTTTTTTCTCAGAATTGCATGATATAAATTAAAAAATCAGATATAAAAAAAAAGTCAGATATATATATATATATATATATATATATATATATATATATATATATATATATATATATATATATATATATATATATTCTAACTATTCTAAAGATGCAATTGTGAGTTTATTTCTTGCAATTCTGAGAAAAAAGTCATAATTGTGAGATATAAAGTCAATTGTGACTTTCTCAGAATTTTGAGTTGATATCTTGCAAGTCTGACTTTATAACTTGCAATTAGTTTATATCTCGCAATTCTGAGAAATAAAGTTGCGAGTTATAAAGTCAGAATTGCATGATATAAACACGTAATTGCGTCTTATTAAGTTACAATTGCGAGAAACTCGCAATTCTGACTTTTTTCTCAGAATTTTGAATTTCTTGCAATTCTGACTTTACTTTACAATTGTGAGGATAAAAGTCAGAATTTTTAGATCAAGCTTCCATAATCCCTTGCCACAGACCTATTAGTAATATTTAAATAACACAATTGTTAAAGTTGATATATCCGGGTTTATGTAAATAACACAGCAGAAGAGTCTATGTAATCAATTTTATCTAGCACAAAAAAGCACACAAAGAGAACAATTCTAAGCCTTACCACATACACCCCCTGCAACTGCTTTCAAATGTTTTAACAGATGCATGACTAACATTTTGGATCTTTTTTTTTTTTTTTTCTTCTTTTTTTCTTTTTTTTTTATTAATGTGTGAATACAACAGTATGTAACCTGTAGGGAACAATAATCTTCCTTCTCTCTCATTTCCAGTTCAGGATTCCTGTAGAAAGTGCTCGCCCTGCCCGCTGTGAATGAGCTCTCCCCCCTCAGTGTTCCTGAGCCATGCTGTTCCCTCCCCCCTTTCTCCAGCCCCCCCACCCCCCAGTTTCACGCATAACACAGCTGAGGAGGGATAATAACTGTGAATGGAATCCTTCTTTAGAATCTTTAACCTTTTTTCAAATTTTTAAAATTCCATTTTTTTTCTCCTTCTTTGTTTTACTTTGCTGTGTTATGATGTCATAATTATATTGCTTTGTTCTGCATGACTAGTGTATGAATCAACTTTTACATGAGTGGCTACTCTTGCAGTAGTGAGTACATGGGTTAAAATGAGACAAATTTAATTTTACTGTTAGTACCATAATTTGCCATTGGTACTATAATAGGAAGATATATGAGCTGCTTTCAGTTCAGTCATTGGGTTTTTAAGGATTTTTACAGTTTTCTAATGGTTAGAATTTGGAACATGAATAGTAAAGTAGTAGTAAAGTGGTGTTTTGTCTCATTTTAGCTCATGCATGTTATGCAGATGCTGTCTGGTCATCTGCAGCCATACCTCAATGTTGTTGTTGGTTTTTTTTTATAAACCAGTCATTGCTATGCTTGTATTAGTTTAGAAAAACTTCATATTGGCACATTTCTTCTAAATGTAAGCACCTTTTATAGTTCTTTATTTTTGTGATATTTTATTTTTCACAAAATAAAAATAAAAAAAATCATTAAATATCAATTGCAAGGGGACCAGCATTTGTATCCGTAATAAAGGGCATTCTTTCATAAAGCTTAAAACTGTGGAAAATCATTGTGTATGAATTTCAAACAGTTAATTTTGCATTATTCATACAACTGTGACTAACTGTTTATGTACTGAGGGGGACATGGCCAGTGTTTGATTTACTTACTATGTATTGGAAAATCTTGATTCCTCAATTTATCGACCTTAGTCAGGGTGGGGCCATATTTCATTTTTGACAGAAATGAAAACGAGGCTGTGAGGGATAGAAGACACAATCCAATTGTTCAGGTGACAAAACCTCTTTCTGGGGAAAAAAAATGGCACAGTACGTGCCATTGTAAAAGACTGTACGTCTATCCCTCACAGCCTCGTTTTCATCTGCGTTACATTCAGTATGGCACTAGAGAAGAGCTGGACTGTCACCTTTGAAGAAATTCACTATATTCGCAAATATAATAAGACTCGCTTAATCCTACCTCTGAATGTACTCTATGTAAAGGTTTGTGGTCTGTATTCTGAAATGAAGAGCTGCTTGACCACTGCCACAAGTCAAATTTAACTGAACGTTATTATACAATCCTTATGACCAAAAAATAGGGAAATTTAGTTTAGGCGACCATTTTGTTTTTAATCCATTTATATCTATGTCACTGCAGAAAATGGTTTTATATTCAGTCTCTTAAACAAATTGTAAATTATATTTTACGAAGCTACAATTAAAGATAGCAGACTGTTCAGCAAAATCAAAGTGATTTTATTGGTTCTGTGCTGGATTACATTGTTTTGGATGGTATCTGGATGCTGGTCTTTCAACAGGTAGTATTGTTGTGATTGGTATTTAGCTTTTTTTTTTTTTTAACTCTTGCTCCCTCCAGTCTCCCTGCTCACTGCCGTGTGTGTATTTTACTTTCCTTTGCAGTAATCCCTGGCTCTGCACTGAGTAGTATGGCTTTGATAAGGGACCAGGCCCAGACTCTTTGGTTAAGCGGTACTCCGAGGCAGTGTGGACCCGGCCCTCTGTGTTTCTTACAGATCACCTCTTGTGTTTTCATTGTGGCCTTTTTCTGCAGCTTTTACTAACATTATATTTATTGTTACCAAAACCTTTGCTGAATGCTGTGCTTATTTGCAGTGTATGTTATGTGTTACTAATATGCTTAAGATTTTTGCCTCTTCAGAGATGTGGGGAGGGAAAATGCAATCATTATAATCACTGTCCCTGTCGAGCTGTTTTATTTAAAAAGTTTTAGATTAGGTTACTCTTGACCGTAAATGTATTACTTTAAGAATGCAAGCTGAAAGCAATGTTGCATTGAACGAATCCACGCATGTTTAAAAGCAAATTGTGTAGAGGATGCACAATGCATTTGAATCAGAAGGACGATGTGTTCCTATCCGCCCACATTCAGAATGCTTCGTGCTTTTGGCTGGAAAAAGAAAAGTCTTTGAGTGCCCATTTCCAATTGACTGATGTAAACTTTTCTTCCCACTGGCACTGATGAGTTCAATGCCCTCTTGATACTTTCTCTAATCTGCATTTGTGTCTCCTGTTTTCCTCTAGCTTCTTTTAACTCTATCTTGGCCACCCGTTGGAAGAGGGGATTGCAGCTTCCACGAGAACTAAGCGTCCACTCTTCTTCCTGTCTTTTTCACTCCGTCAGCCTTGTTTGAATGTTTTATTTAATTGTTTTTTTTTTTTTTTTCATTTTTAAACTTTCATGCTGTGTGCCCTGTTGAACATGGCCTTATGTGGGCTTAACATGGTATTTTTCAACAAATATTAGCTCTGTTTCCTAATTAGGGCATGCTAAGCAGTCCCTCATTAGTATTTTTATAGACATCATTTGCTGGCGACACCAGAGCCAAAGCTCTGATAGAAAGGCTGTGAACTAACGCAATGCTTTTGAGTTTTAGTTTAGCATTTACATCTATGATAATGCCTTGTTCATTTAAACAGTTTACTTTCTTTTAAGGATATGTGTTTGTGAATGAATCTGCATGTCCTCATCAGCATTAACACTGTTAACTGTGAGGAGCGAATGGATACTAACTTATTTGCAAACACTACGTTTGATTTAGGGTGTGAACTATAAGTTGAGTAAGAATATCTTTAATAAGACTTAAACATTTTGACACGCTGGCTGTGAATATTGAGAAAATCCAAAGAAAATGGGCCCGAAAGTTACTGGTTGATAATGCAGCAAATGTGTTAAGTGAGAGATGTTTAACTGTAATTTAATGAGAATCTTTATCTGAAAGCATGAACAAAAGCTGAGAGGTTTGTATTGTATGTTTTGTAATGCCCTATACATTTTACAGGACACATTTCAAGTCTTAAATACTCACAGCAATATAGTTATAATTATTTTATTTAAAATATAAGCTTAGAGAGTAATGGAGAACCTATTGAAATACCATGTAGGTCACATTCAGTGCCACTTTTTTTATATTCTTTATCTTCTGTTCTTTTGCATGCCCTGAACATATTTTTGTTTATATATGGAGTTATTCTTTGCTTAGACATATTTACACTTTAAACGCTTCTTACTTTGGACCCTTTTTATTACATGTATTTATTCCAGGTACAATATGTGCAGTTACATTCAATTTATAAATGTAATTTCCCATTTTGCCAAATATTGCATTGAGATGTACATCAAGGGTTTTCAGTCATTTAATTTCAAGTAAGTCAGTTACGAGGTACAGACGTTCGTGCATATGTGTGCAGTACATTTAATTTTTAAGGACCTATTACTACGTTGAAACATGTTTTAATGATTAATGACATTGACAAGTGACTGTTTTCTGTGTGAAACATTTTGGGTGTCAAGACTGGCCTACATTTTTCTAGTCATCTTCCATATTTTCCCCTTCATGTCAATTACCCCCACCCCTGTAATACCAGAAATTTGTGAAATATTTAACTGTAGTAAGATTCCATGGTGTACATTTTCAATAAAACTTCATGAAAACAACTTTGATATGCTATTTCATAATTTGGCCTCCAAATATTTTTTTAAATATATTTTTAATATATTCTGTATTTTAATATATATCAAAACACACACACACACAATTCAAGCATGGTACCATGATAGGTTACCACCTGTGCAATAAGTTCATTCGTGAAATTTCCTCACTGCTAAATATTCCACGGTCAACTGTTAGTGGTATCATAAAGCAGAAGCAATTGAGAACAACAGCAACTCAGCCACGAAGTGGTAGGCCACGTAAAATCACAGAGCGGGGTCAGCACATGCTAAGGTGCACAGTGCGCAGAAGTCGCCAACTTTCAATAGCTACAGACCTCCAAACTTTGTGTGGCCTTCAGATTAGCTCAAGAACAGTGCATAGAGAGCTTCATGGAATGGCTTTCCATGGCCGAGCAGCTGCATCCAAGCCTTACATCAACAAATGCAATGCAAAGCGTTGGATGCAGTGGTGTAAAGCACGCCGCCACTGGACTCTAGAGCAGTGGAGACGTGCTCTCTGGAGTGACGAATCACGCTTCCCTGTTTGGCAATCCGATGGATGAGTCTGGATTCGGCAGTTGCCAGGAGAACAGTACTTGCCTGACTGCATTGTGCCATGGTGTGTGGTTGTTTTTCAGGGGTTGGGCTTGGCCGCTTAGTTCCAGTGAAAGGAACTCTTAATGCTTCAGCATACCAAGACATTTTGGACAATTTCATGCTCTCAACGTTGTGGGAACAGTTTGGGGATGGCCCCTTCCTGTTCCAACATGACTGCACATTAGTGCACAAAGCAAGGTCCATAAAGACATGGATGAGTGAGTTTGGTGTGGAGGAACTTGTCTGGCCTGCACAGAGTCCTGATCTCAACCCGATAGAAAATCTTTGGGATGAATTAGAGCGGAGACTGTGAGCAAGGCCTTCTCGCCAACATCACTGCCTAACCTCACAAATGCGCTTCTAGAAGAATGGTCAAAAATTCCCATAAACACACTCCTAAACCTTGTGGAAAGCCTTCCCAGAAAAGTTGAAGCTGTTATAGCTGCAAAGGGTGGGCCAACTCCATATTAAACCCTATGGATTAAGAATGGGATGTCATTAAAGTTCATGTGCACGTAAAGGCGGGCGTCCAAAAACTTTTGCCAATATAGTGTGTGTATATGTGTGTGTATGTGTGTGTGTGTGTGTGTATATATATATATATATATATATATATATAAAATGTATGTATATATATATTTGTGTGTATATCAAATATTTTTTAAATATATTTTTAATATATTCTATCAAAATGATATATATGTGTGTATATCAAATATTTTTAATAAATTCTATCAAAACGATATGTATATATATATATATATATATATATATATATATATATATATATATATATATATATATATATAAACAAATATGAGTTCTCTTAGTGATATGTGAAACATACGTTAAATTATATTAAAAATACACTTCTTGTATGAATTATATTAGGCAAATGTAGCTTATATAAACTAATTTCGCATACAACACTGATATTAAGATAAGATGAGATGAAACATTAAGGATTTAGATGCTACACAATAGTTAGGTGTGACAGTAGACATAGACTGTGTCTCAAAACCTAGTCTGTTGCCTACCAAGACAGCATTTTGGCAATCATAGTCGCTTTCAAACCTAGACAGCATAGGTAGGCAGCTTTTTAGCACTGCGTTCTTGAAACACAGCCACAGCGTGTCCTGCGTTTCCATCTCTGGCCACTAAGAGGCGCTGTCACACCCAGGAATCATCAGCTATCCTCGCTCCGTCACTGGACTGTACAGTGTCCTTCGTCCGCGCACAGAAAATAGTAATATTTAGATAGCTGCTGTTTATTATACTCGATAAATATGTCTACTACGACCGGTGGTGGAGAGTTTGGCAACCCTCTGCGGAAATTTAAGCTGGTTTTCTTGGGCGAACAAAGCGGTAAGTGTTCAGATATGCGAGACGTGGACAGAGAAATAGACAGGGCCAGGTGAAAGGATGCTCCTGAAGGATAGATCTTACCAAATAAACATGCAAATAATGGTTTGACAGTTTGAGCCGATATGTTTGTCGACACGCACTTAAAATACACTAAAATTTACAGAAAACGTGTAGCATGTTGCGAACATCCTTTCAGTACACGAACTATATATATAAAAAAGATGTGAGATCCGAATATCACCTCGATTATGCTTAAATTGATACATTAAATGTATTTTTGTTTCTTTTCCCTGTGTTTATGTATTCTTGAATGTAGACTTCGAGGGAAGCCATCAAATTATTGTATTAGCATGTTTGTGTTATCTGGTCTTAGCCACAATAGAGTTCTCCCATTTTCAAGGCCTTTTATATGTGATCGCATCCACCATTGTTGTTTAACGCATAAAATACAAATTATATTGTGCTAGTACTGGATATTAATGTTTTAATCTATAAAACAATGCTGTCTGCTGTGAATATGGTTGCTAGCTGTTAGCAGTTAGCCTGTTTTTAGCTAACCGGCTGTGAAAATCAAGATCATGAGATCATAAACCACATCAGAGATGTTTTATTGCCACATCATCCACGTCACATCCACGATTTACGTTTCATAATGGCTGGATTTGACGCAAAAAGCATCAGCCAGCTGTCGTAAACTAGAGTTTCTGCATGTCTTAGCCTGTATTGATGCGGTATGTTGCTGTGGAAGGCAGGACGGCGACACCCATGTTGCCAACACAGCGATCATAGTTCACAATTATCCTGCAGACCAATGCATCCGTTCCCTTGACAGCATCTTTGACGTGATATGTTCGATGCGAACACCAAACATGCTGTCCATGTAGGGATCCCACTAGGTTTTGAGACGCATTCACTGTGAGGCCCTTATTTCTAATGCGTTGTTTTTCTTTTTCTCCACAGTGGGCAAAACTTCACTTATCACCAGGTTTATGTATGACAGCTTCGATAATACCTATCAGGTAACACCATGTTATGTTCGATGCTTACCACCATGTTACCTAATACAACTTAATATCAATGTATTATTGACTTTGTGAACGCTGTCATTAAGTCGGTTTGGTTACTTCCTTAAAGGAAGAGTTCACTCATTAATGAAAATTGTGTTGTCATGTTGATCCAAACCTTTCTTTTTTTCCATGGAACACAAAAGGAGATACTCTGTAGAATAGTCACACTGCCATTTTGCTTACAACTAAAGCATATGATGACCAACAGCTGTCTAACTCTGTAGTTACAGTACAAAATTAATTTTTGTCAGTTGAAAAGAGTTTTTACTGGCCATGGAACTCGTTTACATTTATTTTTATAAACAAAAAAACAGACTATTAAAAAGATGTATTAATATTCTCACCAAGGCAGCATTTATTTAATCAAAATGCAATGAAAACAGTAACATCATGACATATTATTACAATTTAAATAACTGTTTTGTATTTTAATATATATTTTAAAATGTAATGTATTCCTGTGATGGCAAAGCTGAATATTCAGCATCATTACTCCAGTCTTCAGTGTCACATGATTCTTCAGAAATCATTCTGGTATTCAGATTTGGTGCTTAAGAAACATTTCTTCTTAATATTAATGTTGTGCTGCTTAATATTTTTGTGGAAACTGTGATGCTTTTTTTTTTCAGGATTTGAAGTTCAAAAGAACAGCATTTATTTGAAATAGAAATATTTTGTACATCATAAAATTCTGTTTGATTTGATCATGCTTGTCAGCGACGATCAGATTTTCATTCTTAAAAATTTACTCAGACCATAAATTATTTTATTAATATAAGTCTAACTGGCAAATAATGTTTCAGTAACCTATATTTTACTTTGCAGTGCCCATTTGCACTTGCATTTGGTGCTTTGCAAGTGTTCAGCTCGTTCACATGTGTGCATGTGACACACACGAGAACCAATGGCTTTTGGTGTCATTGATATCAAATTTGATATAAAAAAGTGTCTTGTTGCAGAACGTTTGAATATGCATGAGAGCAAATTAGATTTTCAGTGAATAAGGACAGCCTCTAGTCACTATGCATTTATTTTAAGGAAAAGAGCAGTATTCTGCAAAATATCTCATTTTGTGTTCTACAAAAACAAGAAATATTCATTTTAATGGCTTGTACTTGACAATGTGCCCCAAGTTAACTCATTGTTTCTCTCCATAGGCAACTATTGGTATAGACTTTCTGTCAAAAACCATGTACTTGGAAGACCGCACGGTAGGACGGAGATCCACATTTGTAGAATAATTTCCAAGGAGTTTCTGTGTGTCCAAGCCTTTTGACCAAATGAAATGATAGCATGTTCATATAAAGCATGATTTAGTTTAAATATTGACTATTAATGTTAGTACTAGTGTAATAGATGGTTTTGACACACACTGGCTCAAGTCATTCACCTTGACATTTTCTGCTATCACCTGTAAGGTCTATAAAGCCCTATTCGGACAGGACTAGTTTTTCAAACAATGTTTGAGTGATAATTCTTATCACCTGACGTCTGTGATTTCATTCACCGATGGAAATAACATCTCTGTGTTTATTACAGAGGTGGGAGTGTGTGTTTTCTAGACATGGGCGTTACGTGGATTACCTATTGATATAATTTCAATATATTATTAAAACACTATTTAAATAAACTTCTTATGAGTTTATAGAAGTGACAGTTTACAATAAACCCACATAAGTGAGCAGAGACATCTAAACAAGTGTCTTACCTAACATTGATATTAAAATGGACAGTCTATGCATCCATATTAAAATGAAATGGAAGCATGCAAAAGATTGGTGCGCAAACGGTAACTCGGGTACGTCAAAAAACATATGAGGAGAAGCAATGGTAGGCTATAATACAATATCAGCAATCGCAGACATTTGCATTCGGACGGGATTAGATAATACAGTAGGTAATTTGCCCTGGAATTTTTACTGAGGTTGTGTGAGGAAAAACACAGACATGGCAGTTTCGGACAGGAATAAAATCAGAAAGTACGCCTGTGAAACACAAATTTCTCTAACGTCCAAATAGGGCTTATGACATCTTTATTGATTTGAAGTCCGCCAGGTGATTTCACTGTCTGTCACAGATTCATCACAATTATCATTTGCGTAATTCCTCACGCATGCTTTGTAGCTCATCACACTTATGTCATTAGTTTGTCATTCATTTTGATTTCACCTTTTTAAGTTTGGTTGTGTGTTTGTCCACCTCACCCCACTCTCTTCCATGGCTGGGTGCTGAATGGATCCCCATGCCTGTTGTTCTGCATGGACGGTCATAGATTCGGCTACAGCTGTGGGACACTGCTGGGCAGGAACGCTTCCGTAGCCTCATTCCCAGTTACATCAGAGACTCAGCAGCCGCAGTGGTGGTCTATGATATAGCAAGTAGGTAGCTAGTGCTCCTGCTTCACCACATGGTGGGGTTAAAGTTGGGTACCGCTTGAGTAAATGGCACTCATGTAGCTTTATAAGTGTGCTGGCTTATTTGAGCATTCCTGGTAAAGTTAAACAAAGTAAGGGAAGGGAAGGGATAGTTCCACCAAAAATGTAAATTCTGTCATAATTTTATCACCCTCATGTCGTTCCAAACCTGTATAACTTTCTTTCATCTGACTTTTAAAATATTGCTTTTTGAATTGTCAACAGAATGCAGTTGAGATCATTTAACCAGATGGAATTCTAAGGGCTTTTCACACTGTGCTTAACTCCGGGTTATCGTCTTTCTAAACACCGCTTTTAACCCCAGGTAAAGGAAAGTTTCACAATCGTAATTTAGAAGCGGGGTTAGCACTGCTTTTGCGGTATTAACTCTGCATTGCGGTGCCAAACTTGTACAGTGTGAAACAATGCAGTGTTAGAATGTTACAGCTAGATGCTTAAAGCCCCGATATACTTCAAACGAAATCCAAGAATGGACTGGTGTGACGTCATTTCGAACAAAATCTGTAAACTTGATAGTCGGCAATACGAGGATGCTGAATGTTAGAGCTAGCCTATGTAAACAGGTTGCGTGCTGCGTTTATCCAATCAGTGACACTGACACTGCAAATATGCTAATAAGAACGTTAACCCAGGGTTTAGGGATGTACAATGTGAAACATCTGCTAATGAATACCCAGAATTAATTGTTAACCCCGGGTAAGTTATGAGCAGTGTGAAACGTAAAGCAAGATAACCCAGGGTTCCGTTTGTTGGGTTTGGAATGACCCAGGGTTAACTATTTCAAGCGTGAAAAGCCCTTTTGTTCCTAAAACATGATTACATAAAAGACTGATTGGGCTTTTTCTGTAGTTGCTCCCCGAATATGGAATTCTCCTCCACTGCATATTAAATCTTCTCTGATATTGGATGTTTGAAGACATCTCTTTTTAGTAAGGTTTTTACACCTGAGCAGAGATAATTTAGAGTTTGTTTGTATTATTTAACTCATTTGCTGGAAAGCAATTTTAAGTAAAATTTGTATTGTATTTTATTGTATTAAACACAAAAGGAGATATTTTGAAAAAATGTCTTGGTGTTTTTTTTCTCCATACAGTGTGGGTCCAGTGTTGTTTTGAACACCATTGACTTTTATTATATGGACAAATATAGTTAAAATAATTCTTCAAAATACTTTCTTTTTGTGTTCCGCTAAAGAAAGTCATACATGTTTTGAACAACATAAGGGTGAGTAAATAGTAACAAAATTTCAATTTTGGGGTCTTTGAGTACAATTTAGGCTTTTACAAAAAAATCAAAACCATAAAATATGTGGTTTAGACTGTCCAACAATACTTGTACATACTGAGTGCCATTTGCAAAGCATCTTGCAGAAAGCAGCGTCATTCAGAGAGCAGGAATGGAGAAATGCCTTCAGATGGTCTCTGAAATCATTCTTATGTTACTATTTCCTAAAAGGTTATGAACTATAAGCACAGAAGCAAAAATTGGTCACTTCTGTAGGTGCATTTCTCCTTTTCCTTCATGTTGTGCTTCTTTGATGTTGTCCTTTTCTTCTAACCCTGCTCCCTTGCCCTATCCTCTCCTTATACCTTTTCTTTTCTCTGTTCTGCCTTTCTCTTTCCCCTGTTTTCTTTGCACACCACGGTTTGCTGGTCCTTCAGGTTCGGCTCCAGCTATGGGACACTGCAGGGCAGGAGCGCTTCCGCAGCCTCATTCCCAGCTACATCCGAGACTCCACTATTGCTGTGGTGGTATATGACATCACCAGTGAGTCCGAGCCTCACTCTTTGGGTCAGCAGGGATTTATGCCCTCAGGGCACAGTTAGCACGATTCAGCAGCTGATTCTAGGTCATGGCAGTTCATCTTAGTATGGTTGCTTGGGAACAGTTATTTTTATTATTTCATTCAGATTAAATGAAAAGCAGATCAAACATGCTTTTCTTTTAACATCAACCTGCTGTTACTGAGCAAGCTGAGCATTGAAATTACCTGTGCTTTAACTTAACCATCCTCTGTTTTGTTGAACTTCGTACTAACAGTCTGCTTGCACACTTTCTTCTAAGAAAGCTCAGCTTTGAAGTGAATTAAGTGTGGTTTGACCACTGCCAATTTTGGATTTTCAATTAATCAAACCAAATCAGTTCCAACAGTTCACAAGAGACATTTTTCCTCTTTTAATAAGTCCATGTCTAACATTTTCCCATCTGTTCTTCAGATCTCAACTCTTTCCAGCAAACCTCAAAGTGGATAGATGATGTCAGAACAGAGAGAGGAAGTGATGTCATCATCATGTTGGTTGGCAACAAGACAGACTTGGCTGATAAAAGGTAAAGTAATTTTGAGGAGTTTGATGAACACATCTTTTGTTCATCCCTCAGACATCACATTTTAAGCCCTTCACTATGTGTTATTTTTGTGTTCAGTTTTCTCCTTATTAATTTGAGTGTTATGTTGAATAATTTGTGCCATTGTTGCTTTTCTGTTCGGTCATATTTTCTCGTGTTGGTTTTATTTTTGATTTCCCATTACTACTTTTGTTTTTCATATCCATTCTAATTTGAACTGTGTCCACACCTCAACTATGGACTATGGCAGGCAAGTGTCAGTAGAGGCAGCAGAGAAAAAAGCCCGGGAACTGGGTGTGATGTACATAGAGACCAGCGCCAAAGCTGGTTATAACGTCAAACAGGTGGGTGACACGAAACAGCTGTAGCGTAGACCTAAGGGTTTTAACTTATATAACAGAATCTGTGGCATATTGTCGATTTCCCCAGAAAATAATTGAGACTGTCCTCACAGTGTAAAAATGAGCTAAATACACGATTACAGTAATACATTTACAATAGAATTCTAGCAAACAAATGTGCAACATCTCAAATCGATATTTAAAATACGCTAATATTGGGTATAATCGTAAAGGTGCGGAAATTTTGTGAGCAAAAAAAGGTCCAGCTTCAATAGTGTAGCAATGCATGCAGTACCATTCACACAGAGGCCACTTTTAACAGCTTTCTCTTGGTCGACGCCATGAATTTGCGTGACAATCTTGAACCTGAAATTTCAGCCTTCTGTTGAAACTTTTGCGGAAATTACTGAATTTCAAACCCACATTTTTTTCGTAATAGAATCACATACCAAGTGCCTTGCCCAAGGATACCACAAAGAAAAATGGCAGGAATGTGACACAACACCCACACCGATTCTGTCACCACAGAATTCAGTAGAAAGTTCTGCAAATTTTCTTTGAATTGAAACACGTCTCATTCACAAAGTTCTTTACATCTTCTTCCTCTTGTGTGGCCTTTTATTTAATATTTTGCCCTGATGATTATACTTTCAGCTAATAATATATACCTAGCTCAGCTTAACATTTTCATATCTAAATGAGTTTAAATCAACATATCTAAATCCATTCGGGTACCATTCAGTGTCCCTCAAATCAGTTCAAAAAATGTCCACAGACTCTGTCTTGGTCTGGGCATAACTATTTGTAAAGCACTGTATACATTACAGCTAATTCTTACAAAGTCAAAATTATTGTCTGTGGGAAGTCGATCAGTTTGAAAGAATGCCACCGATGCGGTCTAGAGACAAAGGGATAGTTCACTCAAAAAATTGAAATTTCTGTCATTTATCACCTTTGTGTCATTCCAAATATGTATGACTATTTTTTTCTTCCGTGGAACACAAAAGGAGATGTTAAGCAAAATGTATTTTTACTATACTTTATAAGTGGATGGAAAGGAGCAGCTTGGACATTCTTCTGTGTAACTCTTTTTGTGTTCTGCAGAAGAAAGATTGTCAAACAGGATTTAAAGGGTTAGTTCATCCATAAATGAAATTTCTGCCATTAATAACCCACATGTCGTTCCACACCCGTAAGTCCTTCGTTCATCTTTGGAACACAAAGATATTTTTGATGAAATCCGAGAGGTTTATTTTATCCCCCATAGAAAGCAACATAATTACCACATTCATAGTCCATGTGACTACAGTGGTTCAACCTTAATGTTATGAAGCGACGAGAATACTTATTTTAACAATGTCTTTACTACTTTTCTGGACCTAGAATATGGTAATTATGGCCTTACGGATGTAGAACGACATGAGGGTGAGTAATTAATGACAGAAATTTCATATTTGGTGAACTAAATCTTTTAATGACATGAGGGTGAGTAAATAATAACAGAATCTTCATTTAATCTTCAACTCTTTAAGCTGAAAATAAACAAGGGATATTTCAGTAACCAAAGTGCCAATGACATTATCATCACTTCCCTTGACAGGGTGTTTATTTTTGTTGTAGATTGTCCTCGAGTAACAAATGTGTTCCCTGTGAATGGCCTTTTGTTGAACTGCAGTGCAGTGATCTCTTTTCAACATTACGATTTCAGCCATTTCTCAACTCTTCAACCTGTGTTGGGGTCCTATCAAAACACTAATTCCTCTTTTTTCCCCTATTACTAATGTGAACTTCAGCCAGTCTCTGTCTCTCTCTTCTTCTTGATGCATTTCTTTTGTCTGTCTGTATTTCTTTCCTTTCCCCTCCCTGCTCCGGCCGAGCAGACAGATTACCACAGAGGAGGGCGAGCAGAGGGCTAAGGAACTGAATGTCATGTTCATTGAAACCAGCGCAAAGACTGGCTACAATGTCAAACAGGTAGAATCACTGAGAAATGAGGACCACCCAGCCCCACCTTCCCTCCACCACTCTATCTTCTGCTTCCTTTGGTTTCTATCTTTCTCTGCCTCGCCCATCATTAGCCATTCTGCCTCCGCCTCACATTCACAGGTGTCCTGTGCTATTGGGCTGCTCTTTTGTGTTCTTGTTTTGTTTGCTTGAAGTGCTCCTCATGTACTGTGTCACAGATGTCCTTTGCATGTTGGCCAAGCATCGCTAGAATGATTTTTCTCTATGTGCTGTGTTTTAGCAATTCACAGACTTGATGTAGACATTTCATTTGTGCATTGTGCTTTTTAATAGCATATTGTATTGCTTTTTATTGTCGGAATTAGTGGATCATGTTGTAACATTTTTTAACGCAAGTGTCATCAGAAATGACCTCTTTTTTTTACCTCTCTACCCACTGGGAGTTATAATTTGTTTTAAATAGGAGAGACTGGGACTAGTTGCACATGAGGAAGTTGTCTTAAAAGTTTGGGGTTTTGAAAGAAATTAATACTTTAATTCAGCAAAAATACATTAAATTGATCAAAAGTAATAGTAAAAAAGTTTGCAGTTTTACAAAAGATTTCAAATAATTGTTGTTCTTTTGAATCTGCTATTCATCAAAGAATCCTAATACAACAAACTTTACAAAATCAATCCTGAAGCTCAGCTTAACTTTCAGTACATTTTTTTTACTTTTGATAATTTTGTTTTCAAAACCTGCATTTCAGTGTAATATTTTTGTAATACTGGTTGGGTGAGTTATATTTTGAGTATTTTATTAAGTTTTAAGTTTTCTCTTATATTTCATATATTGTAATTGTTTTACCACTTAAAGGGTTAGTTCACCCAAAAATGAGAATTCTATCATTAATTACTCACCCTCATGTCGTTCCAAACTCGTAAGACCTTCGTTCATCTTTGGAACTCAAATGAAGATATTTTTGATGAATTCTGAGAGGTTTATGACCTCCCTATAGACAGCAATTTAATTACCATTGTCAAGGCCCAGAAAGGTAGTAAAAACATCATTAAAATAGTCCATGTGACTACATGGTTCAACCTTTAATGTTATGAAGAGCTGAGAATACTTTTTGTGTGCAAAAACAAAACAAAAATAACTACTTTATTCAACAATTTCCTGTCTTCCCTGTCATTTTCCTATGCTGTTTAAGTTTGCATTTGTTTTTGCACACAAAAAGTATTCTCGTCGTTTCAAAAAATTAAGGTTGAACCACTGTAGTCACATGGACTATTTTAATGATTTCTTTACTAACTTTCTGGGCCTTGAAAGTGGTAATTAAATTGCTGTCTATGTAGGGGTCAGAGAGCTCTTGGATTTCATCAAAAATATCTTAATTATTTGTTCCGAAGATGAATGAATGTCTTACGGGTGTGGAACAACATGAGGGTGAGTAATTAATGACACAATTTTGATTTTTGGGTGAACTAACCATTTAATTACAATATCTTTTGGCCAAAACAAGAGTTTGATATTTTTTATTCTTTATTTTTGCTGTTTCATGAGTTGTTTTGTTGCATAGGTGTTTTACTGTTTAAATGTACAGTTTTTAATAGCAGCTTGCATTGTGACAGCTTGCTCTATATATTGACAATATGCCACAAAATATTGTCAGAAAAGGTCAACGTGTGTTGTTGACTGGAGCAAAATGTGTTAAAACTAGCCCCAGCCTCCCATAATAATATATATATATATATATATATATATACACACTGTATTATATTAAACCTGCATTGATTTATGTACATTTGGCAGTTTTTAAGTAATGAACTTTCTTTTTGTTTTTCTAGCTGTTTCGTCGTGTTGCTGCAGCTTTGCCTGGAATGGATAGTACACCAGAGAAAAGCAAAGAGGACAGTATCCTTCACATGCACCATAAATATGCCAATAAAATGTCAGTCAGTTTGTCCACTACAGTGTGATAGGAAGAGATCAGAAGCACGTCTGCTTGTCTGCCAGGGTTTTGGTCTTATGGAAATGAATGAAAAGTAATCCAAGGGTAAAAACATGCTTATTCAAATGATCCAGTCTCTCAGTAACTAATCCTTAACCTAAACTTTCAGTGATCGACATCAAACTGGAGAAGCCTCCAGAGCTGCCCGTTACCGAGAGCAGCTGCTCGTGCTAGTAACCACCCTCGTCCCCCACCAGGCCCTGCGTCCCCCTCACTCGACCCCCTCACACACAAACAGCTTGCCTCTCAGTGGTCACTCGCTCCTCTCATGGCCCCGTGTCATGAGCGGAGAACCTTTTCTTTCTCTTCGACTCAGTGACTTTTCAGAGTAACCTTGTTGGATGTGCTATTACTCTGTATTAAAATGGATTCCAAAAATACATTATATTAATAATGAAAAAAGTAAAATCACAGCATAGATTAAATGCTAAAACCATTCAGATTCTCATCTGTTCTGGCTGCATGGCATTATATGGGATTGCAGACTGACAAAAGCTCATATGCTCTTAAGTTTTCACACATCAGTGCCATCATAGTCGTTGTGAAGTTTCAGAGCTGGCTGATGTCATGATTTTAAGCCTTTTTTGCCTTCTTTTTTAATTTCACTGGAGGAAGAACTTGACATTATTGAACTGAGAGGCTGTTACTGATTCATATGATTTTTAAACATTTTTTTTTTTACATGAACATTACACTATTTTGTTTTGTGTTTTTGGCAGAAGTTATTTAAAAGAAAGATACAGAAGGTCTCTTCAATTTCGAAATTATTGTCGTGAAATATCACCATTAACACAATATTCTGTATAATTGGATGTTTTCATGTTTAAATATGGTATTAGGGACCAGATATCATTTAAAGGTTGTTTTGTTGCAGGAAATATGGCCAAAATAAATTAGCAGTTTTGTTTGCGACAAGCCTCATTCTGGCCAGGCTGATTTTTATACTGGAATTTTTGGAGGGTTGCATGGAAGTAGAATATAACATTCTTAGAAAAGGGAAAATTCCTATTTAATTTCGTTAAAATTCAAAACCTAAGATATTTAAAGACTTATCCACGACTGTAGTCACAAAACCTAACGTTAACTGTAAAAACGTGTATGTACTAACGAAACTATCGTAACACGTCGCTCTGAGCTTGGATATGGAAAGCATCAGCAATTCACACTAATTCTGCTCATTTTCTGCCTTGTTTTTGCTGCGCAAGTGTAGGAACAGCATGCAGTTTAGAGACCGTTTAACACAAAATGCCTTGCTTGTTTTGTTGTCATGGTGCACCAAATCAGGCCACAACGCTGTGGTTTGCTCGAGCCTATTAACTGCATAGAGCTAATGAGGTTTTGTTAAACAGGACATTTAGATTTCTTCCTTCAACACGGCTATTGCTTAGTGTACAGACACGTCTTGGTATTGCTCGTCGTAAGACTGTTGGTTTCATGTGTTTTATTTATTATCTCACTAGTTAGTGATACAATGTGTTGTATGCTTGACGGGAATGGCAGTTAGCAATGTGTGGGAATCAAAGTTTGATGTATAATTTGCATTTCTGCCTGGCTACTGTATCACAAATACCTAGTCGTGTCACTATCGTGCCACTATTAAAGACTTTCATGCCCCATCTGTAATGCTGGGTTTCAACAGTATAGCTTGAATGGGCTTTTATTTGCTGGAGAGATATCACCGAACCCCCCCAGCACTGTCGCTTTTCCTCTCATTCAACTGTAAACCGACAAATCCTTTCATCACTAAGACTTAAAAAGGGCATCAAGTGTGTTTTAAACATTAACATTTAATATGGTTTGATATGTAGGAATCAAAATAAATAAGAGTGAAAACCCTCCTGAACAGCTCTATCACGTGTCACTGACTGAATACTCAGTTGTGTGCTATTCTGAAATGTGTTGGTCTGTTTGAAATACGCTGTCTACTAGTGTTTAGCAAAGTTTGTGTGACAAAGTACTATTATTATATGCTGTAAAAAATGGAAGGTTAAAGAGACACCAAAATGTATCACATGAATAAAAGATATTTCACCAGATTTGCTGTTTGTCCTGCTTACACATAGTGTGGGATATTAGAAACTGACTTGATACATAATATAATTACATTACACAATCATTATATACAGTAACTTTCATGGATTACTTGTTGATCGCATCTATATGCAATGGCAACAAATTAATTTGCAGGCTAATTTACTCATTGAGCCCCTCTAAATTTTACAATACATCAAGGAGACACCATGCCTTCTAAATATTGATGTACATATTAATATTAACAGTGTTGGGGGAAAGTTACTTTTAAAAGTAATGCATTACAATATTGCGTTACTCCCTAAAAAGTAACTAATTGTGTTACTTAGTTACTTTTTATGGAAAGTAATGCGTTACATTACTTTTGCGTTACTTTTTCTCACCTGTTATGACATACAAACTTACATTTACTGAGCTTGCTTGTTGTTGTTTATTAATTTTGATGAATACTTAATCAGTTTGCATGCAAATGAGATGAGTAAATGCTCACATTTAGTTTAGAACTTATGCTGCCTCCACGTGCTATAGGAAATTTGATAATTCCAACTTCTGAAGTCGTGATTACGAGCTCATCGCATTCAAGTTTTGACATGAGCGGGCGTTCATGTGCAATTTTTTTTTTTACCTAGAAAACTCGTATTTACGATAATTCCGAGAGCACATGAAGGCAGCATTAGTCATGAGGCTTGCCGAGATGCATCGGCGCTGCGCAGGCCGATCGGCGTAAAACATCAAAGTACCGCGAGAGCGATTCGAAAGCATAAGGATTCGTATGCTCTCTAAACGCTCTCGTGGTACTTTGATGTCATACGCCGATCGGTCTGAGCAGCGCCGATGCATCTCGAACAAGCCTATAATTACGGAGCCCCAGACATGACATGCAGGGGAAGAAAATAGTAGGCTAAATCATATGCACGATTTACTATTTCCTTCCCTCGATTTACTAAAACGTGCGCACGATTTACTTTTTCATTCCCTCGATTTTTAAATCATGCACATGATTTATAAATCGAGGGAATGAAATAGTAAATCGTGCGCACGATTTAGTAAATCGAGGGAACTAATGAATTTTTTTCTTGCATGTCATGTGCGGGGCTCCGTATTTAATTTCTTTTAACATGGAGACCGAAAAGCTGTCAGTCAATACAATGGTAAACTTACTTGCGTTACTTATTTGAAAAAGTAACTCAGCTATTTTGTTGTAAAAGTAATGTTACTTTACTAGTTACTTGTAAAATGTAATCTGATTACGTAACTCAAGTTACTTGTAATGGATTACCCCAACACTGAATATTAACATTAATAATAGACCAAAAAAAATAAATTTAATTTACAAGCTAAATAGTAAACTTTAAAAAGTAAAGTTTAAGTTTGCTATAGTTTTATATACATTTCTAATTGTTTATTTTATTTTATTTTCATCAAAACATGCATACAGAAACTGTTGTTAGTAAATGTTATATATATAGCCTATAATCATTATCAAACAAAACACCAGTACTATCTGCAAGTTAAACCTTTTTATTTGTGAAGAATTAATATAATTCTTCATTAGAAGACCAGTATTGTGTTTTAAACCATATATAGGCCTATAAGAATATTTATACTGTGTAGTAAGCAAAATGTATGAAACGCTTTCATATTTTTAAACTCTTAAGTCCTCTTTAGCCCACTTGTTGGTACCATATAGTCTATATACAACACAAAGAACAGAAACAGCCATGAAATTCCGTTTATTATTGATGACGCACTGCGCAATCCTGTTGAATGATGTGCCGGTGATTTGAAGGGTTTCGATCTTGAACACAAGGCGGAGTTCACAGCTCGTTTTAGGGATTCCGTTATGAATTAATCATGCAAATCAGTGCAGCAGCAGAGACCACAGGACCCGCACCCGAATGAATGACCAATCAAAATGGGCGGTCCGATACACCCAGTTTGTACCAGTTTGTCAACAGTTCACACTTGAGTACATAAAAGCCATTGGTTATGAAACAAGCTCATGTCAGTGTGTTAAATCACTGTCGTTCAGAGCTGACTGACTAGCTGCGCACTTTGCAGTGCTGTAATACACCTGTTCTATTCCCGGAAGTGGTGACGAGGTTTTTCCACGCGCAAGCGTTGACGCCAGGTAAGGAATTTGTGAGAAAAATCTTGTCGAGCTTGAAATGTTAATCTGTGACTACAATAACTGCGCATCATCTTTAGCGAACAGAACAAAGTTATTGAGCCTTGGTGGAAGATCTGTATTTCTCGCGGTGAAAAGTATTGGTGAAATTATTGTTTCAGGTATGTCTCGCGGTTCGGGAATCATTCCAGATGAATCCATGTTTAATGAGTTCAAAAGACAATGCTTGTCTACTGAGAATTGGCTCAACAAGTATGATAAGAATGACATGGAAGTCTGGGTCGAAGTGGCCCCTTTATCTACTTCTACAAGCAACAAAGGGAACTTGGCAAAAGTGCACAAAATCAAGGTAAGTATTATGATGTGTGTATGACAATATATTGTTTTGAATTATCTTTAAAAGTTATGGTGTCAATGTTACATTTTAAAATCATTTAAACCAGTGATTTCAAACTTTACACCAGAACATTTTATTAGGAACATTAATTTTACTACATCATGAAATGCTTAACGGGTTAGACATGATTTAATAGTAGTTATGAAAATGAGTTATGAAATCTGTATGAACCCCCAGTAGATCACAATCTCTTTTTTTTCTTTCTATTATTTCAGTTTAATTTAAATGTCTAGTCCTGTGTGTACTGCTGCCATAACAACACTGATGCAAATGTGTTCATTTCCAATACAGTGTAGAATGAACATAAAGGATGTATCGGCTGCCACCATGTATGACGTGCTTCATGACAGTCAGTACCGGAAGTCTTGGGACCCTACAATGCTTGAGAGTTTTGACATTGCTCGTCTGGCTCCTAATGCTGATGTGGGCTACTATTCATGTGAGTCAAGTAATCTTTTGAATCTCCATTTTAAGACATTTTTGAGGGTTATTCACGTCTTATGGTTATTATAGTAGTCCTTTTGGGCTTTTGTTAGTCTCAGTGGTAGTTCACCTAGCAATGTGACTGCTTCAGTGCAGTGGCTTATCACATGGCAGGGCTGAAGATAAGCCTCCTGGGACCATGTTTTTGTGTGTATTTATAGTCAACACCAAGATTATTTTGTTCCTCTTTTTCTGTCACAGGCAATGAAGTTGTCTGTTTATAGGCTTACATGTCATATATAAAATATATATTCTTTTATTCACAGGGATTTGTCCGAAACCATTGAAGAACAGAGATGTTGTGACACTGCGCTCATGGCAGGCGTCTGAAAATGAGTTTGTGATCATTAACTTCTCAGTGAAACATCCGGTACGTCTTTTATTTACTTACACCTTCTATTAATGAATGTCTATATAAAGCTAGAGGGCTGGAAATATCAGATTTACTTAAAGGGATGGTTCACCCAAAAAGATCTGCTTGGTTACAATCGTTCCTCCAAATATCTTCCTTTGTGTTCAGCAGAACAAAGAAATTCATACAGGTTTGGAACAACTTGAGGGGGAGTAAATGATGACAGAATTTTCATTTTTGGGTGAACTATCCCTTTAAAGGTTAAATGTGTAGTCTGCACAACTAGTGGTACCAAATGGAATTGGAAAATTAATGACTGTTTTCAAACAAGTTTTCACCAATCCAAATTTACATCAGTGTAGGAGAAAATATTGTAACATTAAATATTATACTTATTATTTTATTATAATAAATAATATAATATATTAATACGTACATTTAAAATATATATGAATACTTTAATAAAACTTGGCTTTCATTTTAGAAATATCCCCCACGAAAGGATCTGGTAAGGGCCGTTTCCCTTCTGACGGGTTACTTGATCAAACCAACGGGGCCCAACAGCTGCACTTTTACATACCTCTCACAAGCTGATCCCAGAGGTATGAACTGATTCGCTGCTCCTTTCGAAATGTTACCCGTCATTCCTTTACATTGTAAGACTTTAATTTTATTACCTTTTTTTTTTATCTTTTAGGGTCTCTTCCAAAGTGGGTTGTCAACAAAGCATCTCAGGTCCTGGCTCCAAAAGTAAGCAAACATGTTTAGTCACTTATTACTGTTTCTGTCCTTAATACTCTTTAAGGATGCAAGTATCTTTGTATGTGGGTCTGTGTTTAAGGTTTGTGAAATCATAATTGTTACCATGGTAACCTACTGGAAGATCTTGTACTGAAGACGCTCACGCAGCACTTGCTGTGCCAAATTGAAACTTGTTTATCTTGTTCTGTCTGTAGGCTGCATGACTACAGACTTTTTTTTTTTACAGAAGTGTGCGCCACTTAGGCTCTTATTAAATGCGAATCTCTTTTCTTTATTAATCATTTGTGATTATGACTGCCACAATTAGACTTTACACTTTTTAGAAACGCCTTTAATAATGCTTCAGCCCTTAAACCATCAAGTGTTCAGATTGATATCTAAAGATAACTGGGATGAAGATATTCTTCTGAACAAGAAGTCAGTCTTTCTTTGAATTGTGTCTTTTTTGCTGTTCATTTCATAGTCTTGTGTGGAATTACAGCATATGGTTGGGCTGTTTGCAGTGTTACCAGACAGTATCTCTGTCCAAAGGGCACACTGATAACATAGTCTATACATCACACTTGGTGTGTCATACTCTTTTATTGAAAACCGAGGTGTTTGTCTTTCCACTGACCATTGATTTTATTAACATCATGCATATACTCAAAAATGTTTGTGAAATAAGTCTCTAATGCTCACCAAGGCTCCATTTATTTGATAATACAGTAATATTGTGAAACTATATTATTTTATTATTTTTAAAATGTAATTTATTCCTGTGATGGCAAAGCTGAATTTTCAGCATCATTACTCCAGTCTTCAGTGTCACATGATTCTTCAGAAATCATTATAATACGCTGATTTGCTGCTCAAGAAACATTTCTTATCAATATTGAAAACAGTTGTGCTGCTTCATATTTTTGTGGAAACTGTGATAGTTTTTTTTTTTTCCAGGATTCTTTGATGAATATTGAAATAATGAATAGGAAGTTCAATAGAAAAGCATTTATATTTGTAACCATGTTACATGTCTAAAAGGAGGATTTTTTTTGATTATTTGTGGACACTTAAAGGGTTAGTTCACCCAAAAATATAAATTCTGTCATTAATTACTCACCCTCATGTCGTTCCACACCCGTAAGACCTTCGTTCATCTTTGGAACACAAATTAAGATATTTTTGATAAAATTCGATGGCTCAGTGAGGCCTCATTGACAGCAAAATAATTAACACTTTCAAATGCCCAGAAAGCTACTAAAGACATATTTAAAACAGTTCATGTGACTACAGTGGTTCAACCTTAATATTATGAAGCGACAAGATACTTTTTGTGCACCAAAAAAACAAAATAATGACTTTATTCAACAATATCTAGTGATGGACAATTTTAAAACTTTGCTTCATGAAGCTTCAAAGCTTTACAAATCTTTTGTTTCGAATCAGTGGTTCGGAGTGCGTATCAAACTGCCAAAGTCATGTGAACCATTAAAATTTCGAAACATTTATGATGTAACAAAGCCTTGTTTACTGAAATCACATGACTTTGGCAGTTTGATACGCGCTCCGAACTACCGATTCGAAGCTTCATGAAGCAGTGTTTTGAAATTGCCCATTAGATATTGTTGAATAAAGTCGTTATTTAGTTTTTTTTTTTTGGCGCACAAAAAGTATTCTCATTGCTTCATAACATGGTTGAACAACTGTAGTCACATGAACTGTTTTAAATATGTCTTTAGTAGCTTTCTGGGCATCTGAAAGTGTTAATTATCTTGCTGTCAATGGAGGCCTCACTGAGCCATCGGATTTCATCAAAAATATCTTAATTTATGTTCCGAAGATGAACGAAGGTCTTACGGGTGTGGAACGGCATGAGGGTAATTGAGGGAGTAATTAATGACAGAATTTTCATTTTTGGGTGAACTAACCCTTTAAGTGGGTTGTTCCTGTTTAGTAATGTTGTTTAACAAAATAACACCTCATTACCTTTAGTTACGCTTCCAAAAATTCTGAATGCCCAGAAACAGTTTATTTATAACTATGCTTGAGTAAAAAAACCTACTGCAGTTTGAGTCATTGCTCAGCCTGAAAATGAGGTTCAACTGGATTCCCACATTGTTTGGGTTACACAAGACTGAAAAACGAGCAAAGTTCAGTGTCACTTCCGTTGATACTCGTGCCACTCCCTCACCCACTTCTGTCATTCCACAGGTCTTAAGAAGTGTTCATAAAGCCGGTCAGAGCTACCCTGCATGGAAAGCAGCAAATTCTCCCGATCATAAGCCGTGGCTGTACCCTATACAGAGTGAACTGCCCATGATGGATCCAGCAGAGCTGTCCATCCAGCGTGGAGACTCGCTCGAGAACGTGGATGAGAGCTCATCCAGGGATGTTCAAGAGAACGAGGACAGCAGCTAAAACGGCCCAAAGAAAAAGCGACATCTAAACGGATAGTTTTTAACTCTGGTCTATGTCACAGGGTCAGTCTCTTAACTCTCACCCCACTTATTGATTTCAGCATTCCTCACTCCGTTCACAGAGTAAGAGTTTACAATCACTGTGCTAAACATTCCTTTATTGATGTCTGGGTTTCTTAAGGGCATCACGTGACATAATGGTGCCTACTTGAACAAGGGAAAATACTATGCAGTTCTGCTTCTTAATTTAATTTAATTTGAAAGCCTATTGAAGGTGGTTTATTCATTGTTTTGTTTTTTGTTTTTTGCTTCTGTAATTTATTACTAAATGGTTTTGATGAAGTGATACCTAAATTGTTATTGACATGCAGGTGAATAGATTGTTTCTTTATGAATATAGTCAAACATGTTTAATCCTTATTTTAAATCTCCATGGTAGGGGAAAGTTTCCTTGCAATGTCATCCTTTTTATGTTTGTGTATTTGTGTCTGTGCCTTTTCAAAGAGCCGTGTCTGTATTGGCATGTGTTTAAATGAATGACACCAAGCAACCATGGGAGAAAACCTGTGTGTAATGGCCTTGTAATATGACCAAAGCAGTCCATGACACAATGTGGAATTACCTCAAGATTTATTACTTGAAGTGGTATTAGTTCATTTGCCTGTAACAGGCAGAGGAAAACAGAAGGCAGAGAAATGCAATGATAAAGCTGTTCTGTACTTCTCAAATATGTATGTATTTGGCCCTTGAACGTGAAAGAAAATGGCATGTTAACAACAATGTGATACCAGTGGATCCATGCAGACATTTGCACTATAGGTTGCAAAGATACCCAGATTTATGACATGATATTTTTCTTTCTGAGGATGGATGGATATGTACATTTTTGTTTGAGAACTTGAATTTCATATATATGAAGTCCTGACTCACTAAAGGGTAATATTGTTTTATACTTTTAAGTTTTTAAATAAATTATGTTCAAAAATGTCTTTTGAAGACTGTTTTTTTTTCCCGTCTAATAAAAATGTTGCAATATGGCATGTTTATTATTAGCACTGCACAATAGTAGTTCTTATTACCAGTAGTTATATTCGCTTATAAACATCCTTCTGTTCCACTGAGTTCCAGTGACACAGGAAAAGGTACACTTGAATTTTGTGTAATAAAATAAGGTAATTCAATAAATTAGTTGAATTTTAATAGGACTTATTTTATATATTACTTAATATTTATAATACCACGAGTTGATACAATATGTGACCCTGGAGTAGTCATAAGTTGCACGGGTATATTTGTAGCAATAGCCAACAATACATTGTATGGATCAAAATTATCAATTTTTCTTTTATGCCAAAAATCATTAGGATATTAAGTAAAGATCATGTTCCATGAAGATATTTTGTAAATTTCCTACCATAAATATATCAAAAATTTATTTTTGTGGTGGATCTGCATGGCTAAGGACTTCATTTGAACAACTTTAAAGGCGATTTTCTCAATATTTTGATTTTTTTGCACCCTCAGATTCCAGATTTTCAAATAGGCCAAATATTGTTATATCATAACAAACCATACATCAATGGAAAGCTTATTTATTCAGAAATAAAATGACCCTTATGACTGGTTTTGTGGTCCAGGGTCACAAATATTAACATTTAGCTATTAACATTTAGTTACCAGATCAGAGAATATAATCACTTTACATCCCACCCCCACACACAATTTCTGAGCTTTTTCTCTATATGTGTTTATTTAAAAAATGAGCTCAAGTATTTGCACATGAACAGCACTTTTTGCATGAGCATACTGATTTAATGACAATTAATTAGTCAGTAGCAATGTGTTTATCAGCAGGACATCAGTTGATAGAATTATTCAACAATAAGTGCTTTGCTTCAGAATGCAAAATTGAAATGTAATCACACAAAAAAAACACAAAGTTGATAAAATAAATTTGATATATTAGACATTAATATTAGTGTCATTCAACTAATGCTGTGATATTATAATAGCAGATCATAATTTATTCATGTACCCTTTGCCCTATAACAGTATATAGTTATTTCATTCAATAAATAACACTTCTATCATGTTTACGTTTTATATGCATGACATATCCCATAAAATATGCTTATTTTCCCAGAGGAATGGGATGAGAGAAAAGACTTGGAAATGTTACCAGCTGCATTCAAAACTTGCACAGCTCAAAAAACAGATGCCTGAAAACCTCCAGTATCAGTGAAGAAGCTTTGAATCATCAGGCATGTTCTGAAGTGTTTGAAGATGATTTCATTGAGCAGTATTTTAGTCAGAAACAATCGTTAGTAGGAGGAAGATGATGCAGAGAAGATGAAAGTTTCGCTGACACACCAACGCCTCATCAGCTGCTTCAGTCGTGATGGTCAACTCTGCCACCTAGTGTACAGTCCTCTCCTTCTGCCGCTGGTAATCTAGAAAAACAGATGCAGAACATAAATTTATGTCAGGTACTGAAATTTAATCAGTTAACGGCAGTATCTAAATTAAAATAGGCTAAACTATATATACCTAATATAGAAAGAAAGGAATTCACAACAGGGGCGTATTGAAAACATCAAGTTTGTATCTCAAGGGAAGGATGAATATAACTCACTATAAGGGAAGTATCGGACCTTCATCAAAATCTCTCTTGCTGTCTTTAAAATCTCCACAGCCTAGGAGAAATCAAGAACACACTAATTCTGTTAGAGAAGGAGATATCCTGTGTGTTTCTGTCTCTTGGACGGACATATCAAGTGTTACCCTTGAATGCTCAATGTCTTGAAAGTCCACATCATTGACAGAAAGCACCTGATCACCCTCTTGTAGTCCTGCCCTATGTGCATCTGAATCTGGGACCACCTGCCAAAACATTTTGAAGAAGTCGAATATGATGATGAAAGCAGTTCTTCGGATAAACAAAGAAGGTTTTAATTGACAACTCACCTTTGAAATAAATATACCAAGTTGCGAGGCCTTTCCTCCACGGATATTGAAGCCCAGTTGTGCTCCAGGGGGCTTTTTTAAGACTATTGTGCGAGGTAGGAAATGAGTGAGCTCATTGTTATAGTCAGGGTGATGTATCCTCTGATTATAAGGAAGAAAAATAAAAATTAGGTCAATATGATCACAAAATAAAAGTTGAAAACTTGCATTAGTAGTGTTGAAGCACCTCTTGTGGAGGGATCCATGCAGGGGGGCTCTCATAGGATGGAAGAAACACTACTGGCAGTTGATAGTCATCGTATGGAATCTTTTGGTCCATGTTTTTCGAGCTAGAAATTGAAGATGCAACAAGATTATGTCTATCGTCAGATTATCCTCGATCTATTTTAACTAAGTGTAAGGACTCTGCTCTATTTTTAAAGACTATATGAAGTTCTTTACAAAACTATGACTATACTAATGACTAAAGCATGAAATGACCAATGATTTATAATTAAACAGATGTAAATACACTCTCTACGGTTCTCATTGTACAGTGAGTAAAGCAGGCTAGCCTGCTAACACTCAACAATAAACACAAGATGCGCTGCACAATGAGCCATAACCATGAAAAATGATCAATACGTTGGGCGAATAAACTGACGTTACAGATATACCCGTACTACAATGAAAGACAAGTAATATATACAGCAGCTTTTGCTCAATAGTTTTGTTTTTATCTGTCAACTCACCAAGAACTCCTCGAGAGAACATTAGCCCCGCCCTCTTGGAGATCACGTGACCAGCACTTTTTTTTCCTTTCCTTTTTCTTCTTCTCTTGATTAAGGGCGGATTGCAAACAACTTTTAGCCGCATACCGCCACCTACTGTACAGGAGTGCGTAACAGTATGTCATTTAAAGGGTTAGTTCACCCAAAAATGAACATTCTGTCATTAATTACTCACCCTCATGTCGTTCCACACCCGTAAGTTCATCTTCGGGACACAAATTAAGATATTTTTGATGAAATCCGAGAGGTATATGACTCGGCCATAGACAACAATATAATCACCACTTTCAAGGTCCAGAAAGAGACTAAAAACATCGTTAAAACAGTCGACGTGACTGCAGTGGTTCAACTTTAATTTTATGAAACGACGAGAATACTTTTTGTGCGCAAAAACAAAACAAAAATAATGACTTTATTCAACAATCTCTTCTCTTCCCTGTCATTATCCTTACGTAGTTACTGCAGTAAGCACAGTGAAGGCTTCGGTGTTAACGTCCGAACGGCGACTCATTATTGGCCAAAGCTGGCCAATAATGAGTCAGCGTTCTGACGTAGTACCTGGAAGCACTGGACGTAAACAACGTATGAGAATGACACAGAAGAGAAGATATTGTTGAATAAAATCGTTATTTTTGCTTTGTTTTTTGCGCACAAAAAATATTCTCGTTGTTTCGTAAAATTAAGGTTGAGGGTGGGTAATTAATGACAGAAATTAGATTTTTGGGTGAACTAACCCTTTAAAGTGTTCTCATATTCTGCTCATTAACCCTGTGTCTTTAAGAAATTCAAATAGAGCCTTCCTGGTAATTCTTATGCCCTCTCCCTCTCCTTCTGTTCCCAGTATCCCCATCAGATTCCACTCCATCCCTGCCCCCTGAACCCTATCTTGAAATATACAGTAATATAATATACACCTCATATAATATACAGTGCAATATGACGTTCAACATTTTCTTTAATCCCACAGTTTTCACTATTCCTTTTCCCTATTAAAAACAAGGTGCCATTCAGTCCTGTGTGATCACTCTCAGTCTTGTCATTATAATTTCCTCCTGCCTGGTCCTTTCCCTAAAATTTTTAATACTGACAGACTTTTGTATTTTATCATATCCCCTTCCTTTCCTGTCTTCCTCCCACTATTTCCGCCATATTTCAATACCTTTCTTCTTAACTACTGCTTTTCCTTCTCCTTTTCCGAGTGGAAATGGAACTGTTATTTCCCTTTGTAAAGCCTCTTTTGCTAGGTTTCTGCATTCTAGTTTCCTTTCACTCCCTCATGTGCTTGTCACCAACAAAAATGAATATCTATGCCACCCCGATGTAATCATAACAGTGATGAAGTTCTATAAGTAGGTCTTCTCTGACAAATGCCATTGACTGTATGCTTTTTATGACAAGGAGTCTGTGCATAATACCACCCTATCAGGTCTGACCTCTTCAACCCACTGTAACACAATGATGGCTGCCACGATTTCTCCTAACTGGTCAGGTAATCTTTTTGATATATTAATTTTGAATTCTGGGATATGTATTCCAACTCCCACACATTCCTGTTTGCTCTTGGATCCATCTGTATAAATTTTGAGATAATAGTAACTTTTATAGTTGTATAAATGCTTGTTTTAACTCCCACTTCCTATATTCATCATTTTTTTTTTCATTTCCTAAAGAAAAATATTGATATTAGGACAGTGTGGCCTCTGGGTTGTCTCTGACAACTGCCCTTCCTGTCCCATTGCTTAATTTCAAGTGCATCCTAAGATCATGAATGGGTACTTTGTTTCTGAGGGTCTGCTATGCTTCTTTAGATTTTTTTTTGTTTGTTTGTTTGTTTTAAAAAGGACTTCAAGGATTTGTTCAGCAGCTTTTGGTAAGACTTTCAAGTATGTGCCTAATCAGAAATTGCCTTCTAAAAAAAATCAATAGAGTGTGTCAATAAACTCCAGTCTCTCCTAATGTCCCCTTGTCTGGACTGCTTTTGTAGAAACTATGGCTGTGGCTTCAGTTAATCAGCTTAGGCATGTAAGAAACGAGTAATAATTAACTATGTGACATTGGCAATCACCCACAGTGCTGTAAAGCCAAGCAGGTGGTAAATGGACGTTCTGAAATATTTCAACTTAAAATACACCTTTTCTTTTTCAGCGTACTGCCCATCATCTACCTCTTCTTGGCAAGACTTGAAGCTGAATGTCACATTTCAATAAAACAATACATTTAGAAAATATACAATGTCTTGTTATACTTTGAAGGTCCACGCTTATTAGAAAAGTTTTATATTAATTATTTAAATTCTATAAATAGATATGTGTACATCCACAACAGCATAAAAAAATTGCATTACATTTCATTTTGTTTACATTTCAGACCTTAAACTGGCTATACTGAAACTCTTTAAATAACGCATAGCCTAAAAGAAACCATAAATTAATAGAAACTTACATTTAAATTTCCTGTTTCATTTCAATTTATAGATTTTTTTTTTTTTTTGTCGTTTTTGTATTCCTTATTACTGATTTTGCTCCTTATATACCTACATGTTGTTGTAAAGGCCTACATTCTTATATTATGTAGAGATATAGAATATTTATGTGTGTGTCAAATTAATCTTTTAACAGATTTAAATGGTCACACAAACACTTTGAATGTCGCTCTTTGAGTGCCCTCTGTTGGAGGTGAGTGGAGCAGTCAATTCACTGCTTTAACAGCTTGGGATCGTAAAGCTCATTCATTGGTATCTCCTCATTAATATTCAGTCCGCGGGATGTAAGTCTCAGCATGACTTCGAGTGCAGGGACTGTTGAAAAGTGCTGAAGTCTGAGAGACTGATTTGGATTTCACTATCAACCTTTTGTTACTTTTTCAGCAAGGTAAGCTACAAACGTGTATATTTAAATGCAGTTTATTCTCTCGGACTATCTGTTCTGATCCAATGTTATTGAAAGACTCGTGAGCTGAATATCGTCAGTGTTGTCATTACAGCATCCTAATACGAATAAATGATTTGAGCAAACAGTGCTAGCCTACTATAACAATAAACATTTACAAAAACAAAAGTTTTGATTTTTCTGCAAATCACAGATTATCAAGAAGTTAAACCATGTTTAAGGGGAAACGTTTGATTCTGTTAAATGATTACTTGGATTTGTAATTATTATTTTTTTTAACGAACACTTGGAAGTTGCATGCTGTTCAATGCCTGTGAGGTTGTGTTAAACTACATTTAACCTTAACAACATCTTAATAGCCTTGGGTCAAAAATTACACAAAAATGCCCCTTGAGTGTCACTGAACTGGAGATTAAGATCTGTGGTTGTGAATACATTTTAGAATGGGTTGAAAGCCCTCACAGTCAACATGATGATACTTTAAGAAATGAAGCTGCACAAGAAAAACTAGAGCTTGTGTATCTAGGTTGTAATATTTTGTTGCGGCAAAATGGGCAGATGTCTTTGTAACCCAGCAGTCTGTAGTTCAATGAAGTTTAATTAAGAAAGAAAGTGAAAGTTGGTGGTCTCATGACAATTATCTTTAACTGGTTATTTTTTTTATTTCACAACATATGCACTGTGTTCAACAAAATTGCCTTGGTTGATTTGTGTGAAAGGTTTAGATAAAACTTTGCGTAGGCTGCTTTCCTTTCATTTTCTTTTTTGCAAACATATTTAATTTAAAATCTTTTAAATAAAAAAATCCACTGTTAATATAAACATTTCTTTAAAAAAAAAAAAGTGTTTACTTACACTGAAACACTTAAATAAAATACATGTTATAAGAATATGTAGAGTCATCAAAAGTCTGATTTTTGTTTTTGTGGCACTTTTCATCAGGTGAAATTGTGCTTTCTAATGATCTAAGCTCATAAAAGCCTGATGATGGAGTGGATTTGCTGAATAGTGAGAAAGTTGTTTTACTAAGATCGCAATGGCTGTGAAAACAACTCATAGTTTGTCTACGTGTGAAAAGATTTCTTATTTGACCCTGTTGAAAATAGGACATTTTTGGAAGTTATGTTATACCTATAAGATTTCTATTGTGTCTTCAGGCTGCTTTGAAGGCGTTAACTTTCATGTCCTCAAATTGTAATATATTGTTAAAGAAATATCAGAGTTTGTCCTTGAAAATAAAGTCTTTTTGAGCGTTACTTTGTCAGCAAACTGATCTTGGCCCGGTTTCACATTAAGTTTATTAAGTTGAATTGAGCCAGGATTAGCCTTAACTTTTATGTGCCTTAGAAAAAAAAACATTACTGGTGTGCATCTTGAGACAAAACAATAGCACTATCATATTTTAAGATAAAATTTCTTTCAGGTAAAACAGCTCAAACATGCATTTTAGTCTGGGACTAGCTTTGCCTGTGAAACTGGGGGCTTAAGTATTATGGCCAGGGGCCGGTTGCATAAACCACTTAGACTAGTCTTAAAAGTTAAGACACTAATGTTTTTCTTGAAGAGTGGTCCTAATTTTTTCAAGTCCGTTACATAAAAAGGTAGATTGGTGTAATTTGAATTGGAAAAATAACATTGATTACCCCTTGGTTAACTGCAAGTTGGTCAAACTAGTTCTTAAGACACAGTCTTATTATAGTGACTAAGTTTATGCAACTGGCCCTGCTGGTTTCACAGACAGTGTTTAGACTAAGCCAGGATTTTGCCTTAGTTCAATTAGGGCATGTAAGTAGCTTTTATAAACGTTCACTAGAAAAAAAAACATTACTGTTGTGCATCTTGAGACAAAACAATGGCACTGACATATTTTAAGATCTGTCAGTACAAGTTACTTTCAGTTAGAACAGCTCAAACATGCTTTTTAGTCTGGGACTATCTTAAGCCTTGTCTGTGAAACTAGGGGCTTAAGTATTATGTGTTTCATTCATGTCTATTGACTCTATTAAAGTTGAACACTAATTCATTTTCTGTGATTTATTATTGATAGTAAATTATAAGTTTTTAAGATCACAAAAATAGCTTTTTCTCAAAATGATGGATGATAAAAGAGATGCCAAATCCTCTGTAACATTCTTCGTTTGGTTCAGCAGTCTACATTACAAATGCAATTTGATTAACAGCCATGGCCAAAAATATTGGCAGTGACATAAATTGTTTCACAAAGTTTGCTGCTTCAGTTGTTGTGGTGTTGATTCACATTGTTTCTATAGATCATTGTGCAAAGTGATCAGGTCAGGTCAGATCAGGTTGAGGAGGTGACGGGGAGACACCGCTAATCTAATAATGTCACTGATTAAACCCACTGCCTATCACTCAATAAAATAATCACATAGCTGTGTGTTTTTGAAAGTTTTGCATTTTGTTTTGGTGTAATAATTAACATTACGAGTGAAGTCATGTGCAAACAACCTATTGGCCAAAAAACAAAAATAAAAAATGTAACTTTTTGGGGGTATGTTTACACAACAACAATGTACTAAACATGGAAAAGTTTTTTTCTTTGTACAGATGACGTTATCAAAACTATCTCCGTTCACACGGATCTGCGAAATTGACTAAAAACGCATGCCAGACAAGTAGTTGGTGACGTGACTTTGTAAAGAAAGACTATGCGCCTGCGCATTAGTATTCTTTTACAGAGCACTCGCCTCACGCATGCCTGTCCACGTTATTTTTACAGTTTACTGCACTTTTATATTCTTCTTATTATTTCCCTCCAGAGGCTAATACTACATCAAAATAGAAAGTCTCACAGAAAACACGTTAAAAAATAAGGTGGATAGACTAAACACGTAATACGTTAACGTAATACGTAAACACGTTTTTGCAGTTTACACGGAGATCATATCGGTATCGTTTTCAAATACTTACATTTTGAAACCCGTTTTCAAAAGTTTGTGTTTTCAGGCCACCAAAATGCTGTTGTTGTGTAAATGAACGGCCAAAAGTTTTCCGTTTTTAGTTGAAAACGGTGCAGTATAAACAGCACATTATCCCTCGCATTATAAGAGCAGACTTATTGCTATAAAAGGTGGGAAGCCATCATCTCTCTGTATCAAAATGGCATCACATGGAAGGAAATTGCTGCAGACAATATTCCACCTGAAAGAACCATTTACCAAATCATCAGCAACATCAAGTAGATAAGTTCAACTGCAGTGAAGAAAGACTCCTCCTGAGGAGTCTTCTACAGAATCATGTCACCACCAGTGCAGAGCTTGCTCAGTATTTACAGGTGGGTGTGAGATAATCTGAATGCAAAATTAGGTCATGTGGACAATGGCCTAGTGTCAGGAATGGCAGCAAAAAGAAGCCACATCTGTCCAAGGAAAAAAAGAAAAAAACCTGTGAAAAAAGACTGTAATTCTGTAGGAAGTAGCCAGAAGACTGGTGCATAGTTGTTTTCTGATGAAGCCCCCTTCCGATTTTTTGGGACATTTGGAAAATCGATTGTCCAGAGAAGAAAAGTTAAACGTTACCATGAGTCCTGTGTCGTGCCAACAGTGAAGCATCCCAAGACCATCTGTAAAGACTAACATTTGTAGGGTTGCTTTTCATCCAAGGGAGGCTCTCTCACAATTCTGGCCAAAAGCACTGCCATGAATAAATAATGGTATCAAAATGTCCTGCCAGTGCAACTTATCCCAATGACCCAGGAGCAATTTGGTGATAATCCGTACATTTTCCAGCATGATGGAGCACCCTGTCACAAGGCAAGAGTGGTAATGAAGTGGCTCGGAGATCGTTACATTGAAATTTTGGATCCTTGGTCAGACAATTCCCTGGATTTTAATCCCATAGAGAACCCGCGGTCAATCCTCAAAAGGCCAGTGGACAAGCAGAAGCCCACAAATTGTGATCAACTCAGCACTAATAAGACGAGAACGGATCGCCTTCAGTCAGGATTTGGCCCAGAAGCGGATATCCAGCATGCCAGAGTGAATTGCAGAGGCTATGAAGAAGAGTCAACACTGTAAATATTGACTCTTTGTATACTGAATGTTTTTTGCCAATAAAAGCATTTAATACTTATGAAATGCTTATCATTTATAACATTGAAACGTAAAAAAATAATATACACAACCTTGAT
Organism: Hypophthalmichthys molitrix; assembly: GCA_037950675.1. Classification (NCBI taxonomy): domain Eukaryota; kingdom Metazoa; phylum Chordata; class Actinopteri; order Cypriniformes; family Xenocyprididae; genus Hypophthalmichthys; species Hypophthalmichthys molitrix. Next base: position 23,109,626 of record CM075505.1, read on the forward strand.
GCAGCACACTTGAAACACAAATTTGTCACTGCCAATTCATTTGGGCATGCTGTATTTCATTAGTCCCTGATAAATTAATATGCACCCTGTTGTGGCAAAAATCAAAAGGACTCTTACTGCATAAGAGACAAACACGTCCAATTGTCTTTCAAAGTTTTTATTTCTTGCAAGAATGGTCAGACAATCATACAGAAACACAAGTAGCTGCAGAGTGTAAAACAAAGAATGAAAGCTTCCCCTCACTTTTATATCTCTAACCTCCAAGGCTGAAGCCTCTGTCTTTTGACCATATTAGGAACATGTTTACCACTTCAGTGTTTTCCCACCTGTCACCCTAGAATACATACTTAAGCAATTCTGAGAAAAACAAAATCATTTAACCATAAGCATATAAGTAAAATCATATGGAAATTATACAGAAACGCAAAATTTCTTCCCAATGCAGGATGGTTTTTAGTGTTGTACAAACTGCTGAATTTGGCAACAGGTAATTTAATCATAAACAGCTGCAGCTGACGAAGTACTTGATGTTTTATATTAAATGATGTTAAGTGACTTATTAAAAGTGACATAACCATGCCTGTCTGCAGAGCCAGAACATCAACTAAACATTTAATAAGCTTCCTTACTTCTTTGTCAAGCCCGAAGAACACATATTGCCTGAGGTTTTTGTGAAGATTGTTACCTTTGGTAAAACGACTACTTATGCAAGAAACTGCTGTACACATTAGTGGTTACAGTGTGTGATGTACTTTCAAATTTCACACTGACTTTCTGTAATTATTTTACTAGGCAGATTTGTATCCTTAATACTGGAATACATGGTTTATTCTCTAATGTAGAGCTATTACACTGTAAAAAATAATATCTACTCAAAAAAATTGTGGCAACAGATTACAAGCAATATTATATTATTAATTACAATTTAACAATTAAGAATTGATTTAAAATTAATCAAATGAGCTCCTTAAAAGTGAGTAATTTAAAATGAGTGACTGCAAATAGCACACAAAAAAATTAAGTAAAATTTAAACAAAAATATTGGGTTCATTGGACAAAAAACTATATTAATGAATACTACTTAATGAAATTATTTTGACATTACACAAAATTAAGTTAATATTCATAATATTAAGTGGATTATTTATATTAATGTGTTTTAATTAATTAAATCAGATTTTAAGTATAAATAACAGACAGACATCAAAGATCTCTTTATTAAGAACTCTTTATTTATCAGAAAATTGGGCGATACAAGTGCAGACAAGGCACTGATTTTCCAGGTACAGATGATCGGTGTTGTAGTCTGTAATGTAAAAGATCACCCCTTGTTGCAATCTGCAGATTTTACATCATCATCTCATTACGTTGCACACATAGGTTGCACCTATTAAAAAACACATGAGAGAAAAAAAAATACACAAGTACATTTAGACATTTTAACGGTTAACTGCATTTTTTTTTTGCACTTTAATTCATTTTTGTGACTCTAATACCTAATTATACTGTGCCACCAAATGAATCTATGTTCATAGTTTGTTGTAAGAGTTAAACAAAATGTTGAAATGATAATTATAAGAGCTGGAAAGGGAGCGGTGCATGTGAGCACTGGAAACAGCATACACTGTTGAATGGCAGCGATAGGCTAAGAGTTTTAGCTTATCTGCTTTAGCCATTAATCGGTCTAAAACACGATTTACATTGTTGGTAGTAATAACATACAACCTGGACAATTAACAACAGTTTTAAGAAATAAATTATCTCCCTTACCTTTGTCAAAGAATTAGCTGAAAAATAGCATTGTCAGATTGTCATCGTTGTCATGATCCCAGCTCTGTGTCTTTTGTTTTGTATGGACTCTTAAAGTTCTCTTCTTCCCCCACAGTGAACGATGAACCACACAAAATTAAGGCATAATCCATAAAGTCCCTTAGACTGCAATTGAACTTCCCCTCAGGAAACCAGGATTTTATGAAACGATAACTCACAGAATTGGTGAACATATTCCTCAATGGATAAGTCTCTTTGCCGAAGGCGTAGTAGCTGGGTGAGTGGATCCATGGTTGGACTGGAAACTCTCATAAAAGCCACTGGATCTTGGTATGGCTGAGTATTCTGTAACGTAGGGAGCGTGACAACGGAGTTGGAGATCCAAATGCAGGCTTTAATAAAACAGGAAGAGTGTAGTCGTACAGGCAGAGGGTCAAACACCAGCAAACAGATACAAGAGGGCAAGGCAAAAGAGTAATCCGAACACAGGCAGAGGTCAAGACAGGCAGGAAACGATCATCAAACAAGGAAACAGTCCAGGGTCAAAACACAGGCAAGGCTAGGCAAAGACAAGGAACATGGAGACAAGGTACAAAGGCTAAACAATACTCAGCCATACCAAGATCCAGCGGCTTTTATGAGAGTTTCCAGTCCAACCATGGATCCAGTCATCCAGCTACTATGCCTTCGGAATATGTTCACCAATTTTGTGAGTTATCGTTTCAAGTTCAATTTGACGATATGGCTTTGAAGGGCATTTTCTGTTTTGGCCTAAATGAGCCCATAAAATCCTGGTTTCCTGAAGGGAAGTTCAATTGCAGTCTAAGGGACTTTATGGATTATGCCTTAATTTTGTGTGGTTCATCGTTCACTGTGGGGGAAGAAGAGAACTTTAAGAGTCCATACAAAACAAAAGACACAGAGCTGGGATCATGACAATCGTCGTCAGCCTCGACATTGTCTTTGGGAATTCAGGCCTCGTGAACATAAACCATTCAATAGCAGTGCTCAATAGGGTTACAGCTGCCTTATTTAGCCTTCTTTGTTAATATTAACACAAAACTAAGCAAAGCCCCCAAAAAGAGTGCTATCAGAAATGTCCTCACACTGTCTGCTGCAGGAAACTCCACGTCATCGGAAATGCTTGTCAACTGAAAACAACTCATTTCCATCATGTTGGATTCATTTAATATTCTCTCTTTTTTGAATTACTCAATAAGAATAGATAAATCCTTAACAACAAGATTTTGTTACAGATGATTTTCATTAATTTTAACACAAAAAACTGTCCAAAAAACAAAAAAAAAATTGTTAAATAAAGTTTACATATTACATTCTATGAAATCTACAAACCCACAGAATGACTTTTTACAGTGTAGCAGAAAATGCACTGACCCTGATACATTGATACATTTCCATGTAAATCAGTGAGTCAGATCTAACAGAGTGATTGCATTGAGGAATGTTTGGTCATGGCTTATGGACCACAACATCACTCTCCTCGACCATGCTTTTTGAAAATGTAATATTTACGCATTTGTGAAGTTTACCTGGCTGACAGACAAAATACCTGATGGAAGAGTGAATAGGTTGAGAAACATGATAATTGCACTGCTAAGTTTACTGTGATGATTAATCTTATTGTGTTATTGTCAGTGTTAGTGCAGGTTATTGTCAGTACAAAAAAGTACAAATCTTGCTATTAATAGAGCTTTTTGGACATTTGAAAAGCACTAATGGACATATTGTTTCTTAGTCTCACCAAAGCTGCACTTATTTGATGCGTCAAGCGCTTTGGGAACACCTCTGCATGATTGCGTCGTGAAGCACATGTGAAATCAGTCCAATGGCGTGACGGAACGTCATAGGCGGGTGACGTCATGACCAGGAAACTATAAAGCACACCTGCACCAAACACAGACAGCTTCTGTGTCTTCAGTAAGCGCTGCGTGTGAAACTGTCTGTCTTATTTACTGTTGTTTGTCTATTACGCTATTCAAGCTCCATTATCTAAGACTTTATTATGGCGAATGTTAAGCAGCAATTCAAGCCGTGTGCTTCTCCTTGCCCTCGTTACATCACGGGTGGGGATTCACACGAGCTTTGTGTTGTATGCTTGGGAGTGGAGCATGCCCAGGCAGCCCTCGAGGGGGCTGGCTGTGAGCATTGCGAAGTGCTCCACCACAGAGAGACTGGGGGGGCGGGGCAGCGCTTACAGCCCAAGCCTTCCAAGGGTAAGATGGATCTGAGGACCGTCATTATCCAGCGGAAGGCTTCGGGTAAGAAGTCCTGACATCAGTGGTGTCGGGCTTCTGAGGGCAGTCCCCTCCGGGGCGAGTCGGTTTCCACCTCATCACACGGTGCCCGTCTCCCCTCGGTGCCCTCAGGGGGCCGTTCTGCCAACCCTGCCACCTCGCGTGCTTCAGGGCGCAGCGGTTCTCAGCGAACGTATATCCCAGTGTCCACCCGGCAACGTAGTGGTGCTGGGGTGTTAGCTCCCTCCAAGGAGGGGTCAAAAGTGGCCAGTTCGGTTGCTCCCTGCCGGTTCGCCGCTTCAGGGCGCCGGGCTGGTCACTCATCTAACACCAGAGGTCAGTCTCGAGAGACTGATTCCCTTAGTAGATTCGCTGGCAGCGTGGAAACTTCTGTCAAACGTATCTCAATGGGTCCTGCGTACAGTAGAATTTGGGTACAGAATTCAGTTCGGGTTGCGACCGCCCAGGTTCGACGGGGTTTTGTTCACCGAGGTGAGCCCCGAGCAGGCTCTGGTTATGGAACAGGAAGTACAGACTCTCTTGCAAAAAGAAGCCATGGAAAGGGTTCCTTCTCCCAGCAGGGAGTCAGGGTTTTACAGCCGGTACTTTATAGTTCCAAAGAAGGATGGAGGGTTGCGTCCCATTCTAGATCTGCGCCTGTTAAATCGTTCTGTCAAGAAGCTCAAGTTCAGAATGTTAACTCTGAAACAGATCGTGTCACAAATCAAGTCCGAGGATTGGTTTGTCACGATAGATCTGAAAGACGCATACTTCCATATATCCATCCTTCCTCAACACAGGAAGTTCCTGAGGTTCGCTTTCGGGGGCGAAGCGTACCAATATCGGGTTCTTCCTTTCGGCCTAGCTTTATCACCCCGCACCTTCACGAAATGCGTGGATGCAGCTCTGGCTCCGCTGCGACTCCAGGGCATTCGCGTATTGAACTATATAGAGGATTGGCTCATCCTAGCACAATCAGAGGAGTTGGTGGTTCAGCATCGAGATGCTGTTCTCGCCCACATGAAGCGTCTGGGGTTACGGCTAAACGCAAAGAAAAGTGTGCTTTCTCCAGCTCAGAGAACCTCCTTTCTGGGCGTAGTTTGGGATGCGGTCTCGATGCAAGCACGTTTGTCTCCGGCTCGCATAGAGGCGATTCTCACAGCCATAAACAAGCTGAAGCTAGGCCAGTCACTCACTGTGAGACAGTTTCAGAGACTGTTAGGTCTGATGGCAGCTGCGTCCAACGTGATACCTTTTGGCCTGCTGTACATGAGACCTTTGCAGTGGTGGCTCAAAACCAAGGGGTTTTCCCCGAGGGGAAATCCGTTTCGCATGATCAAGATCACGCGGCGATGCCTTCGTGCTTGTGTCATGTGGAAAAAACCTTGGTTTCTTTCCCAAGGCCCGGTGTTGGGGGCTCCTTGTCGTCGGCTAACGCTAACGACGGATGCATCCCTCACCGGCTGGGGGGCGATCATGAGTGGTCGCTCGGCCCAGGGTCTGTGGAGGGGTCATTATCTTTCCTGGCACATAAACCAGTTGGAGATGATGGCCGTGTTCCTGGCACTCAAACACTTCCTCCCAGATCTGAGGGGCCATCATGTGTTGGTCCGCACAGACAACACAGCGGTGGTCTCCTACATAAATCATCAGGGGGGTCTGCACTCGCGCCCCTTATGCAAGTTGGCACACCAGATCCTCCTGTGGGCGCAAGGGAAGTTATTGTCAGTCAGGGCAGTTTACATCCCAGGGCGTCTGAATCAGGAAGCAGACATCCTGTCGAGGCAGGGGCCGAGGCCCGGGGAGTGGAGACTCCATCCCCGGTGTGGTGGAGCTCCTTTGGGAGCGCTTCGGGAAAGTAGATGTGGACCTGTTTGCGTCTCTGGAAACGACCCAGTGTCCCCTTTATTTCTCCCTCTCACATCCAGCCCCTCTGGGGTTGGACGCTATGGTGCAGACGTGGCCGAGGCTGCGTCTGTATGCCTTTCCCCCGATTGCTCTGCTTCCGGGAGTTTTGGAGAGAGTGCGTCAGGACGGGGTCCAGTTGCTATTAGTAGCCCCGTTTTGGCCGGGTCGAGTTTGGTTCTCGGACATCATGTCCCTCCTCGATGGCTCTCCCCTCGAGATTCCGGTCAGGAGTTGTGGAAGCTGTGGGCGTGGCCTCTGAGGGGGCACAGCTCATAGGTTCCGGTCTCCCTACCGAGGTAGTGGAGACCATGCTCCACTCCAGAGCTCCCTCCACAAGGAGGCTGTATTCCTTGAAGTGGAACGTCTTCTCTTCTTGGTGTAGAGAACATAACTCTGAACCTGTTAACTGCCCAGCTGGTACAGTTCTGGAATTCCTTCAAGAAAAGTTTTCTTCTGGGTTATCTCCTTCTACGCTTAAGGTTTACGTGGCGGCCATTGCGGCTTACCACGTTCCCCTAGAGGGTGTTTCGCTTGGCAGACAACCTTGGATTACTCACTTCCTTCGTGGTACTTTGAGGCTAAGGCCTGCGGCTCGTCAGAGAGTTCCGACTTGGGACTTGGCTATAGTTTTGGAGGGTCTGTCGTCTGCTCCATTTGAGCCCCTTGAAGAGGTTCACGTTAAGTTCCTCATGCTTAAGACTATTTTCCTCCTCGCTATCTCGTCTCTCAAGAGAATCGGAGACCTCCAAGCCCTTTCGGTCTCTCCTTCTTGCCTGGACTTCGCGGCAGGCATGGTTAAAGCCTTTCTCTTCCCTCGAGAAGGTTATGTCCCCAAGGTCCCCACTAACGTGGCGGGCCCTATCATGCTGCAGGCCTTTTGTCTTCCTCCATTTCTGGATCCAGACCAGGAGAAACTTAATTTGCTGTGCCCTGTCAGGGCTTTGGATGCTTACGTCCACAGAGCTGCCCTGTGGCGTAAGACCGATCAATTGTTCGTCTGTTTCGGGGCTCCACGTAAGGGGCACCCCGCATCCAAGCAAACATTGAGCAAGTGGGTGGTTGAGGCCATCTCACTTGCGTATGAGTCTGCCGGCCATCCTTCTCCTCTTAAGGTCCGTGCTCACTCTACCCGGAGTATGGCGGCCTCTCTGGCCTTATTGTCTGGAGTCTCCCTCCAAGAAGTCTGTGATGCGGCGGGTTGGTCCTCGCCGCACACATTTGTTAGGTTTTATAACCTAGATGTGGCCTCGACCCCGGGGTCGCGAGTGTTGGTCTCTTAGTGTGCGCTCTCCAGTTTCACACAGACAGGCACTCGGTTTTATGGCGGCGTGGGTATCTCGTTCCCAAAGCGCTTGAAAGGGAACGTCTCAGGTTACGTATGTAACCATGGTTCCCTGAGAGGGAACGAGACGCTGCGTCCCGTTGCCATACTCCCAGCATGCCTGTTATCGACTTACTTCGACTCTCAGAAGCTGTCTGTGTTTGGTGCAGGTGTGCTTTATAGTTTCCTGGTCATGACGTCACCCGCCTATGACGTTCCGTCATGCCATTGGACTGATTTCACATGTGCTTCACGACGCAATCATGCAGAGGTGTTCCCAAAGCGCTTGACGCAGCGTCTCGTTCCCTCTCAGGGAACCATGGTTACATACGTAACCTGAGACGTTTTCTATTTTAATATATTTTAAAATGTCATTAATTCCTGTAATGGCAAAGCTGAATTTTCAGTAGCCTTTACTCCAGTCTTCAGTGTCACATGAAAACATTTATTATTATCAATGTTGAACTGTTAATATTTTGTGAAAACCATATCTTCTTTTAGCATTTTTTGAATAGAAAGTTCAAAAGAACAGCATTTATTTGAAATAGAAATCTTTTGTAACCTTATAAATGTCTTGACTGTCACATTTGATCAATTTGATGTATACTTGCTTAATAAAAGTATTCATTTATTTTAAATAAATACCCAAACTTTTTAATGATAGTGTATATATAATTGTAGTTTTGGTCATTCGATGTTAAAGCTTTTAGATTAAAGGAAGTTCTGTAAGGTCAGGAGAAACATATATTTGGCGAGGAGTATCCGAAGTTTTGACTGTCACTGTAAATTACAAGTGCAAAAATACTTGTACACTAGCACACATAAGTATTTATTTATTTATTTATTTTACAATATGATTTCCCCTTCCTGTCGTGCCAACCATCTCTTCACAAGTTTCCTTTAGCACTTAAGGCACTTGTTGCATAGACATGTTTATCTGATCATGGATTTCACATCCATTGAACCTAAAAAAAAAGCAGATAGGAAAACAAAGTCTTCATAACATTGCAGATTATATTTCATTTTAAACACGCCCTGTCAAAACAGGAGCAAGTTTTACTTGCTTAATCTTTAATATCTCATGTCAGTTATATACAGGTGCTGGTCATACAATTAGAATATCATCAAAAAGTTGATTTATTTCACTAATTCCATTCAAAAAGTGAAACTTGTATATTATATTCATTCATTACACACAGACTGATATATTTCAAATGTTTATTTCTCTGATGATTATAACTGACAACTAAGGAAAATCCCAAATTCAGTATCTCAGAAAATTAGAATTTTGTGAAAAGGTTCAATATTGAAGACACCTGGTGCCACACTCTAATCAGCTAATTAACTCAAAACACCTGCAAAGGCCTTTAAATGGTCTCTCAGTCTAGTTCTGTAGGCTACACAATCATGGGGAAGACTGCTGACTTGACAGTTGTCCAAAAGACGACCATTGACACCTTGCACAAGGAGGGCAAGACACAAAAGGTCATTGCAAAAGAGGCTGGCTGTTCACAGAGCTCTGTGTCCAAGCACATTAATAGAGAGGCGAAGGGAAGGAAAAGATGTGGTAGAAAAAAGTGTACAAGCAATAGGGATAACCGCACCCTGGAGAGGATTGTGAAACAAAACCCATTCAAAAATGTGGGGGAGATTCACAAAGAGTGGACTGCAGCTGGAGTCAGTGCTTCAAGAACCACGACGCACAGATGTATGCAAGACATGGATTTCAGCTGTCGCATTCCTTGTGTCAAGCCACTCTTGAACAACAGACAGCGTCAGAAGCGTCTCGCCTGGGCTAAAGACAAAAAGGACTGGACTGCTGCTGAGTGGTCCAAAGTTATGTTCTCTGATGAAAGTAAATTTTGCATTTCCTTTGGAAATCAGGGTCCCAGAGTCTGGAGGAAGAGAGGAGAGGCACACAATCCACGTTGCTTGAGGTCCAGTGTAAAGTTTCCACAGTCAGTGATGGTTTGGGGTGCCATGTCATCTGCTGGTGTTGGTCCACTGTGTTTTCTGAGGTCCAAGGTCAACGCAGCCGTATACCAGGAAGTTTTAGAGCTCTTCATGCTTCCTGCTGCTGACCAACTTTATGGAGATGCAGATTTCATTTTCCAACAGGACTTGGCACCTGCACACAGTGCCAAAGCTACCAGTACCTGGTTTAAGGACCATGGTATCCCTGTTCTTAATTGGCCAGCAAACTCGCCTGACCTTAACCCCATAGAAAATCTATGGGGTATTGTGAAGAGGAAGATGCGATATGCCAGACCCAACAATGCAGAAGAGCTGAAGGCCACTATCAGAGCAACCTGGGCTCTTATAACACCTGAGCAGTGCCACAGACTGATCGACTCCATGCGACGCCGCATTGCTGCAGTAATTCAGGCAAAAGGAGCCCCAACTAAGTATTGAGTGCTGTACATGCTCATACTTTTCATGTTCATACTTTTCATTTGGCCAAGATTTCTAAAAATCCTTTCTTTGTATTGGTCTTAAGTAATATTCTAATTTTCTGAGATACTGAATTTGGGATTTTCCTTAGTTGTCAGTTATAGTCATCAAAATTAAAAGAAATAAACATTTTAAATATATCAGTCTATGTGTAATGAATGAATATAATATACAAGTTTCACTTTTTGAATGGAATTAGTGAAATAAATCAACTTTTTGATGATATTCTAATTATATGACCAGCACCTGTATATAATCATATATATAATTTACAGTAGGACACTCAGATTACTGTGTTCCAGCATTAGACATCACATCCTATTTGATTATAGGACTTAGTTAAAATATATTAGATTTAATACATATGTATCATTTGCACAGCTGCAGCAGTGAACTTAAGGTGGGGTAGAACATTCCATCCTTTTAGTAAAAATGAATGATTGATATGAGGTCTTTCTCACAGTTTGTCTTGTAGATTTCTGCTTCAGGGCTTTTGAAAGCATTGCCACTCCTTTGTAATTGAACTGAACCTTTTTACCTGCTCTGTCATGTGTGACTAGAGTCACATCACCCATACATTCACGCTCTCTCTTTCTCAAAAATATCGTAATTAGAGGAAGGATTTTACCGTTCCTGACTAACTAAGTGGGGCATTGTGAGCTCTATTCTGTTTTGAGATAAAGAACAGGTTTCCTTGCATAACTACCATCTTGTATTCTCTTCTCTTCTCTCCTACTCAGGATCAGGTATTCAGCAGTGAGTCTTTCATATCAAACACCTGCACCAGTATACATGAGGGTTAATCTCACTCTCTACCTGACAAGACCCCATTCATCTTTATACTTTCAACTGGAATGATTTGATGTGGAAAAAACAATGATCTCAATCATTAAAACCTGCTTCAGAGGGATCTACAGTTGTCATTGGAACAGTGATAATACAAGACAAAAAGTGAGATTTTATTCACATAAACAATCATTTTCCTTGACATTTTGCATTTTCCAATCACATTTTTTCCATCATGGATGCACCCATTCTCTCTTAGTATCATTTGCAGACATCTTTTCAAAATTTTTTTACTTTGTTCGCACAATCAGTTGAGAGAGGCGGAATAGTTTACCATGTCAAATAAATGAACAGAATCAAAGAAAATTGTTGTCATTAAATGCCTCTTTAATTAACAATTATCATGTAAATGCTCTTTCCTTTTAAGTGAGTACAAAGCTGTGGAGACTGATGATCATCATGACAGGCAGAAACCTGAAGAGAAAAGCAAGGCTCTCAGTTCTTTGCGTCAGAAACAATTACCGCTGCATTCAAAGATTTCTAAAATCCTGTATGGGAAGGACTAAAGTTAATCACCTCCGTGAAGTTGGCACCCCATAAAACGAAATAATCCCTAAAACTATGTCATTCGTTTGTGCTGATTTGTGCCGCAAAAACGAACGTTTGTGCTGGTTTGGTGTGGCGAGATATTGAGCATTATTTTTTGGTCGTGTGAGGTCATTCTCCACCCAATGTCGTTCAGATCGCTTCAATCCAGTGTTGTTCGTTTGTGCTCGATTTGTGCCGTTAAAACAAACATTGTAACTAAGACCTCTTCTTAAATATAACGAAAAAATGTTTTATGAACAGTTATGTAGGCCTAACTCTCCACCCCAAGTCGTCCAAATTGCTTTTTTATCTAGTTATTATTATTATTATTATTATTATTATTTTATTAATGCTCACAACAAAAATACACAGAATAACAGATAATGATAATGATAAACAAACAAGACAGAATAAAAGACGGCAGTTCTCGCGCGAGTTTCACATGAATCTCCCGCGAGAACGTCATGAAAGCTTCGCGTTGCTCATTACAATATACTTCGTCGAACGCAAAGTCGACTCTCATGCAGGCGCTGGTGACGGTTGGGAGCGAAAAGATGAATAGCCTAAACCATGAGAAAATTTCTGAATGTACTGTATATTTTTTTAATGGGATCCCTTCTTAAGATTCATCAGTTGAGAAACAAGATGAGAAGCCAAGCAAGAGAAACAACAACAAAAAGGGACAAAACGTGTTACTTTCTGTCAGGACTTTAGAATTTGAAATGAAAAGTTGATTTAAAAAAAATGAATAAATGAATAATAAGTGTTGTAGACCTGTTTTTAATTAAGTTGTTTTTCAAATAAAGGTTTTGGAGTCAGTGATATCAGATTATTTGCGTTTTTTTTTTATTACTTACCCTGTAACTACATAAAATAAGAGTGTAACAAGCACAACTTTAATTTACAATGTCATACTTACCCTATAACTACATAAAAACAAAAGTATATTTCCCCATGTATTAAAAAAGATTGCAATAGTTCTTTCTACTTGTCTTGAAACAACTTAATCAGTGCACTTTCTCGCTAAATTGCTCCCAAATGTAAGATTGTTGTCTATCATATAATAGTATAAGTACCCATTAGTTCTAAAATACTTACAGTATAAATAATTTCTTATTTTCCTGGTTGTTACCCCTTTATTCCCAAGACTTTACATATTGTTCCCCTTACATGTACTTACTTTATAGGTACACTATAATTATTGAAAGTTACGCTGTAAATTCGTTGTAATTACGCAGTACTTTCCGGGCTGTAATCTAAAGCGTTACCCAGTTTTGTTTTGTTTTGTTTTTGTTTGTAGAGGTCATGCTGCTGGTTTTCTTTTCTGTCTTTTGTGTCCATACTTGCCCTGAGTTGGATGTACGTTTGCTTTATTGCCTTCAACGACCACACTGATGTAAATGAGTGAGTACAATTCCACAATATGCTAATTATATGACTACATTGTAAATTCATTGGCATGTTACTATGTACAGTAATAACTGATTGTGTCATTGAGCCATATATTGCTTCATTTTCCTCCTGCAGGCATGCCTTCAAAAAACTGGAAAAATGGGTGGACTGGTACATGATAGTGATGGTGATTTCTGCTATGTTAGCCACTTACTGTTTCTTTCTACTGGTAAGAAGAAGAGAATAATATGAGATTGCTCAGCGGGTAGCATTTGTTATTCCAATAAGTTCATTCTTCATTTATTTCAGGTATTTGGATTGCTACATTTCGCAATAAGAGAGCCCTTGAATTTGCACTGGCTGCATAAGGTACTCTTACTTTTAGCCATGTCCTAATTTTTGCTAAAATCCCTTTTATGTATAGATTATGTATTATGTATAGCTATGTATAGCTAGGCTGTTCAACTTCTGGGAAGATCTGGGAAATTCTAACGTTAGCCTGCTAGCATCGAAAGCATGAGATCAAACCCTCCCTGCAAATCGCCGTCCAAAGCCACGCCTGAATGCACACAAGGGTCACAAGAGACGGCGTTAAACTACCTCATGTCTCAAAGCGCATAACATTACAATAATAATAAACATAAACAACTTAGAGAGCTTATACCCAAAGACTATAGAAAGGGACTTTGTTATAGGCCTACCTGACTGCTGCAGATTCATTTTGGTGTTTATACTGTTGACATGGAAATGCATAGTTCTGAGTCTGAGGACGTGAATGCAGCATAAGCTCGTTGTTTTGATTCGTTAGGAACTGTAAAATGGTGGCTGCTGTTTGTTTGCGGTGTTCGTGACTGAGGTCTGTCTGTAATCTGTATAAACTGCATAGCATGAAACACGCCGATGACATATGATATCTGCATGAACAGGGTGTGTGAGGGAATGTAAAAACATACGCTGACAGGAGGGTAACAAGACATCGTATTATTTTGTTCGGACCGAATAAAAAAATTGGATGTACATTTTATGGTCCTACGCCTTCCACAGATGATAATGACCGTTTAATATAATGATTGCTATCATGATTATATATTGAATATTTAAATATTATATATTAAAGAAATAAATCAATATTTATGGTGCAATTTTAAAATTATTTTAAAATTTTACATTTTAAATATTTTTTTTTTAAAGTATCGCTGTTCCAGAGCTAATTTTCACAAAAACGAACAACTTAGCCCCTAACAAATGTATTTGTAAAGTTAAAAAAAAAAAAAGTTTTGTAAAATTTTGTTAATTATTTGGAAAGTATGAATGTATTATGTAGGCTAAATATGAGTATTAAGATACATAAAAAGCTAACTATGAAATTGGCATTAAAAGTACTATAGTTGAGGAAACAGTCTCACTATCACTTGGTAACACTATCACTGTTAGTCAGCTTTAAGTACATAAAGATGTTCACAGCATGTTAATGAATGATCTCAAAATATGTTAATATATTTCTGTCCTCTCTTCAGGTGTTTCTGGTATTGGGTCTCCTCACTGATACTATTGGTATAGCTGGATTTAGTAAAGAATGGATAGAGGAGTGGCAAACTGTCTATATGTCATTTCAGGTATGAAGTCAAAACCAGCCTTCAGCCATTCAACATTTTAGTACTGTTGCTTTGTCTGTCTTTAACGTCTTTGCAGCTGGTTTTCATTGTATTCCATGTTAGCTTTTCTATTAAAATGGCAGTGTGAAATATGAGTGCAAGCGTATCTCTCAACATAATGTTACATTATACTGTATTTATCATAGAACTGAAACTCAGGTGTCTGTATCTCCAGTTTCACTACTATTGTTGTACTGTATAAAGTATGAAAAACCCCTCTTTGGTTTCCCATAGGCCACGGCTCCTTTCCTGCATCTGGGTGCTCTGGTGGCTTTGACCTTGATCAGCTGGCTCGTGTTCAAGAGTTATCATACATCTGGTCAGTAGAGGTTTCAAAACAGCTTATAATCAGGGCCGTAGCTGGGGTATCCGGGGCTCCGGTTGTTGCTGTGGCCCCCCTTGAAATCGCATTGCAGGGTGGGGCAGGCATCCACCTCGGTTGAAATCATGTTCCTGGGGGGTGAGGGGGTGTTGTGGTTCCCCCTCAGGTGAAATCAAGAATCGTCACCACCTTTCGCCCCGCTAGCGAAGGCCCTGCTTAGACGACAGCAGATATTAGAAAAATATCAGACCTCTGAATGCTTTGATTGACCAATCAGAATTAAACAGACAGCCATGCAATAAAGCATTATATATTTGTTGATGACATATTAATGAAAGTTATTATCAAGTATTTGGTGTAGATGTGAAAGTTAACACTAATGTTTCATACATTTAATTATGCTTTATTTTTTAAAAATTGTGTACTGAGTATTTTTTGTGTTTGTTTTTACCTGTGTAGCTTGTAAGGTTTTTATAATGATGACCTTCCTGGTAGTGTCTACTGCTGTGTTCCTTTGTCCTCTCGCAATCTGTTCTCCGTGCATTACCAGTAACCTTCCCCCAAAACCCTCCCTCGTCGGACATCGTGGCGCTCCAATGGTAAGTGTATCTTTCATTTTGAGACATTCCTTCCTTTTGTTAAAAATAGCTCTAAAATATAATAGCTCATGTTTACACTGGTGTGCCCATCAAAATCTTGTTTTTGCTGTTTGTTCATGTTGGTGCTGACCTGCAGGATGATTTTAACATTATTTTATTAGAATAAATTTGACATGCCAGAGGATGAATCGTGTGCTGTTAGTTTCTTAATCCGTTTAGGATTGTGATGATTATGGCATTGTTCCCAGGTTGTACTGTAAGCTATCAATGTGGGGGAATGTATTTCATTAGCATGTCAGTCTGCTCATAAATGTTGGAACACTTATCAAGCATAAGCAATTGATAGATGCAATAATTACAGTGAAAACATAAAGAAAACATGTAGTCCTCATCCAGAAATATCATTTGAATGGCAAACAGTCTACAATTTAAACACAGCCTATTGAATTCCACTGGCATGGAAGGTGGAGGAAGTGTTTTGACATTTAAACCTCTGTAGTTTAATCTTCCTGCACTCAACACAAGACTGGAGATTAACCGTGAATAAAAACAGGCGTGTGAAGAACACAGATGCTACAGATTTGAGTTCATTTTTGTTTATACAGGACATGGAAATCTGAACATATTTATGTAGTAAAACAGTAGTTCTTTCTGGCAAGAAGTGATTTATTTTGTCCTTTTAAAACATTTTTAAAAAGGTTTTTATGTATATGTGTATTTTATTTATGTTATATTAAAGGGTTAGTTCACCCAAAAATGAAATTTCTGTCATTACTCACCCTCATGTCGTTCTAAACCCATCTGACCTTCGTCCATCTTCAGAACACAAATTAAGATATTTTTGATGAAATCCGAGAGTTTTTTTTTTATCTCCCATAGAAAGCAACGAAATTGCCACATTCAAAGTCCAGAGAAGCAGTAAAGTCATTGTTAAAATAGTCAATGTGAAAAGTCATTATTTTGTTTTGTTTTTGCGCACAAAAAGTATTCTCGTTGCTTCATAACATTAAGGTTGAACCACTGTAGTCACATTGACTATTTTAACAATGTCTTTACTGCTTCAGATACTGTTCAGGTAATTTCTTTGCTTTCTATGCGAGATAAAAAAAAAAAAAAAAAAAAAAACTCTCGGATTTCATCAAAAATATCTTAATTTGTGAAGATGGACGAAGGTCAGATGGGTTTGGAACGACATGAGGGTGAGTAATGACAGAAATTTCATTTTTGGGTGAACTAACCCTTTAAGTTCTTACGGGTTTGAAACAACATGAGGGTGAGTACTTAATCACAGAAATTTGATTTTTGGGTGAACTAACCCTTAAATGTTATATGTTGTTAATTATGTATTTAGCTGGCTCCAGAGAATACCATGATGTCATTCAGGAAGAGTATGGAATGTGGCGTGTTGGCATTTGAAACAGATGTGCAAATCAGGTAAAAGATTCAGATACTGTTCAGAAGCACAGACACTTGCTGCTACTTGTTTGTGTGTGTGTTTGTGTTTGTGTTTGAATACGCTTGTCTATTTTATCTTTTCAGCAACGACATGAAGCCTTTTCTTATGCATGACAATGGTAAAAAATTTCTGCTACGAACAACTGATGTGAAGAAGAAATTTCCAGGTCGAGATAACGGCACGCACACTAACTTCACATTGCAAGAGTTACAGATGTTAAATGCAGGCGAATGGTTTTTAAGGGTGAGCGCAAAGAATTATTTACATTTTATAACATCTATATGTGAATGTATTTGATATATATATATATATATATATATATATATATATATATATATATGATATATATACAGTATATATATATATATATATATATATATAGTTGAGCTCAAAAGTTTACATACATAAATGTGAATCATTTTAAAATAAGAAGGATCATGAAAATTGCATGATATTTTTTATTTAGTACTGTCCTGAATAAACTATTTCACATAACAGTTGTTTACATAAAGTCCACAAGACAAAAAATTGCTGAATTTATAAAAATGACCCTGTTCAAAAGTTTACATATGTTACGGGTGTTGGTTGCAGCAGAGACGAAGCATACATGGACTTCTACAAATAGGATATTTATTCAACGAAGGAGTAGAACACAACCAAAACACACTTAACTAACAATAAGAACAGACAAGGAGTGCAGGGAGTGAGTCCATTATAAAGGGTGTGCTGATGATCAGGAGCAGGTGCAGGTAATCCGTGATGATGGGGAGAAGACGAGGAAGTGAGTGCAGGTGTGGAAACAAGGAGGATGATGGGAAATGGAGTCCAGGACAGGAGGGAACTGTGACAACATACCCTTGATTCTTAATACTGTGTGGTTACCTGGATGATCCATGACTGTTTTTTTGTTTTGTGATGGTTGTTTATGAGTCCCTTGTTTGTTCTGAGCAGTTAAACTGAGCTCTGTTCTTCAGAAAAATCCTCCAGGTCCTGCAGATTCTTTGGTTTTCCAGCATCTTTTGCATATTTGAACCCTTTTCAGCAGTGACTGTATAATTCTGAGATCCATCTTTTCACACTGAGGACAAGTGAGGGACTCAAACACAACTATTAAAAAAGGTTCAAACATTCACTGATGCTCCAGAAGGAAACATGATGCGTTAAGAGTCGGGGATGTAATTGAATTGGATGAACAGAATAAATTGTACTTTTTTTGTCTGCTGGGAAACATGTATCTTTTGTAGCTTCCAAAGGGCAGAACTAAATGAAAAAAATATGTTCTTTAAACAAAAAAAAAACAAAAAACTTGCACATCAACTTCTTGTTCAAAATATTTCACCCCTGACTTTTAACGCATCATGTTTCCTTCTGGAGCATCAGTGAATGTTTGAAGCTTTTGTAATAGTTTGTTTGAGTCCCTCACTTGTCCTCAGTGTGAAAAGATGGATCTCAGAATCATACAGTCACTGCTGGAAAGGGTTCAAATATGTAGAAGATGCTGGAAAATTGAAAGATCTGCAGGACCTGGAGGATTTTTCTGAAGAACAGAGCTCAGTTTAACTGCTCAGAACAAACAAGGGACTCATAAACAACCATCACAAAACAAAAAAACAGTTGTGGATCATCCAGGTAACCACACAGTATTAAGAATCAAGGGTATGTAAACTTTTGAATGGGGTCATTTTTATAAATTCTGCTATTTTTCTGTCTTGTGGACTTTATGTAAACAACTGTTATGTGAAATAGTTTATTCAGGACAGTACTAAATAAAAAATAACATGCAATGTTCATGATCCTTCTTATTTTGTTAAAATGATTAACATTTTTGCAGATTCTGCAAGGGGTATGTAAACTTTTGAGCTCAACTGTATATATATAATCATGAACTAACAATGAACAATACTTCTACAGTGTTTATTATTAATCTTAGTTAATGTTAATAAATACTGTAACAAATGTATTGTTCATTGTTAGTTCATGGTATTTAATACATCAACTAATGTTAACAAATGAACCTTATTGTAAAGTGTTACTATTATATTATATTATATTATATTATATTATATTATATTATATTATATTATATTATATTATATTGAAAGATTTGTTGTAAAGGCAGCTCATTTGCAGTTGCATTTGAACAAAAACTACATCAAGCAAAAGTACATCAAGTACTTTATATCTCTCACAGGCACCATGTGAAAAGAAAAAGGAGTATGTTTTGGTTAAAGATTTCTAGAAAAACAACCTTGAACTGGACTGAGATTGCAGCTTTATCCAGTTTGACAGATACAAAAAAATTCTTCCACTTCGCATTTGATGTTCAGATGGTCTGTTTTAGTGTGATGACAAAATGAGAAATTTGTTTAAAATGAGATCTTTTGATTTTCAAATACAGACAGATCCATTTCATTCAGCGTCATCGCTCTCAGAGGAAGAGAAGAGGGAGGCTAACGACCAGACAGTACCATCTCTTTCTGAGCTCTTGGTCATGGCCAAAAAGCATAATGTCTCCCTCATATTTGACCTAAAAAATGAGAACAGCTCAACAGGATTCCACAACAGCAACTCCTTCTACACCACTGAAACTATCATAAAATCAGGCATCTCACCAGACAAGGTAATATTGTCATACTGTATACAATGGGGTCCAAACGTCTAAAACCATTAGTGAAGATTTAATTCTAATTGAATATATTTTCCATTAAGCTTTCAGAAATTTCATAATTTACTAGCATCCCTTTTTGTTTGTTTCATTTTTATCCGTTTTTTTAAATATTTCTATTCAGCTTTATATATATTTAACTTCTGTTTTTGTAATTTTACTACTTAATTTATTTCAGATAAATAAGCAACATTTCTATTTTAAGTTTTTTTTTTTTTTAGTTTAATCTTATTTTAGGGGCCCTATTAAAAAACATGGCTTTCATTATTGCTACATGTCATTATAAAAATCTCAGTCCAAATTTATTCATGCTATTTGTTTTTTTGTCTTCTTCTTCTTCTTTTGCACCCTTAAATGCAATTCTAATAATTTGTGTCACTTTCAGATATGGTGGCTTCCTCGAGAATATAGACACAATGTGAGAAGTATTTCACCAGGGTTCAAGCAGGTGTATAATGTGGTTGACGAAATGAATGCGGATGGTGGAAGCTTCCTGAATATGAAATACAGTTCACTGAGCACTCGTAAAATAAGGTAGGTGTAGGAGGATTGGTGCACCTTATCTGACATGCAGGGACATGATATTGCTGTCATTAATGTTGGTATGATCTTATAGCCTTGGGGATCATTCTCACAGGGTTTTACTTTCTTACAAAGATGAGAAATTATGTGCTGTAGCTTAAACTCACAAATGTTCTAATAATGATTATAGTTTGGCACAAACTATACTGAAAATTGATTGAGGCATTTTCCACTCTCTGTTTTGTCCGGTTGGGAGCACCTGTCATTTCATAATGTGATGAAGATGAATAAAATTGAAATAACAAGAAAAGCTTGACTGATGAATAAGACTGCACGTTAAAACAGCCCTACCACTCCTGTCTATTATGCAGAAACTGGCTTGTTGCGACCTGTCGAAAAGGTCGCTGATATGGAGCCAATGAATAGAGAGAAGATTTGTGTTTTTTTATTTTTTTTTATTTTATTTTTTGTTTATTTCACTGAACAGTGAGCTGCGGGAAAAAAACGTGTCTGTGAATCTGTGGGTTGTGAATGAACGTTGGCTCTTCTCATTACTGTGGTGCTCTGGGGCAAGTTCAGTGACCACCAATGCCTGCCACATCTTCAAAAACATGTCTAGGCCTGACTGGCATCTGGTAAATCTCAGCCTATCTTTTCACCTATCGCTGTCTATTGTGCCATAAAATAGAAGCTGTTTTTTTTTCTTCTCATTTATAATTCACATGGACTTGTCTGAATATGTAATACCTCTGGAATCCTTTGTGTGTTTGTGTATGCATGTAATTATGAAAGGAGCCTAAAACGTACATGGGAATATGGATCTCGGCTGACGTAATATCATTGCTGTTGATGTTTGGGCTGTTTCTTTGGCAAAGGTTAGAAATTCAGCACATATACTTCACAGTTGATTAAATTACATTTTTGTGGGGATAATTCAAGTTTTACCAGATAGATAGCTTTAAACCTTTAAAGATGTTGCACTTTATAATTACATTAATTATAATAATTACAGGTTGTCCTTCCCTCACGCCAATAAACACATCGTCAGAAAAGAGAAGTCACTGCAAGAGGGAGAAGTTATTTTATTTAAAGATTATGATGGCACATAAATAAAAAACTAAACAAAAACAATGATGAGCACATATAAATCATTTATAATAAATACTGCAATATTCCATGAAAAAATAAAAATTGTCACATTTAATTTCATG
This sequence comes from Hypophthalmichthys molitrix, assembly GCA_037950675.1. Classification (NCBI taxonomy): domain Eukaryota; kingdom Metazoa; phylum Chordata; class Actinopteri; order Cypriniformes; family Xenocyprididae; genus Hypophthalmichthys; species Hypophthalmichthys molitrix. Next base: position 23,130,527 of record CM075505.1, read on the forward strand.
GTGACTTTAACGGATATATTATAATAGCTTTAAACCTTGTAATTGTGTTTTTTTTTTATATTAATTTCTTTCTAATATAAATAGTGTATTTAACAGTATTTCTATTTTTAATTTTCGCTCTATAATAAATGTATAAATGCATTAAAATTATGAAAAAAGAAGCCATCAGTTATTATATAAATATAAATGTATTGGTTATTATAAATGGTGAATAAAAATGACTGCAAGGCAAGTTAACTTGTTACCAACTCAAAGGCTTATCCAACTTTTCTCCAGTAGCTGAAAATGTCCATCATACACAAAATTCATACCACTAAAAAACACAAACAAACCTACTTGAAGGCTATTGATTATTTATTTATTCTTTCTTTATTATTCTTTATTCCAGGGCATTTAACAAATGTTTTAAGATTGATGAAATCTATTCTGAATAAATGTACATTTTTTCCCCAAATCTTCAAATTTGCCCCTTATTGAAGAGTCAGTCAAATCATGTAGATGGTGCAGCACCATGTAAGTCCACCAGTCTTTTCAACAACAGATTATAATGGACATTTTTCTTTTTGTTTGTGAACAGGAGAAAGAACTGTGTTTCTCGTCAGAATAGAGAAGAAAGGGGTGTCCCCCTGCTTAATCGCTGAAAGATGCCATCCTTGTCATGAAAGAGCATTTTCTTTTTTTCACTTTTTGAAGGATTGTATGTGGTTATCAAAAATAAAATCATGTCATATTAAATGTGTAATTAATTAAATTCACATAACATTTGTACTTAGTTGGTATGAGAATTGATATATTTAATATAATTTCCTCATTAGGGCAGCAAATTGTGCATTGCTGCCACCCATTGACAAAAGTATGTCATTTCAGCCCTTTGTTTTGCAGCCTCAGAACTTTTACTTTTCATTTAAATGACAATATTTTTTATAGATGTTGTTTTTTTTTTTAAATGTTGAACCCACTTTATTATTAAATGTCTTTAACTACTATGTACTTCTTATAAATTAATCATTTGATACTATGCACTTATTGTTACATAGTATCTATCTATCTATCTATCTATCTATCTATCTATCACTGTGTGCAATTACATCTGTAATTAATTTCTGTAATTACAATATTACACTGACCTTACCCCTACCACTTGACCCACTTTTAAACCTAACAATACCTCTAAACCTATCCCTAACTTTAACTGTATACCACACCAGTTAAAGTTTTTTAAAGTGCATAATAGTTAGACACCTAATAATAAAGTTGAACCTAAATGTTTATATACAAATATATATATATATATATATATATATATATATATATATATATATATATATATATATATATATATATATATATATATATATACACACACACTACCAGTCAAAAGTTTGGACACGGTAAGATTTTTAATGTTTTTAAAAAAAGTTTCGTCTGCTCACCAATCATATTAGAATGATTTCTGAAGGATCATGTGACACTGAAGACTGGAGTAATGATGCTGAAAATTCAGCTTTGATCACAGGAATAAATTACTTTATAAAATATATTCAAACAGAAAACAGTTATTTTAAATTGTAATAATATTTCACCATATTACTGTTTTCACTGTATTTTTAATTAAATAAATGCAGCCTTGGTAAGCAGACGAAACTTCTTTTAAAAACATTAAAAATCTTACTGTGTCCAAACTTTTGACTGGATTTTTGCACTTTTTATTGATATTTTGGTAAATATGTTCATTTAAGACAAATTCAGAAATAATTTGTGTAAGTTTATCTGTATTGTGTGTGTGTGTGTGTGTGTGTGTGTGTGTGTGTGTGTGTTCTTGTATATATGGTTTATGAGGACACAAATATGTATAATAACATGGGTATTACAACGTAAACATGGTTTACGAGGACACAACCAAATGGCTTAAAAAATGGCTTAAAAAAATGTTTGTTTTTTTTTAATTAAAAAATGCAGACAGTTTCCTGTGATGGATAGGTTTAGGGGTAGAGGTAGTGTAGGGGGATAGAATATACAGTTTGTACAGCTAAAAACCATTATGTCTATGGAGAGTCCCCGTAAACCATATATACAAGTATGTGTGTGTGTGTGTGTGTGTGTGTGTGTGTGTGTGTGTGTGTGTGTGTTCAAAATGTATGGGAGATCAAGGGTGGCTGGCTATAAGAGTTGACTGGTACAGGGATCATTTTGAGGTCAAATTAATGTTTGCCCTCTTGTCCCACATTCATTGATTCTACCAATTACAGTCAAACCAAAAATTATTCAGACATTTCTGATATATTTTTACTAGTGGGTGCAGGACACTATAGTTCATTTATATAAGTGAGGATAGCAAAATAAAGTGAACTGTGACATATTATACCCAAGAATTCTTCATACAGTGGACTACCAGTAAAATTAATAAAAATTTGGGACTAAAAATTATTCAGACACTTTGACCTGACCATGTTTTGCTGAAGTGTTATCTGACATAATTAAGATGATTTGTTTTCTGACACAGTTTAACTCTGAGATTGTGTCTATTTTATTACCATTTTTTTAAACTATAGTGAATGAACTATTAATATATGAAATGTTCAAGGTGTTTGAATAAATTTTGGTTTGACTGTATCTATGTCGAAGCAAAAATTAAAACTTGTAAAAATTAAAACTAAAACTTGTACAACAACAAATGTGACAAATTATGCAAATCTGCTTAAAAGTTATTTGTCAATCAATATGTGAATTTCAGGATGGCATTATAAAAACAGGCAAATTAAGGAGCAAAACAACATCTAAATTTTAAATAACCTTCTCCATGATTGTGAAAATTAGTAATATTTCATAAATTATATTAATCATAAAATAATATCCAGCAAATTTGTGTCAAGTGGTGTTAGTTTGGTTTAAAATAATTGTTTACATCTCCATTTGTTGTGTCCCTCTAAAAATGTAGTCTTTTACAATATGCCAACCAAGTCCCTGTTGGCACAAGTGCACAACATAACTTCAGTCGTGATTCTTTTAAAAAAGGAAATATTTTGACATTGAATATGATATCTTCTTCAAATGATAAAAAGTTGGCCAACCAACCCTAGTTTCCAGTTTATGCCATACTTTAATACTTGCTTTTAATGTGAATTTCTTGTATAAAAATGAGTTGTTGCTGTTTCGTAATTGAATCGTTCTATTTGTATGATGAAATGTAATAAAGGAAATGTTTCAATGAAGTCGACCTACATTATATTATTATAGAACAAATACAATTTAATTATACAGTCTCAAAGCAAACGTCAAGCTTCGTGTCACCAAGCAACGCTCAGACTAAACGTCTGGATCTACATATGTGTGTGGAGCGGAGCGACGGAACAGATGAACTCCACTCCGGGATTTTCTTTTGCCTAAAGCATTCATAGAGACTAGAGAAAACACCGGCTTAAAAAAGCTTTTATTTATTTATTTATTTATTTTTGGTAGAAAAACTCGTGCCTGATCACGCTGTTAACTGATATCATGTTTTCCCCCTTTCCAAAAAAGTCCTTATTGTTAAAAAAAAAAAGGGGCCAATTGTTTTGCAACCACAGACCGACTTGAAGCAGGTTTACTCTTTCTCCAGTAGGTGGCATGCGACACTTCGGAATAATAATGTCCATGGCCATCCTTGCATGACCGCTTCATGGTAAACAGGGTGTTTTCCGAAAGACTGTCGAAATAGATTTCAGGTACATTTAATGTGATCATTTATAACCCTTTTTTCCCCCTTCCTTTCTTCTTTGCTAGTTCACACATATGATTGGCGTTCGCCGTTATACAATAAAACTGGATGTTTTTCCACCATAAAGAAACGCTCGTTAATAAACTTCATTATTATTTATTCACAGTTTACATTTGGATGAAGGATGAGTAAGACCCTGTTACTGCAGACCGCCCTCCAGTTCCCCTCAAAACTTCCCAATGCAGTAGCTAAAGGCAGATAACGGGAAGCAACGGCGCTTCACACTCTCACTACTACCACAACAGGCATCCCCTGCCAACTGCAGTAACTTATTCCCGTCTTCAATACTAGAACTTCCCAAAGAAACAATATCGTCACAGTGGAAAAATTACGGCAAAACTGTTCGGAGACAACTAGAAAGGGACAGCTGGTCCCGAGAAGGATTCTAAAGCGCTATTAGCTAATTTGTTTGGAGAACTAGCTAGTCGAAACGTTTTAAGAGGATTTACAGGACAAGTTTTCTAGCTGACTGCAACAGTCTTCACATCATGGTTCATAAATATGGTAAGTTCTGTAAAAACAGTACACTTTAGTCATTATAAGACGCCGATACCTTATTATGACGATAGTGACTTTAATTCTTTTAAACTTTTTCTTGGTGTCGATATGTGTATTTTCAAGTAGGAATTTCTTTAAAACCCCATGGGAAACAGGAAGCAATAGTCTGAAGTGGGATTATGTAACTTTTAATAAAAACCCGCTATTCTTTACAGAAGCTCAACGAATGTCAAGTGTATAGTCGACACCATGACCCTGTTTAACCCATCCATCACAAACTGTGATGTTAATGTGGAACCTCCTACCTCTACTAACCTCCTCTTCCCTTGAAAAAGCACCTGAAGCTTTCCAAAAAGTGACACCCCCAAAAAGTATTTTATACTTAGCAATCTATCCATATTAATGCATTACATGCCAAAAAACTACTAAGCATTTATTTTAAAGAAAAATAATGCACAAGCACCCTTTTCAATGTTTTAAACAAGTTTGTTAGCTTTTAAATAAAACTCACACATACTGTTATTGCATTGTTCATTGTATACAACAGTAGACATTTCACTATAGGTGCGCTTTTGTGTCCAACGTTAAAGGGTTAGTTCACCCTAAAATGAAAATGTCATTAATTACTCACCCTTATGCCGTTCCACACCCATAAGAACTTCGTTCATCTTCGGAACACAAATTAAGATATTTTTGTTGAAATCCTATGGCTCACTGTGGCCTGCATAGCCAGCAATGACATTTTCTCTCTCAAGATCCATCAATGTACTAAAAACATATTTAAATCAGTTCATGTGAGTACAGTGGTTAATATTATAAAGCGACGAGAATATTTTTGGTGCGCCAAAAAAACAAAATAACGACTTATATAGTGATGGCCGATTTCAAAAAACTGCTTCATGAAGCTCCAGAGCGTTATGAATCAGCATGTCAAATCATGATTCGGATCGCGTGTCAAACCGCCAAACTGCTGAAATCACGTGACTTTGGCGCTCCGAGCCGCTGATTCAACACTCTGATTCATAACGCTCCGAGGCTTCCTGAAGCAGTGTTTTGAAATCGGCCATCACTATATAAGTCGTTATTTTGTTTTTTTTTGGCGCGCCAAAAATAGTCTCGTCGCTTTATAATATTAATATTGAACCACTGTACTCACATGAACTGATTTGAATATGTTTTTAGTACATTAATGGATCTTGAGAAAGGAAATGTCATTGCTGGCTATGCAGGCCTCACTGAGCCGTCGGATTTCAACAAACATATCTTAATTTGCCTTCCGAAGATGAACGAAGGTCTTACGGGTGTGAGGGTGAGTAATAAATGACATTATTTTCATTTTGGGGTGAACTAACCCTTTAATGTAATGAACTACCTGTGTGAACTTGAGGGGAAATCAAACTAATTTAGCTGTGAAAATGGCTAACTAAATTCAGGTGTTATTTGTTATCTAATGCATTTTAAGTGTAACTTTTGTATGTCCTGTTAGTCCACAAGAATTACCCACTACACAACACATAAGCTACTACACAAGGCTAAATAATTAATTTTTTATTTTTAGCTGTTAGTTGAAAAATTGTTGTTAGACAGCCCTGGTTGAGTCGAACATCTGGCTACACACCCCTTCGAGGGCTTCTTATAATTATAGGCAAGTAATGTCAGATTTCAAGTGTCTAGCATTGTGCAAAGAATTAAACACACAGTTTTAACATCTAAAAATTGAATACTCAATTTTATTTCAGATACTAAAAGAGCAGTCGGGCTACTGAAACAGTACCAGTCAAGTTTGACTAGCCCAGAGGAGCAGGCCCTGAAGACCAGCGTGGAAAAGGTCTCCACCATCTTTGGCAGTCATCTTTTTCAGGCTCTGCTGGGTGAGGTTTGTTTCTGTGTAAACTGTAATGGATCTAAAAAAAATAATGATTAACTGTCATTATTTAGGGCTGTACCACTTGATTCCAGCACATTCCATGCTGAGCAAAATTGTTCCAAGAAGCCGTGTTACAGCGCTTTCAGCTTTACTAAACACTGCTGATGTTTATCTAAATGGTGCTTTTTTTTTTTTTTTTTGACCAATTGCGTTAATGTCCTCCTTTACATTAACAAAAAATTAATAGTTTTACCCAGTAAACTAACACATTATTGACACTACCTTACAAATGAACTTCTTTCTGTGACTTTTACAAGTTATTTAATTTTGTAAAACAGACCCATTGGAACTTTCTCATCTTTTACACTCATGTACATGTGACATTAACCAAGTTTTGATTTGTTAGATTAAGTCACATCAATAGCTTCTTTCAGTATAAAAACAAAAGGTTGTCTGTTTATATCTTATTAAATGAGCCAATGTCTTTAATGGCTTGATCTTTTGCATGGATTTAAGAACTCGGCTTATACAGTAAATTTCAAAATGTTTACCAACGTTTGTACCACTGTTCTTATGTTTCACAGACTTTCACAACCCCGACAAATTCATTAATGCTGTGGGTTTGTTTTATCATATTTTAATGATGTCTCACAACAGCCAGAATAAGAAAACATTTAAGTAATAATAGTTATCACTGTAATGCGAGATGCATCTAACTAAAATAAGAGATTTCCTAACTTATTTTTAGTTTTTGTGCTGCAAAGGAAACAAATTAGTCCCATTATGAAATGGTTGAGTGGTTATTTTAATTACCAGGCTGAGGCTTTAATGAGGCCTGCCTGCTGCTGTTGCTGTGATGCAGAAGAGTAGGACCACAGGGGCCGTGACCATGTTGCCATGGGACTGTAGTGAGGAGAGGGACAGGTTTCCCTCTGGTCTTAACTTATGGGTTTTCTCATATGCCATTGGGTATGATAGGCTTATTATGTAGTAAATATAATATTGTTATGCTTGTGTTGGTCATTCTATAAAGAGTTGGCATAGAAAATTACAACATTTTATAGTTATAGGGTAAATTTTATAGCCATAACTCCAGTCTTCAGTGTCACATGATCCTACAGAAATCATTCTAATATGCTGACTTGCAGCTCAAGAAGGATTTCTTCTTATTATCACTGTTGAAAACAGTTGTGCTGCTTAATTATTATGTTTTTTTGGAAACTGTGATAAAACAAAATTTGATGAACAGCATTTATTGAAAATTTGGTATATAAAGTCTTTACTGTCATTTTTGAACAGTTCAAAGCATCCTTGCTGAATACAATTATTAATTTACTTAAAAAAAAATCCCCAAACTTTTGAACGGTAGTGTGTAAATTGTTATTTGTTTTTAGTTAAAAGGCATTTGGAGTTGGTTGAGGGCATTTACTTTTTATTATAATCTCCCTGGTATTACAGAAAGTGTCATTCACTTAAATATTCATGTTTCATAGTGGTGAGCTTTGTGATTTATGGCTAAAGGGTTTTAGATAATTTTCTGAATTGCTACTGGTATTTAGGTATATGTGCTTTTCTGTGCCTCGAATAAAGCTGTTTGACTACAGCAGGCCAAACAGATGTTGCAAATGCTCTTATTTCTCTCACTTTGAATCAGTCATAAGAGTCCCATTTCGAAACTGGCATGACACAGTAAGTGGATAAGGATTCCACACATTCCAGAAAGAGGCTGGATCGTTAGCAGAAATGTGGGATAACGTGTAGGTAGATTGATAAACAAACAGTTCTTGGCCCCAGTGCCGTACTCCCTTCTGACCTCAGTTCAGATTAGGCAAAATGTTTTGCTTTGTGCAGGACGGCCCAGGCCCATTTTCTTTCTCAGGTACTGTGGAGAGGGGTCATGTAAGGCTGAGTTGAGCAACATGTGGTTTCAATCATCTCTCCAGCCTCTTGGGTGTTGGCCAGAGTTAAAAAAGGGATTACAATATGAATTCTAGCAAAAATGAGGAGGATTGAGGATGGATAAATTAGCACAAAGTTTAATACTTATATTATTTTATATTTGAATATTATAGTATTATTATTTTATGTTATGTTTTGTATTATTATAGTGTAGAATTTATAGTATTTAATACTGGGTTTATAGTTCTTTCACATAATTGAATTATTCTTAGACGCTTTTTGTTTTATGTGGCATCAAAGAAAAAGTGATCATCGAATATATTGGGGATACAATCAGGCTGTTACAATTCAGTCCTGTGAGGCTCTGTGGGAGGGAGGAAGATTCGACTGTGGGCTTGTTTGGTTGTCTGCATGATTGCACAATTTCAAACAAAGGTTTTCCTAACTGCACACTCATCTCTTTGTTTCCAAACACACAGATTTGGGATCACACAGATTTTGTGACCCAATATCAAGGCAGGGCTATTTTCATTGCTGGGGAAAAATGACAATCCATAATTCCCCAGTACTTTCAAGTTGAACTAGTTCCTCCTAAAACTGTAGTTCCTCCTAAAGTTTTCAGATACTGTAACAAGTCTTCACTTTCACTTCATAACAAATACTTTCTAACCTTATTTCTAATATTACACTGTACTTTCCATAAATTTAATAAAAAAACCAATGTAAAACTGCTAGAGTAAAAGCCTGTTAATTGGTTCCTCACTAAACCGCACCTTAAAATTGTTAATCCTGCTTTTGCAACTTTTGCAGCCTGCATTTTTATCAGGCAAACTTTGCTAATGTTCACTTCAGTTCAAACGTTTGTAGTGAGTAACATTTTTAAAATGATTTTGAAAGATGTCTGTTTTGCTCACCAAGGCTATATGGTTATTGATTAAAAATAAAATGGAAACAGTAATATTGTGAAATATTACTCAATTTAAAATAACTGTTTTCTATTTTAATATTCTTCTTTATAATTCAATTTATTCTTGTGATGTCAAATCTGAATTTTCAGCATCATTACTCCAGTCTTCAGTGTCACATGATCCTTCAGAAATCATTCTAATATGCTGATTTGCTGTTCAAGAAACATTTGGTATTTCAATGTTGAAAACAGTTGTGCTGGACTCTTTGATGAATAGAAAGTTTAAAAAGAACATTCATTGTAAAATTAAGAAAGATTTTTTTTGTAACATTGTAAATGTCTAAACTGTCACTTTTGATCAATTTAGTGCAGCCTTGCTGAGTAAAATTATTTTTTTCTTTTAAAAAATCATAGTGACCCCAAACCTTTGAACGGTATTGTAAGTCTGTGTGTTTTGACAGTTCTAAACAAAATTTCACAATAATTATTTACATATATTGTAAAATGTTATAGCTGGGTCACTTATAATAGTGGGTCCACGAGAGGATAAAAGAGGTATTCTCAGCATTTGTGTTGTAAATTACCATATTATGTGAAAATTATATTAGATTTAATAGGATAATATGTGTAATTTGTACAATAAAATATTGTAAAAAGGATGAAGTATGACTTACCATATATAATATGAATGAAGAGTAACTGTAGTTTAGATTCTGTATATGCAAGCAGCTGATTCAGGTCTGTTTTTAACACCAGCCGAGTTGTAACACCCAGTTTTTAACAAATCAAATTATGTGAGAATTTAATACTGACATTGAAATGAGTTAAACCTAGTGAAAAGGAGAGCAGTTGTGTAAAAATGATTCTGTGGAGAGGACTGTGCAGTTAAGTAAAAGGACTTTGTGTTTTTTGTTCAGTGGCCAGGAATTTATGTGGTCTTTTAGGATTTACTTGGATCTGGGAACATTCTGCTGGAATGCTTTTTTGAGGGAAAAAGTTTCATTTAACCAGGACTTTGTCTGAAAAAATGTGTACAGAACCGATTGTATACAGAACCGGTTCTTGTTTATAGAACCGATTGTCTACATTCAGCTGTAAAATGATTTTAGTGCACAAACAATCTGTTATGTGTTAAATCTATGTGATTTAATGCTGAGAGAAAGTAGCCCTAAATATCAATAGTCATGATGTTGCCTGCTATGTTTCACTCAGTAATGCATTTGAGGGGAAAGGTCTCCTTGATGAAGACATAATTCATACTTACACATCTTCAAAGCCATTGAGAAGGTGTTTCCGTCTGACACACTTTTACATTTCCATTCATCATACAGCTGCATGTTTTATAATCATGCACCATTTAGTAGAAGACTCTACGGTTTAGTTTACTTTCTCCGTCGCTCTCTTACTTTTCTCTGCTTTCTCACTTTCTCATCTGGCTCTGGCCAGCCAGGCGATGAAACCGCTTCCCACACACTGTTCTCCTCCCACTCACGCAGGCTCACACAGACACAGATGAGTCACATAGCCCCATTCTTCTACTGTCTTTCCCGCTGCACCCCAGTGGGACTCCATTACTGCCCCAAACAGCCCCCACACACACACATACACCGTCCGCATGTGCTGCCAGTCCAAGTTCACTGCCTGTCTCTCCAAAAAAGTGCTTTTCTTTGTAGCTCTTTCTTCTTCTATCTTAAAAAAAAGACTTGCTCGTTACTTCCAGTGCAAAGGGGGCCAGGAGTGTTATGCTTCAAAGGCACAGCGAGGTAACAAGCATCTCATTATGTTGTTAGTTTAGGCTGTGGGCCAGTGTGGGAGTGTGGATGACATCAGCAGTATTGTCTCCCTCCATTCTCATCAGCTGGTCGCCCCTCTGTTGGTGACCACAGGCCACGGCAGTTAGTGACCTGAGAGGTAATGAGGTAAGACATATAGGGTAGAATGGTGGGGTAAAGAAACAAGTCATTCTAGTTTGAAGGGGGGAAGAGATGGTTTGAAGTTAGGGTAGGCAATTTCAGAGAGGTCAGCAATAGTAAGCTAGCTTGGAAAGCATAAGATCCCACCCTTGCTTCAGAGTGCTTTCCAAAGCCACGCCTCCTCTAAAACACATTCGGACTGAATGCAAGGATTTGACGAAATTTTTTGGTCCTGAAACTTCCACAGAAGATATATGTACACTACCAGTCAAAAGTTTTTGAACAGTAAACATTAAAACACATCACACAGTAGTTGTGTTTTGTTCCTGAATTATCATTTGCTTAAATGATTCAATGACTCATTTATCCACCTTATTTTGCAATGAGGAATGTTATGTTACCTCGGAAGAGGGATGTCGTAGCTGTGAATAACGTTACGCCCTATTAAAATTTGAAATGTATATCACACGCTAAAAGTGCTGCATTCCATTTACATTTGAGGTGCGGTCACATTAGCAAAATTCTGGGCAAAACAGGTAAATTGTCTGGTGTGGGCCAAACTTTTTGTAGGCCAAAATGGTGAATTTGTGTGACAAATTTAAACACAAGCTTTTATTTACTTGCTTTTGCAGCTTGAATGTGCATATACAATATTGTGTATAGAGAAGAGGAGCCAACCACTATGGAAAGCCTTGATTTGTGGGATTTTTTGTCCAGTGGTTGTACCTTTAGATAAGCCCAACAATTTGCTGCAGTTACCTCTGCAAAAACCTTTTCACATGTTTGATTCGAGTGGTCTAAGCAAGTTTCTTATGTTCTGTTTTTATTCTGAATAGTTATAATCCCACAGCTCTGCTGTAGTGTGTACTGATTATTTTAACGTTATTTCAATTGTCCTAATTTGCACTAGTGTAAATCGCTCACAGCTTTTAAACACCAGATCCACTGTTACCTCTGCTAATGTCTGCAGGCACTCTGCTGTCATGAGCGAGTCATGTTAAAAGCCTCTCTAAGTGAGTGTGATTGCTCTGGCTCTCTAAACCCAGTATGGACAGGAATTTTGGATGAGGCCCCTGGATGATATTTATAGAGACCCACAATAGTGGGAACGATGCTTAAGTTGAGCCAAATGTTGACATTGCTCTTGACCTTGCTCACTTGACTTGTGTAGACTGTGCACCTGTGCTTTTTGGCATGGCTTAAAGACTTACTAATCTATTGTTGAGGACCATTAAAGGGTAGTTCTCTTTCGAGTGGAATTCAATGCCGCATCATGGCTTGACACTATGGAATGGTTCGTGTGAGCTGGTGTCTGAAGCACGTGTTTACACACGCCAGTCGCCGTTTGGCTGAGTGTGATGACGTAGCGACGTAGCATAGTACATCACCAAAACCATCAATAGACGCCATGACAGCGTGTTGCCAGCTTCTTTGTCTTCAGAAGCCGTATGTGTGAGCAGCCCACTCAGTCAGTTGCGTTTGAGGAACTGCTCGAGGTTGTTACTCGTGCTGTGGCCAAGTTAAACCTGGAGTGGCTTGATGAAAAGAGACCGGTCACACAGTCCAAACTAGATGACCGCTATTTGACATCTGCCCGAGAGCAACCTTCACGCTGTTATCTCTGTTCTTCCCGGACTGTCTAGGTCTTGCAAGAAGCCGTACTCGGCACGAGTGCATACGCAGGCCACCTTGACATACTCTACGGTGGTCGGTATGCACAAACACGGGTTTAGTGTGGTGCCAAGGGTGGAAGAGATGGTCTGTTCTGGTCTGATCAGTGATGTGGTTAACACTGTTGTTGACAGATACCAGGAGGCTAAGAAGCAGTCAGTGTTCAGGGAATTAATCCCTCGCTGCTTCCAGGAGTTGGCACCATCCACCAGCCGCTCCAGGTCAGGGCACAGTGATAGGAGAGAAGAACAGAAAGCCAGCATGGTGCCCGTGTCCCCCTGCCCCCATGCGTAAAGATAAGAGGGCTGGGAAGTGTGCTCAGGCATATCCATCCCGAGGGAGACAGGATCTCAGATCTGTTATCTCTTCTAGTATCCTGACAATCCTGGGCCCTGGCCCCTGAGGGTGTCCCCTCCAGGGGAAGGTCTGTGCACACCACAACATTGTGGGCCGACTTCCCCAGGGCCCACAGCAGGTGTTTCTACTCACCCTGCCACTAACCATGACTCGAGGGGTAGAGGCGCCCAACAGGCTATTCACCCCATCTTTGCTCAAGAGTGATTTGAAAATTTGTCCAGTTCAGGTTGCTGATCCAATTTGAGGACTGGTTTGTAATAGAAGATCTGAAGGACGCATCAAAAAGTTGGTGATGCAGGCACGGCTGTCTCCTGCATGTGTAAAATCTATCCTAAATGCTATGAAAGATATCAAGCTAGGTCAGGAGCTCTCAGTTCTTAAAGTTCAGAGGCTGTTACGTCTCTCGGCAGCAGTGGCCAAATGCTGTCACTAGGCCTGCTACACATGATACCATTCCACTTTTGGCTCAAGAGCAGGGGATTCCATACTCTGATCCATCCCTCCAGGGTTGTAAGGGTTTGGAAGGAGCCATGGTTCCTGAACAAGGGCAACTTGCCATGGCAAGACTCTAACGATGGATGCTTCCCTCACTTGATGGGGTGTGGTTCTTAATGGCCATCCAGCCAGTGGGTTTTGAGGGGACCTTCATCTTCACTGGCACATAAATTGCCTAGAAATGAGGACAGTGTTCCTAGCACTGAAAATCTTCCTCCCGCTCCTGAGAGGCTATGATGTGTTGTTCTGCACTGGGTTTAAAAGGGGTTTAAAAACTTTAAAAAGGGTTTCCGTTGGGAGACATCCTCTGGTGTCCTAGTTCTTGTGTGGTGCCAGACAACTGAGGCCTGGTTGTGAGTTCTGTCCTGGTCCTAGCATTGGTCTTGGGTGTGTTTGCAGATGCTACATTTGAGCCTTAGGAATCGGTTTTAGAGAAAATACTAACCCTCAGGGTGGCCCGCTTATTAACATTGACTTCGCTAAAGAGAGTAGGAAATTTGCAGCCCCTGTCAGTTGCCTCTTCCTGCCTAGACTTTGCTCCAGATAATGTCAAAGCTTTACTGTACCCTAGACCGGACTATATTCCGCATATTCCATATATTTCTGGTCAGCCAGTTGTTTTGCAGGCTTTCTTCCCTCCACCTCATGAGATGCAAGAGAAAGAAAGTCTGCGATTGTTAGTCTGGTCCGTGCTTTCAAGGTCTATGTCCACCACTCAGGACAGTGGCGTAAGTCCTCTCAGCTTCTGGTCTGCTTTGGGGGCCAGCAATTGAAGGAATGCGGTCACCAAGAAGTGCATCTTGCACTGGATCACAGATGCGATCTCCCTCTCCTATGAGGTGCGCAGAATAGCTTCAACTCTAGGAGTTAGGCCCCACTCTACTAGGAGTGTTGCATTATCCAGAGCTCTTGCTCGGGGTGCACCATTGCATGATGTTTTTGCTGCAGCAGGCTGGTCCTCTCTGCACACATTCATCAGGTTCTACAGTCTGGATATGGATTCAACCCCAGGGTTTTAGGTCCTTCAGGGTTAATCTGCTCTCAGCCCATGCTTACAATTGTCTGTGCAGGAACACTGCCTTGTGGGGCAGGCACTGTCCAGTGGCATGACGAGGTTGGCATTAAAGTTCCCATAGCATCAAGCCATGACACAGTGTTGAGTTCTACTTAAAAGGGAATGTCTCTTGGTTTTTGGGCGAATTAATCCTTTAGCATTAATGTTGGAATGTTATTTATACTACAAATTTTAATTTAATTGTATTTTTTTTTTTTTAAGATTTCTTTAAAATTTTATTCAAATAATATCATAGTGCCAACAGCAATCTTGCATACACCTGCTATCAATCTAAAAATGTAATGGAGGTATTACATATTTCAGTGTAAATACCTGCATTATTTAAATGGATTCATTCAATGACATCGCTATTCCATTATTCTCAGATATTCAGGAATGCTACGAAGTTACCCTGCAAATGAATGCAGCACAAAATGGAGTTAAAGACAGCAGCTCTGTGGACACATGGGAGGTAAGAGCCCCAGAGAAAGGGCAGCTTTATTTTATCACATCATTATTTACTCACCCTCATGTCGTTCCAAACCCTGATATCTTTGTTATCGTATATACAAGTCTGATCTTTCTAGTTCTCAAGTTCAAGTCACTGACTCGATCCAGTTAAAGCAGTTAACAGCTCACAGCAGGTGAAGATTATCAGTGAATATCTTAAATTAACCTGTTAATTTTGTAGCACAAGGTCATATGGACCATTTTTATGATACTTTTATGGTGCATTTATAACCAATAACAGTGATTAGCACAGACACAGGTTTAGAAAAAACTGAAGGGAAGTTTACAGAGAAATACTGGACAAAAAATAGAAATAAGAGGGGAAAATGAAAGAGAGAGCATGCGGAAGTTACAGACACTACAGAACATTAGTCATACCTAGAAAGCACTGCAGTGATAACACCAAGTGCTCCTCAGTGGGCTGTGTGATGATGTCACCAGGACCTTTCGTTACAAGTGTCTGCAATCATGTGACCATGCAAAGTATTTATAGGGGGAATACAAAAAATAACCAACTTCTGTCTGGATTCTGTTAAAAGCAACTGCAGTGAGGGAGGATCACTCTGTGGTCTCTCTGAGGGTACACACTAACATACACTTGGGTTTGACTAAAATAGTCTCAATTCGTGCAGTACAGCAGCGCCCTATGACTGATGTTTTAAAAGATGATAGAATGAAGTTTCAGATGATCCAAAATTGGGCTGAATTTTTGTCTGATTTCTGTGGCATTATTACATTTTTTGGTGTAAATAATTTTTTTTTTTTTGGTGTAGCAGACAGCTTCACAAACTTACTTTGCTGGTGAGCAGCACCAATCTATCTGAAACTACTCTAAACCATCAAGGAAACTTGTGCAGGTCTAAACTGTTTATTTTTCTTTCTTTTTTTTTATTTAAACAGGGAAGAAAGCAATTTCTATAGCTTCTTTTAAGCGTACAGTGTTTAGTGAAATTAGAAAATTAGGCTAGAATATCAGGGTAAAATTTTACATCCAAAATATAGTATTATAACTTGAAATAGCTGAAAACCCTGCACAACAATTATGTAATGGTAATGTTTTTTTAAGACCCATGAACTAAGTCTGAACTCAAATTTAGAATGTACTCTAAAGATGTCAGTAATCGCAAGAATGCACTGGATGGATATGTTAGTGTAGATGACAGAGATCTATGAGTGTTTCACACTGCAAAAAAAAAAAAAAAAAATTTACTTAATCAGTAATTTTGTCTTGATTTTCATTAAAAATACCTAAACATCCCATAAAAGAAGAATATAGAATATATTTTGAATACGTTTTATTTTTACCTTTTGCTTGCTTGGTTAAAGGATGTTTAGGAATGTTCACATATTTTTACTAGTTTGAAAAAACTTATGCAATAATTATGATTTCCCAAAGCAAGATTTTTTTTTTAGTGGTTTCACGCAGTTGCTGCATATTTGTTTGCTACACATTCATGATGCGACTCTCTATTGGATTGAGATCTGGTGACTGTGGAGGCCATTTTAGTATAGTGAGCTCATTGTCATGTTCAAGAAACCAGTTTGAGATGATTTTTGACATGGCACGTTATCTTGCTGGAAGTAGCCATCAGATGGTGGGTACACTGTGGTCATGAAGGAATGGACATGGTCAGCAATAATACTTAGGTAGGCTGTGGCATTTAAAAGATGCACAATTGGTACAAGAGGCCCAAATTGTGCCAAGAAAATATCCCCCTCACCATTACACTATAATCAGCAGCCTGGACTGTTGATGCGCACAAGGCAGGATGGATTCATGCTTTCATGTTGCTTTTGCCAAATTCTGACCCTACCATCTGAATGTCATAGAAATTAAGACTCATCAGACCAGGCAAAGTTTTTCCTTCTGTTGTCCAATTTTGGTGAGTCCGTGCAAGTTGTCGCCTCAGTCGTCTGTTCTTAGCTGACAGGAGTGGCACCGGTGTGGTCTTCTGCTGCTATAGCCCATCTGCTTCAAGGTTCGACGTGTTGTGTGTTCAGAGATGCTCTTCTGCAGACCTTAGTTGTAATGAGTGGTTATTTGAGTTACTGTTGCCTTTCTATCAGCTTGAACCAGTCTGGCTATTCTCCTCTGACCTCTGGCATCAACAATGCATTTTCGCCCACAGAACTGCCGCTCACTGGATATTTTCTCCCTTTTTGGACCATTCTCTGTAGCCCTAGAGATGGTTGTGCGTGAAAATCCCAGCAGATCAGCAGATTCTGAAATACTCAGACCAGCCCATCTGGCACCAACAACCATGCCACGTTCAGTCACTTAAATCACCTTTTTTTCCCATTGTGATGCTCAGTTTGAACTTCAGCAGATCGTCTTGACCATGGCTGCATCCAAAAACTTAGGCAGCTGACTTGTTGCCTCGCTGCCTTATAGGCAATGACTTTGCAGGCAGTGACTTTGCTCACAAAGGTACCTCATGAAACTGATTTTGTGAGGTACTGACTTCTGAGGCAACATAACAGTTTAATGATCTACAGTAAAATAGCTTTGGTGATAACTAAGCAAATATTTAATTACTACAATATTAATTTTCCACTAGAATTACATCAGAAGTGGAAAATGTTGGTCAAAAACATACATTTACACACAAACTGACCAGAAACCGCAACTTTCAGACGCCATCTTTATTTTTCTAGCTCAAATGTCACAGAATGGAAAGCACAGGATTGTGGGATATCAAAGGCAACGAAGGATACATCTGTGCTGCCTTCAAAAATCGATTAGATGGCGGTATCTGAAGAGACAGGAAGTGAGGCTAATGCTAGCTGCATCTCATTTCGGAGGCTGCATTTTTCAGAGGTCGCATTTGAAGGCTGCATACGTCATCAAAGATGTCTTATTTAAGAAAAGTAACCGTGATAAAATTGACTTATTCCTAATGAGGTGTAAAATACTGTAATTTCTTTCTTACTTTGCAATCTAACGGTTAATTGACTTAAATCAGACCACCCTGATGACATATGCAGCCTTCAAATGCGATCTCTGGAGGACAGAGCCTTAAAAATGAGACGCAGCTATGGGATTCGGACTTGCCTCGATGCCTTCCTACCTTGGAATGCCCATGTATACATGCCTAAATGCATTTAGTTGCTGCCATGTGATTGGCTGATTATTTATTTGCGATAAAGAGCAGTTGAACAGGTGTACCTAATAAAGGTGGCCGGTGTGTGTGTGTGTGTATATGTATGTTATAATTTTAATTTTATTGTTTTAAATTGGTTGTGGTAGATGCTCAGGTAAAAACCAAGCAATGATTGATATTTATTCAGTTTTGGTTGAGGAAAAAACATTAAAACAGTCTCTGTGAGTATAATCTACACACCATTTCAAATCCCCAACTGGCAGTTTCCAGAAGCATCATCCTATTGTGACACATGTTCCACAAATATACTGCAGGGGTCACTATGTGATGTGTGGTGGAGAGCTTCACAGGCCTTAGTGTGAGTGTGTGTCCAGGCACAGCCCTGTTCTCTGGTTCTCTCTGAGCAAGCTAGGCTGGTTCTGAGTGAATGTCCAGCTCAGGCTTCATTAGCATTCATAGCGTGCGGTCACCTGAGAGACGTTAAATGAAATGAGTCTGCAAATTCCCCGATTTGGTGCAGAAGGAAGGAAAAAAAGACCCTGGAATAATTTACAGCACAATCATTACAAAGCCTTTGTGTTAAACAGCAAAGGGCAGTGTGTCTTCCCTTTCATTTTTTTTATATTAGCTACAGTTACAGTTAGTAATATAACAGTGTTACATAATTTGGTGTAAGTGTTATGTCTGTGAATATTGGCTAAAATGTTCAGTTAAATATACAGGTCTATCAAGCTGTAATAATCCAGCCCCAGTATATATTGCGAGCAGTATGTCATGTGTCAGCAGTGATTCAATGGCACTGGGCACCAGCAGCGCCTCCATGTTCCTCTCTGGGTTTGAGACTGCAGCAATCCTGCATGTTCTCAGCTGCAGTGTCCCATCCCGTAGCTGAGCTGATGATAATATGACGGCAAACCCGGGGGTTGGCAACCATTTCTCAATTCAATTCATGGTGGTCCAATGAAGGCAATGATAAAAACGGTAAATTTGCTTTGTGTTTTAGTTATATGTTGCCTGAAAGCAGTTTTTTTTAATGATTTTAGATGTGACTTTATTTGTGCTTTGTTGCATCAACTTAAATGGGTGTGGCTTGGCCTAATGCTGCAAACCTGCATGCCTCTGTGTGTCTGTGTTTAAATGAACACACATTGAGAGTCAGAATAGGACAGATCCTAAAAGAACATTCTAGAGTTGAGTTTGTTACCATTTTGGAAGGGAAAGTGAGAGTCTTTGTTCCATCTGCTGTCATGGCCTTTTCCAAAGACTGCCCTCTGCTGCCTGTGGCCTGTGACTGCGGCATAAATTATGATAAACAGGTAGGAACTAATCTGATCGAGTTCTGGCCCTGGTTGAGCGTCTTTTGGTATATGCTATATAATGACAGCTTTTGAGAGATTTTATAGTTGTGGATAGTGGTCAAAAATTATGTTTTAGTGTGTGTGTTTTTTCATTATGTTTGGTGGCACTTGTTTTCTCTTTTGGTGTCTGTCCATCCAAACCATCTTGCAAATGGTGATGTTAGCCTGTCTGCACTATTATCTGTTCACATGACAAATAACTATTTTTGCCCATACTGGAATATTCCACAGCCCAAGAGCTGTTGTTCAGTTATTAACATTGATGATTGTTTTAATGCGTCACTCAACATAGACAATTGTGTGTTTAATCTTGAATATTTGGTTACATCAATTTATTTAATTTGTATTTTTTTTGTCTATCTATGCAATCTACTGATTCTGTGTAATTTGTACTTGCAGACTTCGGTTGAAGAGGGTGTGTCACGTGTGCGTGTGACCAGCAGGAGGAGCTCTCAGAAGGTGGAGAGAGTGGCTGGACTAGTAAGCCGCTCCCATGTGGAGGCACCAAAGGTTAGTGGCTGCTGAACACCGGAATACTACTTTTTACAAAAATAGATTTATAACATATAACATGTTGCATAAAGTCTAAACTGGCATAGGGATTTGTTTATACTTTGATGTCTAGTACATCTCATGTGTCAGTGCTCAGCAATTAACAATTAAGGACGGTCTGATGGCCTAGGATCAGTGTGAGAAAGTTTCAGCTTGTTGGAACACAATGCACTGTGCTGCTTTTTAATCGGTTGTCTATATAAACATAGACTAGAAGGACATATTTAACCTTTCTCTATTTTCAGTGTCTTTTGCTTGAGTGCTGCATTTTTAGATGTTGTCTGAAGTTAGATGAATGAAAAAGCAGAACAGTGGAATGAAAAAAAACATGTTCTGTGTGAACGACCTACCAGCATGGGTTGTTATGCCTTGGAAACTTAAAAATGTAGTTTTGTGCGATCTACTGAACATTGTTGTGACTGATTCTACTAATTTAGAAAATATGATTACATTATCTTGATGACTAAAAAAATATGTGGTTTTGCATCAGTTAGAATGGGCTGGAAAATTATAAACAAATGACTGTATGCCATCCTTTTCCAGTGTTTGGATTTATAGCAGTCACTCACTGCATTAAATTATAGTATCATAATTTCATCATGTTATTGCAAATTAAAAACCTAATACATTATTGGTAACACTTTAGTATGGGGAACACATACATTCACTATTAACTACAACTTTTGCCTTTTAAACTCGTTAGTTGCTGTTTATTATTATTGATAATTAGTAAGTTAGTTGTTGTAGTGGTTAAAGGAACACTCCACTTTTTTTGAAAATAGGCTCATTTTCCAACTCCACTAGAGTTAAACAGTTGAGTTTTACCGTTTTCGAATCCATTCAGCCGATCTCCGGGTCTGGCGGTACCACTTTTAGCATAGCTTAGCATAGTTCATTGAATCTGATTAGACCGTTAGCATCTCGCTCAAAAAAGACCAAAGAGTTTTGATATTTTTCCTATTTAAAACTTGACTCTTCTGTAGTTACATTGTGTACTAAGACCGACGGAAAATGAAAAGTTGTGATTTTCTAGGCCGATATGGCTAGGAACTATACTCTCGTTCCGGCGTAATAATCAAGGAACTTTGCTGCCATACCATGGGTGCAGCAGGCGCAATGATATTCCTTTAAGTTTAGAAACGGAGTATATTAAAGGGATAGTTAAAATTAAAATTCTGTCATCATTTACTCACCCTCAAGTTGTTCCAAACCTGTATACATTTCTTTGTTCTGCTGAACACAAAGGAAGATATTTGGAAGAATGTTTGTAACCAAGCAGATCTCACCCTTCATTAACTACCATAGTATTTTTTTCCCTACTATGGTAGTCAGAGGCGAGATCTCTTTGGTTACAAACATTCTTCAAAATATCTTCTTTTGTGTTCATCAGAACAAAGAAATTTATACAGGTTTGGAACAACTTGAGGGTGAGTAAATGACAAAATTTTCATTTTTGGGTGAACTATCCCTTTAAGGAATGTAGAATATGGTCATGCAGAATAGGGCATTAATTTTTGCATTATAAATACTTATAAACAGCCAATATGCAAGCTAATAAGAATTTTTCCCCATACTAAAGTGTTACCACATTATTTTTATAAAGAAAACTTTAATGAAAGCATAAAATAAAATTCACTCTAACATATTAAAACATTGTTAAAAATAAAAAAAATAAAGTCTGGGCCTCTGAAAATATCAAGATGGCAAATAGACATCTTTATTGTTGTGCAATTTAATACCTATGAATGCGATGCAATCATAAAACACATTTCCATTGGTAAAATTTTGACCACAAGCTGATTTCGAGATGTTTTTCATGATGCATATTCATATTGGTGAATGCATATGGATGGTTTAAGTGCAGTTGTGTCAACATATGTAGATTGTAGTCTAGGCTGCAGTGAAATAAGCCATGATGACGCTGTAATCACACAGTTTTTCAGAAATACTCACAACAATCAGGTTCTACTATATCATGGCAGCTCTCATTTTCATGTCCTCCCAATCACAGCACCCCCAGCGGCATGTGGCGGCACAGTGCCTGTGGGCACTGGCGTTTCAGATGAGCGGAGATCTAGTGCGAGGGATGGGGGCGTGAGGTGGAGATGGCAGTGTGGGTGTGGTCTCGGGTCGTGGCTGAAGAGCGTGGGACCGCTGCGTTGAGAACAGAGAGCCTCCATTGTCTACATCAAAGCGCAGGCTCTCTGCAAGGCAGCAGCGTTCTGTTGACAGCAGGGCTGGCTGATGCTGAGCTGAATGTGGTGTCGTGTCTTCCACACATTAGGAGGGGTATGAGGTGGAAGGGAGGGATGAAGAGAAAGCTGCAGAGGGAAAGCGAGTGGGGGAGGATGGGGGAGCGAGGCGAGGCGAGGGCCGGTGCAGTGCAACGCAGTTAGAGCTGGAACGGACACCTAGAGCTCAGCCTTCCGCATGTTGCCATGGAAACCAAATTCCTCCCCCTACTTGCATCCCTACAGACTGGCTGCCTCTCTCGCTTCTGCTCTCTCTGTCGCTGTTTTCCTGCATCTTTCTGCGTCTCTCATATGCGTTCGGCCACATAACATGGCAAAAATGTGTGTTTTGCATCCGACAGGGTGTTTATGCAACGCTTGAGATGGATGAATGCATAATTAACAATGCAAAATGTGTATTTCACAACACAAAGGAACCTCTCTCTGAATTCAGAGCCCTCTCTATGATCATGTTTTCTCATTCCCAGTTGTTCATCAGCGAACATTTTTTGAGTTACCCTCCCCCAGAGTCATTTTCAGTCCAGTCATATCTTTCTCATGTTGCATTCCCTCTTTACTTTTTATTTTGCTCTTCTCTGTTTATCCTGCTCTCTGGGCCCATGCACGATTCTTTTACTCATCCCTCTTCTCAACACATACAACACCTCACCACGTACACAATGCAGCTAAATACAGATGTCACTCCTCTTCTGAGTGCTTAATCCTGTTTTTTACACATACAGCTTGTTTAGGTGAGCGACAACCACATTTTACGACCAAATTCACTCTGAACAAAGTAGTGGGATCCAAACTGAACAATAAGTTGTTTATGACGTATTTAAAAGCAGAGCACTAACATAGTTACGCACACCACACACTGTTCGGTTAAATGAGTGAGATTTGTAAAATTAATTCATTGCTCAATTAGACATTACATATGTGAGTTAATTGTGATAAGACTTTCAGGTGTGTTATGCAAGTCGCCATCTTTATTTCTGTAGTCACTGTCTGTCACTAGGGCTGCACGATTTGGCAAAAAAAATGTAATTGCGATGTTTCTGACAAATATTGCGATTTAAAATGTTTAAAAAAAAAACAAAAACAAACTCCAGGTTTGCTGTACTTGTTTGTAGGGCTGCACAATTTGGCTCAAAATTTTGTGATTATATATCAATATAACTATAAAATAATATTATTAATATTAATTATTAGTTATATTTAGTAATAACAATTATTATAATTATTACTAAATACAAATATTAAACAGTATAAGAAATCAGTAATATTTCATTGTAAAATAAATAACTCTCCAGGTTTTATGTGCTTTTTTGTAGTGCTACAAAATTTGGCCAATTTTTTTTTATTATATATCAATGACTATAAAATAATTATCATAATAAAGTAATAATAATTATTATTATTACTAAATATAAATATTTAACAAAATGAGTAATTAGTAATATTTCATTGTAAAAAAATGCTATTTCAGAAAAAATATAATAATAATTGTTTATAATGCAACTGTAAAATTACAAATTATAATCTTTTATTTTGGAGGAAAACTGCAGGGAGCCCTTAAAGTTCCTATTTTGTTGACAACTGGTTTATAAGCGCTTCTCAGTACAAGTTTGGGAAGATGGTTGGTGCATGTTGTGTTTTCAAATGCACTGTGTCAAGCAGGGGTGCGTTTCCCAAAGCGAACTATGGTCGCAAGTTCCGTCGTTACCAACTATGCTTTCGGGAAACGCACACCAGATGGGGCCGAGAGCCATGGGAACGGAGTGAGGCCGGTGGTGCGAGTGTTAATGGTGCCAGTCTCAAGTCCCACGGAGGAGGTCTGGAAGGAAATAAGGATGAGGGATGCCAGTGAAGGGAGAGAGAGGACCGGGCCTGGGACATTTAAGTTGTTTTGTTTATGTTTATGCGACGCTTACTTTCGTTTTGTTGTTAATTTTGTCATTAAAACTTGATATTCAATGTTTGCCGGTTCCCGCCTAATCTGAGCCTTGAACGTTGCGAGCCAAACTAAGAGCACATGTAAAGATGAGTTCATTCATGTAGAGCAGCGTTTACTGTGAACTGGGCCGCTCTGAGATGCTGAAAACACTGGATCATGAGCTGTGTAAAAGAACACAGTTCTGCGCTTTGTTCTAAAACATGCAGCGCATACTGTATATTTATTTAATTAAATCACAGCCTTTGCAATTTGATAATCAGACTAAGCCATATCTCAATTTCGCGATTAATTGTGCAATCCCAAAAACTGCCTCTGTGAACGTAGCCTCAGAGAATGATTATTTAGGGGATTTGTTCAATGCGGCTACCACTCTCGGACCTTGCAGTGTGCACGTGGCCCTTATCAGACCCACTCTTCTCTTCAAGACCTCTCAGTTCTCCAGTCATTTCACAAGCATCTCATACTCCCTTTCTTTCTTTTCCTCTCTCTCTTTCTCTCATTTCCCTTATCATTACGCTGTCAGTCGGATGTGCGGTGTTTGGTGCAGCAGCTGTTTTCTGTCACCAGGCCTATTAATAGGAGTCACAGCCTTCACAGGCACTTTAGTTTATTGTGTCAGTGTGAAGGAGCAATGACTCGATGAGTTACAAGCGTTTAGGTGAGAACCCAAAACCCTTTCTTGGCCTTGCAGCGGATGACTTGCCTCTATAGCCATGCACATGCAGTCGAAATCTATAGTGGTTGCATTTATGTCATGCATTAATAATTATGTTGCCTATTCAATAAGAAATTCTCCTGACTATAATCACTGTCTTTCAAAGGCTGCTCTGCACCTGTTTCATACAGCGATTCTCTGTGGTTCATTCAAAGGAAACCTTCAAGAATGTAACTGCCCCTTTAAGACTGCCTGTGTCTCATCTCGCCTTATTTGGACATGCATCCTGTCAGGTGACAAGAGTGCAGTCACATGGGCTGCTATGAAAATGCACAGAAATTCCAGAAATTTTCTATAGATACCTTCGATGTGAGAGAATATGTGGGGGTTGTGAGGCCAGCTGGGGGGTTTATATAATGTGGGAATGTAGAAACTGACAATAAGGCTGTCAGATATGTGATATGCTGTGTGTAATAAAGTAGAATCCTTTTGTAAAACCATCACACAATCATTCTCATTTATTTCATAAATCAACAGTAGGCTTCCTTCCAATTTCTCAAGAGTAGGTCAGGTTGGTTTTCGTTCTCCAGGAAAGATGTGCCAATTTACTGAGACATGCAGTATAGAATTATAAATAATGTGTGCAAATGTATATTTTAAACTAATACTCTGAATTCTTAGTCAAAGAGCAATCTTAATCATCAAGCAGATAGAGGGTGCATTCTTAAATTGTCTCTTTTTTTAACCATCCATCTGTAGTAATGTTCTTCATTCAGCCTGGGAGGATTCATCTGTCTCTACCATCACACACTCTCTCACTATGTGGTCGTTTGCAAGAGAGAATAAGGTTGCAGATAGAAATGACTACAGTTTTAAATGCATAAATCAGCCATAATAAAACATGCTATACCAGCTTTAAATCTAATAATATTTATAGCACAGATTTGCACTGGATTTACATTTGCAAATATAATTATTGTAGCAAGAACGTCTTAGATGACATTTAAGAGTTGCTTAAATGTTACTCGCAACGCATGGCCCCTTTACATGCATTAAACTATAAGCATTTTTGGCAGCAGTTGTGGTTCAAGGTTTTGATCATCCTTTGTGGTGAGTGTACTGATGATATTCTAGCCGATATTGACAGACTTGGCCATTGATTGGCTGTGAATGTTTTTTTTTTAAGATCTGATATTATGTAATTCTTTAAGGAGCAGCATTTTCCCCTAGAGGTACTAGAAACGCCCACATGCACTCACACTCTGGAAGCTACCGACACAAACACATGGCATAATGCAAGCATGTAATGCATGCATATAAGCACGCTCTGCTTCCCTGCATTCCGCTTTCCTCTTCATCCTTGGCCAGCTACATTAAAAATTCCTCTATGGAGACCATGTAAGTCTGCATCCTATAGAAGAATATGCTGTATAGACAAGGGGAGCAGAGGGAACAGGGTGGTCGCAACGTGCCCAGTCATGTGTGCTGTGATGAATATGCTTGCATTGCCTTTTTTCAGCCACCAAGCACCACCCGTACGCTTCCCATTGGCTTTGGCAATGTTTGTGTGTGCTACTCACGCCATTTTGATCTCTGATTGGCCTTTTACATTTTTTTTTTTTTTACATTTTTTTGGCAGACGCTTTTATCCAAAACAACTTACATTGCATTATACTATACATTTGTATCTGAGTATGTGCAATCCCTGGGATCGAACCCACAACCTTGGCATTGCTAGTGCCATGCTCTAACCACTGAGCTACAGGAAAGCACGGCAAGTCCTTCCTCCTGAAAATCGAAAAGTTTGCCGGAATAGTATAGCGTGATAATGAAGTGAGTTACCGTTGCATATAATAAAGTGTGGCTGAGCCTGCTGTTTGTGCCTCCTGGTGGGGTTGGAATAGAATAGTGTGCAGTGCCTATTAGAACTGACTCAGCCACAAAAACAAGCAAATTCACACATGCATAAACAGAGAAAAACACACACAAATGTCCATGCGTGCATATAGTCACATTAGAAAACACTATTGTTCATACTCAAGCACATTTTGAAATGGTATAACAGTCTAAAAGGGCCAGCATCGGGTTTGATTCAGCTATGAAATTGTGTAATATCAGTAACCCTTTCAAAATCCTCAAATGTTGGGTCACCTGGGTACCTTGTAATCAAGTTAATATGTTTTTTTTGTAAAGGCAATACCTTTAGGTATGCAGATCTTCATTTCCACTGTCGATAAATTCAGTAATATCTCCTCTATATTTAAAGAAACAAACATAACTGTGCAACTCAACAGTTTATTAGTCAACATTCTGTAGCTACCAATGTTTTCAATAAGCAACTTTCTAAAATGGTGCAGTTAATTTGATGAATCAATTTCTGGATTTATTACTTTACTATAAAAATACACATTCCATACCGATTGAAGAAACGTTTTTTTATTTTTTTTTATTAACATTTCATTGAAATGAAACATTTTAAATCAGCCAAAGAGAAACTAATAAGATAACCGAATCACTGCACCTTAAAGATGAATAACAAATCATCAAAAGATAACAGCACTCTACAGAGCAAATCTTAACAGGAGATAAAAGCGAAAACCAATGTGTCTTTCAAGTAAAGTTTGTTAACTCGGCGGCCATATTTGCAACGCCTCTATTTCGGGCATCCAAGACCAAGTCCTGTCTACTTGAATGGGGAAATCCTGAAATCTCAAAAAATGATTGCCACACTCACATTTAAATAACATGTTTAAAATCAGCAAAAATCTGACATGAACTGTTGCATAAATGGTGTTTCTTATTCTCAAAAAGCATTATAAAGCTTATTAAGGTGCAGTCCTAAGCAATCATCTCAGGACATTGACTATTCTCTAGCAACCAGAGCTTCTAATGGCAGCTGCATTGATGCATTGACTTTACCAATTGGCGATTGGCTCTTTTATTTGTAAGGTAGTATTTGTTCTGCCATATTGCATGTTGCACTTTTTCCCATTCATAAGTACTATGAGTGCTTGAAAATATGGAGCACAATTTTTCAGATTTGGCTATATCAAGTTCAAAATATGAATGTATGTATGTCATAATCAAATGTTTTCATTATTTTGATTTATTTTATTCTTTGAAGTCAAATCTGCTTCTGTCTTTGATGTATGCACTATTTCATCATCAAGCATTTTAAATTTTTTCATAGCTAGTTTGTTGTGTCTAAATTGCATGGTTTAGTTTATCCTACAGTGAACTGACAAATGAACTTAATACACAAATAAATTAAAACATGGTCTTCTGTCAGACCCTTACTGTAGCTCGTCTCAGGTATAAACCCTCAAGTCAGGTCTTTAGTCTTTCTTACAGTGAAACCGTGGAGCTGAATAATGTGCTCTCTGCATCTCCATTCGTGTTTTGTGTGCTGGCTGATTTTCAAGTGCGCTGGCCCTTTAAGAGCAGTCACTTAAGCAGTCAGTCCTGTGTTGGTGCTGCTGCTGATGGCTGTGCTGTGAGTTGATTGGCTGTGGCTGTCAGGGCTGAGGTGCTGGAGGGATGCTGCTACGCATCTCTCTCTCTCTCTCTCTCTCCCTCCCTCCCTCTCTCTTTCGCTTGCTTGCATCCCTTCGTATAATCCACATCTAGGGCAAGCAGGCTGAGAGTCAATCCAGTGCTCAGCTCCTCTCTGCAGGCTGGGAAAAGAGTAAGAGAAAGAAGGCAAGAAAACGCTTCCCAAGGCAGGAGGAAACGCAGAAGGAAGAAATCTGGCAAGCAGAGACATACAAAGGAAGATCTGATCACGGATATCATTTATATATAGAGAAATTGTTTATATATATATATATATTTGTACACACGCATATCAATATTTATAGAAATATATATGTATACATATATACCTGTATATAACTGTATTTGTGCTTGTCTGTTTATATTGATATTTTTATATGTATTTGTGTGTGTGTAAATATATACATATATAAACAAATGAATATATATATCTATGAATTTATATACATATCACTGTGAACCAACAGAAGCAGGAAGAGAACTCGACCATCGGGGCTGGTCTCTGATTCCGAGATCATACACACTATTTTTAGCATTATTTTTCCAAACCTTTTGCATCGACCGGAGGAAGACTACCAAGCTTTTTCTATTTTTCATCGCCCTGTTGCTACCTCCTCATCTCTTTTTTTGGATCAGGAGGAACAAAGAGGAGGATAACAGGGTTTGTGAAGATTCCTGCCATTTGTGCTACCGTTCCGTGAGTCGAGTGGCACTGCGCGCTGTATTTGATCTAAGCAGGCAGCAGCAGCAGCAGTGAGATAGAAAGAGACAGAGAGCGCCGCACCGTGTGAACTAGCCAGCATGCACAAACATCATCACTGCTGCAAGTGCCCAGAATGCTATGAAGTGACCCGCATGGCCGCCCTGCGCAGGATGGATGCCCCGGCATATGGTGACTGGCAGCCCGAACCCTACGGATACCCGGCCGGCTATGGGGGCGGCCAGACCTTACCGCCCCAAACCTCGGGTGGAGGAGGGGGAATGGGTGGAGGGGGCACTTTGGGGAGAAGTAAAGGGAAAATGATGTCAGCTGGGGGTCCTGGAGGTCCCAACCCCAAGAACCAATCCAAGGGCGGCCCCAAGGTGAATGGTAACAACTCAGGAGGGCAAGGAGGATGGTGGCCCGAGTGCACCTGTTCCAACCGGGACTGGTACGACCAGGTAAATGCCGTTTCTGGGCCGCTGGGGGCTTTGAGAGTAGGCAGCAGGCGGTAGGCAGTTGGTGTATGTGGTTGCTAGGTCGAAACTAAGCAGAATCAGCAAGCTCCCCTGTAGCTTCTAGAAGATGCATCGTTTTTTTTAAGGGATTCATCCAGTGTAGATCCTTCATACTGCATGTGCGGTAATCTTACAGTATGCCCGTCAAGATTGATCCTCGCACAGAACGAGTTTAATCTTCATGTATTTACTGCTCCATCAGTGCTTTATGGTTTCATCAATCCCCTACGTACATACTTATCTAAACCGTCATCTGACAAGGATTGACAGGGCCGCTGTGACCACGCAACAAGTGAATGTAGTTCCGCCAATTTAATCCAAGGATGCTTGAATCCAGCCAATGCTGCTGACCAGGCTAAACACATCATCAAATGTAATATCCAATGAGTAATGGATTCTTATTCTAGATTTGCGAGATGAAGATGTGGGTGTTTTATGGATCTGACGATGTGTGTTCATTTTCTTAATCATATCCAGTCTGTTTTTCTAGTCGCTGATTGAGATACAGCCAGAGGCGAGGCGGCTTATGAAGTATAATGTAGACTTCTTGTCCATGACCATTTCAGCTAGATTTTAACCTCATAGAGCAGAGCATATCAAACCGATCCAGGGAACAGAAGCTGTAATTAAGTGAGGTGTGTGTGTGTAAGTGGCAGCAGGGGTGGGGGAAGGGTCGCTCTGAATGTATAAAATGGAGGAAGCAGGCTCTTGTGTGAGAACAAGCCCGCATGCATGCTCTGTACCTTCAATGTGTGTGCATGTCTACGATGTGGGGGTGTGTGCGAGTGCACAGGTTTTTATTGGTATTTGTGCTCTCTCTCAGGGAGAGAGAATGCAGAGAGAGTGGCAGAGACGCAGAGAAAATGGAGGTTGAGATCTCGGTGGCAGCGAGGGTGAAATTTCACCAAGCGCAGGGAGGGAAGGCGTGAGCAAGGAGCTGACTAATTCTGCCTCTGTTCAGAGGATGGGAGAGGCATCAGTCAAAAGCAGTGCGGTTTTTCACTCATTCGCTTTTGTTTTAATAATGAATTATGCAAGTGTTCTTGGAAGCATTTGCTGTAAACCAAATAAATTAACCCTTAAGATGTGACAGTTCCTGCTTATTCTCTATTTCTGCGATAATTTCCATCTCATTTTGATGTATGACATGCAGCAATGTGATATAAATCAAGCGTATATCTTCTCTTGTGCGCCGCATGCAATACCTGATAGGCACGAGCACTCCTAGGGCTTATTGATGGAGTGTATGTTTAATTAATGAGAAGGAAATTGTTTAACAGAGGTATATAGGACAATGACACTATTAAAGCTTCTCGTATGTGAGGAAGATACCATAGATCATCTTGTTGGTTTCTCCTCCTCTGGCCAGGCTGTTACCTGTCAAGATTATTAAAGAGGCTTTAGTTATCTTTGAAGGCCTCGTGGTTGTTTTTCATTTGTGAAGTCTATTGCTTCTGAGGTAAATATGAATGAATTTCATCTAAGAAAGAAGGTTGAGCAGTAAAAATGTTTGTCATTTTTGGCAGTCGTCACAGCGACACATGATAGTGGTGGTAATAGAGGTGAAAGTGCTAATGTGGAAAAGAGAGAAATCAGCCATTAAAGACAGGCAGGCTGAGGAAGCAGAGTGGGTTACATAAGAGAAGGCAGTTGGTGGAGCCGCAAGAGGAGACAATTTGAATATCTGCAGAACACAGATTCATCGCAGGTGAAATCATGTAGGAGCTTCTCGTTTGTTTTGTGGAAACGACAGATCTGTTTTCTCGCACCATCACCGTCGTGACCATCACCTCAACTCTGCTTTGTGCTTTAATGGTGAAGAGTGTAGTTTTTGCACCACTAGCATCAGCAAACAGAAAAATAACTCTTTTCTAACAGGTTTCCCGAGCACTCTCTGTCTCCCATTGGGAAGCCAAACAGATAGTCCCACCCTTAAACTCCACTGGTTGAGCTAATGTAGCTGTGTTCTGACAAATAATGTTGAAAGATGCATATTAAGGAAAGATATCTATGATAAAAAATGACACAGTTCACCTTTAAAGCTGTCAAGATCAACATAGAATCAGAATTTGATGTATTTTCTGAGTGAAACTGGATATTGAATGAGAAAAAATGTAGAACAAGTTTATCTATAGTTAATTTAATTTTATCTATACTTAATTATTTATGAAATTGGCTGAATTGTGAAAAGTGGACGTTACGTAATTGAATGGAACCAGGAGATTGGGCAAGTGTGGTTTAAAATGTTAGAGAAGACAGACATTTTTTTTCTTTGAAATAATATGCAGTGGTGAATCAAGCACAGTCTGACCAGGAAACGTATTAGGGAAGTTAATAGGGTCAATTTTGATTTCATGTTAGACTAAGATTGTACTCTGCATTAATTCAGTAGATATTTAATGGATGGTATTGTCTCAAATGACATGGTCAGCTGTAGGTGGACGAGAACATTTCTTCATCAAAGTATGGGATGTGTTTGTGGAAGGATTAGGCATCTTCAGAATGAACCGTTTGTGTCCAGGCACCAATTTATCATTTTGTGCTCTTGAGCTTTATGGCAAGTCCTATGGTTGTGATTATTGTTAAATAACCTATGGTCTTTACATCATTTATCACAAGATGTTGTTTGTGTCAGAATTTCATCGGATATTTTTCAAATATGTGTGCTGTTGTAAGTGATTGAAGGTATCTGTAGGTGTTGTTGCTAGTGCTGGAAGCATATCTGTTGTGATTCTGTCAAACATTTTACCATGAGAAGTTATTGATTAACCTGTTTTATATCAATATTAACATTCTTGATTGACCTATACACAAAAATACAGTCCACGTTCACATACTTGTATGTCCGTCAGTGTGCATGTGCTCAGGAACTGTGTGCATCACATATATTAAAGTGTGAAATCTGTGAGGATGAAGGAGTAGATTTTAAGAGAGACTTTACTCCTCAGATGTCCTCAGCTCTTACCCCCAGCTGCGATACAGACAGCCTCCATCTTAGAGATGAAGCGTCTGCATCATATCAAGAAGGATTTTTTTGTTTGTTGTTAACTCATCCTTGTAGCTGCAAAACATATGGACCAGGCTTAAATGATGCAAGTGAGATTGAAATGTATATGTGACAATATGGGTTCTGGCTGCATTACAATTAGAGAGACACAAAAAGGCAAATGGATGCTGTTTTTTAACTGCTCATTGTCTCATTCATAAGACCAACCATTACTAAAGAGATGATTCATCGATCATTATCTTCCTCAGTCCTCCTGAGATATGAAACTTTACAAATAAATCATGTTAAATGTTGCATATTAAATAGCAGGGGAACTATAATATTCAGTTCCCAGTATGCTGAAATGTGAAATCTAATATTATTCTGATAAAATAAAATGTTTATTTTATGAGTGTAGCAATAGTAAAGCAAGCATTGCATATTTTTTGTATCTACTGCATGCAAAATTTTGGACTACTAGATTTATTAGATATAAAAATATTAATTGGAAGAAATAAAGATGATTATTTATTACCTCTTAGACTTCAGTATATAAGTAGGGAATAATATTAATGAGCAACATGCATTTAATATGTAATTATTTCCTGAGGCGCCTTACACACTGGTTTTGTTAGTCCTGTTGTAGTTGTCCTTACATGGGCACTGTGTAAGTTGGACACCTTATAAAAATGCTACTTATTTTATCTTCCTTTGTAGAAAATCTTCTTTTTCACTTTGTATAACAGGTTAAACCATTTAAAAACATTTGGTGATTTGTTGTGGAGCATCATTTTCATATTGTGCCATATATTATATTTTTATAAACATATACATATAAATATTCTAATT
Organism: Hypophthalmichthys molitrix; assembly: GCA_037950675.1. Classification (NCBI taxonomy): domain Eukaryota; kingdom Metazoa; phylum Chordata; class Actinopteri; order Cypriniformes; family Xenocyprididae; genus Hypophthalmichthys; species Hypophthalmichthys molitrix. The sequence goes on from CM075505.1 coordinate 23,163,914, forward strand.
ATATTTCTAAGATGACCAAGTAAAATTACCAGTTTGTTTTATGAGTTGTGTAGAAGCACTTAAAAGATGACCTGACCGCATAACTGTTGCCATATGTCAAGAAAAACAGATTTGTCCAGTATACAGGACATTTGGAATTGGGAGATTTTTAGAACGGACAGTTAATTTGCTTGTGTATTATCTAAACTTCTGCATGCCATGACCATTACATCTATATGAAGATTTCCATTGCAAAAGCTTCTCAAAGCCACCTCGGTCAGTGAATGCTCTCCACACATAGTATACTTTCATCAAATTCTTTTACTTTAAACCTGCTAAATCCCAGCGTCAGCCCATTAAGAAGTACCAGTACTTAGGTAGAAACCAACACATAGGAGCCTGATAAAAATGCTAATTTTAAAGAAAACCGTCAGATGGACTTAGAGGCTTTTGCATCTTAAGACTTCATATGCCTATGGCCTTTTTTCAAACAGCAGTATAGAAAATTAAAAATCTTTTAAGGGAAAAAAATAAGAAAGACGTTACTGCATTTCTATCAAACACACAAGTTGTGCACACATGCTCTTAGCAGTTGATAGATTAATGGTACATATAGAGAATCATATTTAATAGTTTTAGGTTATGCGCAGTACTGTACAATGCCTTAATGCTTCCTTTTGCAGATGCCTAGTGCAGTCAATTTATGATAAATATGTTCTGATCAAGCATTTAAACTCATTAGAATAAACCTTGGTATCACAGTGCATTTAATGGAAAAGAATTTGATTTGTTTTTTTGTAGTTTTTTTGGTAAAACGTCTCATTACTGGTGCATCCTGCTATATCAGAGGTGATATTAGCGCTCTTGTGATCTCAGCAGTAAGCCAAGTTCCTCAGTTGGTTATGTATGTCATAAATCAGGAGCAGGGCTAGCATGTGTGAGCGCTTACGGATGGATCTCTAGCTTGAGACATCACCATAGACTATAATATATTAATCTAAGAGGAGGCTGGGTTTGTGAGAGATTTTAAGAAATTGGATTTTCATTTGTAATGTGGGGTTTTGGGTTGCAGAAAGGAAATGGAGTGGGGGTTGGGGTTATGTTGTGGTGCAAGATAAGGTTTACCTCATCCATTCCAGACGGGACCAGTTTAGGGTTGGTCCCACGAGACCCTCCTCTTTCCACCAAAACCAATATATGTCCTTCTAGAGAACTGAGAATTTATTGTAGCCACACATGAAACTGTACGAGATTAAATGACAAAATAAAAATGTAATATATAGATTTTTACTATTTTTATATACTATACTATACTATATTTATATATATATTTCTTCGATCTCTTAGAAATGCTAGTGGAAATGCTTACTGTAAAATCGCCGTATGCTTATGTGATCAAACTTAATTTATCACAATAAATCTTAAATTTCATAAATTCCATAAATATAATGTACATTCTATTTTATTCCAAGGTAAATCCTTTTGAATGTATCTGAAAATATTTTACATTTTACTTTGTAGTTATTAGATAAACATATAGTACATTAAATATTGTTCATGATATGTACAAAGATGAACCAAGTAAATCCCAACTGTCACTGAGCTTACTGATTATTACGGATGGTTATTAACAGGCAAAACATTGGTCATGTAAATAAAATAAAAATGCTTTTACTTTATATGGTACAGCACATTTGTTAAATGAGATAACGAAGACTTGCCACATTTCACTCTCAAAGCTTATGTTACTTCAAACAGAATCATGGTCTTGTAGGAGAACGGTGTTTGATTCTACCCAACACTGCATAGGTACCCAATTAACTTAAGGTGTTGCCATAGCGACAAGAAGGCTAGAAATCCTGCTGCCCGAGAGAGAGCTGAATTCAATGGCATTTTACACACATGATCGTGCATCTTCATCCCAGCATTTTTATTAGCTGACGCTGCATTTACCTTGATGTGCAGAACTTCACAATGTGATTTTTGTGCATGCATTGATCTAGATTTCACCGATATTATCTGTGGAGTCTGTTTTGAGAGGGCCCGCTATATCACAGTAGGTTACTCAACACACACATATGCAGCTATTCAGGCAGCTGGCCTGGAAAGGAAGATGACCACATCATATAGCTTTTTTCATTTTACAGCATTATGTTATTGATCTAGAGATCTACAAGGTTGAAAAACCTACCACATTTGCTTAGTAAGTGATTGTTAGAGTGCGTTGTTTCACGGCCTTCTCCCTGCTGAAGTATCAGTTGTCAGAAGGCTCAAGGATACTGAATGCAATCCCATCAATCCATCATCCTACTCAAAAATATTTGGCACTGGAGTGCACACACACACACACACACAAACACACACAAGTCATGCAAGCCTTTACAAACCTGTTCTTAAAACAAAATGTACTCAGCCCATATAAAAAAAGATGGAGTGCATAGAAAATCACTGCAAATGCACTATAAAATGGGAGAGAAGGTACACTGCAATATTTATGCATACTTTTAGAGTTGGCTTTTATACACCAAGAAAGGGTAAAGGATGTGTCCCTGAGAAAACTTAGAGACGGCTGACTGTGTTTTTATGGAAACTAGTCGACTCGTGGTATAATAAAAGTTGGATTTGATCTGTAATGAAGTCTAGCATTGTATATGCATAGTATGTTCTTACACAATCTCGCCTCTAATGGCCATTATTGCTCCATCTCTGGCTGCTTGCCGGTTTCTCCTTTATCCATCCATCCAATGAGAGAAACCACTTAGTGCTACTGTTGATGAACTAATATTAAAGCTGCTTGTGATTGAATGCATATTATCCGTAAGTTCAGTGACGGGGAAGGAAACATATTTCTGTAAAATTTTATAGAATTTTTAAATAAAGGCTAAATATATTTTAACAGTGCATGTGGTCTACAACTGGCTTGTTAGTTCTTTTTAATGATTTTTTAATTTTTTTTTTGCTACAATTAAAACAGTTTAATGAGCTCAACAACTGTTGGAAATTGACTTAAAAAATGACTTATTGTAAAAAACTGTTATTAATAATGTTGCGTATATTTTGTTTTGTTTTATTTTATGTTATTTATTAATTTTTTTAATATATTGTTTTATTTTTTTTTTTTATTTTTTTGGTGGGGCCAATAGTGAAAAAAGTACAAATCTGAAAAATCCTGCTGTTCAGATATGATTTTTTTTTTTTCATCCAAGGCGAATAATTCTTGCAACTTCAAAACATCCTCATTTGTGTAGATTATTCATATCTAATTTGGCAGAATTTACAGCAGAATAACATTACAACAAGTCAAGTATATGAATATGATCAGCAAATGTAAGAAGTAGTGGCAAACACAGCACTGACCTGATAAGGGCAAGTGCTTTTTCTGTCAGCTGTCCCAAAACTGTCCCGGAGCCATCGGGCCATTATTGTCAAGCCCTAAATTTGTTTATGACATTTGCAGCATTGAAGAAATTGCTCTTTTGTTGATCTTTGGATCTTGTAATGAAGAATGATACATGTTATTAAGATTCAAGTGATTTGCAGCAGGATGTTAGGTAATTTTCTGTGCTTTAGCCCACTGCGTGAGCTTTACACATTGTGATATTTCCCCATATAAATACGTTTGTGTGGGTGTTAATGTGAGTGACTGTATTGCTCATGGCCATTGACCTGTCAGCCATATGCTCTCAGCTGGCGGCCCTGTTGGAGCACAGCTCCCCTGCTCCGCTCAGTGCCACACGTGGGATGGGGAGTAGAGAGGTCTGTTTATTTGTTTGCTCACCTGCTTTGTTTCATTTTTTGTTTTTGCTGATCGCAGTGACTGTTCTGGAAAACAGAAGAATAGCGGTCAGCTTACTCATCTTATTCAGTTCTGGATGCATCTTCCATGCTGACAAGGAAGGCAGACATGTACACATGCCACAGAGAGCCACGGCAAAAGTGCGGCTTGCTATTGCAGCATTGTCATAAAACCCTCCCTGCTGCTTCAGTTTAAGGGCTAACATCCCAATGAATTTTAATGCTTATTTTTAGAGAGCTTGCACAGTCATTCCCTCTTTTGTGCCATTACTCTGCCCCTCTCCCTCAGTGGCTGCATTCTGCGCCGGCCGGCGTTAAAACTCCCACACAAGATCATAGAATCTGCATGCATCACAATCAATAACTGGAGAGTGCTGGTCCACGAGCCTCTGACTCTCTCTCTGTGTTGTGGGAGTCTGTGGGTGCTTTTAACAGAGCTTTTGAGCTTTCCAGTGGTTGTAATTTTAGACCTTTTTTTGGCTTTTACCTCTGCTGTGGACTCACTCGTGAGCGTATAGTGATTGCAGACCTAAAATATTCTATACGCAGGATTGCTTGCATTCATTGCCTTTCTTTAAGTTCTTTTTCATTTGTAGTGTAACATACACTGTGCAAGGGCTCCGACCTGTGACTAAAAATTGCAGCAATAAATTAAAACCTAATTAACTGTCAGATGGGAAAACTATATTTGTGTTGATATGCCCTTTTATCAGATTTCATTTCGTGATGAGGCATTGGGTAATTATATCTTTGGAGTACAGGCCAGTGTGTTCTGTACAGCATGATCTTTGATGTCCAGTTTGTGAACAAATGATTCTTTTTAATAAGTCAAATATATTCATGAATCTCTAGTAATCGATTAAAATTATTCTCACTCAATAAACAGTAAGTCATTTTATATTATTGCTGATTGTTTGATTATTCATATTTGAAATGTGCCAAGAACAATTACTCTACAGTATTGGTTAGGTTTGTGATACTTGGCTGTACATATGGAAATGTGTAATTAAACACACATTCAGAATCAAATGTTGTTGTATTTAAAGGTACAGTAATTAATGAAAACATTCAGATATGCTATAAAAATACTATTGGTTATTGTTTAGCATAGTTAGGCCAATTATAAGATTGAAGTGTAATAGAGAACTTTGTGTGGGTTTTGTTTGAGAACCACGCTGAAAAAAACCCCACAATTTAAGGGTACATACAGTATAGAAATAGCATGCAATTACAGGTTACCAACTTTAGCAGTTCATAAAGCAACATTTAACTTTTAAAACAATTTGTTTTTAAAACAAGAAAGGGATAACAGAGATATATTTATGTGGCACAAGTACAGTCAGGTTCACTAGAGTGACAGCATTAAATTGGAACAAATTTTTTACCCAATACAACTAGTTCATCGTCACTATTGGGCGGTAACCTTGTATCCCATATTTCGCCTTTTTTTTTTTTTTCAATAAATCATTACTCATTCACCCTTTATGTCTGTATGTGGATTTTGCAAATATTTAACCCATGAATAGTATTAAAATTCGCTGGTCAAAATCCTTTAAATATTAATGATATAATGACACGAGAAAGTGTTTGACTATACATAAAGCCACAATATCAACTTTGACAACATAAAAAAAAAAATACAAAAATACAGTTTTTTGAAAATAGCAGTTTTGAACATACGTTTCCACCCAACAGCAATGTATCTAAACTGAAAAATTATGAAAAACAGTAATCATTAAAAAAATATGATGTAAAATGTATACATGTAATTTGCCAACTTAAAAAGGTTATTTGGTACCCAGTTGACCCTTCGCCGAGAGTTTGATTAACAGGCGATCTAACCAATCAAAACGCAGAATCCGCCTTTTTGTCCGTCAAAGCAGTCAGTAGATTAACCTCAGTGGACTTGAACTTGCAAAATGATGTGTGCTGACGTCTTTCTGCGGTTGAAACAACATTCCTTCTGATGTTCATTCATGTTTATTTGATGCTATAAATTAACTAGTAGAAAGACATGATGAGCCACTTGAACTGAGGCGCTACAGCGATCTGTCATGACACATTAAAGAACCACAAAATGGTAATTATTATTTAGATTTCTTTAAAAGTTTCAAAATTAGAAATTTGAGACTTTGTTTCATATCAAAAGTAACCTGCTCTGTCTTGTCTGTCGATGCGTTGTCAGTGTCCTCTTTGCTTTGTGATGTATTTTTCACTGCGTGGGAACATGATGTGTGGCATGGCTTGTCGGACATGGCAACAGTAACTAAAGGGGGTGGGTCTTTGCAAACGGTCAATTGTTTCATTGGTCATATTAAAATATTTTTGTTGCATCAAATGAAGCTTTTAAAAGTTGAAAAATGCTACATGTATGCAAATTTATATGCACTTTCATCCCCTTCAGATAAGGATCATATGAGAAGGAGACTGCCAGTAAAGAGCATTTCTTTCATGTAGAGATGCTCTGTGTGTCATCTCTCATTGCTGCATTATCTAAGTAGCCCTTCAGCCATTTTCTGGACGTTTTCAATTTTCATAGTGTTTTACCCATCTTTTTTTCTTCGCTCTCCTTTTTCTCATCTTTTTTCCCCTCAAATGTTTTTTTCACAGCCTCCAAAATAGCATCTTTTTTTAGAGAACGTTTATTCACATTGCTTTAACACTGTTTGCAAATGCAATTAGTTTTGTTCGTCTCTGTTTCTCCCTGAAAGGATGTGCATAAAAAGCAGCTGTAATTACACCATCACTCATGCACTTTTAAAAATCACCACAAAAAGCATTGTTTTATTTGTAGTACATTCAGAGCTTGATTGAAAGTTTAGCATGAACATGTTGCTTTTAATTAAATGTGTTATAAATTCATTAATATATTTAGTGTGTGCCAGAGTGAAGTTATCCATGTAAGGTTTGAATATGAATATGCACATATTTGTCCAGATGCAAATGCAGTTTCTGATTTAACCTAAATTTGTCATATGCACAAAATACATATTTTATATTTAACAAATTAAAAGTGTTGTGTTTGTACTATCTGATCTGGCAGATAAATTAAATTAAAATACTCCTTACGTTAAAATATACTGTATCAAATACTTTAGCAGCTGGAGTGTTGTTGAACTGTCCGTTTATTTAAAGCTCTGTAATGTATTCTGTCAACATATCCATATTCTAAGGCACAAATAACAACTGTTTACACAGTTTAGCTAAGTGTTGATAAGCCCTGTAAGCACAACAAAGTAATTATCAGCTTTATCAGCTTATGTTTTGTAACTTTCACTGATAAATAATTAGAAAACATTATATAATCATTAGGAATAGATATGAAAATGTGACAGTTTAGTAGCATTTCTATTTGAATGTACATTATCTAATGTTAATTGTAATATAAAGTAAATGCATTTTAGCATTTTCTGAAGAATGTGGAGTAGGTGGTTGCTGAGGTGGTTTTAATGTTTTAAACATGCTGCTACGCAATTGCCAGGATGTTCTGGGTGGTTGCTAGAGTAGGCTGGTTGGTTGTTAGTTAGGTGGTTGCTTGCTCAAATCCTGGGCTGCGTCCGAAATCACATACTTTCTTGAGTAGGTACTTATTTTGAATGAGTACTTTGTGACAGCTAAAAAAGTATGTTCTACATATTATGAATGTAATCCAGACATTCTACATTCACCAGTTGTTATTATTATGTGACCTACTGTACCAGCTATGAAAAGTATGAAAAGTAATAGCGCTATGAAAATAGAACATCTCTCATTAACAAGCTGCATGATTATCTTTTTTTTATAGATTTGTTTTTGGCAATTTTTGCCTTTATTGTAATAGGATAGTATAGAGTGGACAGGAAGCGAGGTGGGGGATGGGATCGGGAAAGGTCTGCGAGCCCGGACTCGAACTCGGGTCTCCTGAAGCGCAACGACTGTGCGCTGTCCATGAGGCTATCGGCTCCAACCAAGCTGTGTGATTTGAGGCTTCCTTCGAGTCACGTGGTGCATTCCTTTGCGTGTGCGAGTGCGCTATGTCTTATTTGGCTGTCAAATTGGGAATGTTCAGGCTACATGCTAATGTAATCCAGCCTTTTAATCAGACCTTTGTCCCTCTAGATGTTGAAGCTGTTATTTTTTTAACACATTTCATTGGGTTCTTTGGACATCGGCTTGATGGATTAATAATGGTTTGCATGTATACATCCCTTTGCACACACCACACCAAACAGACTTGCTCACTCACTGTTCCTCTCCAGAGAGATACAAATCAAGCAGAACATCCCTGATATCTGAGAGTCCCAGCTGCCTCAGGCCACAGCTACCAGAGGGTTGTGCCGAGCCTGTACAGATAGCGTGCTGGATTATCGGCCCGCCGTTACATGGTTTGCAGGCAGTGCGTCTGTGTTTGATTTAACACTTGAATTTTGAACGGAGGGCTTGTTTTAATTCATTTACAGCTCAGGTCGGAGCTGTAGGTAGAGTGTTGATATCTGTAGGTTGATTGCCAATATACTTTCAAGGAAATGCTTGATCGATGATGAAAACATAATCAGACTTTTTTTGTATTATTATTATTATCCATGGCCTGTCTGTCTGGGAAATTATTGGTAAACGTTTACAGAAAGACATTTTTATACTTCACATTACAACATTAATTTAAAATTAATTTAAATGAATCATTAAATTATTTAAAGTCTACAGTAATTACAAAAAAATAACATATCTAACAATCTCACTGTTTACCATCTTGACACATACAGTACCTGGCAAAAACATTACAATTTTTTAATATTTTTGAAAGAAGTGTCATGCTCACCAAGGCTGGATTTATTTAAATAAAAATACAGTAAAGACAGTAATATTGCAACATATTATTACAAATTAAAAGAAATGTTTTCTATTTGAATATATTTTAAAATGCAGTTTACTCCTGTGATGGCAAAGCTGAATTTTCAGCATCATTACTCCAGTCTTCAGTGTCACATGATCCTTCAGAAATCATTCTAATATGCTGATTTGCTGTTCACTGTTCAGGTAAAATGTATTAATTTATTAACATATATAAAATATTAAGAAGCAAACAAGCAGCTGCTTAATATTTTTGTGGAAATGGTGATACTTTTTTCCGGATTCTTTGATGAATAGAAAGTTCAATGAACAGCATTTATTAAAGCATTTATTAAATAGAAATGTTTTGTATCATTTTAAGTATCTTCACTGTCACTTTTGATCAATTTAATGCATACTTGATGAATAAAAGTATTAACTTCTCTCTTTTTTAATCTTACCAGAAATATTTGAATGCATCATTGTTTCCACAAAAATGTTAAGCAGCAGAAACTGTTTAAAACATTTGATTAAATAAATGCAGCCTTGGTGAGCATAAGAGACTTCTTTCAAAAGCATTAAAAAATTGTAATGTATCCAAACTTTTGCAAGGCACTATATATGAAGTCATTACATTTGCTTGGTTATTTGCAAAACTCACAGAAACTTGTGACATGTTGGTGAGACGCAGAGATGCTAAAGCACACACTAGATATTTCTGCTGTATTTTTGTTTTGCAGACTTAAAATACTTTATTATTTTACATTAGTCATCGCGACTTCGTGACTGTGTGGTTGTACAGGAAACAGAAGATTGAAAACAAAACAAAAAGAAAGAAAACGTAGGCATCCATTATGGTTAAGGCATAAGTCCTTTATTCGCTCTATTAGCTCTGAGGTTATTTTAATCTTGTTTGATTAATATAACATGATTAATTGTTACACATGTTAAATATATTACTTAAACTAAAGGTCATTTGGCATTTGCTTATAATGTTGGGGACTTTCCATATTGATTTTTGACATTTAGATTAACTTCATTTTTAGCCTTTACATGAAAATCAGTATTGGCCTTATTGATATCAGCTACAATTATTTATGAAATTATTTACTTTTTTTTTAAGCAGTTTTCATTGTGGAGACTCTTGGCTACTACCAAAAATGTAGGTGATTTTAAGTTTATTTAAATCTCCCCACTATGATGGTAAAAGCTGACCCACACACAGAAAAACGCATACACGTACATCCATGACTGCTTATGTAAGCTCTTTAGTGCAATGAAGGATAATAACGCTGCATATTAACCCCCGTAATAATATTTGGGAATGCCACTATATTGTGAGTTTGCACTATTTTAGTGTACTGGCTTACAGGAGTGTTGCTTGTGTAACACAGAGAGTCTCTGAGCTTTGAATAGGCTGCTGGAGTTGCTGTAGTAGATCCTGATCAGCCAGCTTATAAAACTGAATGTGGGCCCTCAGTGGATTAATATTCCACATTAAAATTCCAATTATATAATCAGCCAAATCCAAGCACTGCAAATGCTCATCAGAATCGCTGCAGAGCTTGTGATGGCGAGGGCCAGCGTTTGAACCTGAGAGAGTGACGCAACAGAGGTCCAGTTACTGTGAACTTTCTAAAATCATTTTTGCCATCGGTGTTCTGACTGTGTGTGGTTATTCACAGAGTGTCCCTCGTGACATCCCAGTGACAGCATGCCACATTTTTAATGCTTGAACCTCAGGGGATGTGAAGCCGCCGTGACATTTTGAACCTCCTAACACAGCCCTGAAAAAGAGCAGCACTTTGCGTTTTCTTTGACTGTTCAGTGAAAGGAAAGGTGATTAATGACATGAATTATGGGGAATGTATGAACCTCCCAGCATGTGTCTGTTTAAAAAGGCTGATTGCTTGACAGCTCTAAATACAATTTACATCCTCTGAGCATTCTCTCGTCAAACCGTCCACTGAGAATATGGAGTAATGAGCAAGAGTCATTAATGTAATTACTTTTGGTTATGAGTTATTAAATAAAGCTCAAACCCAAGTAAAAAGTCTTGGAACAATATAGGAGCGTTGTTAGCTTGAATAAGACTGTTTGACATTGGATCTGTTGAAAAAGTGACTTAGGTGCACATGAAGAATTTAGTCTGTTTTTTTTAAAAAAAATTTTTTTATTGGTCCTTCCTTTGAGGTATTTAATCCCATAGAGATTTAAGATGAGATGATTTTTTTTTTCTTTTTCACTCACGACAGGCAGAATCCTACCTTTCTTTAGTAATACATTTTCTAGTCATCTTTATAATGTCCTGTTCCTGTCCTTTAAACCGTAAATCCTGTGACGTTTCTTTTGGCTTTATTTTAGTGTTTTTATAGTGATCCTTACTTGCTTGGTTCTCTGAGGTAGAAAGTCATAAAGCCCTAAAATATGATCAGGACCTCTTTACAATTCATTTAAAGCATTTAACACTGCTTTGTATTTGTGATTTTTTTATTGAAATGCACTACCCTTAAAAAGTTTAGGGTCAATATAATTTTTGTGATTTTTTGTATACAAAGAAGTGAAAGGAGTCGCTTATGTTCACCAAAGCAGGATTTATTTGATCAAAAATACAGTAACAGTAATGAAATATTTTTACAATTTAAAATAACTGTTTTCTATTTTAATATGTTTTAAAATGTAATTTATTCCTGTGATGGCAAAGCTGAATTTTCAGCATCATTACTCCAGTCTTCAGTGTCACATGATCCTTCAGAAATTATTCTAATATTTATCTTTTTATGCTGATTTTAGGCAAATCTGTAATATTCTGCAGCATGCAGCCTGTTTAAACATGATAAAGCATAATCGAATGAGCCAAAAACAAACACACAAGGGTAGGGAGGGGGGTCTGGGTGTGCGGAAATGTGTGAATGTCAAGTTTTCTGCTGAGTTTTGTGCTATCTCCTTATGGACCAGGTTATTGCATAACAGAAATAGATGGTGAATACTGTAAACGACTTTGAATATTCCGCTTAAATGGTCAAATACACACAAATTTATGTCAAAATGGCCATCTTGGCAAATATTCAGATGAACACAGTCAGTTTTGGAATGTAAATAGTTGAGAGAAAACGCATGTTGTGTATCAGTATATTGGATCTGTGCAAAAGCTCTTAAAGTGACAGAAGCCTAATATTCCTGCTGCTGTCATGTTAATCAAAGAACAAAAGACAGACAAAATCACTCACTGCTCTTGACTGAATAACTTTTGTAACTTTAATTGTAAGCATTAATCTGTATCTAATTTTTACAATGAAGACTATTCAGAGTTATTTTACACTAATGCTGATATTAGAATTCTATTTAATTCTAGGTCACTGTATACTTTCCTTTTACCATAATACTCGGCCCACGTCACCTCTCTGATGGACTGAATCATATTCTCAATGTGTCGTATGAACAGTTCCTCCTGATTGCGAATGGTCTGTGTGTCCTCAGATCAGTAGCCGTGATAAAAAAATATTAAAGTCAGTGACGGTCACAGTGGAGATCTTTGCTATGGGGCTTAAGCTCTGATATTCTGTCTCCTGTCCAAGGTGTGCAAGAGAGACTGCAAATCTGGCCCCTCTGTGGGAGGCAGATTGTTTTGGCAATTCCTGATGTGATACGAACATTTAAAACAAAGCCTCTTTTCATTGCTATTTGGCAGTAAATACACCAGCATATGGATAAACGTCCTCATGAATGTATTCATAATTGCGCACAGAAAGTAGTGGCACAGCACTTGTTTTTCTACTGTCGTTCTTGCTGTTGTCCTACTTACTGTAATTCTTCACTTTCGACACCTACACAAATTGGTCAGCCAAATTGAAGGCAGGCACACGAAGTGAATGGAGCGATGTAGGCGTGATGAAGTTCAGGGATGTAGCCCTGATTCCATAGTTATGACTTCAGACGAGTGGAGAGAGAGATGGAGAATGAATGAGAGGAACATGGAGTCAGTCAGAGGTGCCCTCTGTTATCTGTGCTTGTTGTTTTAACCACAGCTCTCAAAGGATTTTACAGCGTTCACTGTGACCCCGACGCCACTGCTATGCGCTCCGGTGCCAACTGTGTCTGTGCTCGTCTCTGTGCTGCCTTCAGGTGGCATGAGCTGCTCGCAGGATAAGCTTACGGAGACAGAAATGTCTGAGCCTTTGAATCATGTCTGCTGCACTTTTGCCTGCTGCACGGAGCGTTATGGATTGCCAGATTGACTGCTGGAGAAGCAACATGCAGCAAGGTCATGATCTGAGAGGATAAGGCCTGCTAGAACAGAGCTGATTCGCATGGAAAATTACAGTCACTATTTCATAAAGGGATAATCATGATTTACTCACCCTCATGTCTTTTGAAACCTGTACACTGTGAACATTTCAAAGTGATTTACTAACTATTGTAAAATTAACTAATGCTTAAAACTAGCAAAAAAAAAACCCATCAGCTTAACCTACAGTAATTTGAAAAAAATTCTTTAAAAAACATTCTTTTGAGTCGTAATGTCCAAGGCAAGTTTGCCTGTCAAAGTGTATTTTACTGGTAAATGAATGAATGAATGAATAAATGAAGTTATTTTAAAAATATTATTAAAATACTCTAAGTAATATGAATTTATAAATTATTAATAATAATAATATTCTGAAATTTAATAATAAACATAATATAATAACCATCTAAAATTTACACAAACACACACACACACACATACATATATAATGTATGTATATATATATATATATATATATATATATATTATATACCAGTGAAAATTCACAATTCTTTATTCCAATTTTGATACCACAGCTAAAACTACTAGCCTAACTAATATAAAATTTAAAACATTATTAAAGACAAGTAACAGTAGTTTTCAGGTAGAGACATTGAATAAATTAATCAAATGTAAAATAGCACTGCACAGTTTTCACTGTATAAATTAAACAGATTAGTCTTTATTAAAGTTACTAAAGTTATTCAGTCAGGAACAGTGAGTGATTTTTTTAATTTTCCTTTGTTGTTTTATTAACATTAAAAACACAGACGGCAACAGGAATATTAGGCTGCTGTCACTTTAAGACTAATGCATTGATCCAATATACTGTTACACATGTGTTGTCTTTCTCTGTTGTTTCTGTTCACCTAAGCCACAACCGACTGTTTACTAGGATACAAGAGACAAGCATTTTTTTGTTTTGCATAGTTTTGGGTAAATTTGTCTGTTCAAATCGTAAGATTTAAAAAGAGAACTCAATTCAATATTTGCGCGCTGTCTGAGACGCGGCTTTCTGGGTGCATTGCTTCAGATGTTTGTGCACAGAAAACTTCCCATACAGAGAGTAATGAATTGAGTTCCCTTTTGCGTCTTGCGCTTGGATATTTAAATTGGCAAGGCTCAAACTTTCATGATGATGCAGCGCTGGCCCGTCAACTGTCCCGAGCGTCGTTCATGTTCTCACAACATTACATTGTTAAAATTCATTAAAATCTTACCAGCCAAATGGTGATTGATAGCATTTCATACACTCGCCAAAGCCAATTTTGGCATTGGCTAGTGTTAATTTTAGGCCCTGTATCTATAAGGTGAATTCAGGGAGATTGGGACACTTTTGCCATCGAGATGATATATATATATGGTTTCATAATAGCAAGATTATAGTATCCAAGTTAATTAGTTAATTTCATAAAGTAATTTGTCCTTTTTAAAGTTTGGTAGTCCCTAGTCCCTTTTTTATTGTATGGAAAAGAGAAGCATTTTTTGTGTTTCTTGGATGAAAGAAAGTAATTTGGGTTTGGAACAATATGAGCAAATGATGACAGAATTTGCTTTTTTGGGTGAATTTTAAAAGAGAGTCCTGAAGTCACATTTGTCATAATGACACCTGGACAACACTGATTTTGAATGAAAAAGAAGAAAAAAATCAGTTTTAGTATATTCCTTGTTCTTGGCACAGGACACCACGCAGAGGAGTGGGCACAGCTTTAGACTTAGCAACAAGGGGTAGCAACCAGCCAGTAGCAGTGAAGAAGCGACTCAAAACAGCTCTTGTTTTCATTGTTTTCTTGTTTTCATTTCATTCATTCTATTTGAATCTAATTAAGTACAGTTACATGTTAATTTAAATCTCCATAGCAAACATAGTGGTATATCACATCCCTGCATCAGATTCTCTCTCAGCCTGTTCTGACAGAATGCAGAGCACTCTGACTTCTCATCTCAATGGTGACTGAGGCTGTGTTCACAGTGTAATGATAGAGATGATTACAGCACTGCTGCGGCAGTGGTTCACGTAACCTGGCAACAGTGTGATCAGACAGGGCAGGGTAGATTGAATTATTAACCCGTATTCTGCTGATGTGTTCCTCGTCAACCGGCACCTGCTAGTCAGACTGACGCTGCATAACTTGCCATATATCACATACAGCAGACGCTATAGGCATACTTGTTTGTACTCTCGGGCTAGCTCTGTTTATTTATAGTGCATGTAATAATTAATATCATCATTTAGTGCTATCTGAAGGTCGGATTGGTGACCTTGCTGTGGCTCATTTGGAGCAGCTCACCATGACCAAACAGAACACACAACCAGGACATGCTTCAGTAACTTTGCAAAAAGGATGGAGAAAAAAAAAAAAACTGCTGACTGCTTAAGGACCCATACCATCATAGTAATTCAATCCTTAACAGGTTAGTTCAACCCAAAATTAAAAATCTGTCATTATTTACTGTCATTCCAAACCTGTACGCTGTTATTTTTTTCTGTGAAACGCAAAATAGACATTTTTGAAGAATTATTATATAGTTCTTGCCATACATCAAAAAATGATAACAAAATTTTCATAATTTTTGGCCAAAGTATATCTTTTATTTATGTTCGGTGCTAGGGTAACCAAATTATAATAGCCATTTTAATACCTGTCCTGACTTGATTGACACATTTTCCCAGATGTGTTAAAGCACCTGCAATATGTTTCTGCTTGTTCTAGAACAAACAAAAACAAAAGGTCTTTCTGATGTCCATCTTTCCTCTGTACCACATAGATTCCAGCTTCTCCGACTTTCCCCTTCTGGTGTCCCTGAGCACCTGTACCCTAGCGCAATGTTGGGTGCATGGTAATTAAGTCTTATTGATTGAATTGCAGCGTGGCTTATAAAACACATTGAGGCTCACAAGAGGATCTAAGAGTAGCTACTCTTCTGTCTTAGTTTCCTCTATACATATTCAGCATAAAACACTTTATGGACATCATAATAGTGACCCAAATCTGTAAGCTGCATTGAATTTAGATATGGAAAAAGTTGCACTACATTATTTGAATTTAGCATTGTTTTGTTTTTTTCCTGTCCGTAATTCTTTCAGAACAGACCTGCGGCCCATTTGTGGGTTCCAACCCAGAAGTTGAGAACATCTGATGTAGACCCTCCTAGGTCTGCTGTAGTTTCTAGTTCATGAAGCATGTGAGTTATTCACACTCCAAATGGATTGCTCCCCCAGTATATCTTGCCTCTATATCAGGCAGGATGACTTGAAGCACACATCAGAGCATACAGTATCTGACAGAACTGCCTTCATGATGGGATGTAGTTTAAAGGATGCAGTTGGAGCAGTATATTTGTAATAACAATATATAATATTTAAAGGGTTAGTTCACCCAAAAATGAAAATTCTGTCATTAATTACTCACCCTCATGTTGTTCAACACCCGTAAGACTTTCGTTCATCTTCGGAACACAAATAAAGAACTTTTTGTTGAAATCTGAGAGCTTTCTTGTCCCTCCATAGACAGCTACGCAACTACCACTTTGACGCTTCAAAAAGTTCATAAAGAGATTGTGAAGCTAATCCATAGAGCGGTTTAGTCCAAATTTTCTGAAGAGACTCGATCACTTTATATGATGAACAGATTGAATTTAGGCTTTTATTCACATATAAACATTCATCAACATATCAGTTGTGGTAAACGGAAACTCCAGCATGTTTGCTTGAAGTGTGTGAGAACCAATGAGGTTGATTCTTGTGTTACACAGTAAGTTTGAGCTTCAAAGAGGTTTGTTCTCGTGCATCAAGCAGGTTCGGTTGAGCTTTTGTTTATGTTCACTGATCAGTGTTTATATGTGAATAAACTACTAACTGTGAAGTAAACCACTCAATTTATTGTTTTACGATCTCTTTATGAACTTTTTTGAAGCGTCAAATTGGTAGTCACATAGCTGTCTATGGAGGGACAAAAAGCTCTCAGATTTCATCAAAAAGATCTTCATTTGTGTTCCGAAGTTGAACAAGAGTCTTACGGGTTTGAAATGACATGAGGGTGAGTAAATGAAACACAAACATCAAAAGGAGGCTTACTGTGCGTAATGTGTATGAATGAGGTCATAAAATTTTCAAAATAAAGCCATTTAGTGCTGCAAAGCATGTTTTTTTTCTATAATTATTTTGTCCTGTATAGTCTTTATGAAACAAGAGCTCTCCTTTATTCAGAGCGTTATGTTTAGAAATGAAACTGATATGGTTTAAAATGTCAAGAGTGTACTGATACCAACATGGTCACACCCAAAAACTGAATGGTGTGATTGTTGAGGCTTGCAAAACGGTGTGTGGTTAGAACAGAAACGAATGTTCCTGGGTGGGCATGTTAATCGCACTTTGTGGCCAGAATGGACCACTGTCATGGCGTCGTCGCCAGTATATGTCCTGAGAGAGATGAACGAGGGAGGGCGGACTCTGCCCGCTCCTTCCAGTCAATGCAGAGGCCAGAGTAACTGTTGCCATAGTAACACATTGATTATTTAACAATTTGGATGAAGCGCTTGCCCTGGTGCTTGCCTTGATTCAGTGAGAGCCTTTGTCGGATTGCAGTCCCAAGGGTCTCTGGCCAAGTCCAATTAGGAAAGCCTGACAGGGGCAATTGCGCAGAGAGCTAATGCAAATTCACTCCTCTAATGAGCAAACTGAAGCTACAGCAACAGTTACAATAAATGAGCTGCCTATCCAAAGTATTGACTTGAGATACAGAGACATGTTTATTCATTGATTTTCCTAGGTTGCAACAGATGGAGACAGATCTGGCAGATGAGCCATCAGTGGACACACATAGAGATATTACAATTTGACAGCAGTTCTGTAGATGTTACAGAGATTGTTAACCCCCTGGTATTGTTTATTTGGAAGTCACACTTGTGTTGTTTGCGGTCAAAACAGCTGAAATTAAACTATTTTTATTTTCAGTAAAATCAATGTAATATATATTTGTTCTATTTTTTTTTTCTTTTTTTTTAATTAAAGCTGCATTTCATGTTAAAATAGAGACAAGGCCTTTAAAATCCAATTTTTTAAGGCAGATTAGTATCATCTGGTGGGAGTAAAAAAAGAAAAACATCTGTAATGCCATGGTGTAACCATTAGATTTCTATATAGCTCTATTAAAAGGGGCTTGTAAATTCTATTGTTGTTGTTTTTAGACATAAAAACTTACTTTTATTATGTTGTGGATTTGAATATATATTTAGACATTCTCAAAGACAACTTTTTGTCAACGATTATGTATTTTTTGTTTGAAATGTTGATTTGATGTGTCAGTTTTTCCATTAATTGTACTACAGTCAAACCTGAACTCAGAGAAAGAGATATACACATATACATATAATATCAAAATTCAATAAATGTAACAAATTGAAAAGGAATTCTTTATCAGAGCTTAATCAGTCTGGGTCTGATCTGATTTCAACCTCTTATTTAAGACTGCTGTGTGCTTTTTTCTGCTTTGTGACTGATTTGTAGATTGCACTCCTTAAAAATTGCTCTTTTTTTTCATATTTTTTGTATTTCCCAATCATTTCCTATGGTGGTTTTCTGACCATGAACAACACAGGTGTGACTATGAGTTTTGTACCGTTCTGAATCTCCAATGAAGTAGATTTTTAAAAATTCAAAACATTTTTTACATGTCTAAAATGACAGATCAACATCAGAAGTTTAAGAAAGACAAGAAGCCAGAAAAAGAAAGACAGAGTTTGAAAAAGTAGATGATGAAAGTCAAAATGTGTTTACAGCACTTTGAAAGGATGTTCGGATGCAATGTGCTTGCTCGATTACGCGCAGCTGGAGATAACGGAGCAGTGACAGCTGTCTGATAAAAAACAGCCTTTAATGATTAGACATTGAATTAAAAGGAAATTAAGGGATTTATTGTAATTTAATCCAGATTTGTCTAATCCCTCTCGTACCCTTTATACTTTCCCTTCTGCCACATCTGGACACCCTCCAGCCTTGTGCTGTTTGTCACTCTTTCTTTCTACTGTCTTTCTATTCTCACCTCTCTCGAGCCAGTCTTATGTGACTGCACAAGCGTTTAGAGGTCTTGCAAACATCTGGAATCAGTCAGGATTCTTGTCCAGGGGAATCATTTTTTCTAGTGATAAAGTATGTTTTTGAGATCTTTAATAAATCTAAATTTAAAAAATATTAATTAAAACAAAATTAATTAATTAAAAACTAAGGCCTCATTTACATTAGGGCGTTTTCGTTTTAAGACGCAGAAGTTTTGCTACGGTTACGCCTGTCGTTTACACTACTCCAGTGTTTTCGACCCCCGAAAACAGAGACTTTCGAAACATTGCAGAGCCTGTTTCAGTTTGAATACGCCAGGGTTGCATTTTAGTGTAAATAGACCAAAACGGAGACTTTTGAAAACGATGGCATGGCTGCAAACGTTCGCTCTACATATTCTTGACAACCGTGTGAATAATAACAGAGACTGAACTGTAATCTTTGCTGGCTTTGTTGTCATATTAAGCCATGTGACGTGTTTTCGGTCATGAAGTGTAGACAGAGATCGTTTCTAAAACGCTGTGGAAACGCCAGTGTAGACGAGGATCGTTTTCATTTTAAAATGCCGTTTTAAAATGAAAATGCATAGTGTAAACGGGGCCTAAATCCATAAAATGATCCCATGATGGAACCCTTAAAATGTTCTATATATGAAGCGCCTGACAGAACCCTGTAAGGTTCTATATAGAACCTTTTCTTCTGAGAGTGTGTGTAAATGATGACAGAAGTTTCTTTTTGAACTTTGAGGTGAATGTAAGCTGTATGATTAGCTGTGGCTAGCCTCCGCCAGCTGTGGCACCACTTGCTCACCTGCCCCTGTCACAGCGATTTGGCTGGCTCAGCTGAACCTTCAGACCCGGTCTACTCAGAGCATTAAGAGACTGTCACTACTGCTGCTCCATCATGCTTCTCATAGTTGTGCTTTTTTTTTAAACATGAAAAACCTTTGTATATACAGTGCAGGCTGCATGTTGTTTTGAATATCTCACTGCATAACAATTAAACACATCTCACTGCATAACAATGGGCAGCAGCAGTTGTGTAGGGTGAAAAAAAGATTAAAGGCTAGAAAATCAAATTCTGTATGACTTTATCCCAGAAAGCCCAGGGCTGGTGACGCCCCTATATGACTCCACCACCTCACCTCTCCGTCATCCCTCTGCTTTTTAATCTGGGATAGAGAGTTATGAGCAGTGATGGTATAAGCCTCTCTTCAGGACATGGACACTTCAGGTCAAATATCGCTGTCTCGTAGCTCAGTGATACCGCTGCACATTCATCCACCGGCTCCTCCAAAGACAGTGGCGGCATTCCGGATTACTGCATCTGAGATTATTATCCTCCTTTATCTCATTTGCTTATGTTTTATGATAGAAACACAGAGATTACTGCCCATATCCCCTAGCCTAGACCACGACGATGGCTTTTGCTGATAGGTTTAAGGGCCAGATAGCGTAGGAGGTCTGTTGTGTTATTACAGCAACACATTTCATGCTTAATTAGCATCTGGAGAGTTAATGGTACTGTATGGCAGGCTGTACATTCACCTGTTTCCTTGCATCGCATTCTCTGTGCTGGAATGTCTCAGTGGATGAGAGAAGAAGGTGGCACTGATTTTATAATACACTTCGGCCTTGTCTTTGGCAACTCTGTGCTCAAACGTGCCAATTTGCAGCTATGTATGAGTATAAAATATATTGTCCAAGATGTTCTTACATGGTGTACAGATACATTATTCAGACATTTTGCACTTATGTAATGCACTTTTGCAACTATACAAAGGGACGTTGCACTTGTCAGAGGCCTTTTCATAAACAAATCAAAATGACGTTTGACTGAAAACACAATGCGGAAGATAAAGTGAGTTAGTTCCTTTTATTATTGTAATTGCTTCCGGTTTATGTTTATGAATACAATTCACATACAGGCTGAATTGCACACAGATTTTCAACATCTTTTTAATCCTGTTTTTGAAACTGTGTAAATTCAATTAGCAATAGCGAATAGTGAGAAACCTGGGCTTTTATAGAGTGTGGTGTGAGGTAGACTTTAACTGAGTTGATGATAATGATAGGAAAAAAGTTTAAAGTGTGAACTTGTTATTTTATTAGCCCACATTTGATGTGTTGGATTCATTTGAGACTTTAAGAATGGACAACAACTGGCACCACTCACAGCGTACACTACCATTTTTTTAAAATAAATGCTTTTAATGAACAAGGATGCATTAAATTGGTCAAAAGTGACATTTAAAATGTTATAAAGTAATTATATTTTAAATAAATGTTATTCTTGAACTTTCTATTGATTGAAGAATCCTGAAATAAAATGAATAACGGTTTCCACAGACATATTAAGCAGCACAACTGTTTTCAGCATTGATAATGATAAGAAATGTTTCTTGAGCAGCAAATCAGCAGGGTCATGTGACACTGAAGACTGGAGTAAAATTCAGTTTTGACATCAAAAGAATAAATTACATTTTAAAATATAATAAAATAGATATTTATACAACTTAGAATAGATATTTTAAATAGTAATAGTTCACAATATTACTGTTTTTACTGTATTCACTGTGTATACTGTACTGTGTACTGTATTCAAATGAATGCTGTCTTGATGAACAAAAGAGGCTTTCATAAACATTAAAAAATCTTACAAAAAAAAATCCCAAACCTTTGAATGGTAGTGTGTTACCTCACAAGACTAAATAGATAAGTTGAAAAATACTTCACTCAGAAATGAAAATTATATCATTTACATTCCAAACCTATATGACTTTCTCTTCTGTGGAACACATAAGCATAAATTTTGAAGAATTTTTCAGTTGTTTTTGTCTACATGGTAAAGCAACAAGTCAGTGGGTTTGAAACGTTGTTTCCTTCAAATGGATAAAACATTAACTGTTATATTTAAGATGACACTACCCTTCTAAAATCCATTCACTCTGACAGAGTACATAGTGTTTCGTGTACAGTAAGTACACAGTGTATAGTACATAGTGTAGTGCAAAGTAATCATTTGGGATGCAACTAGGATCAGTCAGCTTTTAGTGCACTCAATATGTAAATCATAATGAGATTACTCACATTCAGATTTCCAATAGTTTTTACATAAAATGGCGTCTGATGCTTGTGCACACAAACAAGCGATGCAAAAGTCTTGTAATATTGCATATGCTCACCAATGCAGATTCTTCTACAGAGTGAATTTTAAGAGCAGGTCTTTACCCAGTGTGCAGAGATCTAGATGGAGCTTATGCTGCACTAACCTCTCACACTGGAGAGATAGCTTTACCTGAGTGCTGTCTGTACCTGTGAGGACCTGTCACGAGGATGGAAGTGTCAGGTGAAAATAGAGGTGGTGACGTAGGAAACGCTTTTAGAATATGTTCTTGTAACTCAAATGGTCTTTTCAGGTCTTTACTGACTCAGAAATTATTCAGGGTCTGCAACCGAAATGCAATCAGCCACAGCTGCTGTGACAACCAGAGGGAATGTGAGGGGGGTGAATATCTGTGCAATATACGTAGCTGAATGTTATATAAAAATGTCTTGCAGTAGTCCTACCCATGCAAGCAATGTAAATTTAGCAGTCTAAGCGATCTTAAAAATGTGTTACAAGTGATATTATAAATGTGTTTCATGACTGTACATGTATGTGGATTATGCCAAGGCTACTAAGAGAGGTAAATTGCGTGCATATGTACTGCAAAATCTTTTTGTCTTGCAGTTTTCCAGTAAAAATATCAAAATATCCTTGAAGCAAATTAAATTGGTTCAAGATCAAAATTGTGTAAAACAATGAGATCTTATTTTAGTATTACTTATATATTATTTATTAATATTTTGAATTAGCTTTTATTTTTATATTTTCAATTTTAGTTTGTTTTAATAATTTTGTGTGCTTTTGTGATATTTTATTATTATTTTTTATATTTTATATTTCAGTTTTACTGATTGTAGTTCTTCAACTTCGACTCAGTTATTTAAGTTAGATGACAAGGCAACATTTCTCATTTTTTTAAGTTTAAGTTTTTCATCTAATATTTATATTTTTTTTTATTTTTTTTTTATAATACTTTACTTAAAGCTTTTGCATATAATGCATAACAAAACATATTTGTAGTGCATTAATTATGCCTTTTAATGCACCTTATAATGCATTGTATTGTCTCATAAATAATTGTAACCATAGTTATAATACATTATAATACACCTTTAAAAAGTCTAATGCATTAACAACCAATTCAGATGTAACAAGGAATCTGTGAATGTTATAATGCATTTTAACTTTGGTTACAGTTATTTATGAAAAGATGTAATGTACATTATGAATACCTTTATAATGCATTATACATAAAGAGTTGCCACAATTTCTAATAGTTTTTGTTTGAGTTTTAGTCAACAATAACAACACTGAAAAGAACGTATCTCAAATTAATTTTATTTATGATAGAAACATGAAGAAAAATAAACCCTTAAAGTTACATTATCTTGCACAGATTTGTTTCTTGAGTAAGTTTGTCTCATTTTACTGGAAAACAAGATAAACTGATTAGTTGGCAATGTGTATGGCTTGATTACAAGAGTTCTATGGGATTTAGTATTAAATGTAGTGATAATCTAGTGCTTCACTCCAGGGAAGGAGAGGTAGTGACCATCTCCTCTACTGGTCAGCCGGCGGCCCTGTCAGCATCACCTCACCACAGATCAATCAGATCAATACTCACAAACACAACAAGGTTTGCATGTGAAAGGCCATGAATGTCAGTTGGTTCACTGCCTCAGTTCATCCATATGTTTTGTTAAGAGCATGGACTATTCTATGGGTATTGCCTTAAATTACAGGATGACATGGATTTGTACATTCCCACCTCTTTGTTATACATTAAATGAATAGTTTACAAAAAAGTCTGTCACTTCCCCCATGTCATTTGACACTTGTATTATTTTCTTTCTCTTGTGCAACACAAAATAAGAATATTCTACAGAATGTTTAAGCTGACAGTGACTGTCATACTCCCCAAAGCATGAAGCACTTAATTTTTTTTCTCTCAAAAAAAACAGACAATGGTAACCACAAAAACTTCAACATTATACAAACTGTCAAACATGAATGTCAAACATAACAGCATTTAAATACTAACAGGTCTTTACTTTCACTAAAACAAACAAACAAAACACTTAATTTCAACATTTATTCTCCTTATCCAGTCCTATGCTGGGAACTAGAAATCCACTGTCTAATTTTCAAAGTTATCAAGAGTGTTTCAGTAAGTTACTACAACACAGAAATTTGAGTTTTAGTAACACACAATATTAAGTTAACGTAATGATCAACATTATTATGTCAACAGAACTCAAAATAATGTTTGCATCTTAAAAGGTTTAATTAAAAGAATAAATTGGAATTTTTAACTTGCAACCATGCATTTAAGTTGTGGTAACAGGTCCCCTATATATTTCTCCTTTTGTGTTACTCTAAAGAAAAAAATAGGTTTGGAAGGACATGATCCCACTTTGCATTCATTTTGAAACTGTTTTTATTACCAAAAATAAACAAAATAATAGCCAATTTATTATCTAAATTGTAAGACTAAATGTACGCTACCATTCAAAAGTTTGGGGTTGGTAAGATTTTTTTGAAAGAAGTCTTATATGCTCGTATAGACTGATTTTTAAAAAAATCAAAAATACATAAAAAGTAATATTGTGAAATAATATTTTAAATGTTTTATATTTCAATATATTTTAAAATGTTCAAGAAACATTTCTTATTATTATCATTGTTGAAAACAGTTTAACATTGATGCTTATTATTTTTGTGAAAACTGATTCTTTGATGATTAAAATGTTCAAATGAACAGCACTTATTTGAAATAGAAATCTTTTGTAACAACGTAAATGTATTTACTGTCAATTTCTTAAAAAAAAAAAAAAAAAAATCTGACTGACCCCAAACCTTTGAGCGGTAGTGTAATCTTATCCATGCTGATATTCATGTGATATTGCTTAAACATGAAAAATGAAACTAGCCGGAGGGGAATAACACACATAGTACTGTCTCTCCTCGGCTCGACTGCAGTTCTCTTTCAGCGGCAGACCACAGGCCGTCTGTAATCTTCACACCTCCAGTCCTGTCCTCACTCTTCCCCCTGAAGCGTCACATCATGGCGATGATGTACCATGCTCTGTTGAGACCCACTGTTCCCATGGCATGCATTTATTGTCTCCTCATGTCTGCGTGTGTGTGTGTGCGTGCATATGTGTGAGCCGCCAGCCTCACACACTGAGGTAATGTGCATCTCTTCATCTCACAGGCAAACCCTCCCCCCATCATTGTGAACGCAGACTCACTGGATGCAGGCCCTTATGTAAGTATCTGCTTCATGCTCTCAGCACCTCCAGTAGCGCCTGCCTGCCTGACTGCCTGCCACGTGGAATTATCCCCCTCAGCCCGGCCAAACCTTTCCTGTTGTACATGAGATAATAACAATAAAAATATGCAGAGATTAAACCACAGCAGATGTGGCTTTAATGCCGAGTGCAATTATTATTTAACCATTATAATGAGTAGTCTTTGACTGTGTTTATCAGCCCTATGCCTTGTACGTGATTCATACCTCTTATTTTTATTGTGCTTAGTTTATTGCAATTCTGCTTTTACATAATTAATGATAGTTGTGACCCTCTTGTGTATAATTTGTTGACATTACATCATTCCTAATGATTCAGTTTATGAGTCTATTTTACACATTTTTTCTTTTGTCTATTACAGGTGAATGGGAGTGATGGCATGTATAAATATGAAGAAATCATTCTGGAGAGGGTAAATATGATTCATCTATTTTATATGTCTGTTATTTAAGGGTGTCTTGTATAACTTGCCAAAACTTGCCAATGCTACCTATGAGGACCTGGACACTAGATGGCAGTAAATCTTGAGCTTTAGGCAATGTAATTTACAGCTATATTTTCAAAACTGATCACAAATCATTAGGGTTGTAAATTATACTAAAAGTAATTTGATTTAATAAGCAAAATCGTCATCTTTCAATATTGTTCATCTAAAAACCAGCTAATTCATTAGCAAACATTACACAATACATGTTAAGTGAGGTGCTGCTGAATGAAAATGTTACAGAATTATAATGAACACTCGTCACATTAAGAAATACTGTACACTTATATTACCTAACCAAACTGACATAAAATCCTTAATACATACATCCAACATGTAATCGAAAGGTGTGATCACTGGAGATATGAAGTTTCTGTCAATTCTGAGTGTAGAACAGTTGTCAATACTTTAGAAACACATATAATGATAAATTCTGATTATTAAATTCTGTGTAGATTACCATTAAATCAGTAGGTTTAAATGACAGTTGAATTAAAAGTATTGATATGAAAATGTACCACTTGTGAAAATACCCTGCAATTTATTAAAGCACAGGTGCTGTTCTTATCTACAAAGAAAAAATGTCCTTGAGAAGAATTATCATGATTTAACATTGCAAAGTCTTTTAATACTTGAAGTTTGTTCAAGGCAAATTAATCTAATTCTATCTGCGAAGGCCATTCATTAAACAGCAGTGGATGTTGGATTTGGGTGCATCTCTGAGCTTTCAGCATAATTGCTGGGCTGTTCTGTAAGTGCCATTTCTGAGGCCTAAATAAACTATGTTAAGATCTCACACGTTAAAAGGTCCGTGGGTGTGTAGCTTCTTTAGTGGGAGCTCTTACAGCGGCATGGAGGGCTCACTGGGATGTCTTAGCTCTACTCTGTACTAGTTTGCTGCGACCGTCGCTCATTAATTATAGAAAATAATAAAGTGAAGTCTTTTTTCAGCTGTCTGCTTTAGGGCCTGTCTTTTGAGATGTGACTGTCAGACAGACCAGCCTGTTTCAGCTTTTTGGCACTGGAATGAAAACAGCAGTGTAAGAGGTGATGAAGTATGGATGGAGGAAATAGGCTGAAACGGATAATATTTTTGGATTCTTGAAAAGCACACCAAACATTTCATAAAACTGTCCATGCATTGCTGGTGTTTACAAAGTATTGAGAGCCAGGTGTCTTTCGAAAAGCAGATGCAAACGTTATCCGCAAATCTTTGTGAAACATCTGCATTTCTTCAATATTCTTCTCATGTATGTCATCGATAGGGCAACTCTGGCCTTGGGTTCAGCATTGCTGGAGGTGTGGATAATCCACATATTCCTGATGATCCAGGAATCTTCATCACAAAGATCATCCCAGGAGGTGCCGCTGCCATGGATGGGAGACTAGGGTGAGTGATCCGTCTCTCAGGGTCTACTATTCATTTTGCGCTACTCATGCTCTGTTCCAAAACCTAGTGAGCAGCCTACATAGGCAGTATTTTAAGGCATCGTAGCAGGCGGGCTCCCCACTCAAAGGCTGTTCCAAAAGGTAGACATCTTAATTATGCTGTCTAGTTTGGCCAAATTTTAAGACAGCATTGCATGTGTCCTTAACCGAAGGAGGCAATACTATGGGAAGAGCTTGGTGTAAAATAAATTCAAGATGGCTGCCGTGACGAGAATAGCTTAAATACTGAAAGGTATCTAATAAAAGTTAATTGTAATTAAAAATCAGTTGTTTTGCTAAGCATTTTTGTCCTATTAGAGTGTTAGCTTAGCAATTAACAAACAATGTCAGCTTATAAACATGCTTCAGTCCTGAAATTGTAATTAAAAATCTGTTTTGCTAAGCATTTTTATCCTATTATAGTTTTAGCTTAGCAACTAACAATGTCAGCTTAGCAACATGCTAATGCCAAACTCTGTTGAAATCAATAGTAAGTTGAGTGCCCAGCTCTATTTGTGTCATATGAAGTTGCTGTGTCAATATGCGCGGTCACATTTGTACAGTAGCTTGGTGAAATGTTGTGGTCAAAATTCAGTCATTTCAATAGAAAACTACACGATTAGTAAATTTGGCCGAAAGGCGAAATAAGGGTGAAAAATGTCCCCATGCATTTTCTAATGTGAATTAGCCATGTATAAGTTTGAAAGTGACTTCTGAGGGGTATCACTTCATGCATCACTATAGTAATGACAGTGAACAATGGATTTTTTGTGACCGTACCTTATGTTGAGTGTTCCAAATTGGGCAGATAGCAATTGATGATCTCTTAGAAGGAAGCTGGGCAGCTCACTTGGTTTTGGAACAAAGTTTCTCTCTCTCTCTCTCTCTCTCGCTCTCTCTATATATATATAGTATATAAAGTTATATATTCATTAATTCATTGATCATGACTTTGAGTCTTTTCTTGTGTCTAAGGGTAAATGACTGTGTTCTGCGGGTGAATGATGTGGACGTGTCAGAGGTTGTGCACAGCAAGGCAGTAGAGGCTTTGAAGGAGGCTGGCCCAGTGGTCAGGTTGCTGGTACGCAGAAGACAGGCTCCTCCGGAGACCATTTTGGAGGTCAACCTACTCAAAGGGCCGAAAGGTTAGAGGAGCTAAATGTGAACCTAAATACATTTGAGAAACACACAATAGAAATTGCTGTTATGTACGATATCGCTATTATAGCAGTTCTGAATTATTTTGAACTTGTGTTGAATACAGAAACATTGAGGCATTTTATAATAAATATAGTTAAAATTTAACTTGAATGTCAAAATTGTCCCTATTTACTTCTTGTTCAAAATACATCAGTGTACATTTTTCATAACATTTAATTTCTTTAAATTTTTTCTCATTGAATTACCTGTTTCTCTTGGAAATATGCCACATTAAAGAAATAAAATGGTTTGTGAGTGTTGACTTCATGTTGACTTCAGCCTCAGAAGATCTGATTTCCTTGTTAAAAATGTAACTCAATTCCATTTATTCAAGGTCTTGGCTTCAGTATTGCTGGAGGTATAGGAAACCAGCACATCCCAGGTGACAACAGTATCTACATCACAAAGATCATCGAAGGTGGGGCAGCACAGAAAGATGGACGTCTACAGACAGGCGATCGCCTACTAGCTGTAAGATTTCACCTGCACACATGCACCTGTGTACTTCACTATATAGAGCAAACACAGGCAATCTGGTTGCATGCATTGGAACATTTCATATCTTTGTAGGACCTTTTTTTAGTGAATTATTTTATGCTTCAGTGACCACAGACTCTATTGTAGGCTATTATGTCGTATTATTATATACAATATATCTCATGTGTGAAGGTTTATAGGCCACAGTGTGATTGATGTGCAGCTGAGCGCAAACTCAAACAAGGACACAGCTGTGATAAAGAAAAACACTTGCATGGCACACAAGTGCCAGGGACTGAGCAGGCTTTGATATGGTCATAAATGTCATAATTAAAAGGCTATGCATCAGTCATGGCAGCCATAACTGCAGACATGTAAAGTGCGCCTTTACTTCCCTTTCTTTTCTTAAAAATTATGTTTTTGATTTTGTCGGGGAGCTTGATTTTGTGCCCTAGAGTTGGTCAAATTTTAATTATGTCTCTGTCAAGTCTGAGATCAAGTTATTTTATTTGTATCTTCAATTTATGCTGCTTGGATGTGGGTGTGTTTAACATTGATAATGCATGTTATTTGCAAAGGTTTAATAAAGTAAAGTAAAAAAAAGTCACGCCACTGAAATTTGACCAATCCGTTGGCATCTATTGACCAGTGAGTATTTCAGACAGGCAGTTGTGAGTCCAATTCGCTATATACTCACATTTCAAACAGACTTGACTCCTTCCACTCCCTCAGAACAAACTGGACACATTTCTATCTGTCAAGCACTCAGCTTTCTGTAGTGTGTAGGTGCCCTAAAGCTTACAAAGGAAGAAGCACTATGCCTTTCCAGCTTCCCCTCCCTCTCGTCCTTCCTTTTGTGACCGGACGGCTGAGAGCCGGAGAATGGAGCGGCGTCGCCGATTGTGGGGCTATCCAGCCTCCGCTCCAGTCGCTTCCTTCCCACATCTTCAGATGTGCTGTCGTGAACATTCTGAGTCACACTTCAGAGACCAGCCGATGTAACATGCGTGTGTGTGTGTCTGCCTTCGCAGGTGAATAACATTATACTTCAGGATGTGCGTCATGAGGAGGCTGTGGCCGCCCTGAAGAATACTTCAGACATGGTCTATCTGAAAGTGGCCAAGCCGGGACCAGTACATCTCAACGACATGTACGCCCCACCAGACTACTCCAGCAGTACGTACCTTCTTTTGCTGATTTTCATCAACCCTATGCCCTTATAGCTTAAAAACATTCCTAAACTGTTTATTTTATAGGCCAGGCACATGACTATTTATACTGCACTGATAAACGTGAAAATTACTTTGTGGTTAGGTGAATTCAAACGTAACCTCCATCCCTATCGGCTTTTATCTTTAACCCTGTAATGCAACCGAGTGGTGCAGTGAGTGAGTGCTGTGGAGTTTTGTAACAGCACTGTAGTGTAGCAGTGGGCGCTGTTTTCAGACACCCACACACACTGCACTGCTGCTCCCATCACAGCACCGATCCCTCCCTCCCACTGAGAGACGAGGCTTTCACACAATCCACCTGCACAAATGCACACACAGTGGCCAAAATGAACTTTTTACCACACCTGCCACTGGTGGCTGAATATCTCTTATTGGCCATGAAACTGCATTTCGCATTTTTATTAAAAATATATTTTTGCCAATTGAATAGCAATTACAATGAGATTATTTTGCTGTTTTTTTTTTATTTCATATTCATGTCATATGTAACCCTGGACCACAAAAACCAGTCATAAGTCACACGGGTATATTTGTAGCAATAGCCAACAATACATTTGTATTGGTCAAAACTATCGATTTTTCTTTTATGCCAAAAATCATTAGGATATTAAGTAAAGATCATGTTCCATGAAGATATTTTATAAATTTCCTATCGTGAATATATCAAAAATGTATTTTTGTGTGTGGATATGCATTGCTAAGAACTTCATTTGGACAACTTTAAAGGTGATTTTCTCAATATTTTGATTTTTTTTTGCACCCTCAGATTCCAGATATTCAAAAAGTTGTATCTCGGCCAAATATTGTCCTATCCTAACAAACCATACATCACATACATATATATATACATAGATATTTATTCAGCTTTCAAATTATGTATAAATCTCAATTTAAAAAAATTGACCCTTATGACTTGTTTTGTGGTCTAGGGTCACATATACGAGATGTAAAAGTCTCTCAACGAAAGTGCATCTATGACACTGTTACTCAAGTCAATCATTTTTGATGGTGTAATCCAAGAATATTGCACATACAGTGCCCTCCAAAAGGCAAAGTGGGATTATGGACAATATCAGCATGAATTTTTATCCTTATAATTTGCAATTAAAACCAGCAATAAAGATTTTCTTTTTGAAGGACATACACTATTGTTCAAAAGTAATTAGGTTTGTTGTTTGTTTTTTGAAATAAATAAATAATACTTTTATTCAGTTAGGACCCATAAAATTGAAAGTAAAAGTAAAAACATTTACTATATAATGTGGCAGAAGATTTCTATTTCAAATAAATGCTGTTCTTTTGAATGTTCCATACATCAAAGAATCCTGAGAAAAAAATGTATCACTTTCCAGAAAAAAGTATTAAGCAGCACAACTGTTTTCAACATTGATAATAATAAGAAATGTTTCTTAAGCAGCAAATCATCATATTAGAATGATTTCTGAAGGATCATGTGACGCTGAAAACTGCAATAATGATGCTGAAAATTTAGGAATAAATTACATTTTAAAATATTTTGAAACTGAAAACCGTTAAATTGTAATAATATTTCGCAATATTATTGTTTTACTGTATATTTGATCAAATATTTATTTATTTAGCTTTGGTGAACATAAGACTTCTTTCAAAACTATTAAAAATCTTACCAACCCCCAAATTTGAAATGATAGTATGCACATCACAATCAGTGATTCCTGATAACTGGATTAAATTTGGCCCAGGCCTCATAATTTGTGTTGTCCCTTATCAATAATCACAAAATAAGAATTTATGCTTATAAGGTGCAAAAACCTAGTCAAATTATCCTTTTATTCTCCAAACTATGTATAATGAGATCCTGCAGATACATCTTAGAGATTAACTGGTCCTATGTAGTTACCTGGTGAAATCATCTGCCTTTTTTCCCTTTACTGGTCTCGGCCTCCCTCCAGCCTTTCCCACCATGGTGGACAACCACGTCGGACACAACTCCAGCATGGCCTACATGGGGGGCATGGAGCCTAAACCAGTGTACCAGCCACCCCAGGTCACCCCCTCGAGGTACTCCCCAGTCCCACGACACATGCTGGGGGAGGAGGACTTCACCAGGTCAGAGTCAAGAATTTACTCATTTATTCACTTACGGTCACTCACTTCTTCACTCTAGGGTTCCCACGGCCATGAAAACCTGGAAATATCTGGGAATTTTAACATTTCCAGGCCTGGAAAAGTCATACAAGTAGAAGTTTCTACAGCTAATATTGTTTTTTAAATACTTCAGCTCTAAAATATTGAATCATTGTAAATTGTAAATAATCAAAAATCCCTGGAAAGCAACTGAAAAATCATGAAAAAGTATTGGTCAAAAAGTGTGGGAACCCTGTCACTCACTCAGATGTCACTTTTCAAGTGCACTCATGCACAAATGACAAAAAGCAGCACTTGCATGCCAATATAAATATATATTTGATTAGAGGTGTACATTGATTTCTCACAATCTGTGGTACAGTTCTTCAGCTTTAGAAGTCTAATTTCTTTTTGGCAATACTGTTCACATTTTATGATGTAACTGGGCAAAGATAGAACAAATAAAAAAGATTTCAAGTAGGTGTCGAGTGTGGGCTGAAGAACGTCTACGAGGTGTGTAATGCCTCTCTGTGGTGGTGTGTTTGTGAACATTGCTTTAACGCAACATGACTGGGTGAATATAGTCTCCAACACAAATCCCAACACGGCAAACAAACACTCTGGGTATAAGAGATGCTTCTGGCATGGGGTCAAATGTCTTGAAGTTACGGCCACTGTTGCCTGGACATGAGATGGGATTTACCTCTCCGAGCATGGAGTCCCTGGAGCCTGTGAGTCAGCCTGGATCCCAGAGCTGACTCGTCCCTCTCTAACCATCCAGCTGAAGGCATCCTCACTTCTGCATGTGTGTGTTTGTCTCCGTCTGTGTGCATGTGTTTGTGTCTTCATACAGTATGTCTCTGTCTGCTGTCTCTGTGTGTCTGAAAGCGCCCCATTTACTGTGTGATTTCTGTACCCCCAATAGGGCCGAGCCCATTTACAGTGCCATCCACAAACCTCATGGGGACACCAGCCCTCCCTCCCCCCATCTGTGCAGCAGGGGGTCTGGGGACGTGGGTTGCAGCCCCGCCCCGCCTGCTCTGTGTCAAAGCCTGGTCCCGTACACCGGCAGGTACTAACCACTGCTTCTCGCTCTGCCTGGCTTAGCATAGCATAGCCTAGTTAACCTAATAGTTAGCCCCTGCACGACCACCATCATTCCCCCTACCTCAGGTCAACCTGCAGTGTGGCACAGGTAAGGTCTTGAGGCGAAAGCAGTGTGGGGGAGATGCCACACATTTTTAGCGTGTGGTATTAAAATCCTTAAAGAGATAGTTCACCCAAAAATTAAAATTATCCCATGATTTACTCACCCTCAAGCCATCTTAGGTATATATGATTTTCTTCTTTTAGACGAATACAATCGGAGTTATATTAAAAAATATCCTGGCACTTCCAAGATTTATAATGGGAGTGAATGGTGCTATTTTTTTTAACTCCAGGGGGTTAATAAAGGCCTTCTAAAGCGAAGTGATGCGTTTTTGTAAGAAAAATATCCATAATTCTAATTTTATAAACTGTAATCACTAGCTTCCTTTAACGTCTGTCCACGCTTTTTTTCACGTATGACGTAGGCGTAGCGTAAGCTTAGGTGAGAGTAGACGCCTCTCGGGGTTCAAACTAATAGGGCTGGGCAACAAACTCAAGCTCCTCCGATATTTCTCTTTAAAAATTCTCGTTTTAGACTTCTAATTCGTGACAAGTGTTTTGATTTGCTCTATCCTCTGCACTTCCGCGTTCATCAGTACATCATGCGTCAGGTTAAAGGTCACTCTTCTCCCGGAACTAGACTCACGTACAATCCTTACCAGAAGCTAGTGATTACAGTTTATAAAGTTATAATTCTGGATATTATTCTTACAAAAAGAGATTGCTTCGCTTCAGAAGGTGATGGTTACTTTCATGATGGATGGATGCACTTTTTTAGGCTTTAAAAAAATGGCACCGTTCACTCCTATTATAAAGCTTGGAAGAGCCAATTGTGTAATGTAACTCCAATTGTGTTTGGCTGAAAGAAGAAAGTCATACACCTAGGATGGCTTGAAGGTGAGTAAATTATGGGATAATTTTCATTTTTGGGTGAACTAACGATTTAAAGGGATAGTTCACCCAAAAATGAAAATTCTATCATCATTTACTCACCCTCAAGTTGTTCTAAATCTGTATAAATTTCTTTGTTCTGTTGAACACAAAGGAAGATATTTTGAAGAAAGTTTGTAACCAGGCCACTTTGGGGCACCATTGACTTCCATAGTAGGAAAAAAACTACTATGGAAGTCAATGGTGCCCCAAAACTGTTCAGTTTAACACATTCTTCAAAATATCTTCCTTTGTGTTCAACAGAACAAAGAAAATTATACAGATTTTGAACAACTTGAGGATGAGTAAATGATGATAGAATCTTCATTTTTGGGTGAACTATCCCTTTAAGGCCTGCTTACACCAACACGAACATTCGGCACAAATAGTTGGTCCAATTTTCGCATATGATTTGTCTGTTCAGACCCCGGCTGAAAGAAAATTCACATACACTCTCTGACTTTAGGTGGCGCTTTTAGAGAAGCAGAAATTCCTTGGTTACTCCGGGACACAAAGCACTAAGTTACTTTACATTTCTGACACCCTCGTCATGGAGAAGATAGGAAGTCAAACGGTATTCGAAAGTTTTCAAACAGCCGTTCAGATTTTTCTATTTGTTATGATGTTTGTCAAACAATAAGAGCAAAGAGATTCTTCCTCAGCTATTCACTGTTACTTAGCAAAATACTCTGTTCGTGAGCGCCACCAAGTTGTAGTTTTATGTAACAGCAGCGGCTCTGGGCATGTGGTCAAAAGCGTGAATCCTGTTGGTTGGCCAGATTTTATTCACAGTGTGATGGAAAAGAGATGGCATTGACAGCATGGGAATATTTATGTTGGTCTGAACAGGTGCGTTAACAGCCGTCCATTCAAATTAAAATCACACCGAATTTCAAACCAAATATTTGTCTTGGTGTGAATAGGCCTTTAGGTGCCTGTAGAGTCAGTAGAGTCACAAACAAATGAGAGCTTTATCCACCTCGGTTTAACCATGTCTGTCGCGTTTTCAGTGTGCAAATTATTCAGGAAGGTCTTTTTTCTCTCAGTTCATTTAGATCACAGACTGTTCAGGTTTAGAGATACTTTACCCAAAAATGAAAATCCTGTCATCATTTACTCATCACGTATCATTTCAAACCTGTATGGAACATAAAAAGAATTTTGAAAAATGTGTTTTTATTTCTCCATACAATGAAAGTCAATGGGGTCCAATGTTGTTTGTACCCCAATGACTTTTAAAATATCTTTTTTATCTTGTTCTACAGAAGAAAGTCATACATGTGTGTAAATGATGGCAAAATTTTCATTTAATGGACTTAAAGAATTAGTTCACTTTCAAATGAACGCAACGCCAGTTTATTACACTTTCTTCGTAACTTGAATACGGAAGGCGCTCTGGTGGAAGCCAGATATTTTACTTCATAACTTGTTAAATATGGATATTTTTTACACAAAAGCATCGTTTCACTTCAGAAGGCCTTTATTTACCCCCTGGAGCCGTGTGGAATGTGTTTATGATGGATGGATGTGGACGGAGACACTTTATTCAGCTCATACCCGTTTGGTAACTCTTACTGCCATTATAAAGCTCGGATGCATCAGGATATTTATTAATATTTCTCAGATTGTGTTCATCAGAAAGAAGAAAGTCATATATATCTAGGATGGCTTGAGAATGAGTAAAGCTTGGGGTAATTTTCATTTGAAAGTGAACTAATCCATTAAATCATGCAGAACCTACAGTAAATATTTTAAGACGTTTTAATCAAAACAGTAAAGTTGTTTACAAAACAGTTAACCATTTTAGGATCTATTTGTTATATGTAAATCTACAATAAGGTGATAAATAATGCCAATAATTATATTTTGTTGAGGTATCATCCCACACTGATCCTAAAAGAAAGTGCTAAAGTAGCCTACTATTTCCTCTTTTTTTTTTTTTTTTGGTTATTAAAACTTGGAAAATGCTGTTAAAATATACTTAAGAAGCCTGCAGGCTTTAGTTTTGTCTTCATTTGAAAAACCAAAAGCACCCCAAACTCCCCCTATTTCACACCCTGCCCATTTTGTACCTATGTTTAATCTCAGGTAGTATGCGAGTTTAAATCTAAGCCATCATCCTTTACTTGCCCATGTAATGTCCTGGTGTTTTGTGTGCTCTCTGAAGCAGTCGTAGTCTGAGTGATGTACTGTGACTGGCTGTCTGGGA
The DNA here is from genome assembly GCA_037950675.1 of Hypophthalmichthys molitrix. NCBI lineage: Eukaryota > Metazoa > Chordata > Actinopteri > Cypriniformes > Xenocyprididae > Hypophthalmichthys > Hypophthalmichthys molitrix. The sequence goes on from CM075505.1 coordinate 23,200,477, forward strand.
TGGGTATCATCTACTTTATGTACCACTACGATTGTTGCTTAATCATTGCATACTCACTGTACTGAGAACCCTCACTCTACATATTGATCTTTAGCACATAACTAGTCAACAGTTTATCATGACATGAATGACACCTTATGCAGTTTATTGAAGAGTGTATGCTATTAGCAGTTGGACCTACAATGTTCAGCTGGTAGAATCCATAGACTTACATTGAAGCTGTATATCTAGAGACCATCAAAGATACTATGTTTATTTTTTGCCTTGGGCCAGTAAGCAACCACCCTAACTCCCTAGCAACACCCTAGCAAACACATAGCAACATCCTGACAACCTTAACACTACCAAGTGCATTGCAGTGCCCTTCCCTTTTGTATGTGCTAGTACCACACACATTTTATTCAGACATTGTAATAAAACAACATTCTACAAGTGTTGGATGGCATTAGACAATATGATTGATTTTTGTTTACCTTATATACAGAGCTATTCTTCCACAAGTGTGTGAGTGTGTGTTTATGTACATGTTTTTCTATCCTGGTGTCACCGTGGGGACCTAAATTGAGGTCCCCATGGGGAAACAAGCTTATAAATCAAACAGAATGAGTTTTTTTTTTTTTCTCTCTCTCGAAAATGTAAAAATGCAGAAAGTTTTCTGTGATGGGTAGGTTTAGGGGTAGGGTTCGTGTAAGGGGATAGAATATACAGATTGTATGATATAAAAACCATTACATGTATGGAGAGGACAGTAAACCAGACGTTTGTGTGTTTGATCATGTATGTAGTTTAACAATACTGACCTCCCACCTGTCTTGTATATGTATGTTTATATGTTCATCGGTTTGTATACTATCATTGCTGTAGGTGTGACAAAGACTGGAGCGGTCACCCAAAGATTTATTATTCTCCAAACACATAAATACACACTCATGGAACCTTCCAACACAGGAATGTTTTGGCTTCTGTTGCAGTTATGTAAATATAAACAGTAGGGCCCGCTCTTACCATAAATGTATAGGGAAGTAAGAGGTTGATTCTGCAGTCAGACTACAAATTAGTAGTGGTGCACATTCCTGAAGCTGTCATGATTCATTTGAACGGGGGAAAGCAGGCCACAAACACACACACACACACTGTGCTCTGCCAATGCCCATCACACACATAGATAGACTTAGACAGTCTGTCATAATGTGCTGACATGAACACACACTCCCTTTGACACGTAGCCCAAACACACACACACACATACAGTATGAGGCACAATATTTAAACCTACACAGGGCTACACCTACCAAAAAACATAAATAGTGTTATATTATCCCACTTTGCACTTCACTGTGCCCAAACTAAGCTGTCAAAGTTAGTCTGAACCTTATCACAAACACCCTGGAGGTCTCCCCAGAGGCTAATAAAAGTTGTTTACAGGCGCATATACTTTGTGTTGGTGTACAGTGACAGTTCACTCCTGGAGGACTGTGTGTGTATATGACTGAGTCACAGGAGAGACTCAGATAGGCCCCTCTGCCCATCTGTGCTTCCCCCACACAAGCACGGCAGTCACAGACACATTTAGATCCCTCCATCTGACCCAGTACACACTAACGGCCCCCTGGCTTCTTTACCAGCTGAATATATTATGGAGATTCGGGGGAGATCTACCACCCACCCTTCGGATTGCAGAACATAATCGGCCATGCCGCCAATCGAACAGGCTAATGACAATCTGCTCACACACTCATGTTCACAAATGATGGACACACATTTAGATACAAACCCAGACAGACAAATCTTACATTTTAAATAGTCCAGGCCATTTGTGACCATGTTTGATTATGGTTTTCAAAAATGGCTTTTTTGCATGACTCATGGAGTTTGTTTTTCCATTCAGTGCATTACATCACTTGTAATTCAGACTGCCACATACACAATTGTAGGGTAAAATATGAATAAATATCTTTATATATACAGTATATATATATATATATATATATATATATATATATATATATATAGTGCCCTCCATAAGTATTGGAACAGTAATGACAAAATTGCTCTTTTAGCTGTTGTGTCAAGACATCTATAAATATGATTAAAATATTAATATGAGGCAGAAGTACAGAAAGTCACATTTTATTATTGACTGTTTCAACACAAAATGTTTTACCAACTAAGAAGTACAGCACTTTTAGAGTTTCATCCCTCTGCCTAATGTGAGCATAAGTATTGGGACGGTTTAACTTAAAGCAAATGTAAAAGTGTAAAAGCTAATATTTAATTGTGAATCCCTTGCAAGCAATCACAGGAGCGAGTCTGTGACCCATAGACATCACCAGACTCTTGGCTTCCCACTTTAAAATGCTTTTCCAGGTCTTTAATACAGCCATTTTCAACAGTTGCTCGTTTTGAGGAGTTTCTGCCTTTAGTCTCCTCTTTAGCTGGTGAAATGCTTGTTCAATAGGATTTAAATCTGGAGACTGACTTGGTCAATCTAAGACACCAAACTTACTTTACCATGATAATCTCCTTGATTGAGTTGGCAGTACTAGTGTTTACTAGTGTTGCCATATGAAGCACTTCCCATTGAGTCTGGTGGCATTTTCTTGAACACTGGTAGCAAGATTCTTTTGTTCATTTTTCTCTGACATCATTGAATAAGTCATCAATAAAGATGAGTGAGCCTGTTCCAGAGGCAGACATGCATGCCCATGACATTGCATTACCTTGACCATGCTTTCCAGATGAGGTTCATTTTTTTTTTTCTCCACAGTTTTGCTTTCCCACTTTAAAACTCTACTGGCTCATCTCTGTGTGTTTTTGCAAATTCAAATTGGCTTTCTTATTTTTGGTTCTGATCGGATGTTTGATCTTGCTGTGTAGCCTCTGTAATTCTGTTGGTGAAGTCTCCTGTGAACAGCAGATTGTGAGACCATCACCCCAGCTTTCTGGAGGTTGCTGGTGATTTTACTGACACTTATTTTAGAGTTTTTTCACAGCCCTTGTCATTTGTCTATCATCAACTGCTGTTGATTTTCTCAGCTGACCTGGTCGTTGTCGGTTGCTGAAGCTTGTCAGTGGTATCTGTCTTTTTCAGGACATTCCAAACTGGACACTCCAAGTCAGTCCCCAGATTTAAATCCTATTGAACAAGCATTTCCCTAGCTGAAGAGGAGACCAAAGGCAGAAACTTCCCAAAACAAGCAACCGTTGAAAATGGCTGTATTAAAGGCCTGGAAAAGTATTTCATAGTGTGAAACCAAGAGTCTGGTGATGTCTATGGGTCACAGACTCGCTCCTATGATTGCTTGCAAGGGATTTACAACTAAATATTAGCTTTTACACTTTTACATTTGCTAGTTAAACCATCCCAATACTTATCCTCACATTAGGTAGAGGGATGAAACTCTAAAAGTGCTGTACTTCTTAGTTGGTAAAACATTTTGTGTTGAAACAGTCAATAATAAAATGTGACATTCTGTACTTCTGCCTCATATTAATCTTTTAATCATATGTCTTGACACCACAGCTAACAGAGCAATTCTGTCATTACTGTTTCAATATATATATATATATATATATATATACTTTAAGTATTTTGTAACATGTTGAAAAGCTGTACATTGCAGTTTTATCTGTTTATGGTTGACGTATCAAACTAAAAAAGGATATCCACTGAAACTCAATACATAGAAAAAATCATGAAATAAAATTATTTGTATATTTAAGTATGTAAATAACAAATATTCAAGAATGGTTAATTGATAGTTTTTATTTCAACTTTAACTTCAACTTTATGTCACCCAAGGGGCAATTGCATGGTTTTACGGCAAGACATACGGACAGACTGACATTTCTGTCTTGACACACAAGTGAAGCGGGGCAACATACATGAGAACGTTCAACAGTTTCATGCTAAACACATAATGTTCTCTATTTAATATATAATGAATACACTACAGTTCACACTACACTACAGTTTTTTTTTTTAAAAATACTTTGCATTGAATTGATCAAAAGTGACAGTAAAAACAGGTATAATGTTACCAAAGATTCTATTTCAAATAAATGCTGTTCTCTTAATCTTTCTATTCATGAAAATGTATCATGGTCTCCATAAAAATATTAAGCAGCGTACATAGACACATTTACTGTAGATCCCTCATAGTACATAGTATTCGAAAAACGGTAAGCAAAAAGTACCTGGATGACCTACTACATCTGCCTTGATTCTGAAGTGCACATTCAATGGCCACTTTACTATCCCGCGAGGCCAAGGGAGAGGATTTATGAATGGAAGTGAAGCGACGTAATAGATGCTGGTAGGTCACGTGACAGTAGCAACATGGCGGATGTAGTAGGCCTGCATCCAAATATCATAAATACTACCCATATTCATACTATATACAACATACTTTATTTAACGGTCACAAAGTAAGTACATATTCAAATGTAGTACCTACTCAGACAGCATGCGATTTCGGACACAGGCACACAGCATAAGTTTTAACTTACATCTGAAGCAAGCATTCCCTGATTGAGTGCTTACATTTCCCACTACAATTGACAATTCAGAGCCTAAATCTTAACAACATCATTGTCAATAAAGCAACATGATAATTCAAGTCACTCATTTGTCATTAGGTTTAGTTTATACTGTGCAAATAATATTGGCGGGATAGAATATGATTGAAACTGGGGTACTTTTTGGCAGCTCTACTCAGTGACGCACCTGATTGTAAACTGTTGACACACTTGGTTTATTCTTAGGCTGGAAATATCTTGAATGTCTTTTGGCATGAAGTCAAATGGGACTGAAGTAGTGTGTTCTAAGGAAGAGATCGGTGGTTTTCACCCAGAGCTTTGAAAGCATTCAGAGAAAGAGGAAGACAGAGCAGCCGACAGCACCATGAAAGGCATACGATTCTGCCAAAGAGAAAATTTTTTCCATGGAGAATTATGTCTCTACGTGTTTCCGGAAAGCAGTATCCACTGTATCCAACATTAATCACTCAATCAGAGCAAATTACTTAGAGTGGAAAGAGAAGCAGACAGACTGCACTGGGGCATTGCAACCCTGTAAACCTCTGAGCCTTGTGGTCATCCTTCAATAAGGTTGGGAAATTTCAGCTTACCACAACAGTACTTTGGTGGTGATTGGGGGGGTTCTTTGAGGGGTTTCATCTCTATATGCTATAGAGATTAAAAGAGAAAGACTGACAACTATAAACACTGCACATTGGAGTTGCGTGCCTTATAATGTACAAAATGGACTCATTTTAATTTCTTAATACACATTTTTGAAATCTTTAATTAAACTAAAGTAACTTCCTCTTCTTAAACAGCTTTTCTTGTCGGCTGACATCACTTAGGCCACATTAGGCGCTATTGCATAATTTTAGCCAGTGAAATAGCTACTTAGCCAATTTTTTACATTCAGATACAATTACTCTGTTATCGCAGCCACTTTTTATGATCCATCAATTTTTAATTGATAAAATCAAAATCGAGGATGTTTTATTGTGGTGGACAGCAGTTCATGTGGCTGGGTAAGAGTTAAGTCTTGCACTGTTCCTGCAGGGGTGACGCGTGACAGGCGATGTGGTGCTGTTTCCCATCACTCCCCTTTCACTTAGAGAAAGCACACATATACACATACGCCACTTCTCAGCCGGTCTGGAGCAAGATAGAGTTCTAGGGAAAATATTCTTCATATCCCTGCCGGGTAGCTAGCGGCAGGCACCATGTTCACTGTTAACATCTCGTCTTCCTTGCCAATGTTAAAGGCTAATGTAGAGAGACGAGGTAGGACAAGCATTTCGCTCATGAACAGGTACAGTAGGTCCAGGTTATGGTTTGAGTGAGTGACTGCTTGTATTTGATAACTGTTTTATCTTGTTGTGTACAAGGATGCCATGAATTGTACAGATCTGCAATATCAACATATTTGCTATTCAGTTCTTTAATTTGCTCTGGTACTATCTTAATAAAAGGTGAATTTTAAATAAATGCCTAGTACTAATCTCACAGCAATTCTTTTCAGCATATATTCACTTAATTTTTTAATGTCTGACCTAGACATATTTAGACAAAAGTAATTGCCTTTAATTAATGAAATGAACAAAATTATTTTCATATGCCTTAAAAATAATTGCGCTTTTTTATTTTAATACTAAATTGATTGTCATTTAATGAAGCTCATCTTAATGTTTAATCAACAAAGCATTTGGTATCAGGGTTGTGTGCCATTCAGAAATTAATTTTATTTAATTTGAGGCAGCAAATAGGATGTGTGGAATTGCAATTTGAACTTAAATGTGAGGAAGTAGAATTAAAACGAATTAAAACTCAAAATAAATTTAGAAGACTATTTTTAGCTTGAAAAGCAATGTTTGTCAAGACAAACTTTGAATGTTGGCTTGAGAAAGTTTGTTTGAAAAAAGCCTAAAGGTTTATAGGCCTGATGATAGAACTTCGTCTTTGAGTCATTACGTCACGTCTGTTTACATAAAGAAGTAGTAGGTCCCAGTAGTAGCCTATATCACGTGAGGATGCTGCAGGTGGCGGATCATTTATAGCCTTTTCTCACAGCAGCTGTAATAATTAAACATTATTTGATGGCGGATTGTATGGTATGACAAATTAACGTTAGTGATTAGACTGTACAGATATTGAAATCTTCAGGTAACGCTAATACACCCTAAATGCTGATGTTGTTAACATTAACAATTTGAGAACAAAGTATAACAATAATAATAATTTGCACCGTTTGATGTGATATGAGCTAAGCGATCACTAGATTTAATCACCATTGGTAGCGTGATTTATTGTAATACTTTTTTTTCTCAGTTGGTCAGAACAAAAGTGGCAGATGTGTTACTTACTTGTTCATTTTCTGGTAAAAATTCTTATTTTAGTCATACTTCCAAGACTACAATCTGTGATTCAAAAGTACAGTATCCACCGGTGCGGTGACTGACAGCCACATATTCTCCTCAAAGACTCATTCGCGCTGAGGAGCCGTGGTGATGCACAACCCACGTAAAGATGATAATTACGCAAATAACCGCGATTGCAGGTTTCGAACAGAGATGGCGACAAAGAGGCAAAACTTACAGACTGCAGCTTTAATTTCCCAGAACCCATTGTCTGTTGAATATCTTTGAATTGCAATTAAATTCCTCTTCATGTGACTTGAATTAAACTTTATGTGGAAATTCAACTTCTTGAACTAAAAAGAAGCACATTTTTCAATTCTTAATCATACACAACCCTGTCTGGTGTATCTATAGAGTTTTAACAGGTTAATCAACCACAGTTGTTTGGCATACATTTTCAAAATGAGTGTGTGTGAGCTTTTGCAATTTGTCAACTTAGAGCAGGATAGACTGCAAAAGAGAGGAACTAATAAACAATGTTGTGTACAAGAGACCCATTAGAGCGACAGAAAATGGGGAACTATTGTTCAAGTCATGGTTTTACTGTGTGTCATGTAATAAAAAGAGGTTAAAAAGGTGATTAAAAAAACTGTTTACCACTTGCATTAAATTTATGGACATAAGGTTCTCAGTAAATTGAGAACACACTCCAGAAGATCACACAAAGTACACCATAGTCAGTTTGTGTAATTATGTATGTTTCATATATGGACCAAACTCTTTCTAAATGCACAACTTGTCCGGTCACATAAAATTGCTGTTTTCAGCATCATAAAGCTGCACCATGGGCAATCGAGATGGAATGGCTCATGTCGAGAGCTAGCCGAGTTCTGTGGTAGTGCAGAATCCTAATGAGAAACATGCATACTGCCCTGCTGAAACCAGGGAGCTGTCACTACAAATGTTGATGTGTGTTGCATTTTTGGGAACTGGTTTTGGGGTTATTATGCAGTACATGCGGAAAGGGTTTTTGACGGCCTCTGAATGTAGCCGAGTCTCTCCGGTGTGCCAGCTCTGGGCAGTCTGGAATGCCTCTCTGCCTGCAGATGAATCACGGCTGCTAAAACAGTACCGCAGTCCTGCACAAGGCAGGAATGAGCTCAATGTGTGAATGCGTTTTGTGCCTGTGTGGGAAAGTGTGTTAGTTATCGGTGTGTATGTGTTAGCGCTCATTTCTGGAACAAATCTGGAACACTTGTTGTTTAGCTTTGTTGTGGATGAAAGTTTGCCAGTCTCCTCTAGTCGTGACTAGAGCGTTGTGTTTTCTCATGGATCTGTTCTTCTCGATTTCCTCTCTCTGTAAATGACAGGAGGAAGACGAAATGCAAAATAATAATTTACCTTCTGGCTAGACTGAAACATTATTATTGTTCCTTTACCCTATGAATTCTTATTTTTTCTTGATGCAGTCTGGGATGAAGGAAGTCCCACTCTCAAATGTCTTAATGTGGTTGTTCCACTATATATATAGTGGAACAACCACATTAATATCTATATATTGCACATATGTCTGTCTTTTGTCCCTTCCCTGCTGCTTTGGTGATCCGAGTCCATCCTGATCCTTAACACTGTCGTTCTGCTTGGCAGGGAGCCGCGGAAGATCCTGCTACACAAGGGTTCCACAGGTTTGGGATTCAACATTGTGGGCGGCGAGGATGGAGAGGGCATCTTCGTGTCTTTCATCTTGGCAGGAGGGCCAGCCGACCTGAGCGGAGAGCTGAGGAGAGGAGACCGCATCCTGTCGGTCAGTAACTGTCCGTGACACTCAAGTAGAAATAGTATGGATTAAAAGCGTTAAAATATGTAGTACCATTCAAAAGTTTGGGGTCAGTAATATTTAATACTTTATGTTTTTGAAAGAAGTCTTATGCTCACCAAGGCTGCATTTATTTGATAAAAAATACAGTAAAAAACATAATATTGTGAAATGTTATTACAAATTTAAATAACTTTTTTATTTGAATATATTTTCAAATGTAATTTATTCCTGTGAAAGCTGAATTTTCAGCATCATTACTCAGTCACATGATCCTTCAGAAATCATTCACATAGGCTGATTGGGTTCTCAAGAAACATTTCTTATTATATCACTGTTGTTTGCTGCTGCTTAATATTTTTGTGAAGACTGAAAAACATTTTTTTCAGGATTCTTTGATGAATAGAAAGTTTAAAAGACAAGCATTTATTTGAAATCTTTTGTAACATTATGAATGTCTTTACTGTCACTTTCGATCAATATAATGCATCCTTGCTGAATAAAAATATACATTTCTTAAAAAAGAAATCTTTCTAACCCATCTTTTGAATGGTATAGTGTATATTAAATGGAATGGAAGAGGAATGGAATTTTTTATGGTTTATAATACAGTCTCCTCTTTAAATTAGTATGAAGTCTTAGAACTGAGATTACATCATGTGATTTGCGTGAGTGTGTGGGGGTTGTTGCTTTAATCTGTTACCATGGTATTGTCCCAGGTGAATGGTGTAAACCTGCGCAATGCTACCCATGAGCAGGCGGCTGCTGCACTGAAGAGGGCTGGACAGACGGTGACCATCATTGCCCAGTACAGACCAGAAGGTAGCGTGGCTCTTTCAGTGTGTATCCATGCTGTTTGTCACTGCAAATGAATTGTGCTCCCTGAGACAATGAATGAGATTAACAATGAGAATAGATTTGAGTTGTTGCATTCAAGTTAGCTTTTTGTTGTCTCTTATTTATTGCTTTAAGAGCAATAAGTAAATAAATTAAAATAGATAAAAACTGTTTCTGAGAAAAGTTCACCTTTCTATGTTATGTGGGATTATTGCATCAAGACCCCAAACTGCTCTTGCTTTCTTCACACACCCATGTGTTGTGCCTGTTGTGTCTTGCCTGCTTCTGTAATCACTCCATCAAAGTGGCATACTACTGTATATCCCTTTAAGAAAGGTGAACTTAGCCTCACCTAGCTTTATGAGAGAATCCTTTACAAATGAGGACATTCAGTGACTGATAGTTGTTTAGCTTTTGTAGAATTAAGGGGGGCAGATACTATGCATTGAGAAGCAGCCCGACTGCAACTGTAGTTTCGTTTTTTGATTTGGATCTTTTTAAAGAATCACTCGAACCGGTTCGCAATACCATTGTCAACAATTCATTGCAGCAAACAATTGTTAGGTAGGCTACTAAATGACTGTTATGAGATGAATCATGGCTGTAACAAACTGAACTGGGACTTTTAAAATTTATTGAAATTACAATAAACATACTTAGAAAAGAGTCTAAGTATGGCTTGATCTGAACGTTTAGATCATGTAATGTGTCTCAACGTGTGTCAGGGACCATGCGATGGCGTTAAAGAATCACTGGATCCGGTTCTTTGAGCGAATGTTCAAAAGAACCGATTCGCATAAATGAATCGGACTTCCCAACAAAAGTTCACTCGTTGAATGAAAGCACTGGGATGAAACTGTGCCAGAAGTGGGAGGGATCAACCTGAGAGGAAAAAAAGGGGGAGAAGGAACTGAATGGACTAAAAACCAAGGAGTGGAGGAAGCGCTTGACTTTGCTCTTTGAAAGCTTTTTTATGGCGCAGGGTTAGCTTTCATCTGCCGGATCTTCATGAAAGTCTTTCTGACCGGAGATATGGAATAAGCGCGCGCTGGTCGCGTGAGCGGGGCGGATTGAAATCCCGCGTCTCGAGCGCGAATGAGACTCATTTTTAAAGAAGAAGGTGCCGCTGCTGGAATGGGAGGAGCAAACCAGGACAGACCGAAACATTTCCATTAAACTCTTTATTATTTATTTACCTTTCGTGTCGGTTTTAAACTAAAGAAAACGGCCTTTTCCTCCTTACGCCGCTGTGCAGCATTCACTAGTTCATTCTCTTTTGTTTGACTTTTTTTATTCTCTTACCTAAAATGTTTTTTTCGAGTGAGTTGGACAACTAGAGGTTGACCTGAACACAGTGCTTTAGCCGCAGCCGGGTAAGATCACCTCAACTCATATTCATAAAGCATTTACAGGAAAGATCTGTATAAAGTAGGTGAAAACTATCAATGGGATGTAAATCTACGTTAAATTGTCAATATAATTGTTTTATATCGTATCATTTTAACATGCTGCTCTAAAAAGGAAACCGTCGCTGTTCACAATGGATTTCTAGTAGCTCGAGTTGCATGTTCAACCATGTGTAGTGCGTTGAAAGATAAATGAAAATCATGAAAACCATTTAAACAACTTATTAAGCTGCTCAGCCGTTGGGCTGACGTCATGAATATTGTTTCTAGCTTAGTATGTTTTGTCAGTGACTTGTCGACACAGGTAAACTGCTCGAAGATTTCGTGAGAAATGTTTTATATTGAAGCCATAAGCACGACAAAACACAGCAACAAGATATTTAGTGCTTCATATGGGACATTATCATAAGCAAAATGGTGTTTTTATAATGCATAAAGGGTAGGGTAGTTCACCTTTGAACTGAACTGAACTGAACTTAAGGTCTGTCAAAATGATCCGGGATATTTTGCACTTTGAGGCCTGACGCTTCGCCGTCATGTTTGTTCAATGTTTTATTATGTAGAGCTTCCTGCAGAGCTCAGGACAGGTGCAGGGAAGGGCTTATTCAGGAAGTCAGTTTGCCTAAACAGTCTTAAACATTACTGTAATTTTGTAGTTCATTGGAAACTACAACACGATAAATTTGTGAAATAGTCTTTCTTTATATTAAATTGTTGCTGCTGCTTATGATTTGACAAATGTCAAATAATTTCCCTAGGCCCTAGAAAATCAATTATAGTCCTTGATCAGATATGAAGTGCACTAACAGTCATTTTAACTTGTAAAATGTAGTATGTCAATGCATAGTTCATTTTCTGGTGTCTATGTCAGCAATGACAGGAATGTTGCAGTGTAAGTTATCTGTTTCAGCACGCTCTCCCCCATATTCCTCCTTAGTCAGACGCTCCTGAAGTATAAATTGACTGCCTCTCCCTCCCAAGGGCTCTTACGTCTACATAGAAATAGAAGTGACACATTAATTTGTGCGAGAATAGCTCATTGAATTAGGTGGGAACCAGCAGTATGAGAGAAATTATGGCTTCTTACTTGCGTGTGTGTGTGTGTGTGTGTGTGTGTGTAAGAAAGGGACAGTCTATTTGTAGACTGGCTTCTGTTAAAATTTGAACTCCTCATGTCATACATTAACTTAAGGGGCAGTGATTGAACTTGAACTGTGAAGTGTTTATGTCCAGCATGGAGAAACATTCACAACACATTCTTTTATTTGTCCTTGCATTCCACATTTACACTTAAATGATGTTATATATTTTTAAAGTCTGTGTTAAAAGGAATATCTATTTTCCAAATGCATGTTATTGATCTTATTCTAAATGATTCATCCATGCATATGTTTAATTTGTCTTTTTTTTACCTTTTTTATAAATTTTAAAATAATCAAATTAATGTCATAACTTGATCTTACAATCAAATGGCAGATTTCTACAATTATTTCGTCCACGTAAATGCCACCCCTTTCTTATAATCAACTGTAAGCTTGCATTCAGGTCTGCCTCTATCCAATCAACGACCGTTAAATGGAACCATATTCCACTTTTTTTTTTCGATAGTTGTTTCACTTGAATATGCGTTACAGTACAGAAAAAAAGATCTGTTGCTATTTCCATTTCTGTCTTTTTTGATTTACCTAATAAATACAGGACAACGGAAGACTAGGGATGTACAATATATAAATAATGGATTATTTTCACACTGTTTGCTATGGTGGTTTTGAATTGCTTGAAATATGATTGGAATCACTTTGAAAAGGAAAATACAGTTAAATGCAAGATGTGCAGCTCAAATCTGTCACATAGGCTATATAAAAATATAATAAGATCAGTACTGTAAAAAAATGTTACGAATTCTAAGCGCATCCCCAGTTACAACTTTCTTGTGACTAGCACAGTCAAATTCGCTTGTGTATTCACAGCCTTTTTTACAATTATAAGTTTTAATATTGTTTATTTTGTATGTGTATATATCATATTGGATGCATTTGGTTAAGCTAATTAACACGGTAGTTAGCTTCAGTGCACGCAGATCAAACATCAATGCACAACATAAGCAACTATAATTGGTACTGTCATATAGCATTGTAATGAGAACACTATTGTAATAAAACTTTGAATTCTTTGGGTTTAGTTGCCGACTTGCCGTGTTTCAGAATCCACAACAGGAGTTACACAATTTGACAAGCATGTAACTTAGTGCATTTGCGTCTTTTTGTGCAGATGTAAGTTGTAATATTATGATTATGTTGTTTAAGTATCTGATTAATCTCATTTAAGATGTTTTGTTGAGTTAATTAAAGTTACACTTCGGTACCAAGTCAGTACTGAAATTTAAAAAATGTGACGATGCCAGCATTTCCGCCTAGCATTTTGAGCACTGTTGAGCGGATTCTTAAACCCCTCTGATTGGCCATTGTGTTCACGTGCAGATATGCAGATATGTCTGTGCTTGGCTACAATGATCAGCGCTTCAAAAATATGTTGTAAATGGACATCTTTGATGCTCTTCGCCAAGCGCTTACTCAGATACACACGGGAGCGTTTGAAAGCAGGCGTCTATCATCGGATCCCTAATATATCTGCTTTTAAACACCCCCGTGTGTATTTGTGTAAATTAAGACAATCACAGACATATTGGTTGAGTGCATGAACACAATGGCCAATCAAAGGTGTTTAAGAATCTGCTCAAAATGCGAGGGGAAAATGCTGGTATTGTCACGCTTTAAAAATTTCAGTACTGAAGTCTGTACTTTTGACAACCCTAATACATAGCCTATAATAAACAAGCAGTTAAGCTTTTTGATTTTAGCCTGTCAGACGATAAAACTTACAATGAAGGAGGGACCCAAAAAGTAGAATATCATAGAAGCATGGGTTTGTGCTTGGTTGACTTGCTAAGCAAACATCCAGAACACCCTAGCAACCGCATATCAATGCACTTAAAGAACACTCAGAGCATCTTAGCAACCGTATCGCTTGGAGTATGTCAGAGGCATCAGTTTACTATTGGGGATTTGTCGTGCCGCGTCGCGCTGCATCCAGTGCATCACTGTTTATAATGGGTTCTATTGTCTTTTGTCACATAGCATCACACCGCTTGCGTCCGACATAGACACAGTGTTATAGTTCCATGTAGAAAAAACAAAACAAAAAACATAATACCTTGGAATAATACCTGGGTTTAAAAAAATCAGGACACCAAAATAAAGGAAAAAAAAAAAACTAAAAAAAGACACTTAGTCTCCAGGTATGTGAAACAATTACAACATTTGCACTTGCATTATGTTTTTAATGTTTTTGGCCTAATAATATCCTAGATGTTTAGGCAGTTGGAGACAATTTACTTTTATTTTTGACTAATTTTAATATAAATCCAATATTTAATATAAATCCATTTTTCTCTTTTTTAGGGATGTAGAGTATATCTGTTCCATACTGACTACTGGATGATATTCGATTTTTATTAATGAGTATTATGAGTATTGGTTGTATATCGACTGATATGATAGTGGATATTTAGTTGTGCATGTGTTTTTCTCCATATTTTTACATTTAGATTACCTTTGGTGTCACACTTATCACAAAATGAATGTTTTTTTATATTGTAAATTATATAATGAAGACAAGGAAGACAATTTTCTACAAGGAATCATGAGATGCCACACACGGCTGATTAAATCAAAAGATGGAGTAAATAAATTCTGTTTGTGGCACTAACCTGCATGCCTTTTGAGACCGCTGTGCTAATCATAACCTAGCCCCTATACATGCTTTCACGTTGAAAGCACATGGCTGCAATATTATATAACTGCATTGACAAAGAGGCAGGCTGCAGCCAATCCCAACTCCCCAAAAATAAAAGCCCTGCACATAATGAAGACAAGTGAGGCCATGTGAGTGTGAGGCAGAGCTGCCCCAGATTCCCCCCAGGTCACACTTAACGAAGACCTTGCGCTTTAGCATTAGCCTTTGTGTGTTGGGAACTGTGTATCTGACAGGCTGAGAGGACCCAGCTGTCTGAGTCGGCTGTCATATGTGTATTGTATTACCCGTGGAGTGTCTGACCAGTGGGGTGAATTACTCTGCTGTATTCTGTATAAGATGAGTGCAGTGGATTTTGAAGCTTCTGATGTCTGTAATTAGCATACAAACCTTTGTTGCAGACTTTGTCTCACTTTCACTTTGTTCTTTATGACGTGATACATTTAGCTTATTTTTTTCAGTTTAATTATTTTTCAACAAGTTTTTCTAGCTGTTTCCTTCCACCTCTCCATTGGGGTGTTCCCCTGGTTACAGGCAGGTGGTGTCAGATTACTTTACCTTGTCATTCCAACAAGTTGTTAACCCTTTTGTGACAGATAGGGCGTTTACAGAAGAGCTCCCCGCAGGCGCAGTTTCTGCTGACATTAAAGTCTAAGATTCGGCTTTGCATTGAGCTTTAGACTTGGAGTTACTGCCGTTATGAGTTTTCAAGTTCTCATGTATTCAATTTCTCATGAAATTGAAATTCCTGCCTTAGGTTCTGTTTTTTTGGAAGCTCGGTTTGGAAGGTCGACTTTTGATCCTCGGATACAAGGTTACGAATCCGGTTGAAAATCATTAAGTCTTTGTTATGGATGATCTACATTAGACTTCCAAGGTAAATCCCAGTGCTTACAAAAACAATAGTCTTTCCTCGGTTATGTGTTATCCGTGTTTGCCCATGCATTTTGCTGTTTGCATGTCTGTGTGATCCGGTTGCTAAGCTTGTGAGTTGCCCCGACCACACTGCAGCAGAGGTGTGCACGTTTAATTAAAGGCCACCGTACAATCAGCCATCATGCTTCAGTGCTGCTTCAGAAACGAAAGCCTTGTTCACTATGAAAAATTATTTCGGTCCGACGTTTGTTGGAGGTTTTCATTCCGTTATACTGAATAGTGCATGTTCTACTTAATTAATATGCATAATTAATTATCTGGCAGGAGATATTAGCGTATAGCTCATGCAGATACATGATTAATATCCATCTGTTCTCCAGGTCATTAATCAGTTCTCAATAAGCTGCTGAGCTTTCCTTCTCTGCCCTGCTCTACAAGCACTTCCACTCATAAAACCTGGAGCAAAGCCCAGAATATCACTGTAAATATAGGTGTTGCTGACGGATTGTGTGCCTTGTCTCTTTCCAGAATACAGTCGTTTTGAGTCCAAGATCCACGACTTGAGGGAGCAAATGATGAACAGCAGCATGAGCTCTGGCTCCGGCTCCCTCCGCACCAGTGAGAAACGCTCCCTCTACGTCAGGTATCTTCTTCATCCTCAGACTCCTTCATTCAGTTGTACTGATTTGATATATAATATTTATAAAAGTGCTTTTGCAATCGGAGGAACCTTAATTTAGATCAAACAGCCATAGTAGCCAATTAGATTCAAAATGTTTGATGTAAAATTCTAGTTAAAATAATCAAGGCATGTTTGAACTTTAGTATTAGCTGTCTTGCATTAAATTTCAGTAATGCACCATTTATTTCTAAAAAGTGTTCAGTTATACATCTTTGTCATCAACACATGCATTTTGTTTGCAGTGAGACTTAAAGCAGTAACAAGAACTGTAATCATTTTTGTATTACAAATATATATCTTAATATTATAGGTAACCATCAGATATATTTGTATTGATAATTCTACCCTAAATAATTTTACCAGTGTTTCCACCCTTATTGTACGTATTCCATACTCATTCAGTCAGTTAAAATGAAGAGAAGTGCTTGCTTTGAGGCACACTGTATTATTTTAGAAAGAAGATAAGAGTCCATGGGACTGTAACCAGTGTCCCTGGACATGGCAGTGAGAGGGAAAATTAATTCAAGAGCAATGAAAGATTGTGCAAATGGTAGAGTGGGAACAAAGAGAATCTACAAAACAGATCCAAGCTGAACATCTAGCTCAAGGTGCAACAGTTTTGAGGCCAACCACCTGTCACTCTCTGAATGAAAATGGTCTCCATGGTAGAAAACGCAAGATTACTCTTGTTTTGGTGTCTGTTATGCTGCCTCTGGCAATGGGTACCTTGAATCTTTGAATTGCACTATAAAATCAGAGATCTATCAAGTCATTGTGGAGCAAAACGTTTAGCCCTGTGTTAGAGATCTGTACTTCAGTCGCAGGTCATTAATCCTTCAGCAGGATAATGAGCCAGAACAGACAACAGTAAACACTCAAGAATGGAAGAAAAGAAAACATTCTGAGGTGGCCTTCTATAGCCGCCTTTACACTGTAGTTGACAAGTGATGACTGATGGACCGGGAGTCATTCATTTCCAATGGAGAGTTGCACAGGGGCTGCGTGGAGTTCCAACCATGTGTGGATGTGGAATTTTAGGATCTGATTTGAGCTTTGAATGTGTTAAAAAAAAAAATGAAGCTTAAGCAATTGCACCGCATGTGACACATAGACCGCACTGCACATTACTAGAACGCAAAAATAAATAATTGCGGTCAAACACAAGGTAAAACACAACCTGGCTCAGAGGATGCATCTCTGCGAGTATCACCAGATTTACGAAGCGGCAAGAACAAGCTTCTTTCCCGATATTGCCACGTATGATCATGATGAAAGTTAATTTCCGAATGTCATGTGAAAGACATGTACATGGAAAGTACTGAAACTAATTGTTGGGAGAAGTCAAACCTGAGAGCACCTGAGCAATTTGAAATTTGGTTTGGGCCAAACCATTGAGCAATGCAGGAATCTCTTTTAAATATACAGAAAGCATGTTATTGTAGTAATTTCTTCCAAAGGGTGTCCTGTAAATTAATAGATTTAATCATTTTTTTGTGTCATCTCATCATCTTAATTATTAAAAAAAAAAGTTCAAAACCAAATTCAAATAATTTGAAATAAAGAATTGGGATTTCAAAATAATTAATGGCAATTTCAACTTAAAAGAAATTGAATTGTTTTTATGAAAATAAGTGAAAGGGCACTCATATTTTTTTGACGTGTAATTGCGTCATGGTCAGATTTAGTAGCAAGATCTCATTTAAATTTAGATGATGTTTTGATAGTTTTAAAAGAAATGGGTGACAGTCTAGTTAATGTGCATATTAAATATATAACATGCCCAATGAATGTGTGGCCTACTTCTGATGGTAGCTTGCAACTAAAGTGTGCTTAACGCAATGTTCAGCTACTGTGAGTTCACGAGTCAGCTGACCACACGTGTTAATAGTAAGCGTGAGATCTCAAAGCATTTTAACATTCCTGTGAATGCAATGCAGTGATGAGATAAATGTGTCAAAATGGTACAGGCATGTCAGTCAGCACTGATCCCACCCCGAACTGCTTTATCTTAAAACACAGTCCTGATGTTGACCTTGATTTAGCTGTGCAGCAAACTAAGTGCGTGTGTGTCTCAGTGGGCTTATAATTAGTGTTTCCTTGGAGAGCGGTATGTAGAGAAACAGGAAGGCCTGCTCCACTGGTTTTTCTCCTTTCATTTGGATTTACCTGTCTGACAAGGTAAAGACATTTAACTTTAAAAACAATGCCTGACTGTGTTTCTGTACTCAATATCATCTGCCATCTGGTTTCTCTCTCATGATGATACTGGGGTTCTCTTTCACTATTGTGGCCTTGAGTGCTTAAACACAGGTTGATTGACTGTGAAGGGCATAGCAAGCAACAGCATAAAAAAAAAGGGTGAATATTATAAATATTAGCTCATAATTATTAATTAGCCCATTTGCCCAATAGACTTACCTGAGTTGGAGAAAGGCAGACATTAGTTTAAAAAAAAAAAGTGCCATTGTAGGTGACTGCTTTCCACTTGCGTGTAAAAGTTGAATCTTAAAGTTGTTGTTTTAAATGTTCAATTTGTACCATAACTAATAAACATTCTATGGTTCAAAATTTTGAAGTTATTTTTTTTTTTTAATTAATACTTCTATGCAGCAAGGGCTAAATTTATCAAAAGAGACCGTAAAGAGACTTACAATGTTACAGAATATTTCTATTTCAAATAAATGCTGTTCTTTTGTACTTAATATGCATCAAAGAATCCTTAAAAAATGTATCACAGTTTCCACAAAAATATGAAGCAGCATAACTGTTTTCAACATTGATAATAAAAATGTTTCTTGAGCAGCAAATCTGCATATTAGAATGATTTCTGAAGGATCATGTGACCCTGAAGACTGGAGTAATGACATCACAGGAATAAATTAAAATAGATTAAAACAGAAGACAATAATTTAAATTGTAGTAATGTCACGGTATTACTATTTTTACTGTATCTGAACAAATAAATGCAAACTTATGCTGACTTTTTTTAATCTTCCAAATTTTTAAACATAAAAATATTAAAAGTTGCTATGTCTTTGGTTAGAAGTGTATTGTAAGTTGCTCTCAATGAGGGGAAGCATCTGTTAAACAAATTTAAACAACATCAAAAAAAAGGTGCAGATGTCCTATGATGTTCTGCTGTACTGTATGTGTATCCACACACCCACCCTTTACTCAAACACAACAGATGTTTTACAATGAAACCTGAATATCCAGTCATCTAGCATACTGTTGATGTATGAATTTTTTCATTTGATTTTCCCAGGGCACTTTTTGACTATGACAGGACCAGGGACAGTTGCCTCCCTAGCCAGGGTCTGAGTTTTTCCTATGGGGACATCCTGCATGTCATCAATGCCTCCGATGATGAGTGGTGGCAGGCACGGCTGGTTACACCCCATGGGGAGAGTGAGCAAATTGGGGTCATACCAAGCAAGAAAAGGTACAGTACTGCCAACAAGCCAAGATAAAATTACAACATTTCCCCTGTAGTAATGGAGTGTGTTCACTGCCAGTCACACATTTTTATTTTTTGATCCACAGGGTGGAAAAGAAAGAGCGTGCACGGTTAAAAACAGTCAAGTTCCACGCAAGGACGGGCATGATTGAGTCTAACAGGGTGAGTGAAGCGTCGTCCTCCTCTTGTAAAGGACTCATGGGAGCTGCCCCACTTCCCCTGAGTGTGGGAATTGGTGGCTTCTCACAGTATCCTGGAGGCTCCTGTTACTGAGCATCTCATTTCTCACAGTGACACAAACATGCACCGTGCCATTATAATCAGCTGTGATGGTTAGATCAATGCTCCTCAATTCTGGTCCTGGAGGCCCCCCAACACTTCACATTTCTGATGTTTCCCTCACCACACACCTGATTCTACTGCTCTGCTCACTAGTAGAATACTCCATTCCCTGGATTGGCTGTTGGGGACGCTCCAGACTCAGGATTGAGAAAAACTTTTATGTTTAGACGCCCACTCTTTTCATTGTAAACTAAAGGGATAGTTCACCCAAAAATGACAATTGTCATTTATTTACCTTCATGTTGTCCAAACCTGTATGATTTTCTTTCTTTCATGGAACACAAAAGGAGATATTTGGCAGAATGAACGACATACGGGTGAGTAATTGACCAAATTTTAATTTTTGGGTGAACTGACCTTTTAAGGGTGAAGTGTGTAATGGACTGGTCAGGATGCTCAAACAAATGGCAATGTTTTGAATGTGCACAGCGTGCAACAACAAAATGGCATACTTGTACACTACCATTCAAAAGTTTGGGGTCAATAAGATAAAGACAGTAAAGACATTTATAATGTTACAAAATATTTCTATTTCAAATAAATGCTGTTCTTTTGAACTTTCAGTTCATCAAAGAATCTTGAAAAAATGTACCACTGTTTCCACAAAAATATTAAGCAGCGCAACTGTTTTCAACATTGATAATAATACGAAATGTTTCCTGAAATTACCAAATTGGCATATTAGAATGATCTTTGATGGATCATGTGACACTAAAGATTAGATTAATGGCTGCTAAAAAGACTTTGCCTTCACAGGTATAAACTACATTTTGAAATATATTCCAATAGAAAACGTTTCTTTTTAAATTGATAATATTTTATAATATTATTGTTTTTACTGTATTTTTAATAAAATAAATGCAGCCTTGGTGAGCATCCTGGCTTTTCTCAAAAACATGCAAAAATCTTTCCAACCCCAAATATTTGAATGGTAGTGTAGTTGACTCTGCACATTAAACGGTAAGACAAAAACGTGTTTTTACAAAAGTATTTTAAAATTACACACTTCACCTACTTTTTTTTTTTTTTTTTTTTTTTACCATTGTCACCCATGATTTTCTGCTGCAATTAATGATGCACCGATCATGATATTTAATTTTTTACAACCAATTTGACCGATTCTGATTTCTTTAAGAAAATGTATTTGTTTTTTTATTTGCTCTATAACAGACAAAAAAAAAAAAAAAATGGCCTTAAAAAATATCTGTAACCTTTTGAAATTAGAGGAAACCACTGCATTTTAATCACGATCCAAACAAAGATGCTACACCCATGTACCATAAATATCTTTTTTTATTTGAATTTGATTTGTAAAATATTAAGATTTAAAGCAAAAACAGAATGGTCTGACTTTAGATTTGTGAAATTATGCTACAAAAGACACCTGCATAAAACAAAAACAGCAGACGGACTGAATGAAAAATGCAAATTCACTCTCTGACAGTAGGTGGCGCTTATGTAACAGCAGGGGTTTCTTTGGGTACTGCTGTACACAAAGCAGTTTTGCGCTTATAAACACTGTATGGGGGTAGAGGAAAAGAAAGTAGTATCGAAAGACAGTCAATTCCCTTCAGAGATATATTCAAATAAACTCCCACCCCCAATTCAATATTTATTTTTTTATTCCAATATTTGGGGCATTACGAACAGTGAGCTTGCTGTGCCTGGTACAGTATTTGCTGTGCTGGCACATCTGTGTTCTCTTCTTTGCGTCGGTGTTCAGCGTGTCCCATCTTTGGCTTGTGTTAACATCCTCTTTACAGACTTTGTAATATTTCCACTCGAATGACATTTTGGGAAATGATTGCAATGCGGTTTGTGTGCAAGAATAGAGATAGGCCAAAATAAAAATAAAAAACGTCCGGTTCTGCTTTTATGGCCGGTCGACCGGTGCATCTCTATCAGCAATTTATGCAGTCAAGAAGATTTTCACATCTCTTTTATTGTTCAATTGCATATTCCCTTTGTTACATTCAGAGTTAAAACTTTATTAAAATGAACTTTTTTTCTGAATGTAGCTTTGCATCTGAGCTACGTTTACATTCATTATCCCCAGTTACATTGTTTGTGCAACCACACGTCGTCTTTGGTTTTATTTTTGCATGCGTGTTGTGAATTACATTGAAACCCATTCTGTTTTTTGTGTTTGTTTCATTCCTCATCCCCTTTCCCCACCATGGGCTCATCTCCACGCAGCCAGTCAAAGTGAAGCGCAAAAAAAGCTTCAACCTATCGCGCAAGTTCCCGTTTTACAAGAGCAAGGAGAATATAGTGCAGGAGTTGGTGGAGACCGAACGTGAGTATGAGCGGGTGACTAGGGCTCTGATGCTGTCCTTCATGCTTCATCCTGTCACTGTCACTCACCCTGGAGACGGCTTCCGATTGGCTCTTGACCTTTCTGTGAGAAAAAGAGCCAATCGGGGCCTCTCTGGCCTATGTCTTGCTCTGAGGGGGACCTCCGTACTTCTCACAGGTGTGAGGCTGCACTAACACTCAAATGCTGTGCTCAAACATCTATCTGTGTCAGAGTAGTTTAGAACTGCTTCCGTCAGCATTTGGACTTAAAATTTTGTTACTGATGTTACATGGAAATCCCCTGCACTAAAATTGCAAATGGACAACCCAGATCTTTCAGCGCACAGCAAGGTGATGTTAGTATTCCTTCATCCCTTGAGAGTGCAACACCTCTCTTCTACTAGCCTCTCACTAACCTCTTTCTTCTTCCTTTCTGCTCTCTCTCTTTGTTCTTGCTTTCACCTGTCGGGACGCTCAGGACTTCCCAGGGTTAAGCGATGACTTTTATGGATCAAAGAGTTTGAGTAAGTGTGTGGTTTCTTTTGTCAAGCAGCTGTTCCCTGAGCTAACTGAACCGGCTGTGCCACACACCACACACACATTTTATTCTTTCTTTCTGTTCCTTCCTCTCTCTTTCTCACTCAGTCTCCTCTCTGATTAAGAATCATCTGCCACTTTTTGAACTCATTTTAGTGATGAATTTACAAGCGAAACAGCATGTTTAGCCACTAAAAATGTAGGACTTGATTGTATCCATCGAGTATTGATTAGAAGGTGAAAAAGGGGTGTAACATATCATTATGGAGCCAGACCTAATGTGAGTTTGATGAAACCATGCTTTAGTAGGTATTTTCTATTGGTCAACATTAACTAATGATCTGTATGGCATAAGTGATATCAGTGAAAAAAGAAACTTTTGAAATTACGTTTTAAAAGATTACAAAGAGATAACATACACTGAAAAATCTTACACAATAAGTAATGTGCATTAATGAAGTAAATTCAAGTAAGATAAATTTTGATTTCATATAGGCTTTAAACGCATAAATATTCTTAAATCAAAGATCTGTTTGCCATATGATACACTAAAGAGAGAGTGAATCTGTGGCAGACCTCTTCAGGACCCATAGTGTCTTCAGAACCAGCTCATATTGGGCAGGATGAGTGTGTGTTTAGTGTTTTAAGTATCCCAGCACTATCATGTTGTCACTGTATCTAAGGGATGTTTGTTATTTGATTCCTGTAAGGAACCCAATACTGGCTTGTTTACTTTGGCATGAGGAGCAGTATCACTGTCTGATGAACCAAACATTGGCAAGGTCATAGGAAACGCTCAGCACAAAATCTAAGATCACTGGGGTTGTAGGAAAAGGAAATACTTAATTTCCAATTGCTGCCTCATCCTACCATTTCCCCTCTAAGGAAACGGCAGCCATTTAAGTGCCCAAAAGTTCTCTGTGTTTGTTTTCCTCTCTTCACTCAGCCTTTTCTATTCTTGGCATGATGGTTCGGGAGGGTATATGGTTTCATCCCAAGCTGTGCTGGATATAGTATTAATCTTATATATGGGTGAAAGTGCGTTGTGACGTTTCTAAACGTCCCTCATCTTATATCCACAGAGTGCTTAACATCCAACACCAGTGACAGCGAAAGCAGCTCCAGTAAGTGGCTCTAAACATCCATTAGCTTAAGCTTTTCATTACTTACTGCATTAAATCTGTCCCAATATAGTCTGCCAAGGTGCATTTGATCAGTGTCATGCCATTAACCTTTTAGTGCTTGAACAAAAAACTGATTCACAGATATACTCATATCACCTACACAATCATTCCAGTGGTAATTCAAGTGGATTGTTTTTGAATTAAATGATGATAAATGAAACCATGTTTCATATGGATAATTTTGCCATTTCTCATTATGCAGAGGGTCAGGAAGACACAATTCTATCATATGAGCCAGTGATTCGACAGGAGAGTAAGTATTCATAAACATAAACGCAAATTCTGCACTTATTTAAGTCCATTTATAATATTTGAAATGGTTCTAATTTAGTTTACATGACTTTTTCCCAGTCACAGTCTCACTCTGACCCTTAATCCTAGTTTACACTACCCACATGACAACACACCAAATTCCAAGAGTTATGTTTTTCTGGATTAGTCACTGCTTTACATGCAGTTATAATCTTGTTTTTGGTCACGCAACAGTATCCATTTCTCTGTACAAAAGACGGACTGAATTTTTTTACTTCATGTTTAAAAAAAAAAAAAAAAAAAAAAAATTCAGAAAAATTGAAATTGATGTACATGTAAATATACTAAGGGTTTTTGTTGTGGCAATAACAAGAAGTCTATGTGCCATAGTTTAAACTGTCTTTCATTAGGGTGGGTCAAGCAGTAGGTGATAGGTGATATGCAAATGTGTACGTCATCTGTTAATGTGATCGATTTCTGAATAACTCGTGTTTGCAGTTTTGTTTTCACAAATTATCTAAATTGACTTTGGAAGAGAGCTTTTATGTACATAGAACATTTGTATTAAAAAAATAAGGGAAAATCCTGCTTTCCATGACGTCGTCCATAAAGCCAAGAAATAATTCTCCAGGCTGGAAATCTTTGACCAACATTGATTTGGCTTTCTTTTCAGTCCATTACACAAGGCCTGTGATTATCCTGGGTCCAATGAAGGACAGAGTAAACGATGACTTGATCTCAGAGTTTCCTCACAAGTTTGGATCCTGTGTTCCACGTGAGTGTAATAAAAAAAAGGCCATACTGGCTACATGCAAAACAACTTTATCATGAAATGTTTTGGCAATACATGTAAAATGCATAATTCCTTAGATACAACTCGTCCTCGGCGAGAGAATGAGATGGATGGGCAGGACTACCACTTTGTGGCTTCAAGGGAGCAAATGGAGAAGGACATTCAGGACAACAAATTTATCGAGGCCGGCCAGTTCAATGAGAATCTGTACGGGACCAGCATCCTGTCTGTTCGGGCAGTGGCTGAAAGGGTCAGTGACTCCCTAGTGTAAACATGCCAGAGGATCTGAACTCCTGTTTAATCCTTAAATATTTTCCCTGTGGCAATTATTGTGTGCAGTGAAAGTGTGACACAGGATGAAAGGGTTTCTGTAATCTTCTTGTAGGGGAAACACTGTATCCTGGATGTGTCTGGGAATGCCATAAAGCGACTGCAGCAAGCACAGCTCTATCCAATCGCCATTTTCATCAAGCCAAAATCTGTGGAGGCCCTAATGTAAGTGTAAGATTTTGTAAAGTATATGTATGTGCTACCATTCAAAAGTTAAGGATAAGTAAGGAAATGGTTTTTTTTTTTTTTTAAAGGGGACCTATTAGGCAAAATTCATTTTTATAAGATGTTTGAACACTGATGTGTGTCTGCAGTGTGTGTAAACAACCAGCCTATAATGGTAAAAATCCACTTGCTCCTTTTTTATAATTCCTATAAATCAGAAGCAGTTCTTCAAAAGAGCTGATTCAGATTCTCCTCTACAATGACGTTGGAGAAGCCGCCCCACAACCGCCCTATTGACAATCTACTGACAATCTGCCCTATTAGCATAGACACAGCCCTAAGTGAGAAGCACAGATTCCGCCATTTCGGTATCCCTGCTGTAGCAGCTGGAGTTTTACAATGTCTGCGCCAAAGAGGCATTACAAATGTTGTGTTTTGGGATGTACTAATGAACATAAGTGTCTCCATAGACTTCCGCCATCACTGTGTCACTGAGGACATTGCAGTTAAATTTTATTTTTGTTTCCAATTACATTTACCTCAAGAAAGCCATTCAGGGGCTGTTCACACAAAAAGTTTTCCATTTTTGGTTGAAAACGATGTTATGCTGTGGACGAACACAAAGGAAAAACATTTCCACTTTTAGTACATCGTTGTCAAGTAAACATACCTCAATGTTCTCAAAATCCAATCTCTTTAGTTTGCTAGAAAAAAATAACTCCAGAGAGCAGCATTTTGCTAAATATGCACTGTATTACATATTCATTATATTTTTACTTAACCTGTTGTGATGTCTTCGTTATTTCATGCATGTTTGAATAAATCTGTCTTGAAGGCAAATTATTACAGCCACTGTTTAAATGTTTATATTTCACCACCAAATTGGAGTAGAAACATATTAATAAAAAGTTGATATAAAAACTGCCTTGTGTGAAATTTAAAATTTTTGTTAAATTTGATAGTTTGTACAAAAAATATATTTTCGGTCTTTGGACAAGTGTATCCTGAATTTTCAGTTTTGGCCCACAATTTTCATTTGATACCCTATTTTCCCTATTTTTACTTTCTATTCATCAAAGAATCCTAAAAAAAAAACAGCCCAACTGTTTTCAACATTGATAATAATAATAAATGTTTCTTGAGCAGCAGATCATCATATTAGAATGATTTCTGAAGGATCATGTGACACTGAAGACTGGAGTAATGATGCTGAAAATTCAGCTTTGACATCACAGGAATAAATTACATTTTAAAACATGTTTTAATAGAAAGTCATTTTAAATTGTGATAATATTTCACAATATTACAGTTTTTACTGTATTTTTGATTAAGTAGATGCACTCTTGGAGAACATGAGACTTTTAAAAAAAAACCCATTAAAAAATAATACTGACTGCAAACTTTTGAATGGTAGTTTATCATTATTTTGTCTTATTGTATACAATACATCATAACTATCTTTTTTTTTTTTCATCATTCTGAACTGCAGTATGTGCTTGTGCATTGGGAAATAAGTAATGCACTTTTTTGTGTTTAACAGGGAAATGAATAAGAGGCAGACATATGAGCAAGCCAATAAAGTTTTTGATAAGGCAATGAAGCTTGAACAAGAGTTTGGAGAGTATTTCACAGGTATTTTTTATTTATTTTTTCTCCCCACCACCACCATCATGTGATTTCTCTTAACTGTATTCAGAAGAAAATCTTTTAGTCCAGCCGCTCTGTTACTATTTAACAAGATTTATGTGTACAGTAGTATGATTATCTCTCTCTCTCTCTACAGCCATAGTCCAGGGTGATTCACTAGATGAGATCTATAATAAAATCAAGCTGATCATAGAGGAGCAGTCAGGCCCTTACATCTGGATCCCATCCGCAGAGAAGCTCTGAGCTCGCCGACTCCACGGAGCCCCCCGCCTGACCCCTACGCCCACTTCCACCTGACACCTTTCCTTCCCTTTCACTGATATGTTTCAGATCAAGTTTTAGTGTCATCATTATGTTACCCTCAAATGAAAAACGTCTTATCACCATTACTGTGACTGTGCACACCCCTGCATGAGTTTCTCAGCAATTCCATTCAAGATTGGAAATGCCATTCCTAAAGAAATTTTTTGTCATGTAAAACAAAAAAGGGAAACCTGAGCGAATCCTTTCATGCGTTTCGGACGGACTTGATGATGATGATGATGAGAATGTCTTACCGAAACGAGAACGGGGAGCCGGGGAGTCGGAGATGAAGACACGAGCGGAAACCTTGTATATGTTCATTCGGTTTCATTGAAAAAGACTGTGCGAATGCTGTGCGAGGTTTTCTACGAGGACTAGATACAGATCAAGCCTGCTGATGGTACCGTCACTGCTCCTGTTTATAAGCGGAGAAACTTCAAAACTGATGGTGATCTTCAGTACTCACAAACCAGCTCGCATTATTCGATCGGCTGCCTGGCCATTTGTATGGCGACACGGTCGGAGACAGAACAAAATGGAATACGGGGTTCGAGTCTATACATTTATATTACAGACATCACATGGAAAATAAAAATCATATGGAGAGATTTTATTACATACTACGAAATGATACGGTACACATTTTACACTTCACTAGAATTGTCTACTTGGAGGGCTGTTAGATTTCATTTACTTGTCTTTGGGTTTTTGTGTTCTTTCTTTCTTGTGGTTTTAGCTGCTCTGTATTAAAGATGGGGGTAGAGAGGTGTAACTGGGCTCTCTGCAGAGCACCAAACTGCCTTACGATGAATAAACGCTTCTGTAAAATTCCTGTCAATCGTTGGGGGGAATGACACTATTCAACCTATCAGTGCTTAGCGGGAGACTCGATTTTAGTGCTATTTGTGAGTTTCCCATCATCTTATTGGAGGCCTAACTTGTGAGTGCAATAGACTTAAGTGTCTTACCTCTGTGAAATCCTTTTTTGCAAATCTTTTGTTTGTCTTAAGCAAAATCCAATTTTGGCCACCATTGGAGTTGTTGAAAAGCAGACAGCCCATTTGCACTTCCTCTGCCTACCATGACTATATTCTCTTCAGACTGAACGGTAACAAGGTACTGTCCTGTTAGCTGCCCTGGATCGCAGCCTTAAAACGGGTAGAATCAAGACAATAATTGTATTGGATGTCCTTCTTGATATTAAAGCGTTAGTGGAGCCTGAAATTGACCGTTTTCCCCAGAACTCGACGATGGTTTGATTAAATCTGTTCTTTGCTATGACAGCTTTTAAACCATTTTTTTTCTTCTTTATTTCCGGGCTGATGTTTACTCCACTGTGTTGAGCCTTGTGCTGGGGCGAGCTTGGCAAGCTCAGGAATCTGATGGATAACTACTTTCTTTTCTTTTTTTTTTCTTCTTTTTTTTAAGGCGACAAAAGGGCCGCAATCATGTTGTGATCGAGTAGAACTCAAAGGGATGATTTCCTCTCCTCTAACTGAATACCCAGACATGCTGATATATTATACTTGTGTATTCTAAATATTTAGTCCTTTTTTTATTTGAAATACTTTGTAAGCACTATGTCTGTGGTTGCCCTTGGGTTCAGCCAGAGAGAACGGGATCGTGATGGAACGGGATGGTGCTCAAGGATACAGAAGTACAGTACTTCCTTTGATCTCTTTGCTCCCTCAAGAAGGCGATTCTTTCTTTCTGTATTGAGAAGTCTGGATCCCGCGGAAAGCGAGGGATGTTCATGGGCCCACTCTCACCCCCTGCCCCGCAGGCATTTTCTAAACAGGTGTGCTCACCTGCCAAGCGTCTCTGCGAAATCAGCTGTCATACCTGTGTCAAAACCAGAGTTCAGGGAATAATCGAAGGGAACAGAGCCATTTATAAACTGCTTACAGACTGTTTTAATGGGTATGATAGCTGTAAAGTGTAAATATCCCCCCTCACTTGTGCTTCATGCATGTGTGATTACAACTGGGACAAACATGTTTTATAAATAACAAATGTCAGGTAAGTAAACTTTGAATTTATTCTGAGATTAATTTCCATACAAATGTGCCGTAACGTTGGTATTTCTCGATAGAAAAAAATATCTACAGCTGCCTATCAGAACTTTTTTTTTTAGTGAGTCGGGAACCAGCTTCCCTACAATACGGCCTGTCTACTTGTGATATCTTGTGGAACTTGTCTGAGTGTATAGATGAAAAACAAATGTAAAAATATATATAAAAAGACATGCAGACAGCAACCCGTAGAGTGATATTAAAGTATACCAGGAGCATAAATTACTCATTTAGCATAGATCTGGTCCTCCAAGGTGACTAGCGGAAAAGCAGCTGACCGTTCGCACCATTGATGCTGGTCAGCCGTGTTGGTGAAGCCCAAAGAATTTTAATTCATTGTACTATATTTCTAATGAAGTGGATTGAATCAGAGCAGCTCTGGCATACTCATGAGGGTCTCTGATCCGGAAGGCATCAGCGTGAAATGGGGAGGGAAGGGGTCTGGTTTGTCTTTTTGAGTGATTATGAGTTTTTGATGTGACGGCACACCTGTGCAGTAAGTGCTTGCAAATATGAACCCTTTGATTGTATAGTAGTGTCCTCCCCATGATTACAGGTGGTTCAACCTATCAGGACACAAGGAAAACCGCTCTTTTATATCCTGGTCAGGAGGGAACACAGTCCTACCAATTATTCAATTTTTTTCTTTTTTTTTTTTTTTCTTTTCTTTTTTGGACTGGACAAGAGTTTATTTGTTTGGAAATAAACTATGTGACTCTGTTACGATTTCAATGCATGCATTTTTTATTTGTTTTGTATCGCAATGCAGATGTTTTGACTTTAACTAGTCAACCAAGGACAACTCGAACAGATAACCGGATGACAGGTAATAAAATAATACTGCCAAAAATATATTTCAGATTAAATGAATACAAGAAATTCTATTTTTTGAAATCATAACTGTATGAACAAACCCTCGGATACGTTGTACATCTCTTAGCTTGCACAGAAATTCACACTACATATTAAACACGTGCAGTTAGACCTGAGATCTCCATCTGCGACTGAACCTGCCATCATTCATTCCTCAATAATGAGATTCTTCTTTGCTTTATCCAGCCTGTCCAACACCTCACTGTACAGACCCGCCATCTGGGGAGTCACATTTCATGTATTTTATTCACACCTTGCTGCGCTTTCTTTTACCAAACAACATGAGCGAAATGTTTTTAATGAATATTATCTTGTGAATTCCTGGAACTCGGATGCTGAATTAATTATTGCCAAATGACACGTTTAAACTGTAACAGCTGAACTAAACCTCCCTATTGTATGCTGCTTTAACTACCTACCTACATAGCTGTAACTACCCCTGCTGCTCTAATTAAACCTCCGACTGAGGTGACAAAAAAATCTCAGCTTGCACACCTGACTTGAGGCAAGAAGAAAATGAAAATGACATCCGTCGCCTTGGGTTGAGTGCTCAAACAGCTGTAGAGAGGCCCATTCACCTCCTGCTGTGTTACCTGAGTCTGATAGCTGTCCTGCAGGGAGCCCAGGTGCCGCAGGAAGCTCATTCCCAGCCCGCACCACCTCTCGGCCTCGAGGTACTGGGCCAGACTGTACAGCAGGATTCCCGTATTCCACGCTCGGGTCAGCAGCCACAGGATCTCCAGCTCTGGAAAGTCCTCGGGCTGTGTGAGAAGAGAAGACGTCCGTTTGTGACAGTTCAGATGGAGGAATTAGATACTTAAGTTTAAACATTATATTAATAGCTGCAATTTTATATCAAGTGTGTCGTGAAGGTCACAAATTTAGAACTGCACCCTGATGCTTAGGCAATTTTTCTGCAACGCTAGTCCAAGATAAAGGATACAGACGAGATTTTCAAATTAGCATCGAAATTGGCAGGAAGAGGCTGGTGAATGGAGCATCTGCTAACTGAGGCATAACTAAAAGCCCATTGACAGAAACAGGAGATTCTTTCAAAGATGGGGATAATTGCGGGGCGAATGTGACGGCTGCTGAGTCAACATAACCAACTCACTGCGGAGGCTATGATAGAAAGAGCTTGCTCATAGTAGCTCCACACTTCCTCCAACACGCAGGGCTGCACCTCGGACACACCACTTGGCAGGGTCAGCTGAATCAGGCTGTGTAAACAGTTACTGTGACGCACAGACACACATATGTGTAAGGTGTCTGTCAAATGAGGAACAATTTGATGTCTTTTGTTATCTATGAGCATGGTAACATCATTGTGTAAGTAACAAACACTCAACTAGTCTGACCTGCAGCGTGTGAGGTCGGCCTGTGGTTGTTTTCTGTGTAGAGACAGGGCGATCCTCAGTGCCTTCTTACACAGAACGGGGAAATGGGCTGGTGGTTCCATCGCCAGGACTGTAGACACAAAGTACAGGACCATCAGAGTTTATATTGTCCTTTTGTACTCTACCGTTCCAAAGTTTGGGGTTGGTATAACTTATGCTCACCAAGGCTGCATTTAATTGATCAAAAATACAGTAAAACAGTAATATTGTGAAATGCTATTACAATTTAAAAGAACTGTTTTCTATTAGAATATATTTTAAGATGTAATTTATTTCTGTGTTGGCAAAGCTGAATTTTCAGCATCATTACTCATTACTACAGTCTTCGGTGTGACATGATCATTTAGAAATCATTCTAATATGCCGACTTGGTGCTCAAGAAACATTTTGTATTTGTATTATTATCAATGTAAAACAGCATTTATTTGAAATAGAAATATTTTGTATCATAATATTTAATGTATCCTTGCTGAATACAAGCATTAATTTCTTTAAAAAAAAAAAACGTACTGACCCCAAACTTTTGAAAGGTTTTGGATTTCAGGTTATGGTTCGAGAAGCTGACCTGCGATCATTTCTAACAGCTTGGTCTCAATGTGATCCAGCTCCAAAACTGATTCGAGGACAGATTCAAGCTTGGCATCATTTAATTTGGCCCGGGCTTCAAACTCATAGAGCAGCAATAATGTGTCTGTTTTGTCTTTAGGGGAAGTGCCTAATTGAGGAAAGAAAGTACCAAAATTCTTACGATCCTTGTTATTCAGGAAAAACAGCAAAAAATTATTTCTGCATTTGTAAAAGAATAAGAATAGTAAATGTGACACCTGATGCTTTGATGGTCGTCCAGATCTCTTTACAGAGCTGGATGTGCTCCAGAGTCTGGGTCAGCAGCTCGGTCTGAAACACAGCAGATATTATACACTGCGCCCTCTGCTGGTTAGTCGTGGTAACAATCAGAGAACATATGGAGAAGTGGTTTTCAACCTTTCTAATTCCTAAGGCCCGGTTTCACAGACAGGGTTAGGCCTTAGTTCAATTAGGATATTTAAGTAGCTTTAATAAATGTACCCTAGAAAAAAACATTACTGGTGTGCATCTTGAGAAAAAACAATAACTGGCATATTTCAAGATATGTAAGTGCAAGTTGCTTTCAGCTGAAACAGCTCAAACATGCATTTTAGTCTAGGACTAGCTTGAGCCTTGTCTGTGAAACTGGGGGAAAGTCTTCCATATTTGCTCTTCTGCTTGAAATGATAGCAAAAGTGCTTGTTTTCATTAACAAAATCTAGGGCTGTCAATATATTAATATAATAAGAGTGTTATTTTGTTAATTTTTTTATGTACATATTAAATAGTCCCCTAGAACAGTGGTTCTCCCACTAGTTGGCCTCAACACACTTCTTAATATATTAAATCAGCTAGAGCAACTAAAAATCAAGATATTACTTATTTATTCCACCCACTCAACAACTGTTTTTATTTTCTTTGAAGAATCAGATAAAACCTAATAAATGTAGCCTAATTTCAAAAGAGTGATTTCTAGACCTGGATAAATCATGTAAATTAATAAATTGGGTAAAAAAAAATGTATTGGGTAGAACTGCAAGTTCATTAATACAGTTTATTCACTATAGTTAAAAAAAAAAGGTAATAAAAATGACAAGATCTCAGAGATAAACTGTGTCAGAAAAAATTAATCTTAATTATGTCAGATAACACTTCAGCAAAACATGGTCAGGTAAAAGTGTCTGAATAATTTTTGGTTTCAAATTTTTTATAAATTTTACTGGTAGTCCACTGTATGAAGAATTTTTGGGTATAATATGTCACAGTTTACTTTATTTTGCTATCCTCACTTATATAAATGAACTATAGTGTCCTGCATACACTAGTAAAAATATATAAAAAATGTCTGAATAATTTTTGGTTTGACTGTATATATATACAGTCAAACCAAAAATTATTCAGACATTTTTGATATATATATATTAAATCCTTATTTTCATGAACAACTGGAAAAGTCACTGGTTAAAAAGAGTGGGAACCTTGAAGAATATTCAGCTCTTAAAACTTCTGGAATCCTTACATTCTCCATCATGTCCTTAAAAAACAAGCAAAATGCCTCTCACCTACTGGTTAATGTTTAGTCAGGTGAAAATGATGAACTGCTAAAAATGAATGTGTGATCCACCTGTTGCTCAGTGTGATCAGAGCTCCTGCAGATCTCCAGAGAGGCAGCAGCAGCCATCAGCAGACACGTCTTCTGCCCCATCAACACAGCTCGGTCTGGGACACACAGCTGTGACAGCTGCCCAGACAGACAGCACATCAGACGTCACACTTTAACTACACCCAACTAAAGCTGCAGTATCAGCATGTGGATTCATCTTAAGATGATTAGTAACTAGCCTACAGCCTTTAAGAGAAACTGTACTTGAACTTACCTGGAAGGAGAGAAGAAAGAAATCCCTCATCCTCATAGGACTGTGCTCACACTGCAGAGCTGAGTTCCACGCTGAGAGACAACACGTACACAACCAATCAAACAGAACCACCAAATAGTCAAATGTGTCTCAACAGTTGGAGGTTTAAGAATAAGCACCAATTCTCCTGAACCAGTTGGCCTCTTCTGCTCCCTGGCCTTGAATACGGCTGATTTGGGATACTTTCTGAAGAGCTGTAAATGGAATATTCATAAATCAATGCAGAGAAAAATAACAGGGTGTAATGAAAGATTATGGTTAAACGTACCTGTCCTTAGGTATGACAAGAGGGTATCCAAGTTGGCATCCCTGTTTTAATAACAGATAAGAGTGTGACGTACAGAGACGCAGCTTTGCTGAATGTCAGAATTCTGCACCATTGATCTACTAACCTGTTTTCCTCACTGGTGTTTTCCATTGTTGAAAGAACAAGTCGTACTAAACACCTAAGAAAGAAAGATAAAGAAATGATGTTTCTGTAGCAGAGATACTT
Source organism: Hypophthalmichthys molitrix (assembly GCA_037950675.1). Lineage (NCBI taxonomy): Eukaryota > Metazoa > Chordata > Actinopteri > Cypriniformes > Xenocyprididae > Hypophthalmichthys > Hypophthalmichthys molitrix. The sequence continues at coordinate 23,235,402 of CM075505.1, forward strand.
GATAGTTGTGCTCACTGATATAAAGCTCACAGTGAATGTGTGACTGACCTCAAGGCAGTGAGAATTTGAGCAGCATCTTGTGAGTGTTCACACAGACTCTCTAGGGCTTTGATGGCTGTTTCCTGCTGCTCATGCTGTGGTGAAAAATCACCACAATTATGTGGCATATTAACCTCCCCAAATTCACAGTTACTGCTGTCTTGAACCATTACTGTGGAGGAATACAAAGGATCAATAGTGAGAGAAAAGTCTCATCTGGTATAATATAACCAACCTCAAGGGCGATCTGCACTGCCAGGCTGAGGAGGTTTGCTGCAGCGTTCTCGGTCACTAGCAGTCTGTCCTCACTGGTGACTGGAGTCTGAGCCAGAGCGCCAATCTCTCTCAGAGCCACAGCAGCTTATTCACACACATTACAGACAGACATTCACATCAAAAGATTTGTTTTTAAAAATCATTTTATAGTGATTTCTTGTTTAAATGTTTAGGGTGGGTGGGATTTTTTTTTAAAATTTCATTTCATTGTTTTCTGTTTGAATATATAGTAGTCAACATTTGAAGTGGATCAAAAAAGTTAATCAAAGCTGTCCTAAGAACTAAGCTGTCCTAAGAAGAAGGTTTTAGGACAACTTTGATGAAAGGTTTTGATCCACTTCAAATGTTGACTACTGTATTTAAGATGTAATGTATTCCTGTGATGGCAAAGCTGAATTTTCAGCATCATCAGTCCAGTCTTCAGTGTCACATGATCCTTCAAAAAAATCATTCTAACATGCTGATTTGATGCTCAAGAAACATTTATTATTATTATCAATGCTGAAAGCAGTTGTGCTGCTTAATATTTTTTGAAACCATGATACATTTTTTTTCAGGATTCTTTGATGAATAGAAAATTCAAAAGAACAGCTTTTGTTTAAAATAGAAATGTATAACATAATATATGTCTTTACCACCTTTTAAAAAAGAAGTTAAAAAACTTTGGCCCCAAACTTTTGAATTATAGTGTATGTAAGGTATCATATGTATGGTTATACATATTGTACAAATGAGAAAAAAAAAAAAAAAAAAAAACAGAAAAAAAACAGGTATTTTACATATGTACAAAGATCAATTTGCACCAGATTAATTTACTACAAGAATTTAAGATTTTATTGATTTACATGATTATTTGCATGATTATTTGAACCCTGGCTATTTTACATTGAGACACCTGAGAAACTTAAGTTTTATCATCTCCATTACCTTTCTCTGCATTGTTCATCAGGACAGCGATCTTGTAGATGTTGAACTGTGTGAAAATGTTGTTTGGATCAATCCTTGCTGCCTCTTCTACAGCCTCTTTGGCCTTCAACAAGATTTGAATAATGTGCCAATTTTACAACAAACATGTATGTACTGAACACAAACGTTTGTGCATGTAATGAGATGTCCTTCATTATTTGCCAACTACCTTGTCAAGTTGTTGCAGCTGCAGGAAACAGGAGGATCGGTTTCTTTGCAGTTTAGCGAGGTTGGGATCCAACTCACCTGCTTTGTAGAAACTCAGTGAGTAGTTATACCACTGCAGAGCTTCAGAATAGTTCTTGGCCTATAGAAGACAACAAACATGACCCTGATCACAGAACTAACAACTACTTGATTCACGGTGGAACAATAATGTATCCGTAACTTCCGATTCATTAGCCGCTAACTACAAGAACAGAACACACAGTAAAACTATTTGTGCTGTGAACTAGCATGTTTATAATAATGATAATAAATTAAAATAATGTGATAACAAATACTAGTTTGTGATATAAAGCAACATAATGGATTGTTTTTGTACAGGTAAAATAACTGCAAGTGAATAACTCTGGAAGCCTCACACATTCAAGTTCTTACATTCAAGTTCTTACGCTCTTACATTAAAAATAAGGTGGATATAAAGAAAAAACACACCCCACATAAAAACAGCAGGGGAAATCTTTTTATACACACTACCAAAAAAGTTTGGATTCAGTAAGATTTCTTTAAGAAAAGACATCATGGTTTCCACAAAAATATTAAGCAGCAAAACTGTTTTCATTATTGATAATAATAAGAAATGCAGCCTTGGTAAGTGTTAGAAATTTTCAAAAACATTTTTGAAATGAACTTTTTAAAATTTTTGAAATTGAACTTTTTAATGTAAGTGTATGGTAAAATGCTTTAAATGGAGATAATAGTAATCTGATTAGTAGTTATTCAAAAGTATTTATTTTTTTTTTTTTTTCATAGACGGTTTCAAAATCCATTTGGAATAAAGCAAAGTAAATAAACAACCATGCACAGGGACAGGGGAGGTGTACATATTAAACATGTAAAACTTACTTCAAAGTTTCTGAAAGCTCTATCCCACAGGAGAAGGTGAAGAGATGATTGAGTCTGTGGTGTTAGCTGTTTTCCAGTGTAATGTCCTAGAAAACAGTAAGTAAACACACAATTCAGTAAGAATTGTTTAAAGGGGGCCTATAATGCCCCTTTTACAAGATGTAATATAAGTCTCTGGTGTCACCAGAATGTGTCTGTGAAGTTTCAGCTCAAAATACCCCAGAGATCATTTATTATAGCTTGACAAATTTGCCCCTAATGGGTGTGAGCAAAAATACCCCATTTCTGTGTGTGTCCCTTTAAATGCAAATGAGCTTTAACAGCTCATGCTTTGGTTGCTCAACAACAACAAACCTGGAGAATCTCACGCAGCCAAAATGACGATTGTCAGTAAAGGTGTTCAGCCTTACATTGCTCAAACCGGAGTCGGACTCTAATGGAGAGACTCAGGAAGAAGTTACAACTTTTAGAATGCAATTGGATGTTTCTGAATGGTTAGTAGATAAATTTATGTAGTTGCTGTGGAGTTCAACTCATCGACTAGCATGTGCCGTCATATTGATCTTTTGTGTAAATCCAGCATTGAATTGACCCTCGTTTGTGAAGCAGTCTGGCGTAAAATGACGGAATGACAACAACACTACTACAACAACTCTTCCTCTTCTCTAAAGCAGCCCAACATGGCCTCACCCCCTTTGTTGCGTGTTCTTGGGGGCAGGGTTTATGTAAATTTTAGGGTTAGTGATGTCCCTAACCCGGGAAGAAGCTCGTTGTAGTCCCTACCAGCCGTTTGTTGTAGTCCTTAAACAGCGAATTCTTTAAAAGAAAATATCTTCCTTTGCATTGAACTTTGAGCGTCCTAACTTTGCAGATGTTGTTTATGCTCAAACAGCAACATTACACACTAACTAAAGTTAAAAAAGTGAAATCATAATCAACCACCCCTTTAATATAACATCATGAAACACATTCTTGGTGTCAAACAAACAAAATAATGAGTTTTGAGAACCAGTAATAGCATCCTCAATCTTCTGCTTAGCCAGCAGCTCTTTGTCCCGCTGCAGCAGCATCTCTATATGCATGAGCAGAGCAGAGCCCAGTTCAGGAGACGACTCAAAGTGCTGACAAACCCTCTTTAGGAAGCTAAAGGCCAGAGCCTCCCTGAAACAACAACATGTTCAAGTAATGCCTGGCCTTTGAAGCACAGATTTGAAGAAGATTTTTGGTTGCCTGTTTAGAAAGATGATATATGAAAGATGAAAGAGATCATACCTGTTCTCATCCACAAGCAGTTTTACTGTGTTCAAGCACACTTCCAGTGGAACCTCATGGTCCAGTAGCTCTGACAGCCCTGACAGGACGTGGGAAAGGAAGAGAAACTTTTGTGGGGTGGAAAAAATACTATCCACAAACTGATTTCAGCAGAGTAACTGGGCTCACCAGATTTTACTGCTTCATCTGGACTACAGCTTTTCACTAAGATACGGATCTTCAGGTAGAGGCCTGACAACTGCATATGCTCCTGAAAAGAAAAATGAATAGGCCAAATGTAAAAACAGCATGGAGTGTGCTACAGTCAAATCTGGTTTACTTTGACAAGATCTGGTTGCACTAGGAATGCTTTACCTTATTAGCCAAGCTCACAGCATGAATAGCTTTGTCCAGGTACTTTTGACAGTCCCACTCCAAATAAACTGTTGCAAGTAGTCTCAAGACTTTGGCCTGAAGGAATGAGAAATAAGATTGCAATGCATTCAGTTAATGCAAAAAAAAAGAAAAAAAAAAAAAAAAGACCACACTGAAAATCTGGAATTCAAATTTCAATATAAATATTGAAATAAACAGTTGTAGAATTTGGTGGAATATCTAGTAGAGTTTGTGAATAAGTTAGTAAATTAAATTGACATTTTTTACTCAATTTATTATCCTGTTGATATCGTTTGTAATAAGAAAAAATATTACATTTTTCTAAATGCAACATTTTCATTACTGGTCTCAGATTTTTTGACCCCACTGTACTTTCTTACTTGCATCTCTGATCCTGGCGAGTATTTCACATTCATCTTGCCTATATCATAACTTTGGCTGAAATGCAGAATAAGTATATGTTAAGTGGAAAGAAATCTTACAAAACATGGAAAAATGTCTTTTTAGTGTCAATGCTTTTACACCACTTCAATTACATTAATACTAATTATATTGTAGTATTACAAAAGTTTGGGGTCAGTAAGATTTTTATGAAAGGAATTAACACTTTTATTCAGCAAGGATGCATTAAATTGATCACGTGACAGTACAGATATTTATATTGAACAAAATGTTTCTATTTTTAATAAATGCTGTTCTTTTGCACTTTCTATTGATAAAAAAAAAAACGTTTTTAACATTGATAATAACAATAAATGCTTTTTGAGCATCAAATCAGCATATTAGTATGATTTCTGAAGCATCAATGTGACACTGAAGACTGGCTGCTGAAAATTCAGGCTTGTCATCACAGGAGTTATTTTAAATTGTAATATCATTTTACAATATTACTCTTTTCTGTATTTTTTTTTTACTGCTTATACTACATTTATTTCCAAATTATTAAAAAATCATACCAATCCCAAACTTTTAAACAATAATGAATTAAAGAGATCCTTACCTGAGCCAAAATGTGCTCTCTTCATGCTTTCTCTGACTGCAAGTGTCGACCCCAAAGTTGTAACAGATGAGAGAGAGATAGCCAGTCTAAAAAAGATTTCACAAAAAGTGTTTTTATTTCCTTTTTATAATCTGTATTTTCAAAATCTCTCTAAAATCAGAATAAACCAATGACACCACTAAACATGCTGTGAAACAACAGTTTGTCCACCTCTTTAGGGACACGGAGAAGCATTTCTTTACATCGCTGTATGCATGACACTGCCTCCTGATGTTGCTCTTGAGAAACTGCCTATACAGAATACACACAAAATAACTTAAATTTGGAAAAAAGGTAAACATATTTGTGTAACTTTAAAAAAGAAGAAGAAGAAGAAGAAGCACTATACTCTCTCAAAGAATATATATACACATAAATGTGCACATTTGATCCTGAAGTTTTAGAGTATTTAGACATAATTTTAGGCTTAATAGTCACTGCACATGCTAAGCAATCACTGCTCACAGATTCAGCTTGGTAAGACAAAACCCGCAGCAAGTCTTTCTCTATGTCTCCCTTTGGTGTGTATATATCTTCTGCACAATCTCCATGGGAAGTTAGTCTGCTGTAAAGAGTCTCCAGGCTCTGTGAAAGTAACATATTCTTTGTTTCTTGTTCTTAGAGTCACTATAAATGATTCATATTCTGGTATATTCAACGCTCCAATATCGAATGACTATATCTTTTTCATTTTTGGCATACATGTAATGTCAGTTTCTTTGCATTCATACGTACATTGACAGCCATGCTCAAAAAAACATCAGCAAGTTTGGGTTGTTTACAATCAAGCCATGTTCTCCCTGTTTTGCTGGCCATCTGAGGAACAGAGATTTCAGTTTTAGTAAAATATGGCAGGAACATGCACAAGGGATGGAAATGAACAAATCTACAGTGCCTTAACCTGAACCCCTTCATCACTGTCTTATGCATTAATGTTAAATTAGTATAAGCTAAATAAATAAAACTGCTGGAAATAGTAAGCAAAACTAATTTCACTAACCAGTATCTGCTTGCGAACAATATTCTCTGATGGGTTTTCAGGCTCGCATGAATACAGAAGTCTGCATGCCACATGACGCACTGAAAAATGAGTTTGTAGTGTATCAAATAATTAATCGATATCTGTGTAAACATCTGGGGATAAACTTTCTTTTGTTAGTATGTTAGGAAACAAAATAATATCTATATCAGTAACAGAAAACAGACAGACTGACTGATTGGCACCAAAATACATTAATAGACAGACAGAAGGAGACCTTTGGCCTTTTGCTCTTCTGTAATAGTTGAGCCAACACGTTTGGTCACAGCCCAGTTCCACAACTGTATGGCGATTTCCTCCAACTACAAAAATTTATATTTTTTTAATTAAATATATAAGCAGGGTTACTAGATTTCTATTTTTTAACATAAAAAGAAAAAAGTTAGTGATAGTGACAAAACAAGACAATAACACATAATCTCTAAGAGCTTCCGTAGATTTCAACTGAGCTTGGTTTTGCACACCTGTGAATCCTGTAGTTTTGCTGCTCCATCTAGAGTTAAAATTTCTTTGAAGAGCGACTCAATCACCTCATCTAAATTTGAATCGCTCTGTCTGTGGAGGAGCTTCTCAGACAGGTCTGTGAAAGACACAGAGACAATTTTCAAACACGAAACAGCTTCACATACTGTGCAACATCACTTCTTGACAAGGTACGCTGAACTAAATCAAATAGATGATACTAAAAATTACTAATAATATCCATAAAAGATGAATTATTTTGTAAACCTGCATAATAGCTTGTCCCTCACGTAGCTAACTAACGTTACCACCTATCTTCCTATTACCACAAAATATATTCTTACTTTTTACATCGACTGCAAACTGCTCCATATTACGGTCAGTTTTGTGTATTTTAATACACAAGTCGAGTAACGTAACTTTATTTAAAACTACCGAATATATTTTGTCAGTTTCTGTGTGACAGTGGCAGAAAAGCGCCTCTCGCGACCGTCCACCGCCAAAACGCGCGAGGACGTGCAGTCTGAATGTAATACTGCTGTATGGCCACAAGGTGGTGTCTCACACACGGTTATGTATAATTCAGCTCTCCTTCAAATCTTTCATATTCAGATTTAATCAGCTTTATTGGCGTGGTAAATCAAAGCTTATCATTGCTACAACAATAAAGTTATTTAGTAACATCTTAGATTGCAATTTGCTCTGTGCAAACAGCGAATAATATAATAATATAAATTAAAATGTAAAGAACAGATGTAAGTCTCAAAAATAAGCACTCTAAGTAATCATTTCAGATGAACAACTGCTCTTTTCAAGCATACATGCTGCTATATATTTAGAATTCTCAACTCTCTCATGTTGAAAGGTTTGGACCTTATGGTATAATAGCATTGTTTAAGCATAATAGTCATCACCTTGTGGTAGTTTGAACCTCATTCACCCTAAAGAAAGCATGCATTGATGATAATGCTGTGTGATTTTTGTTTTAACAGGGGAGGTCATTGTTGAGCTGAAGGAAAGAGCTCAAGCTGCGTACACAGAATTGGTTGTAAAGTCTCTTATTGTGTTCACTGCACTAGATTCAAAAATAAGATGTCTTAAAAGCCAACTCCTCTCAGTGCTCTGCTTCCAGCAATTGTTTCTGCCTGAGTCTTATCTAGCTGCCGTGCTGGCCTGAGGGAAATGTGTGAACAGTTCAGAAGGCCTGATTGCACAGGAGAAAGAAAAAAACAAACATGATCCTTATGACATGTGGTCAGAGAGATGCACACAAGATTTCCTAAAGTCTGCTACATAAATAATATTAAAATAATAATAAACAGACATATTTATACATTTGTGCCAGATTTAAAAATACTTCACCTCACAGTTCTACTTGGGTTTGAAAGGTCGTTTGTTGCTAGCTATTTTGTATATATAAATATTATTTTTGTAGTAGATGAAAAAAATACCTAAATCAAAAAATATCTCTGTTGCCAAACCAGAAAAAATCACCAGAAATTTCTTGGCTATAAGTAGATTTTCCACAAAAAGTACTTATTATTAATATTATTTGGTCACAATTTAGATTAGGGTCCAATTCTCACTATTAACTACAACTTTTCCCTCAACAAACTCCTAATTAATGCTTATTAATAGTTAGTAAGTTAATTAAAGGGTTAGTTCACCCAAAAATGAAAATAATGTCATTAATTACTCACCCTCATGTCGTTCTACACCCGTAAGACCTTCGTTCATCTTCGGAACACAAATTAAGATATTTTTGATGAAATCTGATGGCTCAGTGAGGCCTGCTTAGACAGCAATGACACTGAACCAAACTCCTAATTACTGCTTATTAATAGATAGTAAGTTAATTAAAGGGTTAGTTCACCCAAAAATGAAAATAATGTAATTTATTACTCACTCTCATGTCGTTCTACACCCGTAAGACCTTCGTTCATCTTCGGAACACAAATTAAGATATTTTTGATGAAATCCGATGGCTCCGTGAGGCCTGATTCCAAACTGATCACTGATTCCAAACAAAAGATTCAAAGCAGTGTTTTGAAATCGGCCATCACTAGATATCGTTGAAAAGTCGTTATTTTGTTTTTTTGGTGCACAAAAAGTATTCTCGTCACTGTATAATATTAAATATTGAACCACTGAACTCGCATGAACTGATTTAAATATGTTTTGAGTACCTTTCTGGATCTTGAGAAGTTCAGTGTCATTGCTGTGAATGCAGGCCTCACTGAGCCATCGGATTTCATAAAAAATATCTTAATTTGTGTTCCGAAGATGAACGAAGTTCTTACGGGTGTAGAACGACATGAGGGTGAATAATAAATGACATTATTTTCATTTTTGGGTGAACTAACCCTTTAAGTTTAGGAATTGGGTATAAGGGATGTAGAATATGGTCATGCAGAATAAGGCATTAATATGTGCTTTATAAGTTCAATACTAATAAATCCAATATCCAAGTAATATGCATGCTAATAAGTAACTCTAAAGTGTTACCAATAATTTATATATAAAATAATGCAGAATAAAATGTTTTATGAAATATCAAAAGTAGGTTGAGATAACTAAATCATTAACATTAACTGTTACCTTAACTTTGAGTCACAAAAGTAACTGGTAAACTGTTATTAGTGGCCCTTATAATCACGTTATCCTCCAATCAATAATCAATATTAAAGGAAGAAAACAACATGTCTCATTAACATTATACCTCATCATTAACAGACTGTATTCAACTGCATTCAACTTTAATTTCTGTTCGACGGATTGACCATCCTATTCTGTACATTTGAAGTGAGATGGAAGGACAGTATGTTGCAGGGAGTGTGTCCTCATCTGTATCATCAAAAAGACAAACAGTCTGTGGTGCATCCACTCACCATGGGGTGTTGGAAGGTGAAAAGAAGCCCTGTGATTATTTACTTTGATATAAAATTAGCTGCACGTCCTGTTTCTTAAGTTAAAAATAAACCCTGTGAATGTTTTTGCAAGGTATTTTGGCTGCTGTGTTATCAGACAATGCCTGTTTACCTTTGCACCTAGATATTTTAGGTAGCCTGCTCCCGGGGGTCGATAGTTTGGTTTAAAATAATGTAACTGAATATGCCTACTTTGACATTCATAGAGCCATTTGGGTGGGACATTTCACTGAGATGAAATACATCTTTCATTAAAGCGGATAAAAATAGCACGAACATTTACTACATTCAGATTCTTACAAGAGAAAATATCTTAATCGATATCTTTAAGCCAATATCTTTTAAAGGCAGGAAAGTGCGCGTGGAGTTTACTAGGAGTATCGCTGCAGTTACTATGGTGACGTTGCGTCCTTCCGTCCTTGCTTCACTCATATAAAGCCTTCGAGATGAAAACCCCAGCAGAAAACCAAAGGCAGTAGGAAGGTTTATCACTCGGTTGGCATTAGTTATTTTCATTGTTAAACTTTCTTTATAGAGTCTAGTTTTTGAAATTTCATTCACTCAGTTTTAGGAAGGAAGAGCAAACATCGCACCTGCCCTCGGGAGTAGTTTGGAGTTGCTCCATTCGTGTTTGTACCGGGGCAGGCGCAGTACTATGCGATACCTTTACACTCACTGAGAGACTACGAGACATTTTCACTATAGAGGCATCATTGAAAGGACAATCTCTGTCATATCAACGGGAACTATACGTATATAACTCTACATCGAGAGACATTTCAGTCCAGGTGGACTACAACAACCACATCAAATACAAAGTGACAGTACACGAAATATCTTTCGAAACGCTATTTTAACGGACGAAATGACTTCTGTTCAACCCTCAGTCAAAGGCGTCTTCACTCTTCAGCTGCTTTTTAATCTCTTCTCAAGTGGTAAGTGTGATTTTTGTCATTTTACTGCGCTTTAAGTGAAGCTGCAAGCGATCATTTGCTTTCTTTGGGCTGCTGTTGTAGCTACAGATGCGGTTTGAGGTTAATAGAAAGTAAATAGAAACAAATGTGGATAAAATAATGAAAACATTTGTGTTGTGCTAGAATAAAATCACAAATGGCATTGAATTAATATTTAGTTTTATGGCTTGTTCTGATGTTATATGAAAATTAATTTTAGAATATATATTATGAGAACTTTCTTCATTAAAATGTTTGGTAGTCTATAATTTAAACTTGAATGTCATTGACCTGCATTCATGAGTTCATTGCACTTTTAAACTTTGACTTTAATTACTGATGAAGACAACTGAGAAACTAGTATAAATTCCATTTATTGTAACAAATTAAATTGATGCACTGATGAAGAGTGAGTTTTTAACACAAGTGTCAAATAGCCTACTTGGATGTCAAGCGAGCTGCCTACCTACTCAGATTTTCTTTGGTGTAGCATTTTGGAGATCATAGATGTGCCAAATAATACACTGTAAGAATCCGTTCGGGGTTCCCACATTTTGTCAAGGTTGGCAGCTGGGTTTTGAGACTCAGCCATCAGCGCTTTGCACTCTGGCACTAACTAAATCGCTCATTTAGCACACAGGAGATGCTTTATCCATGCTGGGGCTTAAATCATTTTACTGACATTTACTCATTTGTGGAGACCCTAATCATATGGTCAATTTGATTAAATGGTCCACAGCTTGTTATGGAAGAACAGTAGGTCAGTGAGTACTTTTTGTGTTCTTCTATCCTTTGGGACTAGTTGAGTTATTCAAAGAATGAACACATTGTGATTGAAATATCAGGTGTGTTTTTTGTAATATTCAAAACAGTTTATTGTGAATGGGTAGTTTGGGCACATCTCCAGTTCCAGTGTTGTTGAGTTTGAGAAGAGAATGTGTGTTTACAAGAGAAAGTGTATTGTTGACTCTTGGCTGCTTGGTTTTCTGGCTGCACCTCCTTATAACAAGATGGATAGTAAAAGGTGGATGCCATTGTTCATTGTGACATAGCAGTTGTGCACTACAGATACAGGTCTTCCTCCTGCTGTCCAAACAAACAGCAGCTCTTACTCTCAACCAAACAGAGGAAATACTGCTCCCCCCATGACTTTTTGGGTCTTCAAGCTTTGTCTACAAGGTCTCCAAGTAGATTTCCTTCGCTGTCCACACGCCGAGCGTGGGAAAGACACATGAAGGAAGCGGATGGAGAGGCAGGAGGCACCCTGGAATTGTTCTGGCAGTAGAGGTCACGGAAATGTGACACGCTACCTGAGTAAAGATTCCTTCCCCAGACTTCTTGCTTGCTCCTTTACTCCAAATGTGTGTCAGTCGTCCCACCTCAAGACAATGGTGGAGCGGAAGAGCATGCCATTATATTTTATATGTCAGGGGTGTATGGTTAATCCATTAGTCAGAAATAGGGCATGAAGACGAGCTGTTTGCCACTTTTCTTCTGTCATGTTAACTGATTTGTGGTGGTGCGTTGCGATTATTACATTTCAGATGTTTGTATCACACATTTTGTTAGGTCAATTGTATGAAATTATCCATTTGGTTTTCTATGTATTAATGATTCATCTTTCTAGTCCTTAAAATTGAAACTGTTACAGTGCATAAATGCAAAGTGAGTCAGTCAAACTCAGCCCTAGATCTATAAATTGGATGTTTAGAGAAGTGAAACACATCTTAACTTGGCTGTTAGAAGTTACTTACAGGAATGAGAAGGAAGTCTGTTTTAAGTAAGAGAAATATTCAATAATGCCACTGTGTAGGTATAACACATCTTGAAACGATCCAGATATTGCCCAGGGCTCTGTTTTCAAAATTTGCTGGACCATTTAAAGGTGAAAATACTCCAGGAATTTTACACATCTGAGAACCCTCCTCATTACATTACTTTCCAGAACACACTGAATACGCCTCATACTGGCTCCTTTAAGATCACAAATTTACAGTAAAAAAAGATTTGATTACTGGTTTGACAAATTAGGGCTGTTTCACATTGCATGCATAAGCAGCACGTAAGCGAAGCATACAGTCACTGCAGTGCAGGCTCACTTTGTGCTTTCAGATGGAAAGCATTTATGTATGCTCTGTAACAGAGCTATGGCTCTATACAGAAAATAAAGTCTGGAAAATTACCATAAATTGTAAAATGGTTACCAGGAGTTGTCCATTGAGACCTCTCACATAGTTGTTAAATCTTATTTCTTTCCTGATAACTCTCTGAGTGTTTGGCATGGTAATGGATATGACAATATTGATATGTTTGGTCTTGGTGGAATAGATCTGCTACACTGCTGCTGTTGATTATTGCTGCTGCAGGGCAAGTATGGTACCTGCTACTGCCGATACATACACAACACGCTGCTGTCAGCAAGTAGACATGCTGCTGCTATGATATAACACGCAATGCATGAATTACCCCCAGCAGATCTACACGGGTGGAGCTGGGGAAGGTGGAGAGTATTTGAAGGTTGAGCAATGAACTCATTGGCTACTGATACAGCAGGAATCAGCTGTGCCCTATAAAGAATGATGTGATTGCAAGCAGATTGTACCATCTAGAGTTTCATGACAGAACTTTGTATTTACACAAGGAAAGTGAACCACATTTTAATCTAAATGATAATTAATTGACACAAAACAGAACCTTAACTGTAGCTGTGTACTTCTTACAATGTGTGCATCAAGCCTGACAGACGTTGTCACACAGTGAAAAGTAATCGTGCATTTTCAGTAAAATTTGGGCTGAAAATTATCGGCTTAAATAGGCGTATTTGTTTTTTGACTTAAAGAGAAAAATAGCTGAAAATATATGGCGCATCATATCAGTGTTAAGTGCTCAGGTTTCACTCTCGCTCTAGCCGTTATCACTGCGCTGTGTGTCACTCAGCTCAATATTCCACTCTATGCATGTGCGCTCTGCTCAGTTGCCCATGTGAACGCTCCACTCATGTACCGCTTATGCTCATTGGAATAGCAAAGTCAGCTCAAAAAATGTGCCTACATGAAATTTCTATGTAGTATACTTGTTTCTGTTTGCGGTAGCCCTATTGTGCTGTAACATGGTGTGCCATGCTGGGCAACGCTGGTAAAATGACGCTACACTCTCGTTCACTGATCTGCTCCCGCTACACTCTGCTCACATGCTCTGATAATAATAGCTTTGTAGGACTATATTATTTGGAAAATCGGTCAAAAAATAAATCTGTTAAATCTGATTCTGTTGCATAGAACAGAATAAAGAGTAATATATTGATATTTAATATTTATACATTTTCTGTCCAATTTTAGTGTGTTACTTTCAAAAAAAGTGTGGTTATTTTACTGGCTTGTATATTTTCATTGAAATGATTGAATTTTATTAAAAAGTCTAAAAATAATACAATTATACAAAAAAAGCTCATTTAAAATAAGAAATAATTTTTAAAAAAACCTTTTTAGTTTCATTTTTCGCCCAAGTGCATCCAAAAGTTTTGGTTTCGGCCCAGAATTTTTATTTCAGTGCATTCATAGTAATCACTGTAAACTTTGAATATGGTTGGCAAAATAATTGTTTGAACATGTAGTAGTGCCTATGTAGTGCCTGGGTTAAACTTGCTTTATGTGAGGGATTTTTTCTGGATTACATTTTATTTTTCAAGCTCAGGAAGAACTGTAGTGTTCCTTCTGAACAGCCGTTCAGCAGCAGTGCACGTTGGGAGGAATACAGTAGGTAGGGGTCAGCCAAGTGCAATTCAAGCTCATCCACTTCTCCCACAGCGGTGGGGTGGCGCACGTGTATAGACTGTGCACAGACTTCTTGCTTTCTTCCTTACATGCTTTCTTGCTTGCTTTCTACATTTATGCTCTTTTTTTTTCCGATTTCCCCCCTCATGAAACATTAAAAGTGCTGTTTATGCTGACATGTTTCTCTTCTCTCAAACTTGTCAGAATTAGTAATTGAGCCAAAGAACTTCAGGCAGTGTGCTTTGGAGATATTTTTGTACCATGATTTTTTTCATTGGGTATTTCATTCAAGTAGTCTCTTCCCTTTGACACACAAATGTTGCATTATATTGCAATTTCAAGGAAGATCTCCAGCATGAAGAACAGCAAAATCCCCTGAGCTTCAGAACATATTGTGGGAGCTTACTGGATTCAAATCCACTTATGGAGACTATTTGGCCAAATATGACCAGAATTACCACTCAGCCTAGCCAGATGTTGTTTGTTTAATTAACCATCTTTTATTCATACAGGTAGTGTGTACATGTGTTGAGTTTTTGACTGAACCTTCCAAAGACCAATCCAGGAACTAATAAAAAATGCATTCTCCATTGCTGTTGTCTTAACCTAGCGGCTTGACAGGGAGCAATGGTTGTAGCAGAGGGACTTGCAATAAGAGAACACTTCAATGAAAGAGAAGGCAGGCAGCACAGTTGGAGGTGTAGTAGCAACTTTTTTTAGTGGGTGGTCTTTAGTTTTGTGAAGAGTTTACCATTAATTCTGCTTGTTAACATGTGAATTTGTTTTACTGTTGTTTGTGTGACAGTCCTGACCAGTGATAATCAATCATCAAATAACATTATGTAAAAGCTTTATAATTAGAGGCAGAATAATCACCTTTGTCTGACCACATGAATTATAGTAAATTTATAAGCAGACATATTATAGCATTTTATTACACAGCTCTCTGAAATACTTGATTGTGATTGGTCATTTGTGTAATTTTACCTTCAAATATTTTCTTATACATTTCTCTCTTCTCACATAATAATAATATAAAATAATAACAAACTCAAATGAATATTTCCAATATTTTTTTATTTTTCCAGTATGTCATTTTTTTAAAATTGGTAAATAGCCATAATTACTGGTATAATGTACAGCTGGATGGTCATTACTGCAAAATAAACAATACCAGACCTGATCTGTCTGGGTCTTGTATTGACTAGCTGACATTACCAGACATATTACATGATTTATGATATAAACAGTCAAAAATGACAGTCAAAGTTTTCAGGACAGTGAGCCATTTAATCATGTTATGTGCCATTTTTGTTACATGCTGAATGTTCTTAATACAATACATCTGACATGTTTTTGTCAAAACTCATTGTCAGCTAATATAGACATAATACAGACATTTTACATCCCCCAATAGCATACTTTGTCTTTTTCCGAAAAAGACAGGAAAGAAATCAATGTGCGATCGGTCGTGTTCAACGGTTGCCTGATGTTTGGTTCTGTGCCCATGGACATGCTTACTATTGTTTGATGTTATTTTTATTTATCAAGAAGCCTTCGTTGCTAGTAAAGCTTTGAAATCACAATGGATATTGCAGCAAGGTTAAAGGATTAATGAATTTCTTTTGTTTTGTAAGCCCAAAAAAGATTCCCCCTGCCCTGTCCTCAGAGACCGCCTTACTGGCACTGTGCATCACATGGGTGGACGGGAAGCACAGGCAGTCTTGTACCAGCCACAGAGTAGGGAATTCCGCATATTATGACCAATGCTTACTGGGCAGTGACAGGATTTCCTCTCTACAAAAGACAGTACACAAGTAAATTGAATTATGTCAGTAAAAAAAAAATATTATAAAATTTATAGGTTCCAGTTTTTTAATATCTACCAGGGACCATTGACACATTTTGGTTGCTCAACAGTTGTTGGTTTAAATGTTTCCAAGACAATTCTGATATTTTTATCGTACTTCAGAAGTCAGCTTTCCATGGAAAACCCACACGTCATTTTGATTTAATTTAGAGTGTTTTGTGCCTCCAATCACACACTCAACATTTAAACCAATCGTCTTTGTGAAGGTTCCTCATTTGGACTTGAAGATTCTCGTTCTCCCTCACAAAACTGTCAACATCTATTACTAAACAAACATCTATTAGTCCATGATTGACTAATTGCATGATTGTGGGAGGTCAGGAGGAGCACAGCCTTGTGACAGTGACATGTCTTTTATTTTTTCCACACAAGAGGCACGTAGGCTAATCACGCAGAGTATGGCAATCCACGTAGCATCAGTGCTGTTGTTTTTTTTCTTTCTATGCTTCCATGGTTGTCTTTTATTTTTAATAGGCTTTAATGGAAACCATGTCCCCTTGAAGCACCACAACAAGCCTCATTTTTGGCATTTTTCAGTCTCTGTGCAGGAGGAATGCAGTACACAGCTGTTGGAGAGGGGGGCGAAGTGCTGCGCTGAGGTCAGCACTGGGCAGACATCAGGGGCAGGTGGGGGGCTGTGGGAATACGTGGGTGTACAGGGACAGAGACAAGAGGTTTTTATGAGAAAGTGGTCTTCTTAAGTGGGCTGCTGGGGGCCCCTGCTGAACAGGGCAGCTGTGAAGACAGTGAGAGTTGTTGGGTTTTATAGGATGCGATTCACCGTTTGTGTTTGTGTGCAGGCGTCCATCTGTGAATGAGGCTTTGAGGGAAAATAAGAATATGGATGTCAGCAGGAATTAATAATTCTCATAAAAATTTATTTGGTATCAGACCAAAGTTTCTGTGTGGTAAACACACATTTCAGAGCGGTCAAAACCAGTTAGACTCATGCTGACTAATATGTCTTTTTCAGTACAGTGGGAGCAGCATCTTCTTGTAACTCTAATGTTACAGATTAAGATGTACTGTGTTTCTGAAAACATCCTGACAAGAATGAGTGTTGACTCATAAAACATATGTTGTACATTTTGTCCATGTGATGGATTTCATGATGGATTGTGTTTGTCTGAGACGGGAGGTGGACCTGCATAAAGTTACTGTCTTTGACACCATTTAATCTCTGTCTATGTCATGATTCATGAAAGGCACCAACATCACAGCAAAGACATTTTTAATTTGTTTTAATTCATGTCTAAATGTAAATCTTCTACAACTCTAAGAAGACGTATAAATGTCTACAGAACAGATGTGTGAAAAAAGGTTCCAGCGCAATAGAGAGTCACCATAGGGGAGGTTCTTTTTTGATTAGGACAGCTGTGATTATGTCTGGTTAGGTCTCTTTTGGGCAGAGGGATAATATCAAGCTGATAGAGGTGTGTACTTTGCGAGGAAAGCTCCGGCTATATCCGCTCCCCTTAACTAACCTTGGACTGTGAAACAACAATGATGTTGTAGCATACTGAGAGGAAGTTCATATTAAGTGGCAATGTTGGCGTGTAAGTTCATTCTGTGAATGCAGCTGTGTTTTTAAGCCATTTATATATATGGAAAAAAAAAAACAAATAGCTGTTGGTCAGATAATTTACTGATAATGACTTCATTGGTACACATACACGACTGTCAGTTTTTATTAGTAAATGTGTTTTATCTGAGATTAAGGAAGTAATTTGGGTGTAGATGAGAAGAGAATAAACATTATGTAATGCCATTATAGTCCCAATTGTTATACACAACTCTTTTTAGATTGTGTTTTGGACGCTGACTCTCTATTACAAAACTTTCCAATCTTAAAGGCCCACTGAAGTGCCTTGGAATGGGCAGCATTATTCAGTGTGTTGATGTAATTTCAACTGAAACAGGTAGACAGGGTGGGACATTTCGAACAGCTCCCCCCATTTTTAAAATAGTCAATAGTGTTTTGTTTATATAACAGCTCAGCCAGAGCTGTTGAGCTCTGTAAAACCTTATAGTGCACTATGTGCCATTCACCATGTAGAAAATAGTAAATGTGTGAACAACCGATTTCAGCTGCTGTAAGGGGTGGGACACTTTAGATTCTAGAGAGCATTTGATTGGACAGAAGATCTGATGAGAAGCTGAGGTCCGCGGTGATGTCATGAAAATCCGTGATCCATTTTACGGAAGTGAGAGACTGTAAGTTTTGAATGCTTATATCTCCTAAATGTGATGGAACACACCATCTTATGCATAACCTTAAGGCTAACATATTCATACTAAAAGTTAAAAAACTTAAATTTTGATTTCAGGGGGACTTTAAGTGAAAATCTGACTGTTCTACAAGAGATTCTTACTCAAATACTTACCAAAACTATTATGAGATGTACACACCTCTTTTAATTTGCCGACTAAACTCAAAGCGCGAGGTGCTGAAAAAGTCAAGATATCCGAAAAGACAGGAAAAACAACTAAAAATGTGGAGCTGTCCACACAAATCATGTCTTTGCATTCCACTTAACTGGTTTTGAATTGCTTTTTCCATTGTTTTTCAATGTAAATGTACGCTAGATGGAAGTCTTTGACCTTTATACCACATCTGCTTTGTTTAGTGTCTCACGCATGAGCACAGTGTTTTTTAAGATGTACCAAACAACCCTAAGCTGGTCTTTTTGTCAGGCGAGGTTTCCCAGAAGACTCTGCTTTTAAAATGGAAAATCAATACAAAACCATTTTTGCCTGGCAACACAAATAACCTGCGTTACAGTGCTACAGCACAAAGCAGTCAGGGAGTAGGTTCAAAAGAAGGAAATCACATATGAGACAACTGTCACCCATCCTGGGCAGCATGGGGAATGAAACCACTTCCTGTCCCGAGCGTACTCATGGCTCCTATCATCAGCTTGGCACTGCTGGCCTCAGACCAGCAGTGAACCTTCACTGTAATAATAGCACACTGAAGAGATCTCAAGAGATCTGAGTTAAATGAAGCTCTTCATCAGAGTATAAAAAGGTGGCATTATTTAGAGGACAGAAAGAGAGGACTGACTGATGTGAAGGATGTGTTTAAGGACATCTGATTCATCTGGGTCTGCCTTGTTCTCTCACACACATGCTGACAGAGGTGACCCCTCTGTGGGGGGCCCAGCTGTACATCTGGCCTCCCTCCTCTTGTCTAGAATGTGTACACACGCTCAGACACACTGTTTCCACATCTCTGCCAGCTTAAACCTGTCCAGCACAGACTTGACTGCACTGAGCTGGATTCTGGAGCACCACATGGAAGTGGAAAGGTTATTGCAATAACATTCTGAATCAGTAAGTGGAAGTGGAAACTTGTTGCATTATGTCTTAGGACGCAGTGTTATGTTACTGTATTCAGGGCTGTAGATTTGACCACATTGTAGCTTTGTTTCTGATTTACTTGTGATGTTAGCATGTCTCTGATTGACTGTGTGTTGTGCTATATTGTGTTTTCTGTAGGGTTAGTTGAGGGGTCTCATCTGCCTGACCCACAGCTGCTTCCTGCTGGAGACACACACCTTCAGCATGTTGGTGGCACACTCACGCTCACCTGCAGGTACTGTGCCCTTCTGCTGTCGCATCTCACACAAGCACACACAGTGTTCTGTGCATCTAAAATACATTAATTTGCTGTTGAACACTACCAAAATGTGTAAATTGTATTCATATAATACTAGTAAGCGTTCCATTATTCAGACAGAATAAATTAAACTCAATTCAGAATAATATACAGTTTTATCTCACGTTTGCTTTTTGCTCACACTGTCAGTTAGGTTTAGGGTAGGGTTTAATTTAGGGGGTACGTTACTTGGACATTAGACTTTTTAAACTTTTGCAATGGACAAAAAAAAATTATATTAATTATAGTCCTTCTTGAAAAGTGCAATGAAATGTACCTGGAGCAATGCATTTCGGGTTTTTTAGAAAAACTCATTAACCATCATGTTTTTTTTGGTGAAAATGATCAGGTAAGTTTTGCTGTTCAATTTAGATAAGAAACCTGATTAGCACCAAAATCTCATACTGGGGCCCAGTATCCAAATCATGCTGTTCACCCAAAAATCAACATTCTGTCATCATTTGCTCACCTTCATATTCTTCCAAACTTGTATGTCTTTTTTTCCATTGGAACATAAAAGAAGATATTTTGAAGAGCAGTGGTAACCAAACAACACTGGAAACCTTTGACAAAAAAGGAAAAGAAGAAAAACACTGACATTTCTCAAAATGTCTTTTTTGAACAGAAGAAAGATACGGGTTTGGAATAACATAAGGGTAAATAAATGTTGACGGAATTTTCGTTTTTAGGTGAACTGTTCCTTTAATACTGTTTAAGAACTTGAGCTGCAGCTTGTATCCAAACACAATGATCTCACACAATCACTCCTCAAAACTAAAGTCATTTGCTTTTGCTTTTACATGGGATGAGAGACTCTCAGAAAAGCAACGTAGGCCCAAAATCCAATTGTTGCAGGAAAGAAAAGTGGGCGGGGGGTTCGGAAACATACACATCGTTTAGACTTTGAGAGAATATTTCTTGCTATTGCAGTCATGCCAGAAATGCTGACCCTAAAGAAGCTTAACTAATGTAACGCTTCCCTACAAGGTCATGTGAGCAAAAAGCTGATACTGTCTTTGGCTCTGGACAGAGATTTAAGAGTGAAGTTGCATGACCCATCAGTCTAGAGGCAACAGTGGTGGTATGTGAGATATGTCTGATTTTCCACTGGGATCCTTTTAATGTGCCCTTTTAAAAACAAGCACTGTTTGAAACATGTCATTCATTTTATTTCATCCAATAAATACCTGTTCCCATGTGAAAGTTTAACACTAACTGAATATGTTTAAAACTGAAATGAACCCAGTTGATGATGAATCTGGCATGCTCTCAAGAGTAAAAAGTCATTTTCAGTCATTCAGAAAAATTCTTTAAACTTTTAAAGTTTTAGTTTACCCAAAAATGAAAATTCTGTAATTAATTACTCACCCTCATGTTGTTCCAAACCCGTAAGACTTTCATTCATCTTCGGAACACAAATGAAGATCTTTTTGATGAAATCTGAGAGCTTTCTGTCCCTCCATAGACAGCTACGCAACTACCACTTTGACACTTCAAAATATGAATTGAGCGGTTTAGGACAAATTATCTGAAGAGACACGATCGCTTTATATGATGAACAGGTTGAATTATGGAGGGACAGAAAGCGCTTAGATTTCGTCAAAAAGATTTTAATTTGTGTTCTGAAGATGAACAAAAGTCTTACGGGGTTGGAACGACACGAGGTTGATTAATTAATGACAGAATTTTAATTTTTGGGTGAACTAACCCTTTAAGACAGATGTGATCAGGAACCACAGACGTATCAGTCGACGGAAATTCTTGGTTTCTTGGGAATAAACCCTCCTTATTTGTAATGTAAAAGTTATACTCAGGAAGCCAGTATTGAATTACTGTTAAGATTATGTTTGTAATTTCACAGTAAACTGAAAGAGGCTGCAGGATATGTTTGTATGTCATTTGTGGTATAATGTTCCTTATTTTGTTTTCAAGTTTGGTTATATATTTAATGAATAACTACAAATCAAAGTTATAGTAGCAGACACTCTAAGCAGTGGTTATTTAATTTTGCATAAGCCTGCTTGCCTATGAAATTGTCCTAATTGTTGGTGATGTTTTGTTTATATAGTGCATCAACTTCGCTGCACTGGAGGCTGGCTAACAGAAATGTGTCATCCGTACACATTGAGTCTTGTGAGGTGAAAATGCACAAGCACTGCAGCAAGCTGGTCATACACAACCTGAGGCACAGCGATACTGGCTTCTACACATGCAGTTACCAAAAGTCCAGCGATCATAAGGTGTCCACATATGTTTTTGTTAAAGGTAAGATTAAGAATACTTACTAATATTTTTATCATAGACCAAGAATGGTTTCATAAAACAAAGCTTATTTTTAGATAAACAGACCAAAGAGCTATTTATTACACATGCACTTCACTATTTTTGTTTACAAATGGACCGATCCCTACTGGATGAGCCAAGAAATTGGCATTTTGCTTCCAATTATTTGTCAGAAGATAAATTTGTGGTGAAATCTGTGTGAAACAGTACCTGGAAAGACTCCAAGCCTGTTAGTCGGGCAATGGAGCTAGAAACTATGGAGCTATGACTGCACTCACTTAGAAGGATCGAATCACCAAGAACTGGACCGTATCTGCAAGACAGAACCAAACTGTCATAAGACTAGGAAATAGAAAATCAGTGACACAAAAAGGAAGGCTTTATATTAAGCTGGATGTCTTTAGAGATGGCAACAGAGTTTGATTGTTCTGGAAGTCTGGTCTTTGATAATTTCCTGTTTGGGCTCCTACTTAGAGTCTTCCTGTGCCTAATGACAACTGTTTAAGCTGTTAACATTTTAAGCAAGTACAATAGCATAGAGTTTTATGAATGTGCCTCAAAAAGATACACTACTATACTAAAAGTTTGGGATCAGTAATTTTTTTTAATTTATTTTTTTTTTAAAGAAATTAATACTTTTATTTAGCAAGAACGCATTAAATTGATCAAAAGTGATTTTTCTTTCAAATTAATGCTCTTCTGTTCATCAAAGAATCCTGGAAAAAAAATAATCATGGTTTCCACAAAATATTAAGCAGATTTTAACATTAATAATAATAAGAAATGTTTCTTGAGCAGCAAATCATCATATTAGAATGATTTCTGAAGGATCATGTGACACTGAAGACTAGAGTAATGACCTTGAAAATTCAGCTTTGCCAACACAGGAATAAATTACATTTTAAAATATATTACAATTAAAAATAAGTTATTTATATTGCATTCAAATAATATATTTAGTGTATTTTGGTCAAATAAATTCAGCCTTAGTGAGCATAAAACTCCACTGCCATTTTAATATTTAAAAATCTTACTGAACCTAAACTTTTGAACGGTAGTGTATTTCCCAAAAGAGCTGATCTGCAGTTTATCTATAGCAAAAGACAGTGATAACTTTAGCTGTGAAAATGACAACAAAACTCACCAAGTCTCTGGCTCACCAGCTGTTTTGTTTAGCAGACCTCTTCCACTTCAGCCTGCTGCATATATAGCCAATTTAGTACCTGATAGTCCCCTGGTTCATCTCACTATGTGATTACACTGTTTATATGAGAAAAGTTTATTTAAAAAAACATATTTTATTACATGAACCCTGTCAGCACACACAAGATCATTCATCACGCCAATCTCACAGCATAGCTGTACAGTAACATCCCCTCCTGCCAAGCTGTTTCTGTTTCTTTATCCAGCAGTGTGTGGTTAAAGAGAAAAATGATCTGACTTTATCTGGGATATTTAATTGCTCCCCAAGGTTGGATGTCTAGGCATTGCCTGAAGTCCAAGAATTCATTGATAAAAGATTAAATGTTTAAAAAAAAAAGCCATTCAAAATCATAAAGCTAATGAGTCAATTAATGAATTGTTGTATTTGTGATTGGTATGGTAAATTAGCTTTGTGTTAAGCAAAGTGTTATTTTGTGCTTACTGTATTATTTTATGCTTAATTTTAAATCACAGATCACAATCATCCATTTGTGGAGGCTTTCAGTACACCAAACATGCTTTTTGCGTATCGGAACGATCCCTTTTTGGAGGTCCCCTGCAGAACAACGTCCCCAGACCAACATGTTAGCCTTGTCACTGTGAGTATTTTATATTAGCGCCACTGATTTTGAACCCACTGTATGTAAATACATTCACACATAATTTATGGCCACATGTGGTGGAGGTGAATGTTTTACCTGCTTTCCATGCCTCAAAAGCCTTGACATGAAAAATAGAGGATGTTTTGTATGATCTGACATTGAGGAATGCATTGAACCATGGGCGTCTCAGAATTTCTCACACCCATTAAAGCCCTGAGAATGTGTATATAGATAGAGACAGTGTGCCATGGACTCAGGGAAGCTCAAGGAGGCTTAAGGAGTCTCTCTGTCTGCTTCCTGTAAGAACAGGAAGGTAGTGTTAGACTGTTGTTTTTCACTCAGAATAGAAACTCAGGCTATAAATAAAACACATTTTTTATGCTTTAGGTCCACGTAGGCCAAGTTGGAAAAAAACTGTTCCAGCTATCCAAAAAAGACTAAATAGCTACATTTTTATTTTATTTTATTTTATTTTATGTCACAACGTTACATCAGATGGACCACCACCACGTCTTATTTTAAGTGTATTAGTAAGCCTCTTAAATAATTCATAAAAACAGTAGATTCTGTCATTCAAACTGCACTGGCAGCGAACAACAACGGTAGTGTTTTTTTTTTCCGCAGTGGTCATGTAGTGGGTCTATGGTCATTTCTCACAGTCCTATGGATAAATACTTCTAAGCCAGATGGCACAGATAGTTATGTGACCTTCCTGCCATTGGAAGATCTGTGGTATTCGTCCTTCCTGTTTCCTTCCTTCCCTTCTTTCCTAGCAGGGCACTTGGACCACGAACAAACAAAAGAAGTGAAATGGGCTATACAACTCGACTATGATCAGTTTCTTACAGACAAACTTAGCCCTGTTTTGCTCATTACTGAATGGGCTGCTAATCACGAGCCATAAAAGTTTTACACAACTTGTTTACTTCTTCACGGAAAGAAACATCACTTATTTTTAAAGATAGCTTGTTAAATAAATCCTCTCCTCTTGCTTTCCAGATGAATCCCATGGCAGATGATATAAAAAGTAAGGTGGAGTGGGATCCAAAGAAAGGGTTCACGATCCCCTTGAGACCTTATGACAGCTACGATTTGATTACATGTTCGACCAAAGGGGATAACATGGAATTTCCAGTTTTCTATTCTCACTACATCCTCATAAGGCTAAGTGAGTCATTTTAATTGCTAAAATGCATAGATCAAAGGTAGCTGCTTAACAGTAAGGAGAAAATCCCAGTTACGCAATTACCTTTTGAAAATCTGTCACTGAAAATTACAAATGCTTTTTTCCATGACATAACCTGGATTCTCTGTGCCTAGCATTGAAGCTAAAACAGATTGCCATCGAACCAGAACGACCAAAAGTACTGGTCGGTGACACCCTGGTCCTCAACTGCTCTGCAAAGACTACTTTCAATGGCAGAATTGATTTTGAGTGGCAGTTCCATAAGGGTCCGGTGAGTTATTAGGAGCCCTGCTATAAATGCTTGAGTTTTACCTAAAGACATGCGCTATTAGATTAATACTGTACACATTCAGATCAACTACCTGATTTGAACTGGCGTTATGCAAATCTTTTCCTGACATCCTCTGAACTTCCCGTCTGTGTTTTTAGATTAATCGCACTCACCAAATGAAAATGACAAGGGACCCACGTAGCAAAATCATCCCAATGACTAAAGCGCTTATCCTGCCTAATGTGACATTGGAGGACAGGGGCACGTATGTGTGCATAGCATCAATTGAAGATAATAGGCTTCAGTTGTCAACTAAAGTCACTGTATACGGTGAGGATGTGATGTTGTGCCACTATCTTAACACACTCATGCTTTTGTAGAACAGTTTGAATTCATTTAATGTATTTTTTTGTCTGTTTGTTTCTACAGAACATCCATTCCTCAATGTGACTCACAATAAACGCAGATTAATCTCTGTTATAGAGGGTAGAAAGGTCCAGTTTGAGCCACGGGTCAATGCCCTGCCTGCACCCAACAGAGTGATGTGGTAAATTCATGCTTTGTGACTCAAAAGCCATAAGAAGAATTTAATGTGTAGTAACCAACTAAATCTATCCTACCAGTAATGGATTAATTGTAAGATTATTGTATTGGTGAGTTGAGTAATTTTTTTCTGCTACCAATTTGCATAGGTACAAAGACGGAGTTGCCATTTCAGAAAATTCCACGTGTTATGAGACTCTGGGCTACAACCTGACCATAAAACAAGTGAGGCAAAAAGATGCTGGGATCTTCACTATTGCACTATCAAACCAGGAGAAGGGTCTCTACAGAAACCTCAGCTACAAGCTGGAAGTCAGAGGTAATGCACAGAAAACCAGTATAAGCTGCACATGATTATGAGCATCTGATTGTTTTCTGTACATCAAACAATAGTAGACTAAATAGGTCTGCCACAAATAAACATACAAATCGCTAATAAAAATAGCCAACAGCCAAATTTCTGCTCTGTTTATATGAACAGTAACCTTAAAGGGATAGTTCACCCAAAAATGAAAATTTTGTCATCATTTACTCACCCTCAAGTTGTTCCAAACCTGTATGAGTTTCTTTCTTCTGTTGAACACAAAATAAGATATTATAAAGAATGTTGGTAATCAGACAGTTGACGGTAGCCATTGACTTCCATAGTAGGAAAAAAAAATACTATAGAAGTCAGTGGCGACTCTCAACTATCTGGTTACCAGCAGTAAATATCTTTCTTTGTGTTCAACAGAAGAAAAAAACTCATACAGGTTTGGAACAACATGAGGGTGATTAAATGTTGACAAATTTTTCTACCCCTTTAATGAGATTATTGAAAACTCAGCAGTCAACATTTAATTTGCGGTTTTGTTTTTCTTTAATATTATTTATACTTTGGCTGTTTTGCTGCTTTCAAGCTGTGACATTTTTGTTTATCTGCACTTTCTATTGTAATTTATATTTTAAACATATACAATATTTGCACACATTTGCATACGTTTATATAGATTTAAAGGGTTAGTTCACCCAAAAATGAAAATTCTGTCATTAATTACTCACCCTCATGTTGTTCCACACCCGTAAGACCTTTGTTTGTCTTTGGAACACAAATTAAGATATTTTTGATAAAATCTGATGGCTCAGTGAGGCCTCCATTGACAGCAAGATAATGAAAGGCTTAGTTCACCCAAAAATGAAAATAATGTCATTTATTACTCACCCTTATGTCGTTCTACACCCGTAAGACCTTCGTTGATCTTCGGAACACAAATTAAGATCTTTTTGATTAAATCCGAGGGCTCCGCGAGGCCTGCATAGCCAGCAATGGTGCTTCACAAATATTTTGTTTCGAATCAGTGGTTCGAAGCATGTATCAAACTGCTAAAGTCGCCCTCCAGTGGTGAACCATTGAAATTTCGAAACACTTATGAGCCTCGTTTACTGAAATCACGTGAGTTTGGCAGTTTGATACATGCTCCAAACCACTGATTCGAAACAAAAATTTTGTAAAGCTTCGAAGCTTCATGAAGCAGTGTTTTGAAATCGCCCATCATAAGATAGTATTGAATAAAGTCGTTATTTTGTTTTTTTGCCGCACAAAAAGTATTCTCGTCACTTCATAACATTAAGGTTGAACCACTGTAGTCACATGAACTGTTTTAAATATGTCTTTAGTAGCTTTCTGTGTTAATTGTGTTAATTATCTTGCTGGTAAAAAAATCTTAATTTGTGTTCCGAAGATGAACGAAGGTCTTGCGGGTGTGGAACCACATGAGGGTGATTTAATGAATTAATGACAGAATTTATATTTTTGGGTGAACTAACCCTTTACATTTCTACATTGTTTGAAGGAAATGTTATTATTCGATTAATTGGGGATTCAAAATAGAAATGAAAGAATCAAGTAGCTTTTAGTTGCATTTTTTGTTACATGTGAGTAAAGCCAAACAGATTCTTCAGCAAATGTTTGATTGCATTGGGCATTATGTTTTTTTTATTTTTTAAAACTCGCAAAGAAAAAAATCTAAGAAAGCAAAGGAATTGATATGCTCTTCTCTGGCAAGAGCTCTGGAATGTGCTGTCAGAGCTGATAGTTTAGTAATGTGCTGCCCAGATTTACCCTGAATTTTTGGAAAAATTCCATCCCACAATGTACACAAGTATAATTACCTCTTCTGGTCTTATGTAAAATATTTATTTCTATGCTTCTCTGACCTCAACCTGAACTGAAGTATATGACATCATCACAGACCCAAAAGCAAAACCAAGGTCAAAAACAACGGAAACATAATTCAGAGATTTGTGGTTGCAATTAAGAAACTATTTTAGGCATCATTCATCAAATTCTGTTTTTCTCCTTCATGAGCACAGATACACTTCAGTGAGGTCTATAAAGGCATTATAGATCTCTCTTAATTAAGTTCACATAAACTTGAATATTCTTACTCTTCCAAATTAGAGTTATGAGGTGAACGTTTTTTTAACGTTAGCCAGTGATCTGCAAATGATCTGTATTCTGGGACTGACCATTTAAATGACTAATGTTCTACGTCCAAATACACACAGTGAAGCCAAAGATCTCTGAGGAGGATGTGGCTCCAGTGGGCCCCCAAACTTACAGATATGGCCAAGGGCACAAGCTCACCTGCACTGTATTTGGGATTCCCATGCCCAACATTACCTGGTTTTGGCAGCCATGTTACCGCAGCCCTGATCTTACAGAGTAAGTCAACAATTTTGTTACTGTTCATGTTCAGATTTGCTTTGAATCAACAGGTCTTCTGATTAGTAAATCCACATTAAATGAAAACATTGTATAACTTCAGGTCACATTTCATTGTGTCAAAGGAGAAATATGGGCTATATTTTTTTCTTGTTATTTCCACAAATTTTGGTTTGTGGCTCCATAAACAGTTGTCACCCTCCTGCATAGCAGAACTCTTCTCTTGCTGAGGTGTTAATATCAATGATGAATGTTGGCCTTTACCCACAGCTTTCATTATTCAAATGAACTGCATCCGTTTCCTTGACATTGGTCCAAAATAAAGTATGCTTATTGATGAAAAATAGCCCCTGAGCTACATTTTGCAGTCACTGGCTCTATAAATATGAGGACAATTTATTGGTCTCATTCCCCAAGCTTGCATTGTGCTGAAAGCAAGAGTGTCCCAGTGTAAGTGCCAGCCTTTTAATGAACCTTTATGAGCACTACAGATGTCTCTTAAACTTAGTTGGTGTGTCATAACAAGAGTTTCTCGTAATTGAGAGTAATTATTTGTCAAAGAGTACTGCCAAATTTGCGACAGAAATACTTCAGGCTTTGTTACCACAGTTCCAAAATACCACTTTGGCTGTTTTAAATATAATCATAGATGGCAGTAAACACAACAGCTCATAATATAGATGGTGAGAAGAACTGATTTTCATTAGCTAATGAGTGAGGTACATAGGAGGTTAATTGCAGTGCCCTAGTTGGAAGAAAAGACAAACCCATTCCTTTTGTTTTAGTAGTAAAATGAATTAATTTCTTGAGCAGTGACCAAAAGAAAAAAGTGGCCAAGATTTGGGAGTTGTGGGAGCGAATCCCTATATGATCATAATTTAGTTGCGATGTGTGCATGGTCATTAATTGTCAATAAATCAGTGTTTTGTTGGAAGGGTCCATCGTTTGAGATCTCATTACTGCGCTCATGAAGGTGAGAAGTTATCAGTTGTCCCTGGTTGACCATGGCGGTCTGGGATCAGCCTTATCTCAGCCGTCCAGAGAGTGGGGGTGTTTCCTTTGAACGGTGACGCATGACTCAGCCCTTCCTGTCACGCTGCGGTTTCCTCTCGACCTCGACTCTCATTAATCCGATTGTTCCTCCACTCAGATTGATGCAAAACAGGTCTTTGGTCTCCTGTGGCTTCAAGGCATAAAACACATGACTTGATACATGGTTTTCAAATGCAGATAAAAGAAACACACGTTCATCAGGGTCTATAAAACATTATGGTCAGTGGCAAAAGATAAACATATCTTAAAGAAATTGACTAAAAGAGTTTATTTGGCCAACAGATTAGTATTATTTTTAAAGGAAGACCTGTTTTCTGTTTCTCACTAAAAGTAGAGGGCATTCACTGAAATCCCATGGCCATACGCCTTGGTATTTCCTTGTGTACATCCTGCTTTGATGTCAAAAGGCAAAAACTTCCTCTGCAAACTCCAGAACAGTTTCTGATGTTAACGTATTATAAATGTCTTTTCCTTATTACAATTACTGGTTCACAACAATTATGATTTCTCTAAATGTTTTTGTATGTTTTTTTGTGGTTCTCTAAATGTTTTTTTTTTTTTTTTTTGTCTGATAGGTGCAAACTTTACACTGATCCTCTTCCTGTTGACGACGCCTCTGAATCACACAACCATTATCCTCATAATCTGATTAACGATATCAACACCAAGGTTGGATTATTAAAAAGTAAAAACAAGGTAGGAATTATGTGCAATTTTGTCATTTATTAGTGAGAGTTTTTGCCCTTAAAAATGCATTCAGTATTTTTCCCTCATTAATTAAGCTTTATACATAAAGAAATTAATAATATGTTAAAATCATGTACACTCACATGAGATTTCATGAGATTCAGTAGTTTATTATGAAAAAATGTTTGCTTGTACTGCGGCCACATCCCTAGGTGTCAGTATACTGTCATACTGACCGAAAACCTGCCATATTGCAACATAAAGTCTACCTTTAAAAATTAAATAAAAGTTTTGTTAGTTAAAAATGTGAATGTAAATGGAATAATTCATTGGAAATATATTCATTTAAATGCCTGCAAATCAAACTCTTAAAACCAAAGGTTTTACATTTTTTAAATTGGGTTGCTAATCCTGATTAATGACTCTGTCAGCCTCATTTTGGACTAAAATAATAAACCTCAAAATACTGCAGCTTATATGCTCTTACAAAAATGCTGATTTTGAAGTGAAAGGGAAGATTCAAGCAGCATACATCTGTCTTTCATTTAAACCTCATAAAGTCTATTGAACATTCACATCACCAAATTGCCCTTTTAGAAATCATTTTGAGAAAATAGCTCTCAATATAATAAAAACCACAAAAAAGCAACAATCTGCATTATGTTTCCAGACAGTGCAATCTGCCTCAGTAGTCTATTTGACTGAAGTACCAATAGATTTGAGAGGAATGACATTCAGTGAGCTTGTGACCATGTGTGTGTTCTCTCCTAATAGAACTAATAGCTGGGGCTCATTTAGCTCTGCTGTAAATTATGTCACGGTTCAGTCACCTTCAGTGGAGAACAGAGGCCACTAAACAGGGCAGCTGCTGCTTTGAGTGGTGCCTCAGGACTGAGTTTATACTGATATATCAGTCCATCTTACTGAGCGCACTGAAGCCAGTAAAGTCCTCATAAACAGAACTTTCTCCCAGGACTATTCATGCACTGAATGTTGATTGTTTCAAGCCTGTTTTCAAATACATGAGATGACTTTAAATGCTATATATGTACAGGGCAGTCATTGTGGTCCCTCAAATGTGTTGACATCACATAAAAATGTGTGGGAAAACCTACAGAGCCCCACAAAGCCCTGTTTAATTTGACTGTATCACCTCAGGGATTAATCCAGACTGCCACAGTCACTAGTTGTTTGCTTAATCAGAGCTTGTATGTCTATCACATTGTCATCCTTTGCTTGTGCTGCCAAATGTTACATTGAACACTGCAGACATTATGAAAAACATTCCAGGAGGCCTTATTACCAAAACCACTCATCCAAAACTTCAGTGTAGGATTCCTCTACACTTCATTGTGACTGTACATAGAGGTCAAGCAATAAGTCTCAATGCAAACCATCAGCTATAAGCTATGAATGATTTTTAGTCACTACCAAAAATTAAAGCTAGTCTGGTGCTTTATGTAGAAATCTGTATTTCCTTACAGCAAGATTTATGTGACACAGTATATTCTCACAGTTGGAATGTCATTTAAAACCAATCATGCCTGCCCTCCCTTGTGCAAGGAGTTTCGTTCTCACTATGGAATAGGTGTAAATTTTTACTTTGCTGCATTTACAGGCTTTTGTGACAAATAGATGATGCTTTGCAGGGGTGAAGCACAGCGGTCAGTGATAACAAGGCCCAGTTTAAAAGGGTGGGATTTGTTTAGAGTGAATTCCTTTCTGTCACCTCCATATAAATTTCCCTGCTCTGTGAATAACAGCCTAGTAAGAGTCCATCTCAGATGGTGTCTTGTAACCACAGAATGAGAAAGGGTCATCACAGCAGCTAAAAGACAAAGTAAGAAGGTCACTCTGAAATTCTGACTAAGTCTGGTCATCAGATTGAGTCAGACATTTTCAGAAAGTTTATCCAGAAACATTGCTTGAATAATGTGCGATCTATAATAAGATTAATAAGTGTGTTTACATTGGAAAGTATGCAGATCAATTTACAGCAGAGTGTTATTTCAGTGCATAGGTAAACGGGATTGGTAACATGCCCTGTTTCTCAGGTATATTTTAGTACAGTGTGCCAATAATAATCAGCTGCATGTAAGACTAAACAACGACATGCCATTGCACTACAACATGTCCACAGATTTACATTAACCAAGCTCCACACCTCATTTCTGTCTGTCCTGCAGTGTAATGTTGTGTACAAAAGAAATCCTAACCTTGTTAAAATTCTTTTGCATTAATTATGACTGTTCTCTGTCTTTCTTTACAAACTAAAACAGAAAACATTAAATACCTGTTGTTCAGAGCCAATGTGCTTCTTAAGTTTCAAATAAGTCTTATAAACAGCCTGTGAACCCCAGGAAGTAAACTGAAAAATGGGTATATTTGCTCCAGAAATACACCCAGAGTGTTTCATACCTTTGATGTGACTGCCAGGAAAACAGATGTCGTTTGAAACTGAAAACAGAGCTCTGGAATCTGGTCTTTTGCCAAAAATCTGCATCATTATTATGTCTACATAGGCTATTAATGAGTTCCACTTGACTGGTGACAATATTAAGCCTGGCATTTTAAATGTGTATCAGGAAATGATGTGGAACACAGGTACACCTTCTGTGTTGTACTACAAAACAACAGATGTAGTCTACTCAATGTGTGAGGCTGAGGAGTGTAAAAAGGTCCAGTTGTAAATTAGCCCTATGACCCACCTGCTTATAGGAAATAAATTCCTCAAAGTTTGTCATAGGTTGTCAGTACTGAGTTACATGATATTGTGTTATTCCATAGTTTCTCAAATGATTTACATTCCTAATGGTCTTTGTCCACTCCCTTAGACTATAAGCACCCTGCTGGTGAAAACAGCTAATGTGTCAGGGATCTACTCCTGTACAGCGAAGAATGAAGTTGGGAACCGGACCATGAGAATCCCTTTCTATGTGGATGGTAAGTGGGCCATTTTGCATTTACTGGCACTTTAAAATTTCTGAGATCTGTGGTGTTTTATTTGATTTATTTGATATTGGTTTAATTTATACTGATTGGATTTATTTGGCTCTACCATAGTATATGTCCAAAATACCAGCATTTTTGGTACCTTTATGTACCCAGGTTTAGATTTTATTTCCATATAGAAAAGAAAGTCTTTCTTGACACTTTTTTTTAATTCTACAACAAACGTTTTGGTTTTCCTCACAATAATCAGTGTCATTAATTTTCACAGAGCATTTTGTATTTTTAATGATCTAATAATATTTCACAAATGCCATCTTTATTTTAGTCCAACTGCTAATAATCTATTAATACTATGTATTATTCAATTGAATGAATTCTGGCTGACTTGTAACTTCATTCTGGGCTGTTAACATCTGTTATGCTTATGATAGAGCAGTATTGGAGTGATTTTGTAGTGGAAAAAAAGCTTCTCACTCTAGGCAAAAACATGCAACTCCATTCCCTGTTCTGCTTCCGCTCCTCTGACATACTCTGGAATGGACTATGGTACTGGAATACCAATCTCTGTTTTATAATGAATCACTTTTATATGTTGCTGACCAGGGTCAAATGTTTCTGAAATGATAGACCCATTAACTGAGTTACATAATGAAGAGTGTGTCGGCTGTCAGACTATTCAAAGCTACCTAGATTAGAATGATGAGAAGAAATGAGCTGGAATGAACAGCAGCCGAGATTGGGGAGGCGTGAAAAATGAGAACTGTGCAATAAAAATGGAGACAGGAGATGAAATAGTGGATGTCAAGTGGCATGTCTCCAGAAAAGAACAAAAAACCCAAGAGAGTATGCTGTGCTATGCTAGAGGTGAACATGACTTTGTGCGCAGGAATGCTGGTCAAAGGGATGAAATGGTAATAACAGCTGTCTCCTCTGGTGGGACAAATATTGCTGTGAATAAACAAGCGTTTCGCCCGCTTCCTGGACGCCTGGCCTTAGCCTGGTTCTTATTGTAATGCTTCAGGTCAGCCATCGCTGCCGCCATTCGCCAACAACATGCTTCCAATTAGGTGTGATGAAACAGGAAATAACTGCAAATTTGACATTCCTGACATGGCAGTGTGCAGTTTTGTGTTTGTAGTGTGGGCTAGAGTACGACAGTCTCTTTCAACAGTGCATCTACAGCATAGTTTCAGGTCTCTTGTGAGCCATGTTTTATGAGTTAGTCATGCATTGTCTGATTGTCAATTTATAGATTATGCATAAAAACATCCATCATGTTGACTGACATGTTCAATGAGCTAATCTTTTTCATCCAGCTTCTTTTCGTCTTATTTTCTTTTATCTCCACTAGATCACCCACAGCCATTTGAGATTGAGCCCTTGACAGCTGTTGCAGGAGATGACATTACATTGACCTGCAGAGGCACAAGATACCTCTACGATAGGTTGAACTGGTATGATCCACTGGGCCACGTGGTGCCCAGTGGCGAAACCACTCTTCAGATCGAGCCCTACACCATATCTTTGTCCATCAAGCTGTCCAATGTCTCCAGAAACCACACACTAGGTTATAAATGCCTGGCTTTAAACAGGAACTCCAACAAAGTGGTCAATACAACATCTGCTTTAACTATTGATGGTGAGTTTCATCTACCAAGCACCAAAGAGATCTTTATGTCTTTGTGTAAGAATCAGCATACATCATATTACATAATGTAAGATCCAGCTTATGTTACTGATCAGTAAGGAACAAATGGCACCGGTGTGTAAATCTCAGGAAGAAGCATCCGGGTCATATTTCACTACAAAATAAAAAGAACACACTAGGAAATTATTATGATTATTACTACTACTATTGTTGTTGTTGTTGTCATAATACTTAAGGTATGATAAGTGTAGATGCAATGCAATACAAAAAAAATGTGTATATATAAATACATTAATCAAATATAAATTGATAAAAAATATAAGGAATAAAAGTTATTAATACTGGGAATTGAATTATTGTTGAAATGGTTTTCACAATTAGGCATATTTTACACCACAATTACTGTAATTTGAAAACCTATTATTCTCATTGCTAAAATCATCCTGTCCCGGCACAATTGTTTAAATAAATGTGCATAAATTAAATTCATTATAAACAAATACTTTAATGTATTGATGTACTTTACAAAAGTACTTTATAATTAAAATATTACATTTATCTCTTACATTAACGTATTATGTTTTACAAATAAATTAATATATGATTTTCGTACCTATTACAGTAATGAGAATGGGATTTTTTATTTTTTTTTTGCTTTAAAATGGAATATAGCTAATTGGGAGAGCGAATGTTAAATGTGCTGAAGTGTCATGAGAATAATGCCACAATATTGTTGGGGTGAAATAGTTCACCCTGATGCTTGAATTGCTTACAGTGATATCTACAATAAAATTATATAGAAGCGTGGCGTATAAATATGTAACAATCCATTGTCTGACACAGAAAGGCAAGGGGCCTGGTTGAAGCAGAACCTGACCAATCAGGATGTGAACAGCAGCAGCACCCTGACACTGGTCTGCTTGGCTTACGGTGTGCCACGACCCTTTATCACATGGTACAAAGACAAGACTCCTGTCACAGAAGGACCAGGTGAGAAAGCACTAAATTAATTTATGTGCAGTCATAACTCATAAGTGATTCTCCTATCAGACCTGGAACTGTTCTGTATTATATGGTCTATGTTTTTTATTCATCTTCTATAATGCTTTCAGGAATCACTCTAAAAGTTGACGGCACACTGATCATTGAGCGGGTGAAGAAGGACGATGAGGGCGTTTATGAATGTCGTGCCAGCAATGATGGAGGGGAAGCAAAAACCAGTGCAGTCATTACTGTAGTGGGTGAGTTCTTAGATGATGGCCAGCTCTTTGCCTGCCCTTATTTCTTTATTCGTCATTCATATTATAAGGGCATAAATTGTGCAATTGACTGTAAATTGTGCACAGTAATCATACAGGGGTGCGTTTCCCGTACAATGACGTAACTCGCTGCTTCACAACCATGGTACGATGCATCGTTCAACAAATCAACTAGCTTGTCACGACTGTTTCCCGAAACCATATTGTCGCAAACCTGTCGTTCAGCCATGCTGATTAATGATGTCACAAAGGTGGTGGAGTAATAACTTCTTTAAATGAATCCGTTTGAGATTGAATTAATGCTAGATTTTTTGCTACAAATTAAGGACATGGCATCTGAAGACTAATTCTCATTTTTCTCAGTTATTTTGCTTTATTTCCAGATTCAATCATAGGCTCATTCTTACATAGGCTACTAGAGCATGTACTCTCGTGTACTCTTCAAAAACGCCACTTTGAATCTTTTAACAAACTAAAAGATTGCTTATTTTGCTCAAGATAACAATTAGTTAAGTCCACATGCCATTAAAACAAGAAACTATGCTTCTAACCACAGCTCGGGAGCTGTCATTCCAACCACACATGTTTGTGATGCAGTTTACGAATGTTTGTTTGAACTATGGTTTTGGGAAACACCAAATCGTTAAACTATGTTAATAATGATGAAACTTGCAATGTTAGTTGGCTAATGATGCTTTTGGGAAATGCACCCCAGATTGTCCTATTTTAGGACTTCCACTTCCAGTCAGACATTGTAAAGATGATTCTAAATCTCACAAGCACATTCTCAAAGTTTCCATAGTAAACGGGACAAATAGCC
Source organism: Hypophthalmichthys molitrix (assembly GCA_037950675.1). NCBI lineage: Eukaryota > Metazoa > Chordata > Actinopteri > Cypriniformes > Xenocyprididae > Hypophthalmichthys > Hypophthalmichthys molitrix. The sequence goes on from CM075505.1 coordinate 23,272,330, forward strand.
TTTTTTGGCCAAACTTTGAATAACTATCGAATGAGAACGACATACTAAGGCTGCCAGGAATTCCATGCAAATTCCAGATTTTTATGATGGGGGTCTGGGAGTTAAAGTCAGGGTCCTCTCACAAGGGAGTTGACCTCTACATAGTCTTCGAGGACATTCATTAATGATCAAAGAGAGATTCTCTTTAAAGAAGCAGAGGGTTTGAAACATTGGCTTGCTGAAGGAAAGTGTAAATTAAGAAGATCATTTTTGATAAAATGATTGTCCCTGCATCCCTCACCTCAATAGTAAAATTCTGTTACAGTCTATAAAAAAAAAAATGGCTTGACATGACTCAAACACAGTCATTCAAAGAAAGCAGTGTGCTTTAAATTCTTCCTCCCTTTGGTAATCAACCTTTTGAACAGTTTTAGAATTGCTCATTACGCAGTGAGCACATGATAAACGAGAATGAGTGAAGCAGACCCTATCCGGTGAAAAAGTGCAAAACTGCAGAAAATGGGAAATGGAAATAAAATCAAATTTAGGGGAAATGGAGAAAGCAGCACTGCATGACAAATCCAGTTTATTTGTTGTGAAATGTGGATTTGATATACATGAGATTATATGTAGAAATATTATTAAAACATGAGTATATGTACAAATATCATTTGTAATATTTATTAGACAAAGATTTGTGATGAATATGGTACAGATGGTTCTCTCATTGAAAACATGCTGTTTCTCCTGTTTCACACAGGAGAAGATGGTAAACCAAACATTGAAGTGATCATCTTGGTGTCTACTGGAGCAGCAGCAACATTCCTGTGGATAATGCTCATTCTCTTCATCCGTAAATTAAGAAAAGTAAGGACTTTAAGTTACACTTTTTATTTAAGCTGTCCTTGTTACATAATACTGAGTACTGAGTAATATTCTGTCTAATTTCTGTTACTCAATGACAAAGAGTTAGTCATGGTCTTCTCTCAAAAACTCTTAATGCTCTAATGTGAATGACAAAAGCAAAAAAAAAGTTATATTTTGTCTCAGTATTCTGATTTAAGAAATATTTAATTATTTCACCAGCCAAGTTCAGCTGATTTAAAGACGGGGTACCTGTCCATCATCATGGATCCCGACCAGATGCCCCTCGATGAGCAGTGTGATCGTCTGCCCTATGACAGCAACAAATGGGAGTTCCCTAGAGACCGCCTCAGACTTGGTGAGTTCAAAGATCCTTATCATGCACTTTTTATTAGATAGTTGCTGTGCAATTATAAAATCAATATAGACTGCATATCTCATATATTTGATATGAAATTGAGTTCATATTGTAGTCTGTCTCCCGTGGGACTGTAAGGAGACAAACATACAAAGACAAACTTATCCATACACATCTTAACACAATTGGCTCTTTCTTCTCTTTAATTGCCTTAATCCTCAAGCCTGTTGTGTTAGAATGGTGGGCATCAGGGTTGTGCAAGTTTTCAAAAGAAAATATGCCTTAATATATCAGCGGGCCGCTTCTGTCGTTCAGTCTTAACTGCTTCATGAATTCTCAGTGGAGGGTCAGTCAGGCAGTCCCAACCTCAGCAGGCTGTTTTAATTACAGCCTCACATCTCTCCTGACAGGGCATCCTGCCTGATTTATGAGCCCCCAGGACACGGCAAGCTCATGTAGACGCTCTCTCTCTCTTTCTCTCTCTGACAGGTAAAACTTTGGGTCATGGAGCATTTGGAAAAGTTGTAGAGGCCTCTGCATTTGGCATTGACAAGATTTCTACTTGCAAAACTGTGGCTGTGAAAATGCTGAAAGGTAACTGTAACATGTTATGTTTTAGTGGGCTCTAAAAGTCATTACAAATTATATGAGTGGAAAGTTAAGTGGAAAGAAAAAATGAATTTCTTTTTTTTGGTATGTCGCCCTTAATTACAGAGCTGCATGGACTTCAAAAGTTTGTTTAAAATCTGATGTTCGTGTTTTCCTGCATGATTTGAGAGTGATCCAAAGAGCATCTTGTGCTTCAGTGGAACCAAAAACATCTAACCGTTTACACAAATTTACTTATTCGATTAATGACTTACAAATAGACTAGACCACCATAGCGTTTCTTTGTTTTAATTCCCAGATTTTGATTGTGGTTTCTGACTTTAGACCCCATAGTATAATGCTATCAGATCAACAGAAACGCAGTACAAGAACCGAAAGTACTTAGTTAAGTGTAATTAACATTTCTCACTTCTCAAATTTGCTCTTTTAGACAGATATACTAAGCCTTTTTATGGCAGTATTGAATACATCAATCCCATCTATTGAAAGCAAATGTAAATCGGAGATTGAAAACAGAAGCCTGTTCGTGTGGATCTTTTGGTTTTTGTGCATGTTTCTTGAGTTCATATGAAGATAATTAGCAGCTGTTAAAGGTATTGCATGCTGCATTTATGATTGTCCACAGATTTTAAACTTTGGGCAAAAGCTTACGTAAGTGAACTGTAATGTGCAAATACTCACGTAGTGTTTAGCAATGACCCCTAAACAGATGTTTCTTAGATCGCTCTGAACCAGAACCAACACGGTTCACCTTCTGTAATTGGTAAATTTTTGCTATTATTTTATATCCACTTTCCAAATTGTCCACTATAATGCAACTATATTGAATCAACACACAGAATTGCTATCATGCATCAAAGTAAAACAAATTTTTTGGTCTAGCAGGACTGTATTCCCCTGTGGTTGTATTTGTGTAAACTCTCCCCGTCTGGTGAACTGGCTGTAGCGATTGTTTGGCAATGGTGCATTCTTGCAGAGTGATGAGCACCGCTCTGGTGGTGGTGTTTTGTCTGTTCTTGATGATGATAAATCTGTCGACTCTTTAGATATGCGTTGCCACTAATGTCAATGCATTAATCTTCCCTGTGCATTAATCATAGAATGAGAGGCAAGACTGTTGCCGCCTCATGCACCACAGGTCAGTTCTTAATAAGAAGCAGTTCCCCTTTATTTGAATCACTTCAGATTATGAAATCTGCTGCCTACACACATTTTATTTCCAGAGTATGACAGCCCTGCTAGATAAGCAGTCACTGTTTAATTATTTAAACATTTTTTTTTCCATCCAAAACTTGAAAAATCTAAAATGCAAAGGAAAAAATTGTCCTCAGTTTGACATCTTGGATACTCTTCATGCTGGGTTAATTCCTTCTCCTACTTTGAAACAAGGAGCGCCAATATTCCTCTCAATAAAAGTCTCTGTGAGGTGTCTTTGGTATGAATCATGTACGAATTACTGCTCAACGTTGAACATAGCTCTCCTGTGTCACTTTGATGGGTCTAAACCACGGGAAACCTGATGTGTTAAAACAGCAGCCTCCCAGTCTGACTCCATGACCTCAAAATGTCACCAGGATAGTGTTCCTGACCACATATTTCCCTAGAATGATGTGCAAACTACTGAGAACCCGGAAAAGTGCTGTTTTTCTTGTTCAAATACTTTAGTTTAGACAGTTTATAACAATGTTGCCTCCAGATGTTGATCTGTGCGCTATAATTTATGGTGTGCATAATGTTGCATAATGTCTATTTAAGGTTCCTTTAAAAACAGTGACAGGCTTTGAACTTTAATTTTATGCTTTCCGGATATTTCAGTGTGTGAACTTGATGTTTATCCTGATTATCAAAGTGCTACTCAAATCATTTTTAAGTTAGAACATTACGTTGGCTAGATTTAATTATTTTATTTTTTTATTTAATTTATTATACACTTTGATATATTTTACTATATAGATATATAATAATATATAATAATTATTTTAAATAAATTATAATTATAATATAGTAGATACTTTATTTTTTTAAATGATTTGCATTCTCTTTATAATTATTTTTTAGTTTTAGTATATAATTTATTTGAATATGTAAAAAAAACATTTCAGCATTTTAAATGTTAAGTCACAATTATGTCAAGACATTAATAAAAAATCTCATATCCATTTGAAACAACAGTAACCGTAATTGAAAGGTCAGCCTTTCAACAGGAGACCAGAAATACAACAGCATACTTTAGATCACCGCAACATAATCATACATTTTCCTAACATTTCAAACAAAAATCCTTTCTGACCATGTAAGACATTCCATTAATTAGTTTTTTCCTCTTATCCTCTCTTTCAACTTCGTCTTCACTCAACAGCGGGAGCTACAAATAACGAGTGGAAAGCTTTAATGTCTGAACTGAAGATTCTGATCCATATTGGTCATCATCTCAATGTGGTCAATCTGCTAGGAGCCTGCACAAAGCGTGGAGGTAAGAGCAAGCTGACAGAGAATTCAACCTTGGCGACATGAGAAATTTGTGCAAAATTTTCTTTTTCTTTCTGTTTTTACATTTGTTTGGTGTACACTCAGGTCCACTAATGATAATCGTGGAATTCTGCAAGTATGGAAACCTTTCCAACTACTTGAGAAGTAAGAGGGGTGACTTTGTGGTTTACAAGGTACGCAGTAATGTCACTTGTTCATTTAAGCAGTGATTTGACATGATGACGCATGAAATTGAACAGAGCATGTGATTGATATCATCCACAGTCTCAGGATGGTAAAGCTCTGCGTTCCAGCTCCGGGTGTGATCTCAGCGAGCTCATCAAGCGCAGGTTGGAGAGCGTGGCAAGCACCGGAAGTTCAGCCAGCTCCGGCTTCATTGAAGATAAGAGCTACTGCGACTCGGAGGAAGAGGAGGAAGGTAGCGACTGAGTGTCTTCCTTCCCCTCTCCCCTCCTCCCTCTCAACCCCTGCCTCACCTCCACCCCACCCTCTCTACTCTCAAGGCTCCGCTGATTGTTTTTTCCCCCTCAGTCTGATAGGTGGCTTCCTTAGGGATTCATAAATACAACTGATATTTTGTACGAGCCGCTGTCACCCACTGTGCACAGAGCTTTTTCTAATTTCCTGCCGCAAGACCAGAGCTAGTCCGCTGTGGGTACATTGGGTCGTGCTGTCCAATGCTGGTTATTTCTGGTTTGATAAACTGTTTACTCAGGTGGATGACCCACCCACAAGCCCCTCACTTGAGTATCATCGACAAACTGCACGTCGCAGTCTGCTCTAAAAAAAGAAGCATTTCATTGTGTCTCCTGATCGGATGTGTCTGTAGTAAACAGGAAAATTGTGACTTCAAAAAATTGTTATTAAAGGATTAGTTCACTTCAGAATTAAAATTTCCTGATAATTTACTCACCCCTATGTTATCCAAAATGTTTATGTCTTTCTTTCTTCAGTCGAAAAGGTTTTTGAGGAAAACATTCCAGGATTTTTCTTCATATAGTGGACTTCAACGGGTTGAAGGTGCAAATTGCAGTTTCAGTGCAGCTTCAAAGGGCTCTGGAAATGATCAGTCATTTTATTGAAAAATCCTGTAATGTTTTCCTCAGAAACCTTAATTTCTTTTCGACTAAAGAAAGAAAGACATCTTGGATGACAGGAGGGTGAGTAAACTATGAGTAAATTTTAATTCTGAAGTGAACTAATCCTTTAATGGATTAAGAGAACATCAAACTTGATATACAGCACAGATTTGTAGTAGAAGAGATTCCTAGAAATTTTACTCTTTTTTCTTTTTTTTACGTACCAAAAATTGCATAACAAAACAATGGTTTTGATTTAGCTGCAAATACTCTTTTATCCCTTTTCTGCAGAGCAAGAGGATTTGTATAAGAAAGTGCTAACTTTGGAAGACTTGATTTGCTACAGCTTTCAAGTGGCTAAAGGCATGGAGTTCTTGGCTTCGAGAAAAGTAAGAGTCACGCTTTCGCTACTCAGGATTTCATTCCGTAGCTTTAACCTTTGCAATGAATCATTGTATTCTTAGTTTGTTGTGGCAGATCATTTTAATACCAATTTCCTTTTTAAATAATTCTTTGGCTTTTTGTTTTATAGTAATAATCAATCTCTTATTTTGGCAACCCTTTGAAAAGTTTTGTCCAAATATCCAGAAAATGAAAACCCAAATTACTTTATTCATCCAACACACTCATTTACACATATCCAGCGGATGAGATTAATTGCCACATACTAAAAATGCGGTTTAGCGTATGCGGTTTAATCTCACCTCAGGTCAGAGTTTCCCCGATAGCAGTTCCACATGTTTTACATTATCATAGCTTTCCATCTTGTGCTCCATCTGACAGCGCAATGCCACACATGGTTCAAATAAGACACAAAACGCATCTTCACTACAGCCCTTTTCCCTAGTCAAGACACTGAGAGTTTAAATAACATACAATTATATCCTGCTATTACAATAAACTAATACATAAAGTATGTAAAACATAATCTAATAGGCTCTCTTTTTTATTTCTTCAAGTGTATTCACCGCGATCTTGCTGCACGAAACATCCTATTGTCTGAAAACAACGTTGTGAAGATTTGCGATTTTGGACTTGCAAGAGATGTATACAAGGACCCAGATTATGTCCGCAAAGGAGACGTAAGTGTGGAATATTATCCAATTACTTCATGTCGGTCACGGATACATGCTGTAGTGAGTCTGTATAATGCATACAGTGTTTCAAATCTACTTAGTGTGATGGATACAAATGATAACGGGCCAAAAAGCACTGACACTGTGAATGTTCATCTGGAAAAGGATAAAATAATTCTGTTAATGCCAAGAGTCTTTGGCGTGCTGTTAGTCATTTTATAAGCCCTGATAATATTATTCTGGTCAATGGATGTTTTCTTGTGGTCGAGTTTGAGCCAAGACGTCACACAGATTGTATAATCAAATAGACAGCATTTTATAAGCTGCACGATTTTGAATGTAAAATAATATTGGGAGTGGTTCCTTTACAGGTGAGAGTGGCGCTAACATGCTCCGCTTATCTTTTCACAGGCCAGACTTCCCTTAAAGTGGATGGCACCAGAGGCAATATTTGACAAGATCTATACTACTCAGAGTGACGTGTGGTCTTTTGGAGTGCTTATGTGGGAGATCTTCTCTCTTGGTAAATACCAGTGCTGTCCTAAGAGTATAACTCAGATCCTCTTTATTCATCTATTCACTGGAGACACATACAGCGCTGTTGCAACAGTTTAGGAACTTGTAGCAATTAGACAAGTTTAAAATACTTCCTGATGTTTTGTATTACTTTTTGACTGTTATGACAAGCAATCTTGATTTAATATTTTGGGGAGATTTGATTATGAAACAATCAAAGAATAACTTTCAGCTTTTATGAACTCAGGCCTTCAGTTCTTGGAACAATGTTTTCTGCTCTGATGTTTTCCATGAAACAAAGTGTAGTTTTCCTTCCTTTCTTCTATAGAGACGGCTCTTAGACTTTGTTTGTTTGCTTTACTGGTTCGGTGCATTTTACACCAAAGCAAAAAGCCCAGACAGGATTCAGCACCCACCAAGTTAAACACATGGAGTAGGAAGGCAGCTCAGCACATGCTGTGCTCCATCCAAATGGAAATAAAACGAACTCGAGGGTCCTTGATCAAAGACACCTGGCACAAACCAGGCTGCTCATGAGGTGCCCTGCGCTATCAACCTCCTCCAGATGTAGAGGGCAATAACTGTCAGCTGCTGTTAAATTTTCCTTTGGGAACAAAATGGATTGCATTGTCAGCTTGAAAAAAAAAAACAATTTTCATTCCACTAGTGCAACAACATCTGTGAACGCTGTGTTTTTTAATAATAAATAGAGGTCGTAAAACAGACGAATCATCTTCCATTTGATCAGGTTTCATTCCCAACTGGGAATGTAAACCCACAGTTACCAGGCAGCATTTAATGTAATGTCTGCTCCCCCTCCACAAATATACTATAACCTTTAAATGGTACAGTATATTGTACAGTGTAGCTGTGGCCCCTTTGTCGTTAAAGACTCTGAGCAAACAATTTTAATGTCACCATTCATATATGTATGTATACATTATATCTATATATCTACTATATAACCACAATTGACAATTCTATTTTATTGCTTTTGTTTCTAATTTAATATTGAATATTTCATTACAGATTCTTGTGCATATTTGGCCGGTAATAGTGCGGAAATCAATTGTGCAGAATCTTTGCATCAGAACTTTTTTTGGAATAATCAAACATTATAACACAATCCAAAATTGTTCATAATTCTAAGCACTAAATTATATATTTTAATGACTAACATTCTACATACACTACTAGTCAAAAGTTTTGTCTGCTCACCAAGGCTGCATTTATTTAATTAAAAATACAGTAAAAACAGTAATATTGTGAAATATTATTACAATTTAAAATAACTGTTTTCTGTTTGAATATATTTTATAAAGTAATTTATTCCTGTGATCAAAGCTGAATTTTCAGCATCATTACTCCAGTCTTCAGTGTCACATGATCCTTCAGAAATCATTCTAATATGCTGATCTGCTGCTCAAGAAACATTTATAGTGTACAATTGTACAAAATATTTGTGTACAATATTTTTTTTCAGGATTCTTTGATAAATAGAAAGTTCAAAAGAACAGCATTTATTTGAAATATAATCTTTTGTAACATTATAAATGTCTTTACTGTCACTTTTGATCGATTTAATGCATCTTTGCTGAATAAAAGCATTAATTTCTTTAATTTCTTTTTAAAAAAATAAAAATTCTTACTGACCCCAAACTTTTGAACGGTAGTGTATAATGTTACAAAAGCTTTGTATTTCAGATAAATGCTGTTCTTTTGAACTTTCTATTCATCAAGGAATCCTGAAAAAAAAGTACACAACTGTTTTCAACATTGATAATAATTATAAATGTTTCTTGAGCAGCAAATCATCATAGAATGATTTCTGAAGGATCATGTGACACTGAAGACTGGAGAAATGATGCTGAAAATTCAGCTTTGCCATCACAGGAATAAATTACTTTATAAAATATATTCGAACAGAAAACAGTTATTTTAAATTGCAATAATATTTCACAATATTACTGTTTTTACTGTATTTTTAATTAAATAAATGCACCCTTGGTGAGCAGATGAAACTTCTTTTAAAAACATTAAAAATCGTACCGATTCCAAACTTTTGACTGGTAGTGTGTATATATATTTATTTTATAAGTTTGCCTGTCTGCACACTTACATTCACACTCTTACTATAATGGATGCAATGAAATCTGTGGGAAAATAGTGGGGCGTCATTTCACATGTTAAAATAAAGCAGCATTTAGGAAAACACAATATAAATAATAAATTATCAGTGATGTTGAAGGAATAGGACCTTAACTGATGACTCTGAGCTGTCACTACCATTGAGCTGCACTGACTTAAATTGGTGTCAAATAGACTAACATGGAAAGTTTAGAAAAATTATTATTGCTACTTGATCGTGTCCATGAGAGAAAAGTTTGCACCGTACCCAAAGTACACTCTCATGTTTTGTGTTGTGGATTTGAATTTCATGGCCCTGTTTTTCTAGGCACTCCACATCTGCTGCACTATATTTACAAAGTTGCAGGATATTTCAAGTGCTGTTAATGTATTTGTTTTTAATGACTACCTAGTCTATGTCAGGGGGTTTAGATCATAGTTTAATGAAAGATTGACCCGTTCTGAGATTCATTGTTATGATCTGCATATTTTAGTGGTTATCAGATATTATTAAAAGGATTCAGTCAAGTAAATGAAAATATTGTTTCATGAATCATGGTTTTTGCAAGTGTGCAGCAAAGTCTCAACAGTCTGCAAATTCACGCTGTCTTAATAATATAGTGTTTCTGGAGAAAACAGCTTTGAGTTTCCAAGATTAGTCGACTGTCCTCATCAGCCCCACTGATGCTGATTATGCCGAGGTCTTTCCATTGATCTCTCTGTGCTCCCAACCCACTTCACAGTTTAGTGAGTTTCTTGTCAGGCCCTTTGAAGTGGCCAGAGCTCTATTTCATGGAAAAGTCTTGATAACCCCATTATTCTCTTTCTTCTCCCCAGGTGCCTCCCCTTACCCTGGCTTACACATTGATGAGGAATTCTGCTGCCGACTAAAGGAGGGCACCAGGATGAAAGCTCCTGAATACTCCTCCTCTGAAATGTAAGAATCGCTCCGCTTGTGCCACTAATGTCAGACAGTGCTGATTTGAAACCATTAACTTTTTAAAGCATTAGTGCCACAAATTAGAAAAACTGTTATGTACTGTAACATAAAATTAATCTAGCATAAGCACATCAAATGTTCCTTTACACAATATTTTTTTTACTTAAAACAATATTTTGAGTTAATATTCAATTTGTTGATGGCATTCATCAGTCTAAAAACAAGAAAAACAATTGTATATAAGTATTATATTATATTATATTAATATCATATTTGATGCCTGTTACCTATTCTGACACGTCACTATACTCAAAGTATATACGATATAATATATTATATAGATATAAGATATTATATATAATATATATAATATCTTTTAAGGTATTTATTTTATGAAATGTGAATGAAAATCCTTTCCTATCGATACAGTTGAAAAGAGCAGAAATATCTAATTTCATTGCTTTGACACAAGACTGAAGCCTTAAATGGAAACAGATCAATTATTCGCTGAGTAGAAGAAAGTCAAGCAGCTTCTGATTGGCAGCTAGTTTATAGTGCAGTTAATGTGTGCTAGGTATCCATTACTAACTTACACCAATGCAGCTGAAACTCAAGCTCACATTAAAGGCTTCGGTCTACCTAGGCAGCATGGGGTGGCCAAACACAGTGGCAGGACCCTTGGGCATCAGACAGGGAAACCCACCGTCAAGATACTCCCATTGTGGTTACAGGGTTAGAGAGCGAGCCAAACCAAAATCTGAAAGTTTTCAGATGTAACAAGATATGAGAGAAGGGGTCATGGTATCAGTTTTAAATGTGGTAAGGAAGTGAAGTGGACAACTTCAGAATAGCATTGCTTATAAATGGGTGCAGAGAACTGAATCACCTCAGTCTGAGAGAGAATATTCACTGCCTGTTCTCAATAAGAACCCCTACTGCTGTGCTCTACTCAATCTTTGTTTCAAAACTATGGGCTCATTCAGGATTGTAATTTTTCGTATCTGATATTCTGTAACTGTATTATACCCTCTGTCTCAAACATTTAGAAACACGAATGGAGCACTTATGTTTAAAACAAAGTTCGTAATGCGAGTCTCAAATTTGCAATCACACACGCCAAGTCTGGCTAATTGAACATAACAAGAGGTCATGACGGATGGTGATTGGAGATGACCTACAAAATGCAGTCCAGACCTCAGCCCTGAATTGAATGCGGCACTCATAAATACAGCCTTTCTGGTGCCAAGTCCATTTAGCTTCAAAGAAAATGTCAACTAACATTGCAGATATGGGTCTATATCAGTTGAATGTTGTTTTTGATGGAGGTAGCAGAAATGTTGATCAAGTTATGTACTGGACTCAGGGTAAACATTACTTTATTCCTGACCCTGACCCAAACATCCCTATTGTAAATGATGAAAAGGACTGCAATTCAGAAATCAGGAGTTTGTCCACATCATCCGTCCAGACTGATTCACCCATTTAATGATGATCTTGTTCCCACCATCCCACAGGCGCATAACTATTCAATAAATTGAACTAAACCCTATTGGCTTTCATTAATGTATTTTCCATTTATCTCCATGAAAAGTGTGCCATAGATGTGAGCGCAGCTTGATGGGATATATAACATCCTGGTGTATCGTTGATTTCAGAGGAACCACTATTCAACAATTTTCTGGACTTCCTGTTAGTTTAAGGAGTCGCTCCATCTGGATTCATTAAAATAACCATTTTAGAAGCCCTGCTTCTTCCTGCTAATCTCTTATACAGTCCATGAGAAGAATACCTCCTCTCTGATGACTACTGAGTCATCAGCTAGTACAGTAATTTTTCCATACTCCAAATTGCCCAATGTTGTGCTATTCAAATGGGATCAGAGAGTTTCATGGTTAACATGCTTTATTTATATAAGGACCTGTGAGTGCAACACCACAGTATAAACAGGATACAGCTCAATCATCGCCCGTGATCATTTACTCAAATGCCAGGTCGGTGCATTGACGCCCCAGTGTTTCACAACTGAACCTTAGCCTTCAGATAAACTTAACCATTACAGACCACTGCAAAATCCAATAAAGGACCCCAGACGTCCCTTGTGGGGAGAGATGCTGACGGCTCATGTAAAGCAGGAGGAAGTTCCTCTCAACACAAACTCTCACCCTGAGAACGGTGCAATGAAAACACTCAGCCTCACTCCTCGTGTCACGCACTGAATATTATTGATTGACTGTAAATAATTGGATAAAGCCGGATTTGCAGACTAACCTAGAGGTCAAGGCAAAGGACGTAATTCATGAGGGTTTGTGTAGCTGCTGAAGAATTGCAATTTATGATTATGGCGTATTGAACACTATGTTCAAAGGAAGTTCTTTAACATGTGCATGTTTCTCTCCATAGATATCAAACCATGTTAGACTGCTGGCATGGAGAACCATCCCAAAGGCCCACTTTCACAGAACTGGTAGAGAGGCTAGGAGATCTGCTCCAGGCTAGTGTGCAGCAGGTACGATGTCATTCACTTCATTATCCTTGTATGTCTTTCCCACAAACTGTATTAGAAAGTTTAAAGACTCTGACCACAGCAAAACCACAAGGATTTTATGGGATGAGAGATGCACTTACCATTACACAGGAAAACCATGCCAGACTGTCATTCCAAACTGCTTTTAACAGCTAGTCACAGTGAATGAGTTATTAATGTGAGTTCAGAGTGACTGTAAATAAAATTTAAGGCAAGCATGAAGTGAAATTCATATGTACACTACCATTCAAAAGTTTAGGAATTAAGATTTTTTCGGGGTTTTGAAAAAAGTCTCTTATGCTCACCAAGGCTGCGTTTATTTGATCAAAAAGTACAGTAAAAACAGTAATATTCTGAAATATTATTGCAATTTAAAAGAACTGTTTTCTATTTGAATATATTTTAAAATGTAATTTTTCCTGTAATGCAAAGCTGAATTTTCAGCATCATTACTCCAGTCTTCAGTGTCACATGATCCTTCAGAAATCATTCTAATATGCTGATTTGGTGCTTAAGAATAATTTCTTGTTATTATCAGTGTTGCAAACAGATGTGCTTAATATTTTTGTGGAATCCATTATACATGTTTAGGATTCTTTGATAAATAGAAAGTTCAAAAGTATAGCATTTATTTAAAATAGAAATATTTTGTAACATTATTAATGTCTTTACTGTCTCTTTAGATCAATTTAATGTGTTTGAAACGATTAATTTCTTTCAAAACAAATCTTGCTGATCCCAAACTTTTGAAAGGTAGTGTATGTTAAAGCAAATACAAGAATAGATATAAAAAATATTATATTTACATGCACACATCCTATATTCTCAATTACAAAATTATACAAATTGTATCTCACAGACCAAGCCAATTTAAATGCTCAAATTGTGAAACTTGCATTGTGAAATCCAATGCCTGTACTAATTAACACGATATCCAAGCAAAAGAAATGTAAAAATCTACCATTTTTGAGGGTACAGTATGTTCTGATACATTTTTTCTTAGTTCAAAAAAAAGGTAAGGAATGGATTTGATTTATGATATGGCTTGAAGAGAAGATATGGTCTCAGTACACAGCACTGAGATCAAAACATATTCTAAGCCATCTGAATTGGAAGCTATCCAAACTCCTTCTCTCTCACATAAGGAATCAAGCTTAGAGTACTGCCTGGACTGTCCCTAATAACATCATCTCCATAAAACATATTCACACATTCTCCTGCAGATTTATGTGCAGATTCCTCCAGAATTCTATAATACCATATGCAGGGTGATGTCACAGTTTTAAAATGAGCTGAATTTTTAAACACTTTGTCTCTCTTAGGAGGGAAAGCATTACATCCCAATCAACACAGCCCTGTTGACCAAAGCAGACCCCTCAAACCCAAACCCCACAGAGGAGACCTCCACCAGACCTGTCTCTCTTAGAGACTCTGGGACGGCTTGGTAAGATAGCTTTATCTTATCCATTTAGCAGTTATATGCTCAGACTGATCTATGTTTGTATTTCTGTTGTTAAAAATCAGTCTGTGTGTCATTATTCATGAGGACTATTTAAAGCTTTTTTTTTTGTAGATAAAGTTCTACCATCTAGTTTCTGGTTTCCATATAGTACATTTTCCTTTTCTAACCAAACATGCACCACACTTCATCCCAATGGCCTTCAGTTGAATGCTTTAAAATAAGGGAAAAAGGTTGAAGGAAACCACTAATTGCTTCTTGACAAGGAACGGTCCTCGTAGCTTTAAGGGCCCCTCAAGGAATTTCCTCTGCAAAATGCAGTTTCAGGATTTATGCCTACTTAAGATAATATTTATACAACTCTTGTGTTTCCACGGGTCCTTTAAGTATATTTGTAGAGAATGGTATTGAGATGCTTCTATCCCTGTTATCCCTAAAGCTGAATTAAAGAGCTATCGCTTTACCCTGCTGTGTAAAATAAAATGAAAAAGTATTTTATTCAACACAGTATTGAACTTCCACTTGGAAGCTGTGATACCAAACACACCCCTCTTACTCTAGTATGTTTTATGTATTTGTTTGAATCTGCCAGGCATGATGTCATGAGAAACTTTCCATACTGATCTGATGTGGAGTATTTGATTCTTTCAGGAACATCAAGATCCGCCCGGCAAGTTTGAAGACCTTTGATGAAGTAATCATGGAGAACGGAACCAACAAGATCCACGAGGTGAAGAGCTTGTTTTTTTTTCGAACTTAAGAAATGCCACTTCATTTGCACATTACGAAACAATGCAAAAATATAGTGTCTGTGGTTAAGTCATCTTTGGTTGTTCACAGGGTGGGCAGTCAGACAGTGGAATAGGTCTATCATCAGATGACCTGAAGACACTGAAGCACCTGGAGTCACTGGCCCGACCACGGAGTTTCATGGCCCGAGCGTGAGTACAGTACATTCAGTCCTGTTTAGAGCTTTTGCCTGGCCATGTCCAGAACCACAGGAATGGGTAGGGCTGCCGGCGTATGCCCTGGAGACCCTCCCACTGGGCTGGAATGTAGATGACACAATTGTCATACAGTTTCTCCCCCAAGCTCCACACGACTCCAGTCACTACCCCTTTTCTTTGAGAAACGTGCCTGCACGAGGGTCTCTCAAACAATGGCACAGTGGAGAGATATTGCCTAAGGTGACAATCTCAACAGCCAGACAACAAAAGCAGGGCTGGGCGTGTGACTTGTTAAAGCTGGCTGTAAGGTCTGGTAACTAGCATCTTTGTTTGTACCGCCTGGACTGTAATGGCCTCTGACTCCATCGCTGAAACAGCACGGCTACAGATATGGCATTTTGCCATTTCAAACAGTAATATGCATTGAATTATGCCTTTATTTTATTTGAGAAAGTATTTGAAAGAATGAGTGCTTAATAGTGAAATATATTTCATTTAGGGTCCTAGTATTTTTGCTACAGATTGTATAAAACTTAAATATGATGAAAAAAATAGTCAGTTCTCGTCTTAGACCAGCCTAATAATTTATTAACTACAGACAAAAGTGTGCTGGGGTCTGAGACAACATGACTTGTTCATAAAAGGTCCCCAGGGCAAACGGTGTTGAAAACTAAAGTGAAGTGGGCCTTTTAAGTTATTAATGGAAAGCCATTGGGCTGGATTAGCTTTGGTTTTGTTAAACCATTTGAGATCTGAGACGCCGTTTATGGTCTTCCAATGTAGCAAAGGCCAGGGTTAATCTACAAAGGTTATCCTCTAAATTGCATTTAGGGCCTCATGGACTATACGGCATCCTAATATTTGAGGGCAACAGTTTGCACCACCAATTGCAGCTAGACAAATAGTGATAATCTCTTACTGATTGGAGGTTTATGACTCAGACCTGGAGAGGCATAGTGGTTAAATTATTGGTCATGCTGGTTAGAAGTGTTCAGTCTAAACATGCCATTGGCATTAGATAAGGATAGTTGGGTTGTGGTAACACCACAATGTCAGGGCTATATTAATATTAAAAATATCTATATGACAGTATATATGGTGGTTCTTCCCCATGGTATCGAATATCGATACTTTACAAGGTATTTTATCGAAGTTATAAATTCCAGTATCGTGACAACACTAGTGTAAAAGTTTTGAAAATTTTCAAAGGGTGCCATGACTGAAAAAATGTGCACTACAAAACTGTCAGCCTACTGTAGTAACAAGATGAATACTGTAACAATATTATAGTAATATTAATACTAAAGTTCATTTTCACTATCATCAATAACTGAGATGTGAGCGAGACATGAAAGTAGTGCCAGTTTCAGTCAGATGAGTGGACTGATATACAGCATTGCTCTAGACAACAGCGAATATTAGAAAATATCAGAGCGTTAAATGGTGCGATCGACCAATTAGAATTGAGTTTTAATAACGCCACACCTTCACATTCTCTACAACATAAATACAGCAGCAGGGAAGATTACAGAGCTTGGGTGTCTCTTTCAATGATTGATGAGCCAAGATTCAAAGCAAATGAGCATAATCAACCAGTTTTCATTAAAAACACCGTCTCGCCTCTGTCAGCACTCCCCCGTCTTTCCTTGTCCAATGCCCTCCACGTCTTATTCCGATATGATAAAAAGCTGGGCACAGCCTGCAACCAGCTGGCGAAGCCATGCACAGGTTGCCATGGTCACAGCCATGGGAAAAAAAGAGCCATTCGGTGTATGTAGAGAATGATGTATATATTGTAAAGAGGCGGCCCCTGCCAAGGACCCACTCAATCACTGTCACCTTTGACCTTCTACAGCTTTACTGCTGTCCAAGAGTCTCCCTCCACATTGTGCCTCTGGATTCCACCTGGTACTCCCACATTTAGTATGCACATATGTGAAGTGCTTGGCACTGACAGCTCTGCTTCACACTGTGTACAGGCCCCAATACATGCCAATCTGTTTCGTATAGATATTTACTGCAAATGATCGGCCCTTTAGACTAAAAGGATTGCTAACAGACTCCCTCCAGGATGTCTGACCCATTGACCCCAGATGAAATGTTATTGAAACCCAGAGCAACACACAGAGCAAAGTTTGCATACACAGTACAACAAAATAATACTATTCAAAATGTATTTGTATAAATGCTCATTTCAATTTGGGTACATAAAACTAGGGCTGTCGATTTAACGTATTAATTAGATTAATTAATTATGGTAAAAAAAAATAAAAATAAAAAAAGTGTTAAAATTATTAACGCACTTGCCACGCCCCAGACCTACGTAGTTCATCTGACTTTTCATACAGTTGATTGATGACAAATATGATCAAAGACTGGGAATTTGATATGATGCAAGGCAATAATTCACTGTTGTAGCATTGAAGCTTATAGAATATAGTTACAATCTCCTTAAAATTCAAGATATGGGGGCAAAAATTAACCTGTTTGAGTTTTTGTCTTTTATTTACATCATATGATATAGTTAAGCTACACTAGAAAGTAGCCTATAGTTTACTTTCTCGAAAACAACAAATAATATTACCCAGAATGCATTGTAATATACAGAATGCATCGTATTATAGGCCTACAGAAGTAATATACCGTAAAAACAATGCATTCTGGGTAATATTTGCCATTTTCGTGAAAGTAGCCTATAGGTTACTTTCTTGAAAACAACAAATAAAATTACCCAGAATGCATTGTTTTATGGTATATTACTGTTTTAATGGAAAATGGTATTTTACTATGTAAATTTCTCATTTTTTACAGTTATTTTTTTTAGTGTATATCACCTGCGTAACTAGCGCAATATCACTATTTTTTTATAACATCCTATTTTTGTCCCAAATAGTACGAGTGCAAATGTGATACTAAATTTATACAGTAGTTCAATAAATAAGATGTTAACATTGTGTTATTTTAGTCACAGTATTGCCTGTTTTTGCTCAAACTTGACAACAAAAATATTAAAGACAAAGCAGAACTGTTCATCTCCTAGCAACACACAGTGGCGTTTCAATTCTGAATCCGTGTTTTGAATGAATCGAGTGAACAAATGATTCAGTGGACAATTTATAAAGACAACCTTTTACTTCACTTCTGAATGAATTAATGAATCTAATGAATGAATGAATGACTTAATCATTAAGACATTTACTGCCACCTACTGGCAGTTTTAGTTTCTTATAAGAGTATAATTTAATTAAATAAAATAATTTCATATTTCCATATTAATTAAAAATAAAACATTAAAGGTTTAGTTCAGCCAAAAATAAAAATTCAGTCATCATTTACTCAACCCCATGGTCCAAAAGTTTGTGTAATAAATTCTGTTGAATCAAATCAAATATTTCTTTCTGAAACTACTTTTTTTGTAATGTCTATTTGATGTTTTACACATGACTTTAATGACTTTAAATTATCTTTCGAGGGTAATTTAGCAGTCAAATTCGATATGTGATTAATTAATCGCCACATAATGTAATTAATTAGATTAAAAATTTTAATTGCTTGACAGCCATAATTAAAACCCATTTGCTCCTCCCACAGGATGAAGAGCAAAAGCAAGGAGTCCGTTCTGCTGGAGGGTGAAAAGGAGAAATACCCAGCGCTTGTTCCCTCACTGGACCTGAGTCTGGAGGACTCCTCTCTTGACCCAGAGCTGGAATGTCATAGCCCACCTCCAGACTATAATTATGTGGTTCGTTACTCCACACCACCCGTCTGAGTTGGTCTGCACTTGTAAGCCGCCAGAAGTCTGATTGGTTGGGTCCACATTCAGTCTATTTTATTTTTTCCCCACAGTTTTTCCATTCCACTTTATTCTGATATCGGAATGGTGATTCAGAATTTCACATATGACCTTTTCAAGGAAGTGTATGAGTACATGAGTATAGTGGACTGCCACTCGTATCATTGTGGCAGTCTGAGATAGAGCTATGGACCATCTCAGGTATTCCCGCTGTCTACTGTGAACACAACAGGCACATTTTATTACAATAACGGCACTGTTTTCCCCAGTGAAATGTCATTCTTCATACAGAATGGTGGCTAATTATGAAATCATTTGTTCAGTGGTAAGAAGAAGAGGACAAAGGAAATCCTTATTTTATTTCTAGATAAATATTTTATTGAAATGAAAACTGGAATTTTGGGTTATGTGATATTTTATTTTTATTTTGCTAAAATTATTATTTCAGAGCTCACTAAAGCTTATTCTTTTTTCTTTTTAGGAAAATAAATATTTTTCTTTAGAATAGATTTCACGCAACTGTTAGACAAACTGTCAAACAAAGACCACAGATCATGAATAATTGAATGTGCGGTCTGAAATTCCTTCCCAGAACTCAATCTGAAATTGCAGGACGCATTGATCATCAACATTAAGGATGCACATTGTGTTTTATGTTCTGTCGCGCCAGTCTGAGGGCCGTTTTCCTGAGTCTTGCCCAATGAAGTTAAAATGAATCACTTTTGTTCCCGCATATAGTATTTGTTTCATCATGCCATTCATTCTGGTTCTTTATATATGGCTTATGGGTGCCTAACATCCAGTCTATCACTGTGAAAGTGGCTTCAAAAGCCTTAGCAAGTAAATTATTCATGCACATTTAATAGGAAACATTCTGTTAATTATTGATCAAATGTGGACCACAATAAAAAGGCCTTGCTCTGTTCAACAATAGTTAGACTGCATTGTATACTTTCCATATTTATGTTGTTTACACTACTGTATACATAACAGCACGTAATATGTTGTGCAGCTATTAACCAGAGGAAGGTATTCTGTTACTGATTCAGTAGTCTTTTGTGCTAAAATACTACTAAAGCTTGCGGGGCAGGCTATAATATTGTCAACAGGCTGGTCACTATATAAATGGACATGATAATTATAGTAAAAGCATGTGCACACATGTAGGTGCTACCAATATTAACTCCTTAACATCTGTATGCAAGTAAACCAACACTGTGGGATGGAATGGGTGGGAAATCATTGTATTGGTTAAACTAGATTATATTGACAGTTGTAAAAGCTGTTAGGCTCGTTATTGCAGACAATTATTGTTTTTAAGTCCTATTCATAGCTGATGGACTGTTTTCCAAATAATGAAATGTATATACTGCCAAATGATGCTTTCATAAATGTTATGTTGACTGGTATTTGTGAAGTAAAACTGTATGCACTGATATTTTCTACATATATTTTTTGTATTATAACTGTATTTTAATATTAACCAAGCATAAATAAAGATCTATATATTTATATATATAGCACATTTTCAGAGTCATGATTGCATTTGTACTAGTACATGTCTTTATTTTATGTCTAATATATCTAATGAATAAAAATGCACAGAAATAATTCAATGACACTCTACTGTAGTTTTCTTCCTTTCTATACATATGGTCTATACATATTTCCAGTAACATTTTGCTGCTATCTATTCTAAGATTTTTGGTGGAGATGGTTAGGTTGTGTGTCATCTGTGCGCTCTTCCTCCTCCTTGGCCACAGGAACACATTTCCTGAGCGGGGCGAGGCGACGGCAGTCTGTCTGTCACCAGGACAATACCTCTGTGAGCAAGAAAAGGAAGGGCTTCTCCATCATTCCCGTCACTACTAGACTCTAAACACTAAACTTCCTAAGGGCCAACAGTGCCCCCCAGCTTTGGCACTAAAACGCTAGAGGTGAATGCTGTTGCTGTTTCTGCTTGTCATAATGGAGATATACAGTGTTTACGGGACACTTGGTAAAAACTCACTTGGCTGATTGTGGATTGGCGTGTGTTAATGAAGGCTGTGAGACGTAAACTGATTCAGGAATATGAAGTATAAATAAACAAGGGAAGGATGTTGGGGGTCATCATATTCTGGCTGTAAGCACAAACGTGGCATTCACGCACACCTCATATTTTTCCACTCACAGGAAGTACATACTGTCTCAGAGCTCCGCAGCCAATCAGTGTTCTCAGTTTCCTTTGCTCTAAATGAACATGAATATTATTGGTCAGTGAGCATTTCCATAAGCATAATTTCCATTTTATTAACAATAGAAACAGTATTATATAACACATTACATTTAGTAATATTTTTTAAATTAATACTTTTATTCAGCAAGGATGCATTTAATTGATCAAAAGTGACAGTAAAGACATAATGTTACAAAATATTTCTATTTTAAATAAATGTTGTTCTTTTGAACTTTGCGTTCATCAAAGAATCCTGAAAAAAATGAATCATGGTTTCCACAAAAACTTTAAGCACAACTATTTTCAATATTGATGATAATAATAAATGTTTGAGCATGGAATGTGGAATGTTGAGCAGCAAATCAGCATATTAGAATGATTTCTGAAGGATCATGTGACACTGAAGAATGAAGTAATGATGTTGAAAATTTGGTATTAAAATAGAAAAGTTTTTTATTGTAACAATATTTCACAATATTACTGTTTTATTGTAGTTTTGTTCAAATAAATGCAGACTAAATATAGTGAGCACAAAGAAACATGTAAAAAAAATGTATACAAAGACACTTAATGTTATGATATAAACTACACCAGAACTATAAAATCCTGTTACTAGGATTTGTTTGGCCCCTTCCTCGTATATTATGGGATTGTGATTGTAGTCTTTTTATAACTTCATAGTTTATAATGAAATCTGCTATATTATTTCTGAGAAAAACATCAAGTATGCATCTAATTAAAGGCTGTCTCCTATTGGGACCATTTTGTTTTTCTTGTTCAACAATGTGTAAATCCCTGGGTTGCCACTTCCAGAGTCCCTTCCCAAGGAAAACAGCCCCCCAGTGGCAAGATGCTACATTAATCACTAAAACAGAGATGGTATATTGGGGCCTTTGGGAGTCTGCCAAAACTCATTCCTGTAATCAGTGACAAAACAGAATGCCTTGAAATCCTATCATTCTCCATTCTCCTTCAGTGTACAATTTCCATTAATGGTCTTCCCCTCCTCTCACACTTCCCACGCTGTGTCCTGGTAAGGGAGTGTAGGGAATAGCAGGATCAGGGTTGGGGGGGAACCACTTTTGTACCTCTTACCTATAGTTGAGACAATGGAGTGGGCTTAATTTACCACAAATTATGGCTTTTGCCCACCTTTTCCCAGAAAGGTAGTACTGAAAATACAAGTAGCCCCAAATATGTTGATAAACTTCCATGATGACCAAAGGGCAGGGTCAAAGAGTTCTGACTAAATCACACAGACTATTTGTTGTAAAAATATCTGTCTTAGACTTTGGCCTTCAGTTCAAAGTAAATTCTTTCTGTCCCCACAGGGCTGCAATGATTAAAAATAAACTATTTATTATATGTCAAGAATTCTGACATTGTGAATAATTCAGAAGCATCTGATCTACAGCGCTATGAGAACTCTGGACTCAAAACTGCTCAAAAAAATGGTCTAAAGATAGGCTACTCTATGCTATTGGATGTAATAACCAAATATTCCTGGTTTACACAATTGCTCTTATTTTAGTCTGTTCTGTGCAACTGTTCTGTTTTGGAATTTGTTGGAAAAGTCCTAATAAACATGAAATGAAGCAATATTCTTATGAACAGTATCATAATCTTTTTTGAGCACAGTTTATCCCCAAACCATTTGGGACACACGTTATTTTCAACTTTCCAAGAAAGTTGTAAATCTGTCTCACTGATAACATTTTACCCTCAGATAAATCATTCTTCCTTAAGATGAGATCTCAATCAGCTGAATCATTTCAAAACCTCTTCCTTTTCTCTAAGGTTCATCTCCATCTATTGGAGACTCACAGAATTTCAACAGAATCACATAACATATTGATAAAATACTAACAAATAAATGAATAAGTAACAAAATAGCTTGGCCAAACTAAGAGAGAGTGTAATTTCTTAAATAAAGCCAGCCATCTTAAACTTGTATGTTCTGGCAGACCATGGTTTTTTTTTAGTATGGTATTAAATATTATAGTAGGCTAATAGTCATGCAAAGGCTTTATTCTAAACAAACATTGCTTATTTGTTTCAATCATTACAAGTAATTCACATAAATTAACAAAAATGTGATGTTCAGTCGGTGTAATGATTAGTCTACAGCTGTAAGACACGACGCGTACAAACAGGACATAACCTAGTCAATACTGCCCCCTAGAGGTCTTTCTGTATTGGCGCTGATTGTTTATAATGAATGAATTATTCATTCTTCAGGATGAAAGGAAAAAAGTTTTGTGCCACAAATGTTCATTAAAAATGTGTCCGTCCAGCAACTACCTTTTAATTCAGACTGAGTCGCTCTTGCAGCTGATCGACCAGCAGAGGGCGTCGCTGCGCTGTGTGTGTTGAGTCTCCAAACCAACCTGTCGCCTTCTTTATTGCGAACACCTGCATCAGCAACGTGTTCTCTCGCAAAACCCAGATCTTGCCTTCAGCTTGTTATGGTAGGAAATATTATGACCACATATTCAGCACATTTAACATTTATCCATATCGTGTATATTACCATCATATAGGCTGTGATAGGCTATTACATAGGCAACTGTTTAGAGCAGTATTTGAAACGGTATGTTTTCTAACAAAAAGTA
Source organism: Hypophthalmichthys molitrix (assembly GCA_037950675.1). Taxonomy (NCBI): domain Eukaryota; kingdom Metazoa; phylum Chordata; class Actinopteri; order Cypriniformes; family Xenocyprididae; genus Hypophthalmichthys; species Hypophthalmichthys molitrix. Next base: position 23,295,921 of record CM075505.1, read on the forward strand.
ATGGTTTGACCTCAGACTCGTTTACTATAGTGTGAGTTCATAGCAGAATAAATGGAACAGAAATGTTTCATAATTGATTGCCAGAGAAACCAACTATAACAGTCATTCATACCTCTGTCATTCTGAAAATGACCTGATATCATAACGGATGTGTTCATGCTTACATCTTACTGATCTCATAGGCTTCTATAAATAATATCAGTCACCTATATAGAATTGTTCTGGACCATTAATAATAACATGAATTATAATTCAACAGTTAAAGCTTGGAGATTTCCTGATTTTAGTGCAATAGCAGAGACATCAGGTCATAAACTGGTCCAAGCTAGATAATGGATTAGTTAGACTATGGTGGGGTCGAGATTGACCTAGTAAACCTTGACCAGGCTAGTTAGAGCTTGTACTTCTTTAAAAAAAAAAAAAAAAAAAAAAAAAAAAAAAACTGTTCAAGCTGATTTAGGCTATATCAGATGTCATATATGACCTGTTTTTCCCAACAGGGTTATAGACCTAATTTCATATAATCCTAATTGGATTTATCTTCTTTTTTTAATGGTCTAAATATGTTGCTAAACTAGGCTAGGCTATTTAAACCAGCAGATATATTTGTTATAAACCGAAGCGGTTTTGATTAACAGTCTCACTGTTGCTGAAACAACAGTTCAAGGTGAAATGCAGTTCCTTACTGTGTTCAAAGGTCAGTCATTATCACAGAGGAATCACATTAAATCTTGTTTTGAGATAATTACTTGTATAGCATAAAAATGACAGAGAGCATAAAGGTTTTATCTGTGCACCATCACATATATGCCAAAAACTGTCCTACTTTCGCATAGCTCACTCAATCATTCAGACATGGGATTATTTATCATGCAAACATGGTTGGCTCTTTGTTAATCAAAAGTTTAGTGAACAAACTGCAAGCTAAAATTAAGTTAGTATAGTCATTTAGGCAGTTCAGTTATATTACTTTTCGATAAAGATGAGACATGGATTTATAGATAGCCTCCTTGAAAATTGTTGAAAATGATTGTGCAGTTTTTAAAAATAAATCAAATGAAGTAAAATAATTTAAAACATTACTGTTAACTGTAAAAGTAAATTAATATATGCATCTTATGGCATCATATAGGTGAGACTTCATGGGATTATATATAAATACATATTGTGAGAGCAATTTTCTTTAAATGAACATAGTGTTAATTTAAAAAAGTAATTTAATAGTTTTAAGTGGAACATATATGTCACACCACAGGACATGTCAACTAGAAATTTAAAGCAAAATAATTACACGCACACACACACACATGTGTGTGTATATATATATATATATATATATATATATATATATATATATATATATATAGGGTGAATTCACCTTGATTGGGACACTTTTTCCAATTCATCTTAATGGCAAAAAGTGTCCCAATCACACTGAATTCACCCTATATATATATATAACCTAATTTAATGCTATCTATACTTGATATTTAAGCCAACTGAAATATAAAAAGTGTGGCCAACCACAGAAAAGCCAAGTCTGCATTTTTATATGTGCCTTTTTAAAATGAACGAATGTAAAATAAATTCTAGTTGTACGTAAAACATTTGAAGAGATCTTTGTAATAACTCAAAAAATTTACTGTCCTTATGCCCTAACATCTGAGACAAGACAGTCAAGCCTGAACAAGCTACTGTCTGCATATGTTAATGATTAAAATACCCCAGAATCCTCGCAGTAAAATGAATTAACAACTCGTTAAATCTTTCGACTACATGGCGACACGCACGACACACTATCGTCGCATGGGTACTGTAGGTGATACCTCACATTTCCATAAACCGGAATTAGCTGTGAAGTGTGACCCGAGAGTGTCATGGTGTGAGGGATGCGGAATGTGAAAAGTTCGCCTTACTTCAAGACACCTTCTCCCGCTTTGCACCTCTTTTACAAGAGTATCCTTTAACAAATACGCATGGACTGTGGAGGCGAGAAAGTGGCATGGGTACTATGCAGATGTGACGTTCCCATATCCACAGGTTTAGCTTCATTAGAGTGACAAGAGCAGTAAAACTTCAAGCGGCCATTAATCGCTGAATGATGCTGCTCGCATAAGCACGTCACAGATTATTTCACTTTTATGGTTAACACTTTTTAACAATAAAATCAAAAGTGTATTATTGTTATTAGACCTACTGTTATACTTGTTTTATAAATACATACATTATAAATATAGGCTATAATACAATAATTTATTGCAATGAATATTAACAAAATACATCTGTAATCAAATATTGTTAATATCAAATATTATTATAAAAAATAAATAAATAAAAGTTAACTTCGTTATTTGCTTGTTTGAACTTTTTTGGTATTTGGAGTTTGTCTAACTTCACAAAACACGTTTCAAAATGGCTGCTTTGAGGATAGAAAATCACTTTGAACTGAATATTTTTTTCACAGAGTTAATGCATTGATTCCTAAAGTCATATAGCCTAGAGTAAGTCTGAATATTGTTGAATATTACTGAAGGGGTATAAGTCTGAGGTGATGCGAAAATCTGGCGCTAGGGGAATCTGAGGGCTTGGTGGTGTTATTGGCTGGTCATTTGAATGCAAATCGAGAGGTTTTGAAGTCGTGGCTGACGTCAGGAGGGCTTGGTTATACCTTTGCCAGCACCACCTTGACAACAGAGTCACATCATGTTTGATTGAAGCACGTCAAGGACTACGTCGCGTGACCTGGAGATCATTTTGGACTACCACCCTTGAAATAAACAGTAAAAGTTGAGTCAGGCCTTGTTTTTAAGTGATATTTGGTTTGATGCATGGCTGGCATGTTGCCTTAAAAAAGTTATTTTAGGGGTTTCTTTCGAATCATGTACGTTGGATACCTTTTGGATAAGGAGGGAAGCATGTATCACCAAGGAGCTGTGCGACGATCTGGCATCAGTCTTCCACCACAGAATTTTGTCTCCACATCTCAGTATTCAGATTTTACAGGATATCATCATGTGCCCAACATGGACACACACGCGCAGTCAGCGGGGGCATGGGGCGCTCCTTACGGCGCACCGAGAGAGGACTGGGGCGCCTACAGCCTCGGACCTCCAAACACCATTTCTGCACCTATGAGCAATTCATCCCCGGGACAAGTTTCCTACTGCTCGCCTGATTATAATGCCATGCACGGCCCTGGATCAGCAGTGCTGCCTCCACCACCTGAAAACATTTCTGTGGCCCAACTTTCCCCCGAGAGAGAAAGGCGTAATTCATATCAGTGGATGAGCAAAACCGTCCAGTCGTCATCAACCGGTAAGGGCCAACAAATGTCTTTCAAAAATTGTTAAGAATTAAAAAAAAAAAATCATTAAGTAATCTGAAAACGTGCAATATTTCGAAGGTGCTGAAATCAGTGATCGAAAAAAGTGAAAGTACAAAATGACAGTCACCGCTTAGGCCTTTGATCTATTTTCTCGCTGCAGTAAAATAAAAAATGATATTTATAATTATTATTATAATTTAAGTCTGGTAACCAAATTTCGATTAACACGTTCTACTAAAAAAAAAAAGTAAAACTATTTATAGAAAAAATAAGAACGAATACATCTGTCTAGTAGGCTATAACAAAAGGTAAAAAAAATAATCTAAATATTTGCTTTTTATTTATTTTTTTAGTAGGCTAGCTACTAAAATTATTAGAAAAATAATTTACACGAGGACAAATCGTGCAAAATAACCTTGTGCAATTAATTATACATTGTTTGCTGTTTGCCTCAACTAACTGCACATCTGAAATGGTAGTTTTTTACAGAACTGTCCTTCTTTCCTCCACAATTCTTTGCATAAAACGTTCCGTTTAAGAAACGGATTATCTTATTCATATTAGTAGGATATTTGTTTCCCTGAGAAAAAAAAATGAACTCATGGGAAATATTTGTTGCAAAATTAAAGTGTTGGGAATTGGCGCCAGGGTCACTTGTAATGCTAATTTGCGACTCCCGTAAACAAGATGTGAGGTCTACTTTTCCTGTTACATTGTCTCAGGTTTTGAGGGTTATCTGTCATATTCAGGCGGCGACTTCTTTCAACACCTTTTTCACTTTGATATGCAGCAGCGCGTCTTCCCCTGTCTCTGTTCTCGAGGGTTATATTACCTCAAAGAGTGACAAATTTCACAGCAAATAAAGTTCTCCTGTCTCCGGCGCATGTTAAAACAACAGAAAGAAAAAAAATCTCAAAGAAAACAACCGCCTTGCTGCAAACGGCATTTTTATTTCTACAGTTGAAATGAATGTTTTTTTAAATGACACGTGAAGTTAAATTGTCATATTTTACATTAGATGTTAGTTTAAGTGTTCGCAGCTAAACTTATAATTTAAAAACACTGGTTACGTTCTAAATGTCTTTATTCGTTCATAAAAATTATTTTTCAAAGAAAGCTGATCTGTACATCAAACAAGTGCAGCTTGCTCGGCTTGAGGAAAAGATTTTTGATGTTATCTCCTTGTAATTCTTTGTAAGACGTGTGTTGTCTCTTAACACATCAATGGCGTTTGGGTAATGTCTTTGTTCTGCAGTTTGTTCAAAAACATCTCTTCAAAGAAGATCAATTTGAATATCTAGCGATGTAATGTAGTTTATACAATTGACTGAATATTTCAGTTATGATTTATAGTAGTCAAAAAATGATAGTGATTGTAAATGCAACAATACAAGAGATTAAAGTTCCCAAATAAATTTAAGGGGGAAAAAACAACAACTGTAATCTATAGAAATTATGCAATGCACAAATTCTTCATCTGTCTTAAGCATATTATTAATAGCAATATCATGGTTTGCGCGCATTTAGCGCAGAATGCACATTTTACTTTATTCCAGATTCAGCCTATCAACAGTGTTTTACGTCATTATATGCACAATTTTCACGAGTATTCGTTCATTTTCACTTTTTTAGGCAAAACGAGAACGAAGGAGAAATATCGAGTGGTGTACACAGACCACCAGAGACTGGAGCTGGAGAAAGAGTTTCATTTTAATCGCTACATCACAATCAGAAGAAAATCCGAACTGGCAGTAAACCTCGGGCTTTCAGAGAGACAGGTACAACTACTTCCATTTAGATTTTCACTTATAGAATAAGATTTGTCTAACTAAACCATTCGACTCGTTTCTTTAGGTAGCCTATATAACAGTTTATCTTGTCTTTACAGGTAAAGATTTGGTTTCAGAACCGCAGAGCCAAGGAAAGGAAATTAATCAAAAAGAAAATGGGTCAGTCTGACGGGAGCGGAGGATCAGTCCACAGCGATCCAGGTTCTGTCAGTCCCCTACCGGTACCAGGGTCGCTGAGTCCATCAGATATACACGGTTCTCTGTACCCACCCCCAGGAATGAACGCCTTACCATCTATGAGGAACATACAGCAAGTTACTGTCACTCAGTGAACTCGAACTTGGAACGTCCAACTTTAACTGAGCACTCCAACACGCTGAAAGGACAGAACCGAAGCGGACCACTCACGTGGTCAAAAAGGATTAACTATTACGTGACGAGCATCAAGGCGCGTGTTGTGGATTACAACAGAAGAATCACGTCTTAAATGCAACGAAATGCTGGAGGCTCTTCAAATATTGTTTTAATAGAATAGTTTTTAAAATTAAGAAAAAAAAACATACAAAAACCTTGTTCGTTTGACCCAGAGACTAAATATTTTAATGGTTTGTTTGTGTTTGCTCAATTAAGATATAAATATCATTTTCTGTATGTGGTGAGTGTATCTAAATGTTTGTAAATAAAATGAAAACTACAGGTACGGCGTTTCTCGGGGTGTATAATGATCCTGACACTGGAACTGTTAAACTTTTATTATCTGTGTAAACCAAATGACCTGCTATGTCAGGCTGTTTAATGCTCCAGTTCGTGTCCAAAGCGCACGTCGTTCACTTTCTTTTCACAGGGGTGATGTGCAGGTGTCACACCTGATACGGGTATAACGTTTGATTCCAGCAATGTGTAAATAAAATGTTTTGCAATAACTTTTATCGTGTCTTGATATATCATTAAACGATTTAAAATAATTATATGTTCATCTGGTTAAGGCATTCTGCTGGACAGACAGCCGGTATTTATAAACGTGAGACGACCGTAAAGTCTTAGCTAATACGTTTGTAGGCCTACAACTTGTGGGGACGAGCAACCTAATTTGTGAAGTGCTTATAGGCTATAGCCTAAACATATAGCCTGTATTTCTGTAATGCCGTAGGCTATTTATTAAAATTTGCATTGGACCAACAAAAGGCTTATTTTGGGGTCATATTGTTTATGAAATCCAATGGTTGGGTTGCATAAACAATACAAAAATCGAAAAAAGTTATGAATAATGTCTTAAAAATAAACGGGAACAGCTCTGTGTCATTAAACCTTGATAAAATGTTCACAAATACTCTCTAAAAAATACTGGGTTAAAAAAGCTGTTGTGAAAATGGACAAAACCAGTGGTGGGGTTAAATGTTTGCCCAACCTGTTGGGTTTTATTTAACTCAACTATTGTTTAAAAAAAATTACTGTATTGCTTGCTTAAAATGAACCAAAATGTGTTGGAAATTAACATTTATTATTATGTTTTATAAATGAACATTTATTTATAAGTTTAATTAATAATAATTAAACAATAAACATTTATTAAATTGCTTATTAATGAATGTTCACCTTTTGATTATTATTGTTGCCTCTAGTAATTATGTGTCTTATTTTTAATTTCCAACTTATTTTGAGTTCATTTAAAACCAGCCATATAGTAATTTTAACAATAGTTAAAATTTAAACAATAGTTGGGTTAAATAAAACTACACAGCAGGTTGGCCAAACATTTAATCCAACCGATGGGTTTGTCCATTTTCAACCCAACTTGAGTGTAGGAAATGTCTGCAAGGAAAACACAAGTTTGCATTAACATTTCTGAAACAGGTTATTTACCTACTACTATTATTATTGTTATTTTAAATAGCCAACATTTGGGAGGGAGATCTACATTTCTCCCTCTATTTGTTATTCATTTATTTACCTTTTTCATTTCAGATGAAACATTATAACAAATCAACAGTCTGATTACAGCATTTGAGATTCCCTGACTTTATTGGCACATTTCACAAATACACTGGTGTCACATGGCTTTGTTTAAGCATTAGAGTACAAATCCCCTCAATATGAGACTTGTTAGATTTGTTGCTACAACTAACTATTGCTGTATAACATCCAATTAACCTACAGCACAAAAAAAAAGAAAAACACATTAAAATAAGAATTTTGGCCTGTCACCTCAGAGGTCTTGACCCTCTTTATACCCGAAAAGTGAAATAATACAACAATGCCAACATTTTGTTATATTCTATTCAAATTATATTCATTGGAGTAAGAATACGCTGTATGGCAGGAAGTTAAGTGAATATTCAATTATTTAAAAAAAAAAAAATAAAAAAAGTATTTTGACTCAAATTTCAGTGTTTGTCAAATTCAATGATTCAACCATGTTACACCAGAAAAAAAGAACAAACAAATATATTTTCCTTTAATTTACTGGAATAACAAACCCAAATTTGGCTACAAACTACTGCAAGAGAACAGATTGAATTAGACTAAATTTGCAACTCTAAACATTCTGGTGTTTTTAAAATTGTGTCTATTTACCTGAATGTTTAATGCTAGAAAACTACAAACTCGGACAGGTCACAAACAGTGCTGCCAATTTAGGGATTTTGTCATTAGATTTAGTGACTTCACCGCCCCTTTTGAGACTTTATTCAAAAGTTTAGGGACAAATATAGCAACTTCTTGGACAAACCTTATCTAGATTCTAATTTTTCCCACTGATCTATATTCATATTTATATAGATCAATGAATTTGCCATTATGATGTCATCTAGTGACATTTAGCTACTTTCAATTGAAAGCATTTCTGGTCATAAACATGGTGCTGACAGAAAACTAAGAAAATTAAACAGCTCAAATAGCCTAGTAGCCTACTTAATTTCTCTTCTTGAAATTGACTAGCAGTCAGCATTTTTCAGTTAAGCACCTCACTTCAGTCAGTATTTGTTGAAAAAGAAAAACATCTAGCTATTTAAGATGTTCAGGATTTTGTACCATATTCGTGTGGACGCTGAACACCGCGTGCGCTGAGATGACGCACTCTGTACAGAATTGGTGTGATGATGTCATCGGCGCTGTGCCAGAGACGTCATGAGCGTCCTACTGCCCAACATGGCGGACTTTGATACCATTTATGAGTTAGAAGAAGAAGATGAGAGAATTGTGAGTGAAGAACATCTCGTCAGATACTGTCCCGAGCCTGTGGTCATGCGTGGCGCTGGTCACATCACCGTGTAAGCGTATGAATGCGGCAGCACTGCTGTTAGTCACTGTTAGGTCATGTCTGTTTGTGTAGCCTCCATGCTAAGCTCACTGCATGTTTTTGTCGCTAAGTTGTGGAATCAAAATACACGTAGGCCGGGCTTCTCCAGCTGTATCCTGACAGTGATTTTAAGCGGAAGAATCATCCCTAGTTACCCGAGGTCTTGTTGTTAGCTTAGAGATTTATGGTTTTATTGCTGTGCGTGGATAAAGGCTGCCCCGTAACCACACTCAAACTCATTAGGATCTTCGTTTTAATTTGAAGTTGTGGGTAACTGTACTGTGCGTATGCTGAGGTAAACATTAAATCACTTTCGTGGAACAGTACAAGCACCTCTGCAACTGTCAGTTATGCACATATTTCAGAATTCGGATAATCAAAATCTGACTATTAGTGCAAGGTTTGAGTTATTTAATGACGTAAACAACATGATATTTGTACATGAAACAGCAGTGTAGCACAGCCTACTGCACTGGATTATAAACAGACATCAATACAGTTATACAGCCTTTAAGTGAAATGTAGAAACTGAACTTCCTTATTCTGTGGTGTCTGTGCTGCTTATCAAGTCTTTACATTAAGGTCTAATTCAACTGAACCCAATGTTAACCCAGCTATCTTTTTTTCTGTCATTACACACTGAGCCTTTGAATGGAAGCCCATTATTGCCACATAAGAAAAAAAAATCATGCTTTGGTAAAGCATAATTATGACACAAATAGGAAAAATCTCATAATTATGAGATAAAATGTCTAAATTATGACATACTCAATAGAAATTATGAGATAAAATGCCTGTCATAATTGACTTGACAATTTCAGCTTTTGTCAATCTTATATTTTCAACTTTTTATTTCATAATTATGACTCTTTTGTCATTTCAACAATGCATCTCATAATTATGGCATAGTATAGACTTTTTTTTTTATCTCGTTATGATTTACCAAAGAGTGTTATTTTTCCTTATGTGGCAGAATTGGGCTTCCATACCTTTGCACCATAATTATAACCTTTTAAAAATCTTTATTTGCAGGTTTGGACTAAGCAACAAATTTGACACAGAGTTTCCTTCTGTTCTCACAGGAAAGGTAATGATCTCTAGCTTGCATCTACAAAGTAAATCATACTGATTGAAAATTTCTTTCCCTGTTGACCTTTACCCTTACACCATTATTCACCATGGTATAAGCTTTTGATTACTCTGGAATCCCCTGATGAAGTCTCTTAAATGGTTTTAATCCAGGCATGCTGCGTGTTTGCCACAGAATCTGTCAATAAGTAAACCGTTCAGGGCTCCAGTAGGCAAGGATCGCAGCGCTGGGAGGACACGGCTCCCAGTGACAAAATAATGAAAGAAAGACTGTGCCGTTCACAAGAATGGGAAGCTTCCTGGGTCGGACGCAGAAATACAAAAAGGCTGCAGGGGGAAGAGCAGGCCGAGGGAAGTGCGGGGCAATAAAACGGAGCTCCAGTATTGTGACCCAGGGTGACATGTGATGAATGAGGTCAGGATTATGATGACTGAAGGGTGCAGATCAGGCCTGCTGGGCTTTATTCCGAGGTCTTTTGCTGTTTGCAAAGAGACCTTTGCATCCTGTCATAAAAGATTACGACCCCGGTTTTATGGCGTACATACCCAGAGAGGAATGAGCAGCCATTCAGGTTGTTTAGATGGCGCAGCCACAGGCCATGGGCTTATCTCATCTTTTTGTCCTCCCTTTGCCCTGAGAGTGTCAGAGCTCAGTTGGCAAGTTACAAGCGTGCAATTGCAAGATCACCAGAGAGCATCTGCAAAAGACTTTTTATGGAATTCCTTTGATTTTTCTCTTATTTCTTAAATCAACATTTAGTTTTTATTTTACCATTTATATTTTAAATATTTTATTTATTACTGACAACGCATAAGGAAATGCTTCCTGACATATATTGCAAACCCGTTTTGTTTCTCACCCATCTACTGTAGGTTGCTCCAGAGGAGTTCAAGACAAGCGTCAATCGAGTAAACGCATGCTTGAAGAAGAACGTACCGGTCAATGTGAAATGGCTGCTCTGCGGCTGCCTGTGCTGTTGCTGTACGGTGGGCTGCAGTCTGTGGCCTGTCATATGTCTCAACAAGAGAGTGAGTCCTTCCTCAGACATGTCCCATCCTTCCCCCATTAATCCATGTCAATTACTTATTGCTCCACCTAGGAAATAAACCTGCTCAGTGAGGAGGCAAGTAACAAACTACATCAGCTTATTAACTGAGTGTGAATTTGATATATGTCAGAGGGCATGGCTTGAGTTATATGCTGTGGAAAGGTGCTGATTTTACAGCTACAAATTTTAAGTTATTGGCCATGACGTGCAGCTTACAAGGTGCTTAACTGCAAGCTTTGGTCCATAAATGCCTCTGAAGTCTTCATGCCCTGAGAGTTTTATTGGCATTTGTTAAACATGTGTTTGAAGAGTTTGACGGGTGATTAGTTTAAAACCCTGTGTGTGCGCACATCTATTTTTGTTTGTGTCTAATTAATTATTTGTGCTTGTGTGTTTTCAGACGCGGAGATCCATTCAGAAATTGTTAGAATGGGAAAACAACAGATTATATCACAAGGTAAGATCATTGCAGAAGCAATCTGAGACGCATAAAGATAAGAACAGAGACCATCTCCAATTTAGCTGCCATGTTAAGAGGTCTTGGTGTGTGGTGGATAACGATCATTAAAATGGCTGCTAACATTTGACCCTGTCAAATGCTTGTTGCCCTCGCAGCCATTTTGGACTGATGCATTGATATAGTGCAGAGGCTGACCAGACTATGGAAAGGTCAGCAGTAAAAAGTCATGTTCGTTTTGTTGTGTCTCGAAGCTTTGATTGACAGCCAGTAGCGGCGCAGACACATTAAGGAAACTCCTCTAAGCACTGGCCACTTCTTGACCTATGCTAACCCTTGTGTGTAAAGTGTGTCTGAGCATCTGAAGTGCTTGAATATCTACCGCATGGCTTTGTCTAACTCGTATCTTCCTGCGTCTTGCTTTCAGCTGGGGCTGCACTGGAAACTCAGCAGGAGAAAATGTGAGAGCAACAACATGATGGAATATGTAAGTTCATGGTTGTTATTTGAACATTTGATAAAAGTACTTAATAGAAAATAAAGATTTAATTCTATTTTCATTTCAGGGTTCTAGGCTGCTATCAAAATGGTTTGTGTAATGAATCAGAATCATTGTTTTGTTGTTGTAATCAATTCTAAAAACAGTCAAATATTTTACAAAAAATATTCTTGGTTATTTTTTAAAATATGAGATCCAATTTTAAGGTTGAATCTGCTGTAAGGGAGGGAACATTTGTTTGAGTGACCATAATCAACAATATATATTTATATATTTTTGAGGGGGTTAAACAGGCACAAATATTTTTTCAGAACTGTTATATATTTAGAATATACACTGCCTGGCCAAAAAAAAAGTCTTAAGAATCTATGAATGGATCATCATTACAGTGATTATTATGTTTCTAACATGTAATATGTTTGGCAACGGTTCTTTTAACCCTTAAAGATGGGGTGTGCAGCCTTTCATTTCTTAAACAACCATGTAGGAAGACACATCATGGCCATATTCCAGGATGACAATGTCAAGATTCACCAGGGTTAAAATTGACCTTAATTTCATTGAAAGTCTTTGGGATGTGCTGGAGTAGACTTTACAGAATGCTTGCCTCTTGCATTGTCAATTCAAGATCTTGAACAAAAATTGATGCACCTCTTGATGGAAATAACATCACAACATTTATTTCCATCGAGAGGTGCATCATTTTTTGGTCAAGATTTTGTATTGACAATGCAAGTGGTGAGCACTCTGGAACGTCTCCTCCCAAAAACTTAAACTGAGGTTAAGGTCAGTGCCAATTCATGTGTGAAAATGATTCTTCATGCTCCCTCCTAACCATTCTTTCACAGTTTTAACCCTGGTGAATGTTGACATTGTCATCCTGGAATATGGTCATGATACAAGTTAATACATGGTTGTTTAAGAAATAAAAAGCTACACACTCCATCTTTTAGGGTTAAAATAACTGTTGCCAAACATATAACATATAACTGTAATAATGATCCATCCATAGACTCTTAATTATTTGCCTATTAAAATCCGAACCCAAAATTATGAAGGCTAGCATATATAATTCAAACCGTTGTAGTCACTGAAGCACTTCTGAACAAACATCTTCATTGAGCGATTCTGTAATTTGTAACTAAAAACAGAGTAACCTAAATGTTTCATTTCAGTCACAGACATTTTTTTTTTTGACCTGTAGATCATAAGGTTGTAAATCATGAGGCTGGTGATTTTTAACCCCCAAGTGTGCTTTCTTAACACTGTCTTTTTATGTCTGCAGGTTATTCTTATAGAGTTCTTACCAAAATATCCTATATTCAGACCTGACTAAAGGACTTCTGCTGTATCCTGGAGGAAGGCCCTTCATTCCTCTCCTTAGTGCCTTGTATATATGTCGAATTGAGGGTCTTCACTGGGTTTCTACAAGACCCATTTTCCCAGTACCTTGTACAGTAGAATTCGCAACACTGTCACTTTGCTTTAGAGCAGATTTTGCACATTTCCTGATGTAGTAGAAGCGCTCCTGTGTTGCACTCAGACGTTTTGTTCTATATAACGAGAGTGATTGAAGGAAAGCAAACTCTGATACTGTTTAAAAGTGCATTTACCCCAAAGAGCCATCAAATCCTCCCCAGTCCCCTCATACTATATTATGGTATTGTTGTTAAGAACAAGGCACCTTACGGTGTGAATTTGCCTTATGTTAAAGGACAACCTTTTTTAAATCGGACGTGTCAATGCAGGAGTCAAAAGTGTGTCGTGTTTTATTGTTTTCAGAGTGTATTGACTAGGATTGGGTTTTTGAAGCTAGTGCAGCAGATGTTTCAACTAGCTTAGAGTAACAGTCAGCACCGTGATCTTCTGGCACTTTTGCGATTGTCTACTACACGGGGAAGTCAACAAATTGACTTGTAAATATTATGGACAGGATGTACAGTGTGGTATGCCATGTTTACATTATGTAATTTAGCTGGTTATTAGTTTTTTGCCAAGATATTATTGTAGCATAGTTTGTTTATAAGCTGTGTCTCTCTAACTTTACAGTTGATATGGACCTGTTTACCCAGTAAGCCATAAAATGTACGTACAAGATGCCACAAGAGTTAGGGCTGAAAATTGCACTTGAGCACACGAGGACAACCAAATTGTCCTGGAGGTTTTTGATATTGTTTTACAATGTCATTGTGGTGTGTTTAAAAACGATAACATTTGCCAATCAAGCAAAATTTGTTACCAAGAACAACGTGTCATTCAACTCACACAAAGTGAAATTTAACCATTCAAGTTTTTGTTGGAACATTATTTGCACCCTGTGTTTTTTTTTTTCCTTTGTATTGTTTGTTCTTTCAGTACAGCTTCATCTTGGAGTGTCTGTTCATGGATGCTGTATTCTGTTGTTACGCTCCTGAGTTGAATACAGACACAGCATTGTAAATGTAATGGTTAAAACTGCCCCTCGTGTGTTTTCTATACCTGCACGTCATCTTTGCTCCATATACTGTAGACAAAACTGCATTAGTCGAGTGCCTCTGTCGATGGTCTTGAGAGGGAGCTGTGCTTAAGAGGAATGTTTTTTTTGCCTAGCAATCTAATGGAGAGAAAGGAATCTGCTCTTAGTGCTGGTTCTGTTAAAGTACCTGTAAATGTTTGTCCCTACCAACTTCAATAAATTCCTGATTTTGATGTTTTTGGACAACATTCTCTCTCTTTCTCTGTATAGGTATACTGTGGCCATATTTACAAATAATAAAATAAGGGAACACACACACACACACATATATATATATATATATATATATATAATATATATACACACAAACTAATTCAGAGCCATATATATATATGTTGATACATATGGTTAGTATACATAATTAAAACTTTTAACTGACTAATAAAACAATGCCTCAGCTCCAGAACCAAAAATACAACAAAAAGCAGTAGAAAGTAATCTTGACAGATTTTAAGTATTACATCGGAGATTAAAGAATTTGAACAGATTAACTTAATACATGAAATTTAAAGCTGTGACGTTATTTTCTGTATGTTCAAAGTGAAGTGACTCATTGGTTTACATTCAGCAGGGGTGTGAAGAGGTGTGTGAAGAACAAACTTAACTCAGCATGAATGATTCAGATACAAAAAGCTGCATTTGAAAGAATCTGTCCATTTTCACTGGTGTTTTATGTATTTTAAGGTTCTAAGGTATTGATTTAGCAACAATTTTGAAAGAATATAAAATGCTTGCGCTTTATATGGCCTCTAGGGGGCAGGCTAAGACACAATGAAGAATGTAAACCAGTCTAGATGTATTTTCAAATTTGGCCTAATAATCTGACAATGTCTTGGTAGATGTCTTTTGCGTTTGACAAATGTACATTTTCAGCCATTAATAATTTTTGGTTATCCATCTGAAATATGTAATCTGAAATCCACTCAAAGTTAAATCAACATCCTTTTGTGTCACAGAGGGAGTTTACATTCTCAGCAGGTGCTTGGTGACTTGCACATCTTCAAATAGGCCATCAGAGTTTATCATGACGACAAAATTATGAAGTTCAACAATGAACGCCTCACACGTCATGTTTTTCTTTCACAGTTGGCAACCTATTGCATTAGTTTAGCCTGTCAGCAGGATTTAAAACTATTTAATTCTTGGTTCATAGTTCAAGGATTAAATTCAAACTGCAGGGCTGATTTATATCCTCCACAGGTCCCCTGTGTGACAGCACGTGGCCCACTCGCCCTTCAAACTGCTCAGATCGTGTGATACTCAACAGGACAAAGCCGATGTTATTGCCTAGGAATCCCTAGTGAAATATGGGTGTTTAGCATTAACTCTTGAATTTCAGAACAAAATACACAATCCAAACAGGGTTAAAATGTTGATGCTATGTAGTGTAGTTCTGGCAGATGCACTGTAGAATAAGACTCAGCAGATCGAACGCACATTTATATGAAATATTTGGAAATCTATAAGAGCTAATAAAAATAATACAGTTGTGCTGGACTCTATGAGGTCTATTATATTATGGATCAGTTAAAAGATTGAAAACAGCCACAGCCTAGAACAATGACGTAATAAAATAAAACAAAATCTTTTATTCTGTCATCATAACCCCTTCACATTGCTTTGCTAGTCCAAACATAATTGATATTCACTAAAATACTTTAAAAAGTAAAAGGGTTAAACGTACAGATATCAGACAAAAAAAAAAAGCACTCAAATAAACATTCTTCAGATGATGAAAGGCCAAAGATAACGAATGGCATTTTTGGTATACAGGCAATTAAGGCAGGTGTAGATCAGTGTGTTTGTACGTATTTATATCCAAGGCACCCAAGAGATACATTCTTTAAAAAAAAAAATGAGCCAAGCTGTGGTTTTAAAAAAGTTCATACTATCACTCCAACAGCAAATACACAGTTTTACGCTAGTGTAACTATTCTCAGAACTTATAACAGTGTACAAAGTGCCATTAGAGCGGCCATTAACAGATGATTGTGACGGTCCAACTCCAGGTATTGTCAAAATAATTACTTACTACTGACCACTTGATGTCAATCATAAACCATCTAAAAGATTATTACTGGTTATATATGGAAACAAGAAGTCTGGAAGTTCCATACTAAAATATACCCAAGCAAGGGATGTGATAAATATCCCAATTTAAAACTTATTTTTAAAAAGGAATTCAAACTTGTCTAGTATCCTTTCACAATCACAGCTCAACAAAAAGCTTTGTGAAACGCTAAATGCCTACAGTGGATTAAATAATATCAACCTTTCATCTTGGTCAATGACTGTGAACAGACTTCCCCAATATGCCACCCTGTTCTTAAGAGAGGATGCAATAATGGTCAAACATCTCTTCTCTAATATTAGACCTGTGCAAGTATCTTGTGGTTGACCCAGTAACAGTAATAGAGTTCAGGCTAGTCTTTAAACCAGGCTGCCGGGCCAGGAGACCACGGTCAATGTGACTTTGTTCTTCTGCAGTTTCAGCATTGGGATCAATGAGGAGTTATTCATGCCAACTGTAGTGAGTCCATTCACAGCCACAATCTCGTCGCCGCACCTGCAGGAGAGCATGAGAGTGTCTCAGTATACAAAGCATTTCATTTTAAAGTCTCAAGAATGTCTTTCATAATAACCTGTCAATGAACACAACAATTAAATTACTTCAAAGCAATGCTAGGCAGAAAATGTTCATTTAATCAACACTACCATTTAAAAGTTTGGGGCAGTAAATGTTTTTGAAAGAAGTCTCTTATGCAAGAACACAGTAATATTGTCAAATATTATTATAAATAAAAACTTTTTTGATTATAATTTCAAATGTACTGTATTCCTGTGATAGCAAAGCTAAATTTTCAGCATCATTACTCCAGTCTTCAGTGTCACATGATCCTTCAGAAATCATTTTTATATGCTGATTTGGTGCTCAAGAAACATTTTTATTATTATCAGTGCTGAAAACAGTTGTGCTGCTTCTTATTTTTGTGGAAACCATGATACATTTTTTCAGGACTCTCTGAATAGAAACGCTGTTTTCTTTCAAAAATAAATAAATAAATATATAAATAAAACTGTTCTGACCCCAAACTTTTGAACTGTAATGTGTATCAAATGTTGTTAAAAGAGCACGATAGACTCACTTGAGCCGTCCATCAAAGTGAGCTGGAGTTCCAGGCACTATGGTCTTAATGAAGAAGGGCTGCTGGCCACGACTCTCCTCATATCCTCCCACGATACTGAAGCCCCAGCTCTCACTGTTGGTCTTCATTAGCATAATGTCACGACACCAGTGGATGTAGCTTGTGATTGAAAAGAAATGGTCAAATTATAATTTTTGCCCACGTTTAAGCCCATATGGCCATTAACTAGGCTAAGTTACAGAAGAGGAAATCAAACTGAATATTGCACTTAAAAACAAAACAAAAATAACATTATTTAACAATATTTTCTCCTCTGTGTCATTCTCGCACGCTGTTTACATCCAGCTCTTCCAGGTTATACGTCAGAACGCCGACTCCTTATTGGCCGGCTCCTGCGTCAACATCACACACGTGCGTCGTGCTGCTCACATGAACAGCGTCTGCCAATATTGAGCTGGCGTTCTGACATAGAACCTGGAAGCGCTGAACATAAACAGCGTACGAGAATGACAGAGAAGAGAAGATAGTATTAAATAAAGTTATTTTTGTTTTGTTTTTGCACACAAAAAGTATTCTCGTCACTTCATAAAATTAAGGTTGAACCACTGCAGTCACATTGACTATTTTAACGATGTCTTTAGTACCTTTCTGGGCCTTGAAAGTGGTGGTTAAATTGCTGTCTATGGAGGGACAGAAAGCTCTCAGATTTCATCAAAAATATCTTAATTTGTGTTCCGAAGACAAACGAAGGTCTTATGGGTGTGGAACGACATGAGGGTGAGTAATTAAAAGGTTAGTTCACCCAAAAATGAAATTTCTGTCATTAATTACTAAGACCTTCATTCATCTTCAGAACACAAATTAAGATATTTTTGATGAAATCCGAGGGTATCTGATCCACACATAGGCAGCAATGTCATTGCACCTTTTGACATCCAGAAAGGTAGTAAAGACATCGTTAAAATAGTCAGCGTGACTACAGTGGTTCAACCTTAATGTTATTAAGTGACGAGAATACTTTTTGTGAACTTCCTTGTTCACATCCGAATGCCGGCTCATTATTGGCCGAATCCTGTGTCAGCATCACATGCACGCGTTGTGTTACTCACGTGTTCAGCTTTGGCCAATACTGAGTTGGCGTTCTGACGTGAACGAGGAAGCCTGTACAAAGTTCACTATGTATGACAATGGTCCAAATTGTTGAATAAAGTCGTTATTTTCGTTTTGTTTTCGCGTAAAAGTATTCTCATCGCTTCACAACTACAGTTGAACCACTGTAGTCACGTTGACTATTTTAACCATGTTTTTAACTACCTTTCTTGACATCAAAAGGTGCAATGTCGTTGCTGCCTATGTGTGGATCAGATACCCTCGGATTTCATCAAAAATATCTTAATTTGTGTTCCAAAGATGAACGAAGGTCTTATGGGTTTGGAACGACATGAGGGTGAGTAATTAATGACAATTTTCATTTTTGGGTGAACTACCCCTTTAATTATCGACATCACAACAGTAGTGAGCAAAAAGTTTAAAAAAAACATTACGGCCCACCCTAGGGATGCACTGATACCACTTTTTCCAGAATGAGTCCATATGAATCATATTAGCTGGCTTAATTCTTTTAGCAAATAGATTTTTCCTTCAGTTATTTTCATGCTTAATTATGCCTGTTATTGTTCAACTATTGTACAAGCTTCTGTTACTGTTCTGTTCTGTTCACTGTTCATTCTATTGCTATCGTATTTTATCTACAGCGCACATTTAGAGCTATTCCAGTGCAGCAACACAGTAATCACATGACGTTTTCCTGTAATTATGTAAGGAACGTTATACATAAATCATGTAACAGTTAATATATTTACTTAGGCTACATACATGGCACATGTGTGCCGAGTGAGCGATCAGCAATCAAGAGAATGCATGCTTTCTCTCTTTCTCTCCTTATGGTCAAGTAACATTAGTGTTAACAGGTGCATCATTTTACTTTCTTTGCTATTGCCATATCCGACTAAACTGCAAACATTTCAGCAATGTCTGTGAGAAAGAGATGTGTGCTCGACACACTCGTGCATCTATGCTGCTGCGCGCTCAATCCACTTAGTGTACTTCACCCATTAGCTCACGCACATCAGCTATACAGGCGTAAAGATTGAATTCATGTTTAATATTCTATTAATTAGATACATTTACTTCATAGACATCTTTACTCTCTGATATCCTCATATCTCTGACTCAAACACTGTACTGTACACATGCTGCGTGGTATCAGGAGTTGTGGTATTGGTGCATTTTACTGAGTATGAGTACACAAGCACAGTATCAGGCCCAATAATGACCCACATCCCTCGCCCACCCACCTGGGAAGGCCAAGCCAGCGGGTCCAGAGAGGAACCCAGTTAAGGTCGTCCTCTTTGGGTCCCTCCAGTGTTTCCATGTCTTGGTCTCTGGTGCTGGATTCTCCATCCTGTTCCTCCTCGTCAGTGAAGGTTTGGATTACTCGCAGTGTTACTGTGTTCTGAGCTGTCTGAGCCTTTAGGACGGTCACTGCCTCATTGTAGGTCAGATGGGTCAGGTCAATGCCATTTATACTCAGCAGTACATCACCTGAGCAACAGTAGCCATGACAACACACAGTTAACACAAGCACTGTGCATTATGCTGACATAATAAGCATTTTTTAATGAGGCATGAGGAGAATGACCTGTTTTGACAGTGCCGTCTCTGTGCAGGCAGCCCACTGGCTGCACACTGGTGATGTAGACGGGCAAGCGGCTGCGGCAGTCTCTCCCACCTGCGATGGTGATGCCTAGAGAGTGTCGAGGTTCCTTCTTTAGACTCACCGTCTTCTCTTGACTGGAGAACCCACCTGGAGGCTCCTGAAACCACATAATGCACATTAAAACACTTGCACAATACAAAAATAGTAAAAAGAAACATGTTAGTGTGGCTTTGAACAATTTTTACCTGTAGCTGAATTAATAAATAAACAATTTACATGTAATTTAAAAGTTTGATCAGAAATACAGTAAAACATTAATGTTGTCAAATATTATTACAATAAAAAAAAAAAAATAACTTTGCAGATCAAAATAACTATTTTAATATATTGTAAAATGTAATTTATTCCTGTGATGGCAAAGCTGAATTTTCAGCATCATTCTTCAGTGTCACCTGATCTTTCAGAAATCATTCTTATATGCTGATTTGCTGCTCAAGAAACATTTATTATTATTATTAATATTGAAAACAGTTGTGCTGCTTAACATTTTTGAGGAAACAATACATTTTTATTCATATTCTTAAAATTGATTTGAAATATAATTTTTTTAAAACAATGTAAATGTCTTTCACTTTTGATCAATTTAAAGATTTCTGTGGAATAAAAGTACTAATTTCTTTCAAAAAAAATCTTACTGGTCTCAAACTATTGAACATTAATGTATACACAGTAATCGGACAACAATTGGCCTTGCATTGTGAGCGTGCTCTGAAAGACTGAAGTGATGTTTTAATCCTTTAAATATTTTTGTGTTGTGTATACTTTGACAAACAGATGGAGTCTGTACCTCAACTACGCAAAAACCTGCTGTAGCTTGATCATAATTGTATGTAAGCGTACTTAATGAAGTTCTGTACTTGGGGGTTGGGTGAAAAGTGAAAGTTTAAGACATGTGCCCGACTCCTGCAGTGAAAACATTTGTAAAAACAAACATCCCAGATCCTGCTGCGAAGTGGAGAGATGCGTTAATGTGACGCGTTGTCATCGTAACTCATAGATTGTGGCAAAACGCTCTCCTTCAGCCATCTTCTCCCAGTCTCACTGGAGTCCCCAGACCTCTATAGGGGGAGGGGCAGCCTCTTCCTACCCAGCAGGGAGGCTCTTCCTCCCAGCATGAGCTCAAGCTTCAACTCCACAGGTGAAAGCTAACTGTCACCAGCTTTGATCCCCAGCTACAAACAAACACAGTGGCTGCAGCAGCTCAGAGAGCAGCACCCCAGGCCTTTTGATCAGGGACGAGTCCTAGAGAGAGAGGGGGGCATCTGCTTTCATCTCCCACTACCCAGCCTGTGTTTGCTGCCTCTGCCTTCAGCTGGTGAGGAAGTGTCACGAAAGCAGGGTGTGACTGGTCTCTGGGTAAAAAGTCACCTCTCGCACACACACGCAGATTTTGACTACAGTAGCACAACCAATGAAACATGCAACCATTCAAATGAGTATGTACAGCTGTATCCACAATACGATTACTTTTTGATGCTCTTTATAAGCCTGGGTATTGTATAATAACCTCATAGAGTACAATCAACTACCTCATAATATGTAAAACATTGCAATACATGTCAGAAGTTAATACAATGCAGTGCATGAAGATATCATAATTCATGATATTCACTGTGAAATGTATGAGACAGATTCAGCATATCTTAGTCTCTTTTGTTCGGTTCTCTTCACTTTTGGTCAGTGCTGCGTCTCAAAAATAATTTAAGTGTAGAATTCAATTATATTTATTAAATTCAATTTTATTTATATTATATAAACAGTGCTGGGCAGAAACTGATTACGTAATCAGATTCCAAAACTTAAGTACTTGTAATTAGATTATATTACGTTTTAAAATACTGTTTTCTCAACATTGCATAAATGCATATCAAATCAGCTGCTGACAAATAAGAGTCAATGATAATAAATAAATAATTAAATAATAATAATAATAAAATTAAGTTCACAGTTCTTTGATGTTGGTCACATGACATGAAGGTAAACATAAAATATTTAATCTTTAGTAAGTGTTTTATTTTGATCGTTTTTATTTTTAAAATTATGTATTTATATTTTACATTTTTATGATCTAATTAATTGGTATTCAATAAACTGACAGTTTACCCTGCAGTTCCATCACAAACCCATCATTATCCTATTTAAATCATTGTGATGAACAAGTTAGGTCAAAAGCAATCTCAAAGTAATCAAAGTAGTCAGATTATATTACCTTAAATGTGTAATGTAACGGATTACGTTAAGACCTTCGTTCATCTTCGGAACACAAATTAAGATATTTTTGATAAAATCCTAGGGTATCTGATCCACACATAGGCAGCAATGACATTGCAACTTTTGAGGTGCAGAAAGTTATTAAAGACATCGTTAAAACTGGCGATGTGACTTTATACTCAGATATAAATTATATAAATCAATATACATATAAATCAATATAGATTTTTAAAAAAGATTAATATCTTTTATTCAGCAAGGATGCATTTAATTAATCAAAATTGATTATGAAGGCTTTGACATTGTTACAAATAAATGTTGTTCATTTAAACTTTCTATTCAAAGAATCCTGAAAAAATGTTATTACAGTTTCCATGAAAATAAGCAGCACAACTTTTTTCGACATTGATGATAACAAATGTTTCTTGAGCACAATATCAGCATATTAGAATGAAGGATCATGTGACACTGAAGACTGGAGTAATGATGCTGAAAATTCAGCTTTGCCATCACAGGAATAAATTACATTTTAAAATATACTCAAACAGAAAACATTAAATTTTAATTGTAATAATATTTCACAATAGCAATAGTCTTGGTGAGCATGAGAGAATTCTTTCAAAAACCATCCCAAATCTTACCCACCTTAAATCTAATAAAATAACATTATATATATATATATAAAAAGAGGCAGGACAGAAAATAATAGGAAGTGAATAGGGATAGAAAGTAAAACTCAAATTGCATTACCTAAGTAAGCTTAACTCTAGGTCACAGCTTAGACTAGACCTGCCTTAACTTGTCAACATTTGTGCTTTTTACCTTCATGTATTCAGAGCGTCGTTTGAAGTACTGCGGTTCGGGGACTCTCCTGGCCCCTCGGCTCTGTCCCTCACCACCCTCCTCGGAGAGATCAGGAAGTCTCATCACTACGAAGTTCACGCGCATTTCACTTGCCTGCCACATACGTAACAGAGAGCACAACAATCCCTTACATTTACTATAAAACCTGAAATCCTATATATAAATTATTAACATTAGTAGTATAAGATTGAGACATCCACTTTTTCTCTCTAAAGTGATTTTGTCTGTCCTCTCACTGTACCTGTATGATCTGAGCTGCACTCTCTGGGGTGCCATGTCTCAGGTCCTGTCCATTGATGCCTAGCACTTTGTCATTGTTCCTCAGTTTGCCATCTTTGGCAGCCAGTCCTCCAGGCAGCAGGTCCAGGATGAAGACTCCTGGCTCCTCAGACTTACGGATGAGTTTGATGCCCAACGGCTCAGAGCGCTCACGCTTTACCAGGGTGACCTGGATGACGGTGCCGTAGTTCTGGTTGGGGTTGGGAGACTGCGACGGGGGAGAAGCTGAGGGTTGAGCGAGATGTTCAGGCCGGGGCTTGAAACCCTTCTCCTGCATGACAGTTAGCCTGAGGCGGGAACATGACTGCCGAAGCACAGCAATGGCACGACTGTGGGGAATGGATGCCAAACTGACATCATTTACCTGCAAAGATCACACTGTTAGTTTGAGGTCGAAGTGTAACGGAAGTAGCAGCAGATAATTTCTTCCGCATTATGATGTAGAAGAAGTGTCACTGTCGCTCACTGAAGATTTTATTCATGATTACAGCAAATGGCTTTGATCAAAACAATAACAGAAGTAGTGTTCTCTAAGTGCTTTCTTACATATCCGGTTATACCGTATTCTGCGACCCACCGAATTACGTGACCATACACATAATAGAAATGATGGTAGGGTTAGGATTAGCTCAATACAGTGCCTACTAGGGACACAGAATTTGAATCCAATATAGTCGTCACAGAATCTTTTATTTTTAGTCTCTCTGAAAAGCCTGCACTGAACGGTGTCGTCGAATCCACAGTAAAATGACCTGAACGAACGAACAGTGTCTTACTAACATGATCTGTAACTTCGATAAAAATAAAAAGTTCATCCACGCTTTCTTAATGTTAGGATCACAAGGAAGGCAAAGCAAAGACTGTGTTTTTCCACAACTTGACACATCAAAACATCTTGTTGTAATTCTCAGAGGCATCCCTATTAGGGATGCACCAAAATGAACATTCCAAGCCGAAACCGAAAATTCTGGATGCACTTGGCCCGAAAACTGAAAATGCTTTTGAAAAATTATTTATTTCTTATTTTAAATGAGCTTTTTTTGTATTAATTTTACACTTTAAAGGGATAGTTTACCCAAAAATTAATATTCTGTCATCATTTAATCACCCTCATGTTGTTTCAAACCTGTATGAGTTTCTTTCTTCCGTTGAACACAAAAGAAGATATTTTGAAGGATGTTGGTAATCAAACAGTTGACGGTAGTCATTGATTTCCATAGTAGGAAAAAAAATACTATGGAAGTCAATGGGTGCCATTAACTGTTTGGTTACCAACATTCTCTTGGTAACCAATGGCTTATTCGGGCCAATAATTTTCAGTGCATCCCAAATCTTTATCTTTTTGTTGCTCAAATAATCCTGTGTTTGTGTTTCTCTCATATTTACTACAACATGACATGCACAAATCGGTGGGCGGGGCTAAAGAGGCAATTTAGAAGTAGCCGTTGATTTTCTTCTGCAAAGGCACTATTACATCATAATGTGACCAAATCCAAAACTAGTCGTTTTGGCAGCTTGGTTTCAATTTTTGGACTAACGAGGAAGCTTTGAGTTTTGAAACTTACAGGATATTTTTAAGGTACAATGACCTCTTAAATGCAAAAAGATCAAGAAAAATGTGATTTCTCAATTCATGACTCCTTTAAGATCCAACCAGTATGTTTTGTTCTCTTTAAAGAACATCATATTAATAGATCCTAAAATAATGCTGTATGAATGCTTCTGGACCAGAAAAAGCCTTCCTGCCTAAGGCTTGGAACAGCCCTTTGTGATAATCAATGCCGTGTTGAGCCAGAAGGGGAAAAGAGAGATTCCATTTCAAGAAATAAGATATGCAAGCCATCCACAGATCTCTTTACAGGCCATAGCTCCCTAAAAAAGCCAAAGGAGCTCCGCTTGGGATACAGATCATCCTAGGGCTGTCAGTTGGCCTCATTTAGATTTCCATATATATGATCTCAGAGAAGACAAGATGAGCTGGAGGCATTCATTGAAGCTCAAGGTTGAATTTGAATGTGAAGCCAGTCATGCTGGTTTGCTTTACTAAGGCATTGCATTCCAGAACTACCAGGGGAAGAAATCCTAGGAGAGCGCTGGATTGTGGGAACAAGAATGTAAATTTGCTGAACTGAACTGAATTGTAATTGAGAAGCAATACTGTGTGACTTCACTATTTAAATGTGCCTTGAGTAGTTTGGAGCTAAATTAAAGAGTCTTACAAAAACAAATGCATTGCGTTTTTGTCAAAAGTCATCTGAATGGTGTACAATCACATGGGATGAAGACTGTATTCAATAGTTTTCTATTATTTATTTTATTGTTCAATGCAGGTCATCCCCCTCAATGCATTTCAACATGTCAAATGACTTGGAATAATGTTTCACTAAACGTCAGAGATAATCCTTGTGCTCATATTAACTATACATATTTTGATACACTTCCTACAACAGAATTTGTCTACTCAGTTAGTCTACTTAGTGACTACTTAGTTAGTCATGTGCCAGCCAGTGGAAAAAAGAAAAAAGATCCAGCTTTTCTGATATTTGGGAAAGCAGGGTCTTGTGACCTTTATCCAGGGATCTGACAGCAATGTAAACACAATGACACTGGGGTATGTACACTGACAACATGAGAACTGGATGGAACGTCAGATTCTGAGAGATAAAAGCTGAGGAAAACATCCAATGGGTTTAAATCCATAGAGAATGATAATCTAAAACCGCCATGATGGCGTGATGAGCTGAGATATGCCTCACCTCTAGAATATGATCTCCAGGAGCCAGCTTGCCATCCCGAGCAGCCAGTGAATCACGCACAATCTCCTGAATGACGATGTTGCCCAAGGGTGTGTCCTTCCCTCCCACTATTCGCAATCCCAAATCCTCATCTGTATCCTCTCGAAACAGCTCCACCACAGTCGCTTCTGCCACGAGACTGGACCTCAGAGGGGTGTCTGCAAAACCAACAGACCATGAGGAACCTGATTTAGCCAACAAATGCTTACAACTATTGCAACATATAGCAGTAACTCATGCAGTTTGTTTATGGCTGCTGTGTAATGAGTCATTTATCTAAGGATGCACACAAATGTATGATGTAATATTCCCATGAGACAATGAGATAGTTGCTAGGTAACTTTAGGACTAACAGAATTTCCATTAATATAGATGGCAGGTCCAGACTCTCTCCAGGTGTTTTAGAATCTCCATGATTATACATGTTCTCAGACAGTGACAGTTGTTGGTTTTAATGCCATGATGTATTCCATTGGAATATTAATAGCATCCTGACACTCCCCAGCCATCTACTCACAAGATAAAGGCCCACATGAAAGATTCCCTCTGTTTTTGTTTACCCAAAAGTAAACACAGCTGCAAATCAATTTCCTCTGCTTTTCACCGTCTGTGCTACACTCTTCTCACCTTTCCTCGAGCTACCGCAAATCAAAAACAATTCAATTCCAAAAAAAACAAACAAACAAACAAAAAAAAAAAAACCCACCAAGAATGTACTTTCTTTTCTACATCTAATCCTTACCAGGTGGTGTACAGTACAAAGAAAACAAAGATATTATATAAATATTATATACGTAAATATTTATTTTCATGTGATAAGAACCGATAAATGAGTAACCGACATCAAATTTCTATACAATCTACATTCATTAAAAATAAAACAAACTAAAATCAGTAATTTCAAATGCTATAAAATGTCATATAAACTGAAAAGTGGATATTTATTGTGAGGTTTCCTAAAGATAACATTTAACAGCAATATTAAATTATTAGTGTTTTTAAAGATTAACTTTAAAGGGTTAGTACACCCCAAAATGAAAATTCTGTCATTAATTACTCACCCTCATGTCGTTCCACATTTCATCAAAAATATCTTAATTTGTGTTCCGAAGATAAACGAAGGTCTTACGGGTTTGGAACGACATGAGGGTGAGTAATTAATGACAGAAATGTCATTTTTGGGTGAACTAACCCTTTAAGTGAGCATTAGAAGACAGCAAAACTAATCTAGGGGAAGTGAAATGAGCATGAACAATTAAATATCCAATACTGAGCAATACCAATTAATAAAAAAAGCAATATCATCCGATAACCATTTTGGTACTAGTATTCCATAAAATTGTGGAAATACTCCTAATCTTAATTACATTTGGATTATCATAGTTGCCTACACATGGATCAGCTAACACTCATCACAGGACTTTGTAATAATATTTGATGGACAGGGTACAAGAAAAACAAAATTATGCTATACCATCTTCACCCTCCTCAAAGGCTGGGTTGACCAGTCCAGGTTCTGAGGGTCCACTGAGTTGAGCTGTGCGTGCGATTGGGGTAGATTTGGCGTCAGCTAAATCTCCATCTGATTTGCTTCCTTTAAACTCATTCCAGGATGGTCTCTTTTTTTTCTCCGCCTCCTCCCTGAGTCGTTTGAATGCAGGACATCTGAAAAAGAGAGAATTGGAGCACAGTGAAACAGAGAGAACTTCAGCATCATTACTCAGTGGCCTGCCTTTAATTAACCTACAAGACATTCATTACCAGATGGCAGCCAGGGTAACTAAAAATATCCCAAACATGCACCAATGCTGACTACTGCTCTAGATCCGCCATATTCAGGAGTCAGCAGAAAACAGCAGCGAAAAACAAATCAATGCTTAATTTTTTCAGTGCAAAGCTACATAGCGTTTATCTATTCATTTAGATGAACATGCTCAGGGAGTGGGAATTCTCAGTACAGAATCAAGAGGAGCTATGCAGATGAAGAGATGAAACAGCTTTTCTGCTGCATTGCAGGGATGGAGATGGTCAAAAAATGAGCAGAATCAGGTCTAGTCTGGGTTTCACCATGTCAACACCTCCCCTCCCATCCCACAGCTGCTCTCTGTTTACATTGGGCCGTTCCACCCCACGTGAACTATCAAGCCAAACAACCTTTAGTCCATGCCATTACATCACAGAAGATAAGTATGATAAAACGGCAAAAGGAAACCCACGTAAGGGTGATGAACGCTGAGGCACAGGGTCATACTAGTGTTCCATTAATGCCAAAGTCATGGATTTTATTCCCAAGGACTCTTTCTTTTTTTGCATACCATATCACCCAGATCATCAACTATGGCTTTGCATTTAGTGGATCAACCTTTGAGTAAATTCTATATAATTTATTTTTACATTTAATCTTGTAGGTCAGTGGAAACTATAAGTTTGTAAAAGGGGAAAGTTGTGAGTGGGGATGAGCTCTTAATACTACTCAAATCCTGTAAAAAAACAGGCACAAATTAAATATGCCAACTCCCATGTTTTCCTAGCAGATGGTGACCAGGATAAACTATCTGTAGACATTCTATAGTAATCACTCATGTGATTCCTAATTAACTCCATTATGTAAAAGAGAGTCACCCAGTTCTAGTTGGTCATACGGTCCACTTGCGTCTATTCTTTAATCCTGTTCAGCTCTCTGAAATCTCTGTTCACATGAAACCTGGATAAGTGGAATTCCACAAATTTTTAAGCAGCTCTCTTAATGGCTACAGTAATACAAAATGCATATTTATCCACAGACTCTTCATAACTGATTTTATTTCATTTCTCCAGAATGATATCCGCATCATCTCTGTCTACATCTCTTCGAGTATGCCTTGGTGCCTTAGTGATATGTAAACAGTAAACATCATTTCCATTTTGTTCCATTTAAAAAAGTTGTGGCAAGCACTAACCTGTTGTGCAGATGGGGCTGCAGCTCACAGCGTTGCATGCTCTGCTGGCACTCGCTGCGGAACGGGCATAGCACAGACAGTTTGTCCAGCAGGTTGCGCACCAGCAGGCTGGAGGCTCGGCATTGCTGTAGCTGAAGCCTCTGGCGGTCGACTGGACAGAAGTCTTGGTCTCGCAAGAAGTTGCTGAGGCACTGGAAGCAGTATGTGTGGCCACATGGCGTGTCCATGGGCTGCAACAGAGGCTGCAGGCAGATGTGGCACACCAGCTCGTCGTCCACATCATCCTGATATTCAAACAGGTGACTGTCCTGACCTTCATGAAACTGTCCACATTCCTTACACACCCGCGCCCACGTTACGCCACCCGCCAGTGGACACGCTTTGGGCTCCATCACGGCCTGAAGAAGTTAAGCTGGACGTCCGCAGGGCTGGAGAGCTTTCGCCTCTTTCTCAGCTTGCAAACTCTACATCAGATTCATCAGTTGAGAAGCAATCAAATACTTCCAATCCAGAAAGAGTAAAAACCGCTAGCTGCTTCATCTATACCCAAGTTTCTGTTGGAAAAGAGAACAAAGAAAAACTGAAGCTCACGTCTGGCATTCTTTTTTTGGCTCATGCCGGCTGGACAGGAAATGACATGGATCCACTTAACAGCAACAATATGGGGAGAGGGCTGCAGCTGTATCCTTTCCACGAGTTTCCTCCTCAACAGCAATCTGAGTATGGCTAACTATCACTGTTCAAGTCAGAGTTAAGCTCTGTGAAATGAAAAGAGGGCAACAGTCAAAACTCACCTACTAGGTCGAACACAGAAGCTGCTCGAAAAAGGAGTAAGAACTCAAAGTTAATAGTGTAGAAATTAAAAGCTTCTAGGTAATGACTCCTGCATGCCTGATCTGCAGAGGGCGAATTCTCTCTGTGAGCCACATAATCGCTGCTAAATCCATCTACAATGAATGTTTGTGTATTGTAACCTTAAATACATCACACATTCAAGACGTCATGTGGTTTGACTCCCTGAATACTTAAAGATGTTTATAAATTAATAATTCCTAGAATTCCTAATAAATACCTAGAAGACTATGATAATGATTAAAATGTATTCAAAGTGTAAGGAAAATTACTTTTACATAAATACAAAAAAGTTGGTGCATGTGTTTTAAATTAAATCTTTTATCATGGACACTCTTATGTGTCAGTGACCCTTATAATAAAAACATATATAAAAACTATTATACTATAAAAACATCTCCTTTAGAATACCATAAAAATACGATAACACTACACCAAAAATTCCCATTCTATAAAAACAATTAATAGCACAATGCAATGACACAATTAACAACCGGCACTTCAAAGGATGAGCAAAACAAACACACTGTCCGCCATGAATGTGAGGTAGTAAATCTCAATCATTATTCCAACCCACCTCAGATGGCAGTGCAGTTTGACTCCCAGCAGCCACTGCATGAAAACAAGAAACTCAAGCCCAACAGCTGCGCTGGCCGCCTGCAGCCTGACTGAAACCAGAGCCCGTCATCTCAACTAGGGACTGAGTGTGTTTGTGTGTGTGAGTGTGCGTATGCAAGGACATGCTGTTAAAGGGGAGCTCAACAGACTGGAGAGAAACGTTCAGAGTCCGGCTGTGTCGACCCAGGAGGAGGGGTTGAGAGTGTGCATTTGTGTGTGTGTGTGTGTGTGTGTGTGTGTGTGTGACGGAGGACGAGGGGGAGTGTAGAATGCTGATGTGGTCCTAGTGCAGGCAGAGCATTCTAAGAACCAAGCTCAACCTCTGGCCAATCACACAGCATGTGTGTGTGTGTTTGTTGTCAGAGGTCAAGCAGGACATAATTCTATCTCTCACTGCCCTTCTTCCTATTTTCTGTACAATAATCCACACAAATCAGTGATTCACAACCTAAAAATGATAATCCTTACCATTACATTTAAACAAGTGGCAAAATTAATTTATTACTTTAAAGCTAGATAAAATACCTAAAAGATATTAGATGTATATTAATCACTATTGGATATTTAATTCTTATATTTTTTCATTTACATTCCCTTTCCCTTCATCTAAAGCTTAAATTATAAAGTGTTTTTAAAGATTAATATTTAATAACACTGTTAAATGTAATCAAATACCTAAATTTTCATACTTTATTATGTTGTGATGCAGTAATTGAAATGCCTGATTTTAGGTTTTACAGATTTTTTATTTTATTTAGATAAAATATTACAGAATTTTAATATTGGCAATAGGGATGTCATATTACATAAATTCCCATAATCGATCATTGTTTAAATTAACGATCAATTAATCATTAACTAGGGCTGCACGATATATCGTTTTAGCATCGAAATCGCGATGTGTGATGTCTAGTAGGAATTGTTAATTCGGACAGACCAGACAACACGGTTCAAAACGCACATTGATTCTCTAATTAATTGCAAAGTTTGACCATCATACAATGAAAGTTTATCATTCCAATGTTTTTAGTTCCTGTCAGTTTAAACATTCAAGTGATTTTTAAACCATTTGAGCGGACGGAGACGCAAAACAGAACTCAATTCTGAACATGCGGCTGTTTATGTGCGCGCACACACACACAGCCGCGCAGATTCACGTGAACACCGAATGCCGTTCTCTTCCGCATCTATTTGTGCCCGAACGGACACATACATGCAGAAAAATAGTTAGAATGCACGTAAAAGATCGCCTATCCTCATAGACACAATTGATTATGGTTTAGGTAAACGAAACAATTGAGAAAGAAAACCGGATGTGTAACTTAACAGTATTTTGGATCCGAGCCGTGCGTTCAGCCTTAAAGTGACAGAAGCCGCTGCTGTTTTCTGTCATGAATGTGAATCAAACAAAAGAAAGAGAAAAATCACTTTTGTAGTTTTAACACAGATTAATTATATTTAATTTATACAGTGAAGACTATGCAGTGTTATTTTACAATTGATTATTCAATTTCTAGACCTGAATACTGTTATGGCTCGTTTCCACTGAGCGGTACGGTTCAGTTCAGTACAGTTCGGTACGGTTCGGAACGGTACACCCTGATCAGGCTTGCGTTTCCACCGCCAACAGTACCCTTACTTGATAGGTGTGGTGTAGCCGGACATTAGCGATCAACGTCATTCTCGTGCGAAGAAGAACGCGACACAGTAAACAACAATGGATACAGCAGATCTTGTTCTTGCTTCTCGGCTTGAGGCTGTCTGTCACAAGAAGAAGACAAGCTTTGCTTGCTGCACGCCAACATTCGGCGTTTCACAATACCAAGTACGCAAAGTTCAGACGTCCATGCAGCAGCACCTACCAGCAAGCGTCAATAGCGGAGGAGAAAACCCGCGTAATTGAAAAACTACTTTATTGTGTCATGAAATGTAGTTTTAAAAGTTTTTTTAGGCGAGAATGTAGTTGCTTAAAGCTCAAATCTGTGGTTTATTTATAAAGATAGCGCCTATTTGAAAATTTGATCTGACGTTGTCGGAGTTTTGAGATCACAAGGCACTCAGGGCTAATGTACCCCGCCGAGAACAGCTGTACCTCGGCTAGTCCTTCTGACATTTGCCGCTGGCTCAGATGTCTCTGTAGTGGTTAAAAACAAGATATCATTCATCTTGTGTATAACGGGCAATCTTTGGTCTCATGAATTTATAATTTGTTGCCAGGCAAATCGTTTTGGCTGAGGGCAAAGTGAAGTTTCATAACTTTATATATTTATTTAACTTCACCGTTGCACTGAGTTTGTATGTTTGACTGAATTGTTAGCTTGTCTTTATTTCTTATTGTATAGCTTCTCATACTTTATACTTATACTTTTATAATGGTTATTATTGATAATTAAAACTGTTTTTTAAACAAAAAAAAGAGGATTGTTTTGTCTTATTTCATTTTATTATAGGCTACATGTAGGCTACATATACAGTGAAGATAATCAGAGTACATATGCACATATTGCCTGAACCATACATTAATAGGTTTCATATTTTTTAAATGAAAACGAAAAGAGGCAAGGTTGCGTTTTATATTTTGTTTTGTTATATAGCCTACATGAAGTAAAGATAATCAATGCACGCGTTGCCTGAACCACATTTGTGTGGCGCTTCTTGTGTTGTTATTCCCCTTTTAGCACATGCAAATGACCATTCTGTCAACCAATCAACGTTCTGCAGAGTGTAGCTCCAGCCTTTTGGTACGGTATTATCGTGCTTGGCACCCCAGCGGAAGGGTCCCAAAAAAGTGGTATGGTACGGTTCGGAATTAGGCTACCATTCACAACTTTTGACAATGGAAACGACAAAAATTGCGTACCGTACTGTACTGAACCGAACCGTAGCTACCACTCAGTGGAAACAAGCCATTAGACTTACCTAAAATATATAAAGCACTATTTAAGCTTGTAATTTGTTTATTATTTTCTATGCGTATTCACTCACCTACAAAATCACCCCAATCATCCTAGAATGATTAATTCTTTCCAAATAGAGCTATTCAAGTCATCTGGTGAATTTTTTTCATATCACAATATATACTGCAGAAAAACAAAGTATCGCAATGTCAGTTTTTTCCAATATCGTGCAGCGCTATCGTTAATCTCTATTGCTTAAATCTTAAATCCACTTGCTTAACCAACAAAAAATAGGTTTCATTTTAAAGTTTAGAAGCTTGGCTTTACAGTGAATATAAGGGAATATTACCATTACTTAACAATTGTTTTTAAATTTGCTGACATATTGAAAGCGCTCTATTTTCATAGCCTGAAAAAAAATGAAAATGTGATCTGCATATCATTGTACATAACAGAGTCTTGTGTCATATAAGGGTTGTCAAAAGTACTGACTTCGGTACCAAGTCAGTACTGAAATTTAAAAAAAAAGTGACGATACCAGCATCTGAAAGCAGGCATATTAGGGATCCGCTGATAGATGCTTTCAAACGCTCCCGTGTGTATCTGTGCAAGCGCTCTGTGAAGAGCGTCAAAGCCAAAGATGTCCATTTATAATATGTTTTTGAAGTGTTGATCATTATAGCCAATCACAGACATATCTGTTAAGCGCATGAACACAATGGTCATTTTTTTAAATTTCAGTACCAACTTGGTACCGAAGACTTTTGACAACCCTACAAATATATCGTTGAAAAGGTCTCAACTAGCACAATACAAAAAAGCATTTTTTTTTCAGTTATAGACCAAATTATACCAAGTATTTGTATGAAAATGCGCCGCCGACGCAGGTGTAAACAGTATATGCATGATGCTTTTGTGCCACGTTTTTGTTTGTAACTTTGCGAAACATTAGTAAACCATAGTAGATGACATATCTTTATTTAGACCAGGTGGTCTCGAACAAGCCCAAACACAACATAAGACAATGCGTAGATCACAAAGTGACATGACAATGACATGCTGCTTGGACTTCCGGGATCCAATCGCGTCACGATCATGAAACAGTGTTTTCCAACATCATTTGAAAGTTCAAACAATGGAAACTGAATCTTGGGTGTGGTGGGTGGGTAGGGACGATGTGTAGAGACCAGTCAGACACTGTTTTACAGCTGGAGCTTGCTTGGATTGGTTTGATCGCTCAGATTAACAGGTCTTGATTTACCATGTGCCATAGGATACGTTTGCACAACAACGATGTACTAAAAACGGAAAAGTTTTTTATTTGTGTTTTTCACGTACAGACGACAATGTTGTCAAAAGGATTCCCATTGACACGGATCCACGAAAAACACTGAAAAAAAAACAAAAAAACACTGTACTATGCTGCCAGGCCAGCAGTTGGCGATGTCACTTTGTAAATAAACACTATAGACTGAACACGTTTTGTAGTCTACACGGAGAATAAAGGTATTGTTTTCAAAAACATGCACTTTGAGACCCGTTTTCAAACGTTTGTGTTTTCAGGCCCCAAAAAAAGCCATCGTCATGTAAATGAATGGCCAAAACGCATAAAAAGTTCTCCGTTTTTAGATGAAAACGGTGTCTTGTAAACGGCCCCATAAAATAGGAGCGCACAGCTAAAGCAGTGCTGGAAGATCATAAATCATCCAATACGGAGCACTGTTGACTTTGCGCAAATATCAGTAGGTAATTTGAACTGGAATTTTTATAGAGATTGTTTGAGAAAAACACAGACATGGCAGATTAGGACGGTATTCTGCACTCATTTGAAATTGACCTATGACATTCTACGACATGAAAATCATCTAAATTTAAATTATCCCATGGATGTGGCTGTTGTGGTTCGTGATCATAGGGGCACCAGCTGCTGCAGTAAATGTGGTGTATTCAAATGACTTTCACATAGTCCTTTTATATTTAACCATTTTAAATGCCTATTGACCGCCGTGCACAGTTGCCCTGAAGCCACCAGGGTGGCGGTGCCACAGGGCTTGGGCCCGTCATCGCTGCTTGCAGCTATATTTTACTTGTTTATTCTATGTACTTTTATTGTGGCATTTACACAAGTAAGTAGTTCTTATGGTCAGTAAAATCACTTGTTTGGAGGGTTTTTTGGGCCCTTGGTTAATTATGCTTCGAAATAAACGGCTAGCCTACCTTACCCATTGCATGGCTTGAAGACATTAATACATTTAGAATATGCAACTCTGGCACGCTCGCTTCATTTTTTCTTGTGTGTCTGCCACACTAATAATCACCTTGCTTGATGAACCATCAATAATTCTTGTTGATTAACTTACTATCAACAATCAACCGATTGTTGATTAATCGCTAGCATGCCTAATTGGCCATAACATTAATATGGTGTGTTTGATAATACAATGCCTGTGAGAAAAAAAAAAAAAAAAAAAAAAAAAACTGATGCTTGTCAGTGTAAAATTCATCTCCACAATGCCAGGGTTGGGCTAGGCTGTTGCTATGGTATTCTAAATGGTAGCGAGTGAATACAATAGAACCATAGTCTCATCACAAGATAAGGTTTGGGCCATTTCAGTGCAAATCTGTTGGATTTTGTTGCCCATTTTATCATGCCAAAATGTATAACTTGGGGTTAAAGGGTTAGTTCACCCAAAAATGAAAATAATGTCATTTATTACTCACCCTCATGTCGTTCTACACCCGTAAGACCTTCGTTCATCTTCGGAACACAAATTAAAATATTGTTGATGAAATCCGATGGCTCAGTGAGGCCTCCATTGCCAGCAATTTTACTGCAACTATCAAGATCCATAAAGGTACTAAAAACATATTTGAAACAGTTCATGTGAGTTCAGTGGTTCTATCTTAATATTATAAAGCGACAAAAATACTTTTTGTGTGCCAAAAAAACAAAATAACGAATTTTCAAACAATATCTATATGGGCCAATTTCAAAACACTGCTTCAGAGCTTTACGAATCGAATCAGTGAAGCAGAGCGCCAAAGTCAAGTGATTTCAGCAGCTTAGCTGTTTGATAGGAGATCCGAATCACTAATTCGAAACAAAAGATTCATAAAGCTCAGAAGCATCAAGAAGCAGTGTTTTGAAATTGGCCCATATAGATATTGTTGAAATTTTTTTTTTTTTTTTGGCACACAAAAAATATTCTTATCGTTTTATAATATTACGATAGAACCACTGAAGTCACATGAACTGTTTCCAATGTGTTTTTAGTACCTTTATGGATCTTGAGAGGTGCAATAACATTGCTGGCAATGGAGGTCTCACTGAGCCATCGGATTTCAACAACAATATCTTAATTTATGTTCCAAAGGTGAACGAAGGTCTTACGGGTGTGGAACGACATTAGGGTGAGTAATTAATGACATTATTTTCATTTTTGGGTGAACTAACCCTTTAAGGTTTTCAACAGTATATAGTAAAAAGTGTCTTATTAAACACCAGTAATTAACAGCAGCTTTGATAAACATACTATATCATAAAACCCTGAAACCTTGTGGCATAGTGAGGTTTAGTTTATGTTTATTTCCACACGTGTTCAATGAAGCTGTGACCCTGGCTAAGATAGATGGACTCACCCCATAGCCTCATGGGAGTATCTTTACACACTGGAGACAAGCAGCTTGTCAATCTCTCCTGTCCTTTAATGATGTAGAGTTTGTGAGTCTCTCAAGGTTGAACTCCACTACAAAACAAACCTTAGTCCACATACCTCCCTGGGTACACAATTTGTCACTTTTCTATTTGTGTGCTGAACAGTCACATTGACCGTTTCAAAGTCCATATAGTGTTTCCAGATGTTAAAGGGATAGTTCAACCAAAAATGAAAATTCTGTCATCATTTACTCACCCTCAAGTTGTTCGAAACCTGTATGAATTTCTTTCTTCTGCTAAACACAAAAGAAAATATTTTGAAGAATGTCAGTAACCAAACAGATGGTGGGCCACATTGATTTCCATAGTATTTTTCCACACTATTGAAGTCAGTGGGGCCCATCAACTGTTTGGTTACCCATTTTCATTTGATTTTGGGTGAACTATTCCTTTAAGATTACCTGGGTGCTGATATCATAAAATTAGCACTATTCCTGTCCACCACCGACAGAACAAATGGTAAATCAAAGAAAATGTGAACACCCAGTCTGAAACGCTCTCACCTACCCAACTCAACCAGGGGACCATGAATCATTCCCTCAGACACACCCTCACATGATGAATACAAGGGCAATGGCACAGCTCCGACTGAATGACTTAGTTTGGAAACTATGAAAATATACCGCTGTATAATCAACTGGAGTTTTTCTTTATTGTCCTTCAAGTCAATAGGAACAAGTGAGAAGGCTGATTAAACATTGTCAACTCTAACCATTAATGCATGCACTACTAAATCAACATTTCAA
Source organism: Hypophthalmichthys molitrix (assembly GCA_037950675.1). Lineage (NCBI taxonomy): Eukaryota > Metazoa > Chordata > Actinopteri > Cypriniformes > Xenocyprididae > Hypophthalmichthys > Hypophthalmichthys molitrix. Next base: position 23,333,784 of record CM075505.1, read on the forward strand.
GGCTTAAAGAGGCATTCCACCCAAAACAGAAAACCGTTTCATCAGTTACTCCTCTCATACCATTCCAAAACTTTCCTTTTTTTCTGTGCAACACAAAGGAATAAAGAAAAGAGGCATAATACTAGGGACTGACAGCTTCAGTCACCATTCACTTTCATCACATCTGCATGCTGTCAATATCTCATTTTTTGTTCTAGGTTAAAAAAAAAAAGATACTGCACACTACTGAAGTAGCACTAGGATGAGTAAATGATGGCAGAATTTTAATTTCTGGACACATAATCCATTTAAAATTGGACCAGATGTGTTCAACAGCCAGAAGAACAACACATCAACCTTCTCTTCTCAAGCAAAGTAAAAAACATACACCAGTACCAAACAACCAGCAGAATAGGAAACATACAGTACAACATGCATCATATTTGTTTACCTTTAGAGGTCTGTCTGAGTTATGTTTATAATGAAAGGAGACTCCTCTTTCTGGAGGGGGGCAACTTCACCCGTTTTATTGAGTTAACTGATATCAGTATTAACAGCATGCCTTAAAGCACACATTATGTTTTACTTTAATACCACATATCACATGGTCTTCGTGGTCTGACCTACACGTTGCAGGTATACGTGACACATGAGAAAGAAGCCATAAATCATTCATCAATAAGCTGACATGAGATTCTGATGGTAACCTGGACAACCGAGTGCCCTTGAATTAGCCTACATGTCGGGTAAAGAAGCATTACAAATAAAGCATTTGTTGCTCAGCCTAGTTACCTTTATCTTAACAACGTACCCAACCTCCTAAAAACACAATGTGTCCGAGGTATGTCAGAAGCGGTGTGATGTTCGCTTTGCTGTCCTTTAACCTTCAATGATTCACATTTAGTGATAATAAAGCAACAAAAGTAGCTTACATCTGAGTTTAAAGCAAATATTGTGAGATTAGTGTATTATGTAAGAAAAGAGACGCGTAAAATATTCGCCCTCAAGACCGAAACTCGTCTTACCTGTGGGGATTTTCCGGAAGTAATAAAACAAAGACGCGGTAGAAATATAAAACATAAAACGTCGTGACTTCGTATATACTTCAAAATATTAATATATCATCATTTCCATTCCCATGTTCTGATAACTAGACACCACGCCAGGTATTATTAAACCGCAGGCGAGGCAACCATCATGAGTTTCACACAAACAAGTCGGATCTGACGCTTTCACAGGAAGTTTGCGCAGGTAGAGACAAATTCACCTTTGGACTCAGTCAGCGCGTGGCGTTCAGGTGCAGAGGTGTGTAACGCGGGAATATTTAATTTGTCAAAAAATGTGAAGTCTGGATAATTCTTAAACGTTCTTTATAAAATTTTATATAATGCGCAAAAAGGTTTGCCTCAATGGGGCGGCATGTTGTCAAATGGAGTCAGTTGTCACAGCGCGGGAACCTGAATATTTAAACTTAACATTTAAACTTAAAAATGATTACCATGAAAATCATGATATAGGAAAAGGACGGAGGAGGTAACATTAAAAAAAAAAAAAAAAAAAAAAAATCAAACCATTGTTTTGGCCAACGATTTGTTTTGGCCTATAGATGGGGCGGTGTGTGCTGTGCAAATGTACCAATGTACACTACAGTAGGCTAGCTACTCAATACAGTTTGTTTTTTACAATACATTTTATAAACTTACAAAATCTAAAACACATGACAACTGATAAACAGTCTCTATAACACGATTTGATACTTATGACAAACACCCAATCCTGAGAACATTTCAACATTTCATTTAAAAACGTTTTCTTTATATAGCTGCTTTTCTGAACGTTTTCCATCTAGTTGTATTGCGCTCACTTGTTTGCTAAAAAGCTATAGCAAAATATAATAGCCTACTCTAATTTTATTTTAAATTCAATTTCCTATTATTCTAAATCAAAAAAGTGTGTGAGAAGTAGCCTCAGTCTCCCATCATGTACTCAAATTCTCAATGGATTAAGTTATGCAGCTTTCTCAGAGATTTGATTAATCTGCAGGACCATATTTGTCTTCTGCATTACTGCAGCTATAAATTTTGTGCATTCTCCAAATGTTTTGACAATAGTGTTAATGTTTTGTGTCAGTAATTCATTAGCGGCTGTGACAATAGCTTAAGTTTGATCTCAGAAAACACTTGTATGGGCATCATTAATTTTAATATAATGCACTTGTTCAAATGTTAAGTGTCCTCGTTCAAACAATTCATGTGTATAATTGTTTTATGGGTGCATAATTAACAAATTAATTGCAATGACCTTTGCGATATTCTCTGAGTGGTTTTCATTAACCATGGCAACCCAGCAGGAGTATATCTCAAATTAAACCTTTATATGTTATAATTAAACTATAATTTTAAGTGAATAGCTTCTGCGGGTTAATACTTATCTCCAACTAGAAATCAGAGAGAGTGGAAAAAAGTCTCCCTAAATGATGTCCAATAAAGTAATAATTCTTGTTTGTGATCCTGCCAGTTAAAAGGTCTTTGACACTTGGACAGTGTCAGTCTCTACCCCCTGCAGGATGCAAGGGAAGTCTCCCCTCATAAAACCTCTCTGCTGAGGCTTGTTCCCTCTGTGATTTATACCCCTGTAAGTCCAGCACAGACAACCACTATTGCTGATCAAACCAATCACTGTTCAACTAGGCGTTTCTTTGTTTCATCTACTCCTCAAAATACTGTGCTACAGTACTGTACTAGTAGTCTGTCCATTATAAATGGAAAAGAATCAGGTATATCATAGCATTATGACAAACAAAAGCCGGTTTTGCACTTAATTATATAAATGTGTTTATATTTGTCATTGTAACTAAATGTTGAATGAAACCCAACGATCCAAAATCCACATGCGCAAACATCACATAACCAAATAAAATTGATTTTTATCAAAAGCGATCTAAATAAAACTGATTTCCTGTGTCATTTCAAAGATCAGCTGTGCCAGTGCCACATTTGTGCAGCTGTTCCCAGATGTTTACATTCACAGTGGATAGGTGACTGCGAGTGAAAGCCGATCATCTGTGCTGGTAAGTGATAATAAACATTTTCAAATGAATTCTATGTGCAATCTTTATTTTATCTATAAACTGATTTCAGTTTTATCTGATATTAGTATACAATACATCAAATGTGCATATAACAGAAATGCATTTTTCAGCATTAGTATAGCCTCTGTATTATAAAATGTCATGGAATCTAAAAAATTCCGGTTGTGATCCTGGCAGTTGGCGGGAAAATCTGTGTGTATGAAGACACAGCTAACGTGAAAGGACACGAAAAACAACAATAGCAACAATGAGTAACAGACTGACCCTTTTGCTGAATCAGTCCTATTTGCTCCTCTGTTTGAGCACAACTCCCACAAATAAGAATGAACCTGTTTGTCTTTCCTGGGATCGGTAAACATCCTCAACACAAACAGCAGTGTGAGAGAAGAAAGTCACACCACCAGGGCAGCTGCACTCTCACTGTATGTGTCTTTTGATGTCTGTAGGAGGGAACTGATAATGAAGGCTCTTACGTCTTAATTCTTTTAATTGTCTTTGTCGTTGGACCATGAACAGGATTAGTTCACTTCAGAATTAAAATTTCCTGATAATTTACTCAACCCCATGTCATCAAAGATGTTCATGTCTTTCTTTCTTCAGTCGAAAAGAAATGAAGGTTTTTGAGGAAAACATCCCAGGATTTTTCTACATATAGTGGATTTCAACGGGTTGAAGGTCCGAATTGCAGTTTCAAAGCAGCTTCCAAGGGCTCTACATGAGGAATACCGAGGAATAAAGGGTCACGATTATTAGAGCTAGTGCAAGATGAGCATTTGTGGTTAAAAAGTATATACATTTTTATATTTTTTTAGTTTCGCTAGATAAGACCCTTCCTCGTCTGGGATCGTGTAGAGCCCTTTGAAGCTGCATTTAAACTGCAATTTGGACCTTCAACCCATCAGTAACTGTTGAAGTCCACTATATGGAGAAAAATCCTGGAACGATTTCCTCAAAAGATTTCTCAAAATTTCTTTTTGACTGATGAAAGAAAGACATAAACATCTTGGAACAGAGCATGTTTTACTTTGATTGCAAGAGTGCCTTGTCATAAAAAGATAAATGTTTACTTAACACTGATGTAATTTGTGTGTATGTTCTCTCTTTTCTGTCGCTGCACAATGTGTGAAAGCCAGTATACATAATTACATGTACACATGTGCACTCACGGTTATCCACTGTAACATCCTGCATCCTTCTCTTAACATGCACACTTACAGACCTGGTGCAGGTGCAGTGAATATTACAGCTCTGTTGCTAGGAGGACCAATGAAAGCACATTAACTCCACAGGCAGTTCCCCCCATTTTATTCACCAGACTCCCCTCCTCCCTTGGCCAGACAGCCAGGCATCTGTTTCAGGCTGCAGCTTGCACCCCCAGACTTCAGGCTCTGTCTGGCATCCACATGCAGGCCCTAAATCAGTGCTTAGGGAGCACGCAGACACAGCCCACCCCCGCTATGCTTTAGTTTGACATTCAAGTGTCACTTTAACAGCCATCTCCAGCCATCAAATTGAGCAAATGCATTTAAAATGCATAATGTCTTTGATTCGGTCTGCTGTGTTGTTCTTTCATTGATTATTTTGCTCTGAAGTTGTGGCAAAGTGATTTTACGAAAAATAAATTTAGATTAGTCACATTAGGTAAATGGGTGATCTCCTCTGTTTGTAAGTCATAAATAATGTCCTCTACTCATGCATAACATATCTAATATGAGTCTAAAGTTCTTTGCTCAGTGAGGCAAGTGTGCTGTGTTAACTTTTCACTCCACTTCACTCCAAAGCGAAATGGCTAATTGCCCATCTGCCATTCCTCCTGTAGCTATCTGGTTCTCCTTGAAGACATCACCTCCAGGGCTGTGTTTGCTTGTTTGTACCTGTCATGTGGGCCTGCTTGTCCACCCAGCATGCCACTTGGTAACATCTTATCAGTTCCTTAAAGATCAAAGACCCATGGTGATCTTTATCAGCTGATATACCTCCCCTCCTTCTTCACTCGGCCTCCATCAAAGTTCCAAAACTGTGTATACCATGCCTTTAAGCACTTTACCCTTTCCTCTTCTTATCAACAGAGAAGGGAGTTTCATTCTTCACAGTCCAATAAGGCCTTAGAACAAGAGAAAGAGACCAGACTGACCTGTGTCTTCAGTTACATAGAGGAGCCCATTAGGGTTAACAGGGGGGTTAATTCAACATTGTAAATCTGAGCATGTTATGTACGCTCATGGTTGCTCTGTGAAGTGATTCATGTAATTCGTTATTTATTATGCTATAAATTTGATGACTTGTGATCTTTCTCCTACACTGTAAGTTATCACAACATTTTCATTTGTCAAATCAACTTCAATAATTAATGTGGTTCAGATAACCTAATATTTTGAGTTTCTGTTGATTAAACCAATCGCCTTCATTGTATTAACTCAATTTTTTAATTTCAATAAACTCAAAATTTTAAAGCAACCAGGTAACTTACTTTTTTTTAAGTTAAACCAACAATTCTTTTTTTTTTATAGTGTAATTGTTTTCGTTCAATCTGGTATCATTTTTCTACCATCAAAATTTGAACTCAAAGTTTTTTAATAGGTAATTTCCTCTCTTAAAGGTATGAATTTTTCTTTTTGACTTTTTCCATGCTTTTATTCCCTGGTAGGTCCCCAAGTATATTCTGACTGAACATTTATGCATTTATGGATGAGCAGAGAGTGCAGACAGTCTAGGGGTAAGTTACCAAAGTCACGACCTTGCCCTGACCTGGGTTAAGGAAGTGGTCATGCAGCTCTGGACAAAGCTGTGGAGGAGAGAGACTGAGAGGCCAGGCGGTCGTGCCTGAACAATAGCCGCCGCACATTCAGCCTGGGAGTTACACAAAGGCCAGAGCTGCCCCCTTCACCCTAGTCACACCTCACCATAGAGCTGGCATTTCACACTCCTCTGTGAACAGCCATTCAATCAAACTACTGTTTAACTTGTTTTTTGGGTCTTGTTTTTTAAAATTGCGACATCATCTGTGTTGGACCCTGGTGCATACTGCTCTGTATTTTCTCAGTTAGCTTGAAGGTTTAGTCCATATTGTGCTGTTGTTTTGATTAAGATAAAAGTTGTATCTGATTCAAATTTAAGAATTCAAATCTAGTCAAGAAAAGCCAATAACATAACAGTAACCATGACATTTTATATTATGTTTAGTGTGAATGTCTTTAGTTTAGTTGATTAGTACACTACTGTTCAAAAGTTTGGTGTCAGTAAGATTTTTTTTTTTTTTAATGTTTTTGAAAGAAGTCTCTTATGCTCACCAAGGCATTTAGTTGATGAAAAATACAGTAAAAATAGGAATATTGTGAAATATAATTACAATTTATATTATAATTACAATTGATTATTTACTTTTTTTTGTATTTGAATATATTTTAAAATGTAATTTATTCCTGTAATGGCAAATTTGAATATATTTTAAAATGTAATTTATTAAAGCTTATTTTTCAGCATCATTACTTCAGTCTTCAGTGTCACATGATCCTTCATAAATTCTAATTTGTTGATTTGATGCTCAATAACATTTCTTATTATTATCAATGTTGAAATTTTTTTTTTTTTTTTTTGTGGAAACTGATATTTTTTTTTCATGAAATTGTTGATGAATAAAAATATTTGCAACATTTTACTGTCTTTACTGTTTGTCTTTACTGTCACTTGATCAATTTATTGCATCCTTGCTAAATAAAAGCATTATTATTATTTTCTCTTAAATATCTTACTGACCCTAAACTTTTGAACAGTAGTGTACAGAATTAGACACTTCCAAAAAAGTACCAAAAAGTACTGTTACATTGTGATCTTGAAAGTACCATGTTGTACCAAAAATGTGAGTATTACAAAGTACCATAGTATTACCATGTGATACAAAAATGAAAATATAAAAAAAAAAAAAAAAAACGTGTTTGATTTATGATTTATCTGAATCAGTACCAGGCACTGCATGCATATTTCCCATTAGGACCACAGATAGGCCCATATAACCAGGTCCTGGCATGAGCAGAAGATGCTCATAGTTTCATGGGGCCGACTGCTCCGTAGGGAGTCGGAGGCCCTAAAAGATTCTTTGTCTGAGTCGAGTGCCCTACAGCAAGACCTAAGAGGAGGACCCTACAAGCCCCCCCTCCTTGTTACTCAATGGACTACTCCACCCCATTACCTGTCCCGGCTCTGGATCAAGGTGTGGGGGCTGCATATCAAACAGTCTCGGACCTTTGATGTTCAGAGAAACACAAACACTGATCTGACCCGAGTCGTAACAGCTTATTTGTCCCCTTTAGTCATTCATAGCCTCCTTGTTGAATGTCTATGCCTTCAAAGGCTCTTCTCTATTGGTCTGGCTTACAGTAGCCATGCTGGCTTTGAGAGGTCTGTGACCCACTATGTCGAAGGTCTGGAGGGAGGCCATCTGGCTTCCTGCTAGATTTGATATTGATTTATTGGTTGTACATTTGAAGATAGAAGAACACCAGCTGCTAGGAGCCCAGGTCTATCTAGTACTTTGCAAGACTAAATGGCTCTCCTGAAAGCTTCTCAGTGCTCATAGTAATTATTCTTCATGACCTAAATAGCCTATATCAGGGATTCCCAAACTTTTTTGTCAGCCAAACCCTTTTGACCTAAAATATTTGTTCTGACTTTTAAAGACCCATGAGATTTTAAGTTAATATTTCAGTCATTTAACAACAGTTTTGCCTGTTCTTGGTTCTCTGATGTTGGTTGCAGGTAAATAAATATAATATTTTTATTTAAAATTATTTGAAATATATTATGTTTTAGTGTTAGTGTTTATTATACTTAAACATTACAAAATGTATGGCACAATCCATACAGTCCATACATTAAAGAGATTTTCATTAAAAAATATTCCCTTTCTGTGGAGTTTGAGTTATCTGCAGTCTTCCCAGGTGAAGGGTGTCAGATCAGCCCTTTTCTTCCAGATTATCTCCACAATCCCTCTATCTTTCCCCCCTCCTCCCGCCCCACCTGGCAGCAGGCTGTGATGTGGCTGTGTTCTTGATAATGAGGTGAGAACTTTATTGCTCTTGTCTCTGGCCTGGCACCAGTTTGCTAGAGGGGGCCTGTTTATTTTTCCAGCACTGACTGACAAAGAGCGCCCTCTTTTGATGCTTTACATTCACAACAGATTTTATCATATGGGGCGAGGAGTTCAAAAAAGGATTGTGGAGAACCCTAAATAGTTTAAAATGGCTTTACATTATTTAAATATCGTCAAGAACATTTAATCGTCATATATCAGTAGAAGTTTTTATAATATAGATTAAAGAGGGTGAGAAAGTGAGCCTAGGTCAGACTTGAGTCAGTCTCTCTTCCTCCAGCACTCCATTTCAAAGCCAGGGATCAAGGGCAGACTTGCGCATGGCATACAGTGAATGACAATAGCTTTCCCCTCCGCTCGCAGCCCCCTTAAGTATAGAGAAGAGCAAGACAAAGGAGCTCTGAAAGTTCCCGGGTTAATAAGTTCAGGACACACAGTCAGTGCGGGAGTCAGGAAGGCCACTGTGTGAATTCAAGAGGAAGTCAGTGCCCTATCCACTATAGTAGATGCAGATCACAGAGGAGGCGGGATAGAATGGGTAAAAGTGAATAAACAAAGGTGAGAACATGATTGAGAGACACATTAAAGAGGCCCGAGAAGATACTTTCTCTCGGTAGCACACAATGTGTCCGTCTCGTCAAGTGGCTCGTCCACTAATTGATAAGATCCAGCACATGCGCACACTTCACACCTGATCTTTCATAAGTATCACTCCATTATCTTGTCATTGGAGCCGCATACATATGACTGAAAGATCAAAGGGGTCCTTCTTGTCACGTACAAAGGAAGTGCCGGGACTTTTACTGCTTCTGAGGGCTGAAAATTCACTCATTCTCACTGCAGCCAGATCACAATGACAGTCAACATGACTGTAAATATTGAAAGTGTAAATATAGTAACTCCCCGAGAAGGATGTTTACAGTTCACCAAATATGACATAGAAGTATAACATAAACCTCGGTTAACTTGAGTGGTGCTTTGTGAAACTGAATTGATATTGAACCAATATGCAAAGATAAAACATCTTCCATACTGTACCAGCCCCCCGCACAATGCTGTGGCATAGGGCCTCTTTTGAACAGACTGTCATTTCCTTCTCAGGGCACTGTTATTCCAGTAGCCTTTGTGAAAAAGCCAAGTGGCCCTTCTACAGACAGGAGGTGGGCTCTTCACAGGCAGCTGAGGTTGTCGACTCAGCAGGGGAGGGAGGCGCACATCGCAGGGGGATACAGGCTGAAAACAAACACTAGCCCTAACAGGAAAGGAACTACAAGACCCTGCTGGGAAATTAGGGGGACTCATGTGCTCATTTTCATACATAGGCCAAGATGCTACAATGTGTTTGTTGTCGTGAAGGGTATGACTGCCATGGAGAAGTTGTTTACGTAACTCAGCAGTTTGGTGCATTAAGATTTTGACACAAACAGTATATACCCAGTATATACCCTGCTTTGAAGATAAAACCTGACCACTTTTTTTTTTTTTTTTGAATATTCAAAGTGATAAAAAGCCATAAGATTCGTGAACAAGATGGGTTCCCCACTTAACTGATACTGTTGCAACTGGCAGTGGATACAATCACCTTCAGTGCTTGTGTAGTAAAACAATACTTCTACTTTTATATATTGTGAATTGCTCAGCTAATGATATTTCAATGTTATTAATGCATTGGAGTACAACATTAATTATCTGAATAAATATATCTTCCTCATATGCATTCCCTTACTAATATTAATACTTTACATGCATCATTTCATTATAACAGAGGTTAACATTTTTTTTCCCTTTTGTAAATGTACTCTTAAACTAACTGTGGTTGTGGGTAAAGACTGCCATCTGCTGGCTGTCTGACTATGGATCTTGTTTGACTCTAATATATATATATATATATTAGAGTCAAATATATATATATATATATATATATATATATATATATATATATATATATATATAATCTATTTATTAATGGAAAGAATGTATTTAACTTCTTAAAAAGCAATATGTTTATGAAAATTAACATTCGTATACAAGGAAAATTCACATTTAATTAAATTGTATGTATATTTGTATATTGAAATATGTAGTTACATTATCGTTCAAAAAGGGGGCTGTAGCATAGGTTTTTTTAATGTTTTTAAAATGTTCATAAAAGCTGTATTTATTTATTTTAAAAAATAGAAAAAAACAGTAATACTGTAAAATATTACTACAATAAAAAAAACTGTTTTCTGTTTGAATATATATATATATATATATATATATATATATATATATATATATATATATATATATATTTTTTTTTTTTTTTTTTTTTTTTATTCCTGCGATGGTAAAGCTGAATTTTCAGCACCATTACTCCAGTCTTCAGTGTCACATGAACCTTAGAAATCATTAATTTGGTGCTCAAGAAACATTTCTTATTATCAATGTATCAATGTGAAATTTTTATAGAAACCTTGATTTTTTAATGCACCTTGTTAATAAAAGTATTACTTTCTTTAATAATAATAATAAAAAAATCTTACTGACCCCAAATTTTTGTGTACTTTCTGTATGTATGCTAATATATAGCGGTGTCTTCGTTCTATATGAAGAATGGTGTGCGTTTAAAATATTTTACTTTTCTATGGAAAGTTTGATTTGTATATTTCTATTTTAGAATTTATTAAATATACCCAAAGAAACCGCATTTTGCCCAATTCAAAATACATGTTATAAGTATAATGTGATAATTGTACAATAGGAAGAATTTAAAAATACTGAACCAAAAACTACTACTGTGGACTATTGCTAAGACTTTCATCTGTATTATATTTTATTTAATATAATTATTTAAGCTGTATATTTTATGTACATAGCTACATGCGTTATTTTGTTTAGAGTATAATTATTCAACTTCAATTCAACAATTGAAGATTCAACATAACTTCAATCCATGATTTGGGCCAAGACTGCCATCTGCTGGTCACTTACTGGAACTTTTCTACTGCCACACTACACCAATCACAAATCCAGATTTATCTGGAATATAATCTTCATAATAAACATTGATTTAGCTATATTTATTTAAAAAAAAATACTCTTTTTCATATTATTCAGATATATAAATAATAACCACATAATAGAGATGCATTGTGTGTGAGAGGTCTTTTGAGAAAAACAAAACATGAAGTTTCAGTTCAAAATGTACAGGATTTCCATATTTTATCCACGTAAATAGCCTCCAAACGCTATGCAAATTTCATAGTCTACATAAATATAGTGGGATTTTCTGCATCTGTGGTTTAAAATAAAAAATATTTTCACAACTAGGGCCTCCTCGTATTATAGCAACTGCTAAGAGGATAGTCTATATGGTCCATCCATCCTTTATTTTTCATCAGATTTGCATAAGCCTAAAATGAAAAAGGAAAGCACATTAACTGTGTTTATGGCTGTCTGGGACATACAATATTGTTTGTGTAGTTTCTTTCCATCTATAGCTTTTTGACAGCTATGATTGATTTTGCATGCAACCAAACTTGAGTTTGCACAAACTACACCCCGCCTTCCCCAAAATATCCACCAATGTGACTGGCCGCTGCTGAACCACACGTTGAGCTGCAGCTGGATGGCTGTATGATAAACAAAACAGTGTTCATTTTCACACGTTTGTTATTTTTCCTTCAACGGCTGGAGAAGAAAATCATATTTCTTATGAAGTATGGCCATAGTCAAAAAGGACGACCGACTGACAAGATCTCAAAGTTTACTGTGCGTCGGTTTTGCTGGGATTTTTAGCAAAACTGTAACGTCACCTCTGGAAGTCGTAAAGATTTTGAGTCAAATAGGAACATTTCACTGTAAACAAGGATTTCTGCACAGCTTTGTTTTAATTTGTCAGAATGAGGGACTTCGAGCATTTTGGAAGGGTAATATGGTTTCCTGTCTACGGTTGTTCCCCTACAGTGCCATACATTTAGCAACTTACAAAAAGTAAGTATTAGACATTTTAATGCTTTAATTTTTAATAATGAATACTTGATAATTAGCATTTATGACCGATGTACGTTTCGTTGTTTTGTGTAATTCTTAAGATAAGATAAACGTTTCGATCAGCTGTGACGGTAAACAAAGACAACAGGAAGTTGACGTGCTAGCTTGATAGCGTTTGAAAGTAGAAAAGAGTGAAAGGAATTGAATTATAAATTAATTATATACTAACAAGAGAGGGCTCATTTAAATGTACTTAAGGAGATACATTTACGACATATCGTTTAAAGAAATTATTTAACCCGCTTACTTCTGTAGCGGGGGTTTACGTTAGTTCATCGTGATATAATGTAACACATCACGCCTTCATGTCCTGACCAATCACGTAGCTCAGAAAACCATCGCGTTGATGTGGTGTCATCCTGCCAGAGGGATCCAGTGGGTGTGGCTTTAATTCTACGAAATACATCCATAAAACGGGTGCGGTGTCAATTTCAGCTGTAGTGTTTCCATGGATAAAATGAACCATGCACTTGGCAACGCTTATCAGCGTTCTGCTCTGCCTGCCTGTCCATAAACGAAAGTACTTCATGTCACGTGTGTTTTCACATGCTGCATGGGTTAACCAGACGCCGGAAAGACTCGTACATAGTGTTCCCAGTATTCCAGGAAAAAGAGTGGAGGGTGTATTCCGTTTTTGAACACATTGTTTCTGTGAAAAGAATACGTGTGTACATCTCGAATGCAAGTATATGTTGGTTAATAATCAATTGTTTTAGTAAAGGATATAATTTTCTAGTTTGTTTAGTAGTGCTATTAACAGTATCTATATAATAATTATGTAATAATGAACACTAGCCTGCCTATCTCTCTCTCTCTCTCTCTCTCTATGTACACTGAACAAAATTATAAACGCAACACTTTTGTTTTTGCCCCCATTTTTCATGAGCTGAACTCAAAGATCTAAGACTTTTTCTATGTACACAAAAGGCCTATTTCTCTCAAATATTGTTCATAAATCTGTCTAAATCTTTGTTTGTGAGCACTTCTCCTTTGCTGAGATAATCCATCCACCTCACAGGTGTGGCATATCAAGATGCTGATTAGACAGCATGATTATTGCACAGGTGTGCCTGAGGCTGGCCACAGTAAAAGGCCACTCTAAAATGTGCAGTTTTATCACACAGCACAATGCCACAGATGTCGCAAGTTTTGAGGGCGTGTGCAATTGGTATGCTGACTGCAGGAATGTCCACCAGAGCTGTTGCCTGTGAAATGAATGTTCATTTCTCTACCATAAGCGGTCTCCAAAGGTGTTTCAGAGAATTTGGCAGTACATCCAACCGGCCTCGCAACCGCAGACCACGTTTAACCACACCAGCCCAGGACCTCCACATCCAGCATATTCACCTCCAAGATCGTCTGAGACCAGCCACCTGGACAGCTGCTGCAACAATCGGTTTGCATAACGAAAGAATTTCTGCACAAACTGTCAGAAACCGTCTCGGGGAAGCTCATCTGCATGCTTGTCATCCTCATCGGGGTCTTGACCTGACTGCGGTTCGTGGTCGTAACCGACTTGAGTGGGCAAATGCTGGCACTTTGAAGAGGTGTTCTCTTCACGGATGAATCCCGGTTTCACTGTACAGGGCAGATGGCAGACAGCATGTATGGCGTCATGTGGGTGAGCGGTTTGCTGATGTCAACGTTGTGGATCGAGTGGCCCGTGGTGGTGGGGTTATGGTATGGGCAGGCGTATGTTATGGACAACAAACACAGGTGCATTTTATTGATGGCATTTTGAATGCAGAGATACCGTGATGAGATCCTGAGGCCCATTGTTGTGCCATTCATCCACGACCATCACCTCATGTTGCAGCATGATAATTCACTGCCCCATGTTGCAAGGATCTGTACACAATTCCTCGAAGCTGAAAACATCCCAGTTCTTGCATGGCCAGCATATTCACCGGACATGTCACCCATTGAGCATGTTTGGGATGCTCTGGATCGGCGTATACGACAGCGTGTTCCAGTTCCTGCCAATATCCAGCAACTTCGCACAGCCATTGAAGAGGAGTGGACCAGCATTCCACAGCCCACAATCAACAACCTGATCAACTCTATGCGAAGGAGATACAGTTAAACTGCACATTTTAGAGTGGCTGTCTAATCAGCATCTTGATATGCCACACCTGTGAGGTGGATGGATTCTCGGCAGAGGAGAAGTGCTCACTAACACCGATTTAGACAGGTTTGTGAACAATATTTGAGAGAAATAGGCCTTTTGTATACATAGAAAAAGTTCAGCTCATGAAAAATGGGGGCAAAAACAAAAGTTTTGCGTTTATAATTTTGTTTAGTGTATATACTATACTATTATAATTATTTGTAAAATTCATAAAACTTTTTAGTAATTCATAAACTGAAAAAAAGCACTGTACTACAAAATGTACTGGCAGAAAATTAGCAGTACCTTTTCTGTTAAGATTGCGTGCATTTCCTTCAACTTTAAAACACAATTCCCCAGTTTCAGACAAGGCTTAAGTTAGTCCCAGACTAAAATGCATGTTTGAGCTGTTTTAACTGAAAGCAACTTATATTTTAATATACATCAGTATGTCAGTGCCATTGTTTTGTCTCAAGATGTACCCAGTAATGTGTTGGTTTTTTTTTTTTTTTTTTTTTTCTAGTGTAAGTTTATAAAAGATACTAAGCCCTAATCCTGGCTTAGGCTAAATCCTGTCTGTGAAACCAGGCCAATGAGTAATTCAAAATATCATTAAAACACTTGTAAAATATAAACCAAACATTGCTACAAATTAACAAGGTACATTGTGCTGTATGTTTATGATCATGAGAATATATCAGTTAGATGTGTCAGGTAGATATGACTAGTACTCTACACTTATCAGAAATGCTTACTATTGTATTCTATTTTTGGCAGTATTGTCCACCTTCACATTGATGAACTGGGTGATATCTCACAATGGAGAGCCATAGTAGCTGGTGGGCTGGCAGGCATATCTGCTGCTCTAGCAACATATCCATTGGAGGTGGTTGAAACCAGATTTATTGCTCAGAATTGCCAAGAACCAACTTACAGAGGGTTGCTGCATTCTCTCTCCAGCATCTACAGAAATGAAGGACTTCAAGCTCTCTACAGGGGGTTTTCCCTCACAGTGTTAGGTATGCATTGGTTCAGATCATGTTTAACCTCAAAATCATTAAGTTACGCTAAATCTGATTTAAAAAAAACAAGCTCATAACCTTCTAATGAATAATATTATTACAATTCTGCTTAAGTTGATGGAACTTTGTTTGGATTACTGTGGAATAGGCGCTGTACCCTTCTCTATTGGCTGCTATGCGGTGTATGTCAATTTGGATAAGCTGTGGCAGGAGCGGCATGTTCGCTTCACATCTTTGCAGAACTTCATCAATGGCTGTCTTGCGGCAGGAGTCGCTCAGACTCTCTCCTTCCCCTTTGAAACTGTTAAAAAGAAGATGCAGGTGAGAATGGAATGCAGGTGATGGGTGTCTGTCTCGCCACAAGGGGGCACAATGTTACTAGTGTCACAGACTTGTGTCTACCTAAAGTTGTAAAAAGTTGTTGATTATTTTAGGAATGAAACTTATTAAGTTTATATATATTTTAAGTAAATATATTTTATTTTTTAATATGTATATATAATTTTAAATAGTCTGTGCAACAGGTCACACAGAACAATGCTGGACACCATTATGAAGGACACAAGGCCTTGCGGCAGCTGAGAATGTACATAGTGTCCTGTGTCCTGTGTCTGCCTATGCCAAAGATAAATTGTCTAAAGTTAGCTGACCTTTCACTCACGCAACACACATAGTGGCACATCTGATCTGGTTCCTAAATGTTTTGTTTTCCTCTACAAACAGCCAAACTGGAAATTAAAAGTTCTGCTTTTTCTCTTTTGCAAGTTAAATTGCATTGTCACAAATAAATGAGCAAAGCTGCTAAATATTCTGAGACTCAGTTTGGTGCTTAAAAAAAAAAAAAAGTATCTATTGACACAATCAACACACAGCCTACGGAAAACGCATCAAGAGGGTTTAAGGGTAGGTAAATGTAGTGCTATAGTAGGGTGATCTGTTCAAACATAAATTGAATAAAAACTGGAAAAAAAATCCATATAAATGATTATATATATATATATATATATATATATATATATATATATATATATATATATATATATATATATATATAATATATAATTTTTTTTTTTTTTCCCTCTATAAACAATAATGCCAGTATTCTCATATCCAAGTATTTCTTAATGATCAGGATTATTTCTCCAATCATTATTTTAGGCCCAGAGTCTTCTTTTGCCCCATTGTGGAGGAGTTGATGTCCATTTTAATGGAATGATGGACTGCTTCAGACAGGTCATCAAGAACAAGGGTGTCATGGCTCTTTGGAGTGGCCTTACAGCAAACACGGTGAAGGTGACGTCTGTTTTATGTACTTACGTGGTGAGAGAGATAAAAATAACCCAAGCACTGTATGTTTTCTGTGTAAATGGTCATACAAATTTAAAAAAAACTGAAAGATTACACAAACATATTGCTCCTTGCTCTCAATGAAATTAATACAACAAACTGTAACATGAGTCTCTTTAGCCGACTCTGCATGAAATGGTATGCTAAAATGTTTTCAGTGGATGTTTGTGGAAACAAATAATGCATTTCCACTTCCTTTTTAATGATCTTGTGTTTTATTTTGTTCATTACAGATTGTCCCGTATTTTGGTCTGCTCTTCAGTTGCTTTGAGATGTGCAAGCAAGTCTGCCTTTACCGGAATGGCTATATCATTTCTCCACTTAGCTACAAACTTACACCTGGCGTGGACCAAAGCCTGGGCCCATATGAACTGCAGGAGTTTAGGCGCTACCTGAGAAACAGAAAATCACACAAAGCAGAGAGTTCATCCATAGGAAACCGCTGGTAACTATTCCAGGAGTTATCAGGAATAAACAGTACTCTGAGAAGTGCATTGATATTAAGTATATGTACTGCTGAAATGCACAGTGTATTATTCAAAGTGGTACTTTTGTGAATTATATTACTTCTTATTGTATTTAATTTCCGATATGGTATTTTAAAGATTCTGCACATATACGTGAAGCACAGTCAATTTCTTACATTCTACAGTACCTCAAACACATCAGACAGGCCCTTAAAGGAAAGTAGTGTGTCTTTGAGGTATTATTAAAGGTGCCCTTTCATTTCAACATTGACATGTATTGCTTTTAGTGTTACACTCCACTGAAATGGTGTTTTTAAGAGCTGTCTAATCACTTCTCAGGAAAATATGTTGAACATCATTTCAACAGTATACAGCAATGCCTTTGTCAAACAAAGTATTAGTCTTTTACTGGATTTTAGCTCTTTGGCCTTTTTAAAGGTCTTATCTTATTTATGAACCACATGCTTTTAAGGTCATATTGTGGCACAGTTTTGGCATTGGCTTATTTGATTATATATGATGATTTTTGTATCTGCATTCTAATTATCTGGACATTCAGTAACTCCGTAGTTAATGACTCTGATTCAGCTGTAAAAAGGACAGGATCTGTTTAATAAAAGTGTATTTGTGGTTTTCGATTATATCATTTGGACATTTATTAAATGTTGCACATGTTAAGATAAAATCTTAAAGCACTGTAAAAAATTATAAGTATAAGCAATAAACATCTTAGTCCTTATTTCATTATCTGTTGATTTTTATATTATACAAACAAAAGTGAATTGCATTAGTAGAAATGCCAGTGATTCAGACAGTATTGATTTTGTATTGCCTTCTGTAGTCACATGTTCCCAAATGGATCACTTGCTTCGCCACAGTCAAAAGTCATGTGAAGGACTTTGTACTGACATGTTGGCCTTTTTCCTCTCACACACATGCCCTTGGAGATCATTAACTGAAGGCAGGCAGCGATCTAGCTAGTAGCAAACATGCATGCTATGTCACCTTGGAGAACTGCTTCTTAGCTTGACAGCTGAAAGGAAAAACTGGACATTCCTGATTCTCTTGCTATATTGGACTGTCAGTGTGTATCAAAAACAGTGCAAAAAAGTGTGTGCTTTTTGTTACGTTTTACATATTATTAGTCATGAAATATTGTTTACTTGGAAACACATTTGTCTCTGTTTTAAAAACTTCCTGTTGTCATTTACACTTTCCACCTTGAGAAGGCTTAAGGTTACCTTACTAACTTCGAGCCATTCATCTTCGTCATCACGTGATGGTCCCGCCTTGTGGAATGTGTGACGTTTGGTCTACAGTCCAATCAAATCTTAGAAGCGGTGGGTACGTTTTTCTCTCGCGAGACGAACCTTTTAAAAACGTCGCTTCAACTTTTCAATCGGCCATTTCGAATCAGCCGGCATTCCACTCTAGTCCTGCGGCAGAGCGGGATATACCTCTTCAAGCGACACCTCTCCAAGAACATCCAACAATGAATGAGACCGCCATCTCTTTCGCCAAGGACTTCTTGGCCGGTGGTATTGCCGCTGCTATCTCTAAAACCGCCGTGGCCCCCATCGAGAGAGTCAAGCTACTGCTTCAGGTATATATACGCAGTAATATTGTTTAATATATAATCCTAGATTTTTTTTTTTTTTTAAAAATGAGATTTTATAATGGGCGAAAATGTGAATACAGCCAGCACGGTGTAATCCTAGAAGAGTTTATGGTTCAATTAAAACGTAATAGCCTTTTTCTATTTTAACGTAATTGAACACTGAATGGAGATTAGCCTAACATAATAGTAAACGTCTTGGATTAAATGAGAACCTTAATCTCTCTTTGTGTAAATAACGGATGTTTTGTAGTACATTTTAAGCTGCGTAAAACTGATCTGGTCGTCAAATATTTCGTTATAGGATTGACTAGGCCTTAAGTACTTGTAACCTCTCCTCGAGAGAACGACCTGAGAAATGCCTCAATCGACAGCCAATTAGCGTCCAAACGACTGGAATTTAATAGTGCTAAATGAGCTTTTTACTCTACAAAGGTTTTTTAAAAAAGTCTTTTTATTTCTTTTAAAACACTTCCGTGAAACACGGTAAACCAGCATCCTTGCTCGTCTTGCCAAGGTCGTGAGAAGGGGAGGCCTGTGAATAGCTAGGCCTTTATTGCTAGCTTGCAAGCTAACTCCGCTATTGTTTAAGAGGACACGCTGTTCTATGGGCGTATCATATACATATACGTTAATGTAATGTTAAATATTTCTAACCCATATACCTTTTTTACACATTTAAGTGTTATTGTGATCAATTCCAGTCAATTTTACAGAAACCACTTACCGGAAGATAATCACGTATTTTGCGCGTTGTCGGCTTCTTTCGTTTCGCATAATCACGTGTGTTTCTTCTTCAGTTTTCTGTTAAGCCATCGCTATTTTAAACCATTTCCGCTTAATTCATTTTGGTTGCTTTAGCTTAGGACACTTGTAATCTCAGAGGTTTAATTTCATTAATTCACTGACTGTGTTTCAGTGAAATGTCTTTCATTGTGTGCATCCATTGACTTCCTCCTGTGTTTACAGGTGCAACATGCTAGCAAACAGATTACAGTGGATAAGCAGTACAAGGGCATTATGGACTGCGTGGTGCGTATTCCCAAGGAGCAGGGCTTCCTGTCGTTCTGGAGAGGAAACTTGGCCAACGTCATCAGATACTTCCCCACCCAGGCCCTCAACTTTGCTTTCAAGGACAAGTACAAGAAGGTCTTCCTTGATGGCGTGGACAAGCGCACCCAGTTCTGGAGGTACTTCGCTGGCAACCTGGCCTCAGGTGGTGCTGCCGGTGCCACATCCCTCTGCTTTGTGTACCCCCTCGACTTTGCAAGAACCCGTCTGGCTGCTGATGTCGGCAAGGCTGGAGCAGAGAGAGAGTTCTCTGGCCTGGGTAACTGCTTGGTAAAGATCTTCAGGTCTGATGGTCTCAAAGGATTGTACCAGGGCTTCAACGTATCTGTGCAGGGTATCATCATTTACAGAGCCGCCTACTTCGGCATCTATGACACAGCCAAGGGTGAGTCCACATTGCGTTAAGGTATCCTCTTCATTGTGTGCTTTTGCTGCATTCGTTACATATGCTCTTTTGTCTTTAGGTATGCTGCCAGATCCCAAAAACACCCACATTGTTGTCAGCTGGATGATCGCTCAGACTGTGACTGCTGTTGCTGGTCTTACATCCTACCCCTTCGACACAGTCCGTCGTCGTATGATGATGCAGTCTGGACGCAAAGGAGGTAAGTTGCTGCTTTGCTTTTAAGACCTTTCACATACAAGTTGACAAGTTCAAGCAGTGGATTAATTTTTTTTTTTTTTTTTCCTGTTTCAGCTGATATCATGTACAGTGGCACAATTGACTGCTGGAAGAAGATCGCGCGTGATGAGGGTGGCAAGGCTTTCTTCAAGGGAGCCTGGTCCAATGTTCTCAGAGGCATGGGTGGTGCCTTTGTGCTGGTCTTGTATGATGAGCTGAAGAAGGTCATTTAAATGTTTCCTGTCCACCATTCAATGTGCGGTGTTTAACTGTAACATATCTTGTACATTTGGAAGGACTCTCAAATTCCGCCTTATTTATAGGGACCAACTAGTATGTCAGTACTAGTTGTACTGGGGGAAAATGTTTTTGCGGTTTTCTTTTGCCCCGTTCATCTTATTTTTCTCCTTTTGTTCCCCTCGCCATACTGTCATTCCCAGAAAGAAAGAATGCCGGGTACTAAAATCTACCTGTTTTCCAGCCGGTGTGTTTTTAGTCATTGCATCAATAAAGACCCACAGAATGAACCTAAACCATAACTTGTCTTTTTTTTTTTTTTTTTTTTTTTTCTCCATTCATTTTGTTTTGCGTTACAGGTGTTGTAAATGATTCAGCCATTTTGATTGCTTCTACCCTGTTCCTAAATTCAATCTAACATTGTCCCCACCCTTTACAAATGTCAGCAAACTGAACTAGCAGAATATTCCGACCTTTCTACAGACCCTTGACTTGTCAGATCAGTGTGATTTCTCAAGGCATACAGGGTAGTGGGGACATTTTATACATGGTATTAAAATAAATATCTTGCAGCACCTTTAAACACTACCACAGAGTTGTCACACAGAAGTGTTTATTCAAAGGCTAGACTTCACACATGCCTTTTAGACATGTTCCTGGATGTCAGGCAGTATCTTATTTCTTAAGATGCAACCTCATACCCTGTTGACCCTCCAGAGTTGTGCTTGTGCCTGAGCCAAGGACAGCTGGGGGGACATTTGTGTCACTCATAATTCATTCCTTCAAAACTCATGATTTATTTGATGCCTACATGTTGCTGTTTAATGGAATTTAAATGTCAAAATGTATAACTTTTAATAGGCTGTTTATCTGAATCTTTGCATTTGAGGTGATTTTTGAAGTTTTGGTTGCCAAAGAGAATCTGGAATCTGCAAATCAAGTTAACTTTAAAGCCAGAATCACATGAAACTAATTGAAAGGGGGGAAACTGCTGAAGCTTAATGGTCAGAAGGTCTTGGTGATGCAGGTGACCATATGTTTTGCAAACAAGAATGAAACTAACAGCTGTGAGGCTAATAGCTCTCCACTGTGATCCACTATTGGAAAAGGTGGCTCATGTACGCTCTTACGCTAAAAACCTTGGTGACCTCTTAGCAGACAACAAGCTAGTCATAAATTAGCACACTAATCCGTCCTTGTATCACCTTCACTTAAAGCGTGGTGAGTTGAGTGTGGTATTACAGGATGTTCAGCAGGGATAAATAGTGGATGGTGACACTCTTGGCCTAGTGATTGCGTGCAATGAGTTTTTGAACACTTTCACTGGGACTTAAGGGGCTGTTAAATATTTAAGATTAAACTATGTGTTTAGGATGGTGTTCATTTTCATATACTTAAATAAAGCCCTTTTGATTGCTTCACATTCTACACTATCACAACTATACATAGGAATTAATAAATCTTTGGGATTCATTTCATTTTCATTATCTATGTAAGTATCAAGGAATTTTAAAAATTGAATTTACCGCCTGTCCTGTCACCTATTTCGTCGCTGTTAGGTGAGAAATGTTAAGTTTAGTGGAACAAATTACAATTTCCATAATAGATCGTGTTATATGCGTTAACAGGATGAGCCGATTACACAAGAGTGCATGTTCACTCTTGTTGGACGTGACGTAATTCCTAGGAAGGCGGTTCAAACTTGCGCTGCCTGGCAGCAGGCTCTACTCGCAGGTCACATGACTTGTACAGATTCGGTCGTATGGTTCTATTTTTATGGGTTTAATCTCTGGCTGGCAGTGGCAGCAGGCTCAACTCCACCATGTGACTGTAGAGGTTTAATCATATGCCAGCTGCCTGAATGAACCTGTCCAAGAATCCATTTCTCTTCTGCTAACTGGATCGCTGATCCTGCTAAAAAGGAAAGTGGTGGTACTTAACTAGCTAGTAGTGACGAGGCTTTGATTCATTCATTGATTCGTTCAGTAGACCCTTTTGCAGGCTAAAAGATTACCAGTAGGCGGCAGAGTTGTGTGATATGAATTTGGAATAAAATACTAGCATAGTAGGTCTATATATACCATGGCAGAAATGTCAGCATGGTAGTAGGGTGAATGCAGGTAAAATGGGCCGTTTAAGAGTGATTGTACTGTGCTCAATGGGTTTACACTCAGAGCATAACTATGGTCTTTAAT
Source organism: Hypophthalmichthys molitrix (assembly GCA_037950675.1). Lineage (NCBI taxonomy): Eukaryota > Metazoa > Chordata > Actinopteri > Cypriniformes > Xenocyprididae > Hypophthalmichthys > Hypophthalmichthys molitrix. The sequence continues at coordinate 23,356,661 of CM075505.1, forward strand.
TAAAGAGACACTGCTGGTGGGTGTGGCCACACCTCTAAGGAGGACTCCCTCAGGGTGAATGGTAGAAAACCCTTTGACATAAGATTTTCATTTCGAACTTCATTACTAAATGTAAACAAATATTATTGTAACAGTTCTCGTTTTGTTTGTTACTACAGTTAACAAGAAATACAATGCAAATAAAATGTTTAAAAATGTGTTAGTTTTCTTGTAAGGTGTGTAAAATTGCTGGCCCACTTTGGCTGAATGTCTGAATGTGTTAGTGGGCCGGTGGGATTCAGGTAAAGCAGGCGACCTTTAAGCTTCAGTAATTATACTCAAATTCATTAAATAAACTGAAATTCACTGGTTGTTTTGTAGTTGACATGTTTAAACCTCTGCCATTGTTCATTTGGGGGTAAAACTTGTGTTGTTTAGGGTTAAAAAACAAACAAACCCTGAAATGTAACTTTCTTTATTTTCAGTAAAATCAATGTAATGTATTTTTGTTCAATATTTTATATTTTGTATTTTGAGAGAATTTCATGGTGCTAATTCATATTTATGCAATAATTATGATCAGTTTTAAAAAAAAAAATAATATATTTTTTTTTCTATTTTTATAATCCAATTTTTGAAGGCAGAATAGTGCCATCTGGTGGGAGTAAAAAAAGAAAAACATCTGTAATGCCATGGTTTAACCACTAGATTCCTATAAAAAGCTTATAAAAACCTCTATAAAAAGGCTTATAAATTCTCTAGTTGTTTTTCAACATAAATACTTATTTTTATTAAGTTGTGGATTTGCATAAATATATTTAGACATTCTCAAAGATGACTTATTGTCAAGTTTTTGTTTGAAATATTGGTTTGATGTGTCAGTTTTTGCATTAATTTTTACTACAGTCAGACCTGAACACCAAAAAAAGACATTTTGTTAACATCAAAATTCAACAAAAATGTAACAAAAATGAACAGGAGGTTAATCAACCCCATTTCAACCTCTTATTTGAGTCTTCTGGCTCAATTTTGCCATATGGTTACAGCCACACCAGTTCAGTTGTGTGTATAATAGTGTGTTGTGTGTGTATGTCTGTGAGTGTGTTTGTCTGTTTTGTACTCTTGATGTTTTAGACCCCTTCCTGTCTGTGTTTTTACTGCATTGTGGCTAAATTAATGATATTATTTGTGTCTGGAGCAATGTGTCTATTTTGCACTCTTGATATTTTAGACTGTCACCCCTTCATTGCTGTGCACTTTTCTTTTTTTCTTTTTTTGTATCATGGATGATTTGTAGATTGTACACAAAAAAAATATCTATATTTTTGTATTTTTGCGTATTTCCCATTAATTTCCTATGGTGGTCATTTTTTTACCATGACCATTTAGCTTTTTCAAATCAAGTCCACAATATTTTTTGTGGTCACACAGTGACTGCCTTAAAAGTAATTGTGTTTTGTATTATTCCGATGAAGTAGCGATTTTTAAAATTTCTAAATATTTTTTTTTTCGGACTAAAATGATCGAACAACAACAGAGGGATATTTTTTTTTTTTTTTTTTTTACAATATGGCTACCATTTTAAATGTTCCTCTTATTAAATTTTTGTTAGCCTTATTGTTGCATGTGTTATAGTCACATTTTTAATATGTTGTCATCAATATTCTGATTCCTGATTATTCTGATATTGAGATTTCATCCAATTTAATGTCAACACAACATGTTTAATCAGTTGTTTTAAATTTTACAAATGCATTGAGTGAACTGATCAATTTTACTTATAGCCTATATCTTGTGGGGTTTGTTAAATATGTTGTTGAATATGTTTGTTTGATAATATGTGTTAATAAATCGTGTTTTTAACTAAGATACAGGGTCGTTTTTGATAAACCAGGGATGGACCACTTTAACATATTCACTTTACCTGAAATTTGTCTGGAGTGCATGACCTAAAAATGTTTTTTGGTATATACCTTGCAAATGACACATTATATGAACTGTATTCAAACTGAAATGTTATAGCTGGACCTTAAACAACTGGTATTATAAAACTACTGAAATAGACAACAGCCTATATAAATTAAGAGCTGTAATAACTTCCTTACATTCATCATGTTCATTTTGTATGCCTCGTTTAGTTCTGTTTGCCCACTTCATGAAGTGTCGAACTATACAAAATCATTATATTTTTCATTATATTTAGCAGCTATAGTGTCAACTGTAATAATAATAATAATTTTAATCTAATATTATACGTAATAAATGTAGTAATGTTATGTTACATTTTTGTCACATCACTCAAACACATTAAATACACTCCCCTCTTAGGGATCAATGAAGTGTACAATGTGCGCCACCCAGCGGCGAAGACGGTTGAGTTAATGTAGGCTAATTAGTTTCACTCTATGCTTGATATATTGTGTCGCATGATGCCTGCTTTACTGGAGTAAGCAATTTTGTCAATGAAAGTGAACGATTCGTTCACTTAAAGGTTGGTTCACAAACACAGATTCGTTCATAAAGTGTACTGTAACCATACAGCCGTTCCAGGGAGGGCAAAATACTACGCATCTTCAAGTGCACCAATCACATTACAATGGCAAATTCCTCAAACAATGCACACTTACCTTCCGGTTTTATACGCGGTTGCAGTATGGTCTCACAGTCTCTGCAGTATGGCATACAGTCTCGTCTGTCTGGATGAAAGCAGAAAGTGTAGCGTTTAAAAGGACGAATGCAGAACGTTAATGTGAAGGAATTTCTTTCTGAACCTGGACCTTTTTAAAAATGTACACTTGGCGATGCTTTCTCGCGATAATAATTGTACTTGTTTGGTACTGCTCAGAGTTTGGACAAATATGTACACAAGCTTTCTTTTGTTTTTTATGCTTTTTGAATTTCCCTTTCAAAAAGCAAGACCGCGAAACAAGCACTCAGACGGATGATACACTTGAGGAAACAGCACCACAGGTAATATTGTTATATCAACGTATGTGACTTGAGAACATTAAGAATAATTCTGCCTAACTGTTATTATTATTATTACTTTGAACAAGTGCATGGATTGGTTGACACTGTCCTGTTGGGAAATCTAACTTAGCTGGTAACTGTTTTGAAACATTGTTTTAAAGATGGTCAGTGCTCAAAAAACCAGCTTGGCTACCTTAAAATGAAACGACCAGCTGGTCCAAGATTGTCACCAGATACTTCGTAGACCAGCTAGTAACAAGCTGTGTCACAAAACAAAGCTTCTAGCTTATGTTTGATTTTTAGACATATCTGTAAGATTATTGTAAATACGTACACTTTTAGGCAGAACTGTGGGATGATCATGGAAAGATCATCACTATAGTAGGCTATATAGCAGAATTATTGAATGCTTTGGTTGAGACTTTTTCCGGTTCTCACTTCCAGATTACTTTTTGTTCTTATTTCTGTATGTAGGGTCTTCCAGAAAGCAAAAACCCAAAGCTCTTGCTGACCTCATTTCTGTATTCATGACTCTCATATCAGACATCATCAGTTTAATCCCTTGCACCTTAATCCTCCTGTTTCAGTCAAAGAAAGGTCACAATGTTGATGCCATTGATGAGACTGATGCCACCACCAGAACCGGACAAACTCCATCTCCGACAGCGCAATATCCAAATGTACACAGGTCACTCTGCCGGGGTAAATAATAATTTTATTGTTCACAAGCATTATGCCTAACTAGCATGTCTGGAGATAATGACTGAGATTTTTTTTTTCTTGAACCTATGACACATTTTGAAATTTGTTCTAAAGATGACATACAACAGAAATGTAGGATCAGAAAATATAACATTCTAATAAGACTCTCTTTTAGAGTCATATATGGCATTAGAGTGAGATCACTGCAGTTGTGCATGTCATGTTTACATTTTGTTTTTCTTTTTTAGTGTTTAAATGTGCCTATACTCACCTGGTTCAGCCATGGTACACTGTCCCAGAACTTGGTGACAGTCAGCCCCTTTATAGGGCACTACAGGAGGAGTATAACTTTGTTGTGGAGAGAATTATTTGCAAGGCCGAGAACTTTGATCTGTCTGCTACCAGTGTGGGTTGTATTAAAATCTTCACTCAGCACCTGCATAATGCAAAACAGTCAGACCGGTGAGCATGTTTGCATGTATCCTGATAGTCTGAGAATTTTGCATACTGTATTACACAACCGTATTATGCTCTTTTGAACTTCCTTTCTTTTCTATTTTAATGCTTAGTCCGAGACCATAAGCAGAACTTGGTCTTGTGGTTCTTGAGCTCTTGTTTTAAAAGCTATGAATTTCTGATAAAACCGACAGACTTTGCATCCTATGACGAATCACCTGATGCAATTCAAGGAATATTGCTAGTAAAATGAAAACTGGCCTGTTTCTGTTTCAGTTCTCCAGTGTTCAGTTCACGTTCAGAGGAAATGGCAGTCCTCAGAACTTTCTCTGAAGCTCTGGTGCGAAAACTTTTCCCTGAGTCCCTCTGGGAAGCAAAACTCTACCAGTGTGTCCTAACTGAGATTGTTGCTACAAAAGGTTAGTCCTACTGACCTTTGAACTAAATACTTTCTAATGATCTTTCCAATGATCAGAACATTCCAATCAGCTATCTGGCACCAACATTTGTGGCAGACATTCTTAAGTCAAGGACGGTCTCTCTGAAACAAACATTACTTTGTCACTTGTCTCAGCGTGTCTTCACTGCTTCTACGAACACTTGTTTTCCCACATTTTTTTGTGCCTAAATCACTGAAAGGCATGAAAAGAAACTAATCCCTTCACTTTTTCTCAATGGTTGTGACAACAAAGAGTGAATTTTTTTATTTATTTATTTTTTTCCCTCTCTAACTGCCTCCAATATCATTTTTAATATAATTTTAAAATTAAATCTGTTTTATAGAATTAAAGTCCCCCTGTAGTCAATAATTGTATCCCTTAAAACTCCTCTTTTATCACCAAAATTACATATTTAAAAGTTTTTTCCTGTGAAAAAAAAATAAAATTCTTCATGCCTTAAATTAGCTTGAATATCTCTACACCCTTGCCTCATGTAGTATATGCAAATTAATGAATATGCAAATTAGTCCCGCCTCCACTCACACCAGCTCAGATATCCACTTGGTCAACTTACTGAGGTAAGCGCTGCACAATGGTATTGCTCTTTACAACCTCGGACACATAACGGTAATTAATATGATTAGCTATTTGCTTGACTATGTTATCAAACAGCTAATGTGTTGCTAATGTTACACAAACTATGTTCTTGTTCGCCATCTCAAAGTCAGACAGCTGGCTTCTAACAATCACTATCCTTACAAACGCTTTAACAACTCAGAACGTCAGTGGAGAAAGGCATATAGTTCATCATAACATCATATTATACTTCCTTCACCCACCATATTGCTAAATCTACACGATTTTTCATATCAACAGAAAAATATAACGGGATAACCTGGCTTCTCTCGAGACTCCCTGCTATTTCGCTGTTAATTATATACTAAAGCTCGCCAGCACATTGACGTGATTGGTTACAAGGTAATTTGTGACATCACAGACATCAGCGATTTTAAACCACGGGTCTTTTTTCACTGCGTTTTAAGGAGAAAATACTCAGCAATGGTGACATATGAATTTGCACGTAAACCACACATATAGACATATATATACAACAGTCCTTTACTGTCTTTTCTTAACAAACACTCTTGAAAAGATTGGGGTCAGTTCGATTTTTAATGCATTTGAAAGAAGTCGTCTCTTATGCTCAAGGCTGCATTTATTTGATCAAAAATACAGTAAAACAGTAATATTGTGAAATATTATTACAGTTTAAAATACTGTGATGGCAAAGCTGAATTTTCAGTATCATTATTCCAGTCTTCAGTGTCACATGATCCTTCAGAAATCATTATAAAATGCTGATTTGGTGCTCAAGAAACATTTCTTCTTATTATTAATGTTGAAAACAGTTGTGCTGCTTAATATTTTTGTGCAAACTGTGATACATATTTTTCAAGATTCTTTGATGAATAGAAATCAGTCTTACTGACCCTGCAAGTTGTTATTTATGTTTTGTACTATTTGTATTATGTATTTTATGCTAATACACTGATTACTGATCACTTTGTTACTCTTGCTGTCCATGTCTAGCACTTGATGTGCTTGTGACATCCCTCTGTAATCCAGACAACCTGAATCAGATGGTGGTTTTGCAGTTGGATAGAGTAACTCCTAAAGACTCAACAGGAGACCTGGTGAACTCAGATAGGGAAGTCGCACCATCCCCTATGGGAAGTGAAGAAGCAGAGGAGTAAGTCATCTTAATACATTTAGTCTAAGAATATTTATCATATCAATCTCATTTGGGGACCTCTTTCTCCTTTTAAACTTATGGATTGAAATTCCACAGATTGACAGATGAAGCGGAGGACGGTCAGTCTGAAGACATAAAAGGAAAGAAGAAGGGTGATGTATCTTTTTCTTTCATCTCGGTAATTTGATTGATGAGCAGTATGTGTACATAAATAATATAATAAAGTGTAATTTGATTTCTTTTTTCTATGTAGGCAGTAAAATCAAAGAACAATTTTCTAAATTAGTTGAGAAGGTCAAGTCAAAGAAAGCCCAAAGGAAAAAACATAAGAAGCAACAGCTTTTACAGAGGGCTTTATCAGCACGTAGATCTGCTGTTATTGAAGATGATGGTGCAAGCAGCAGAGAGAGCTCCAACGAAAGCTCCTTGGACTCTGTATGGAATATACCTGCAGTTGTTAATATTGAATTGATTTACAAAGTTTTCGGTGCAATTGACGCTGTCTGTGCTTTCTTTTAAAAGGACAGTGAAACTGATGTTTGTCCAAGAACTGTCGAAGAGGATATGATGGAGTTTAAGCTTTCCTATGAGATGTGGCGGGTGGGGAAATGGGCAGTCCATGTTACAAATGTGAGGCTAAAGCTAAACAATGTGCAATCTAAATTGAGTTTAATAATTTCATAATAATGATAAAAACACTGTCTTAGGTTCAGCAGGAAAATGAAGAGCTGTGTTTTACGGTTCACCTGGAGGAGGGAGAAAACCCTGAGAATCTCCACTGGGATGTGAAAAAGACCCAGTCAGATATACTCCTTTTTCATAGCCTCTTGCAGGTGAGAGAGGAAATGGTGAGGAATCTTCAAAGTATTGTTTATATCGAAACCTATATTATTTTGTATAGTCATTAATATTTGACTTTTATTATCAATTATTCTTATTGAATATTTGTAGTTGCTTGATTTTCAAAAGCTTTTTTCTTTTTCTTTTTTTTAAGGATGCTTCCACTTTACCCTCTATATCTGCAATAGTAGAGAACACAAAAAAGGAACTTGATGACTCGTATAAAGAGGAAGTGAGATCAGCCTTTGAGCACTTTTTACAGGTAATGGCAGTCACACACATTGTCTAGAATGTCTAATGAGTTTCCAGTAGAATGCCAGTGGTAAACACCTAGAAATGTTTTCCCCTTATTTCCCTTCAGGAGCTGGTTTCTGATGCACAGCTTGGTCACACTCAGCCTGTATTCCAGTTCTTGGGCCCTTTTGCACGGCTGATGAGTGATAAGGAACATGAGGGAGGTGTCTGGAGTCTTCTGAATGGACTTGCAAGCTTCCTCACTCCTAGCCAAGATGAGGAAGAGGTAAGAAAAGATTTTAGGTCCATAGCTTAAAGACAATCTGATGATGAAACCGATGAAACACTTCTGTTCAAACTTTTGGGGTCAGTAAGCTTTTTAAAAAATATATAAAAAGTAAATGAAATGAATACTTTTATTTAGCAAGGATGCATTAAATTAATCAAAAGTTACATTCTTACAAAAAATCCTATATAAAAAACGCTGTTCTTTTGAACTTTCTATTGATCAAAAGACTAAAACTGTTTTTAACATTGATAATAATAATAAATGTTTCTTGAGCATCAAATAAGCATATTAGAATGATTTCTGAAGGATCATGTGACACTGAAGACGGGAGTAATTCAGCTTTGACATTACAGGAAAAATTATACTACTTTAAATCGTATTAATACTGTAATTTACTGTACTTTTGATCAAATAAATGCAGCTCTGTTAAGCACATACTTTCAAAAACATTGAAAAGTCTTACCAACCTCAAACTTTTGAATGGTAGTGTATTTATATCAATATTTTATATATTTGGATCAATATTCATACTCCCAAGATTTGATATCTTGTCCAAATATAGCTAAGGTTTGTTGATTTACAGTATACATATACCTTTAGCTTGAATTAGCTTCAATGACTAGAGCACAGTGTAAATTATTGAGAATACTGCCACCCTCTGGTAATAAAGGTAATTTAATGTTACTCTGTTTTTTTCCCCAGTCACATAACAGCAGAGGAGAGGATAAGTTTGATGAAGCAGGAGCCTCAACACATCACGGTGGACCGACAGCACAGCCAGCTTGCATTGACACAGATGAAGAGCCAAAGGGGGAAGGGCCAAAAGATACAAATGTACAGTTTTGTACCCCCCATGAAGAGACTGAACCCTTCAGAAGTAGAGAACCAGATATACAAGACAATGTTCAGATCTCTGATGATCCTGATGTGGTTTCTGATGGGCAGGAGAGTCTTGCTGAGAGCTTAGATATCTTTGTTAATAGGTCAAAATTAGTAATTCCCGCAGGACACTCCAATGATATCTCAAGCTCAGTAATGAGCCATTCTGAAGTCTTACAGTCTGACTCGTTCGACGGCTTTAGAAGTGCCCAGTCTGGAGGCAAAACAAACAAAAAAGAAAAGGTAACTCACAAAAAGTCCAAAGTAAAAGAGAAAACGGGACAGTTCAAGGACGAGGTGACAAATCAGCCTCAGGCTCAGAAAAAGGAACCCCAGACCAATTGGGAGCAGGTTGAGGCCACCAAAGTCATATTTGATTTATTGAAGGAAATAACTGGTATGATGTAATGCATTGTTCTGTATGACTTTTATGATGGCCAAGAAACTAAAAACTGATTTTCTTTGTCCATTCATTTTTGTCTTTACCCTTTTCAGGTAACTCGTTCCTCATTAATATTGTTGATGCCATTCTAAAACCAGTCCAGCCTTTGGTAAAAAAGTAAGTACTAATATCATATTTATTCAAATACACTCTAAAAATGCTGGGTTAAAAACAACCCAAGTTGGGTTGAAAATGGACAAACCCAGTGACTGGGTTTTTAACTCAATGGTTGGGTTAAATGTTTGCCCAATTGCTGGGTTTGTCCATTTTCAACCCAACTTGGGTAATTTTTAACCCAGCATTTTTTATAGTGTACCAAGGTTGTTTAGTTGAAGTTGTGATGATAAGCATAAGCTTTCATCCCATGCAGGAAAATCAACAACTTTTTAAAAAGGATGCATCCTACCGAAGATCAGATTGCATCCTACATTGACAATTTCCGGGAGAAGATATGGCCAGATGGAAACGTGCCCTACCAGCCGCGACGTGAGAGTGAGGAGAAACAAGAGACCAAGGAAAAGGCTTTGCAGCTTATAAATTCAAAATGTATGTATAATATTTTCCCATGTTGTGATGACTTAAATAATTTCTTCATCCTTTTAATTGTTGTGGTGGTTTTAGATTCAAACTCTCTAATCCTCAAGAAGACTGATGTGGAAACTTTGTTTAAGATATTCCAGGACACAGAGGAGAACAAGAAACTGATTTATGTGAGAACTCTAGCTATGATTATTATTATTCATCTTATTTAGTTAAAATCCATTTTGAAATATATTCAAAGGTTATCTAGATTCACATTTATATTCTTTGTGTGTGTCTGTAGAAGCTGCTTTCGTATGTTCTAAGGGAGTTCCTGCCTGGAGAGCCTGCCTTCAGTTCAATAACTAATCTAACTGTGAAGGATTGTGTTTCATAATAGGAACAGGATCTTTTATTATTTTAATAATGTGCCTAATATTTTTAAATGTGCATTATTTAATATTTTATATGAATATTCTTCAAAGATGCATTCTGATATACCTCAGAGAGGTCATGAGCAGCATGAACACTAGAGTTTATTCATTTATTGATATTTTTTTATTCAACAAAAATGTTAACCTCTGTTTAATTTAGTTACTGTGATTATGGTTCATTCAAAAAATATCACAATATATTAGGCTAGGTGTAGTTTTTTTTTTTTTTTTTAAATAATCACTGTATAAGTTAACTATTTGTTTTGTTTCTTAAAATTGCACACTGTGAAGAACTGTTTTTCTATTTTATAACCTCACAGATTACTCAGGACAAAATAGATTATGATTATGATTTTACAACAAGATTTAATACAGGGTCTGTGAGGAATGTATTTGAATAATATTGCCAATAAATATATTTTTACTAATATTTGCGAGTCGTTTAATTTCTTGCCCCTTATTAAATTTTAATATAAGCAAAAAAATTAACAGTTAACCTTTCCGTCACACTTATTCCGTATTCGACTGCAAGTTAAAATATTAAATGTTTGCTCCTGTACCTACTGTCAAACCCATGACGTAACTGTTAGTCCGCTACAACTGCGCGTGTTCGGAGGGGTTTTTTTTGTAAACGTCTTTAACCATATCTGTGCTTATTATTAACAAAAACACACTAATTATTAATGTCAGTACTCTTAACATATTTTACTGATTTTTTTGTAAACCACGAATAGGTTTACAGGTCTGTAAATGAGCTCACTTTTATTTTATCAAGCAACTGCTTCTCCCCCGCTTTATGTTGGTATGGTCCAGTCCCAGAGAGACGGGCTTAGAAGAGAAAACAGGCAGGAGGATCCAAGCAAGCGAACGGCTAACGTCGATATTTAACGGAATTGACCAAACCGACGTCCGCTCAGCTAAAATTATTGAAACTAATTCAAAGTAACAACGTCGATACCTTATGTTTACTTCTTGGCTGTCCAATTAAACCATGTCAACCCCAGCAAGACGGCGTTTGATGAGAGATTTTAAACGGTAAGCGATAGAGAAAATGCTAAAGGCCCTTGGTTGCTTTATGGACACCGGCTGCTCTCGGGCTTTAACATGGCGACTTTTTCCCAATTAAAAGCCATTTATTAACGACACTCAGATAATGTGTTTTGGATGTAATATGTGCGGTATGTGGTGTTGTCGTAATGTAGGTATAGTATATGTAATGTAACTTTTCTGGATAACTTGTTTTTCAGTCTCCAGGAGGATCCTCCAGCCGGAGTTAGCGGAGCCCCGTCGGAAAACAACATCATGGTCTGGAATGCTGTCATTTTTGGGTTTGTATTATTTGCTTTTTTTGACCGCGATAAACAATTGACAGAACACTGTGACACTTGTTTATCTCAACCTATTCGAGGTCTATGAGATGATATTCAGCTTGTTAGCGGTAATATAAGCAGTTTTAAATAGGCCAGATGGCCAGTGGTCCCCCATAAGAGGTGCTGGTTATTTGATATTTAAGTGACGGTGTCCTGAATAGAGCTGTGTGTTGTGTTGTCTTGTGGTGAAGGAAACAGGTTATAATGTCATATCCGTAGACTGTTGAGTGTTGTTATTTTTGGATTAGAGAATGCGCAGGGCTCTTGTATATTGGCCAGTGAATTTGGCTTTGTTTCTTGCTGTCATGCCAAGTGTTATGTGTAACCTGACATGTTGACCCATTTCTTGTACCTACAGCCCTGAAGGAACACCATTTGAAGATGGTAAGTCAAGAAAACACAAGCTTCAGTCTTCAGTGTCACATGTTTCTTCAGAAATCATTCTGTTGATTTGGTGCTCAAAAACATTTATCAATGTTGAAAACTGTTGTACTGCTTCTTTTTGTAAAATAAAAAAAAAGTGATACATTTTGTCATTGTTCTTTAATGAATAATTCTTCTGTAACATTATACACATCTTTACTGTCACTTTTGATACATTTAATGTCCTTTCCTTTCTAAATTAAAGTAATTTCTTTCTTAAAACAAACTACATTGACAGCTGAGTAAGTATTGAGCTTTGGGTTCTAAATACTGCTGACAACTGCTTATACATGACACTTTGTAATTGTGTACAACTATTTGGCATGGTATGATTCATTTGTTTATATCTGGCAAATGGTTTTGCTTCATATCTTCTTTTTCTGCTTGTCATAGGAACTTTCAAACTCACAATAGAATTTACAGAAGAATATCCAAACAAACCACCTACAGTCCGGTTTGTCTCAAAAATGTTTCACCCTAATGGTAAGTTTTACAAAGTTTTACAAAATCCTTGCACTTTAGATTACTTAAAGGGTTAGTTCACCCAAAAATGAAAAATCTGTCATTAATTACTCACCCTCATGTGGTTCTACACCCGTAAGACCTTCGTTCATCTTCGGAACACAAATTAAGATATTTTTGATAAAATCCGATGGTTCAGTGAGGCCTGCATTGCCAGCAAGATAATTAACACTTTCAGATGCCCAGAAATCTACTAAAGACGTATTTAAAACAGTTCATGTGACTACAGTGGTTCAACTTTAATGTTATGAAGCGACAAGATACTTTTTGTGCACCAAAAAAACAAAATAACGACTTTATTTAACAATATCTAGTATGGGTGATTTCAAAACACCGCTTCATGAAGCTTCAAAGTTTTACAAATCTTTTGTTTCGAATCAGTGGTTCAGAGTGCGTATCAAACTGCCCCCCAGTGGTGAACCATTGAAATTTTAAAACGCTTATGATGTAACGGAGCCTCGTTTACTGAAATCTCGGGACTTTGGCAGTTCAATACACGCTTCGAACCACTGATTCGAAACAAAAGATTCGTAAAGCTTCGAAGCTTCATGAAGCAGTGTTTTGAAATCGCCCATCACTAGATATTGTTTTTTTGGCTCACAAAAGGTATTCTCGTTGTTTCATAACATTAAGGTTGAACCACTGTAGTCACATGAACTGTTTTAAATATATCTTTAGTAGCTTTCTGGGCATCTGAAAGTGTTAATTATCTTGCTGTCAATGGAGGCCTCACTGAGCCATCGGATTTTATCAAAAATAAAATCTAAGAGCTAAGAGTGTCAATGGACCATAAAATCTAATTGTCTTTCTTTCATGTTCAGTTTATGCAGATGGTAGTATATGTTTGGACATTCTTCAGAATCGCTGGAGTCCAACATATGATGTTTCTTCAATTTTAACCTCAATACAGGTATATGTCTGCACTTCTTTTTTTTTTTTCACAGACTAAATTTTTTTAATTAACATATTATATATATATACATTTTTTTTTTTTTTTTTGCAACTTTTTTTTTTCTGCTGTTTTGACGGTAGCATTAAAAAATGTGAGGACATTATTCACGTTGTTAACATGCCTTTCTCGTCACAGTCTTTACTGGATGAGCCGAACCCAAACAGCCCTGCCAACAGCCAGGCAGCTCAGCTGTATCAGGAAAACAAGAGAGAGTATGAGAAACGTGTGTCGGCCATTGTTGAACAGAGCTGGCGTGACTGTTGACCCTCCTTACAGTTCCCATACGAACAATAGTCCGCCTCAGCCAATGAGAGGAAAACCACCTTGCAAAGAATAAAATAAAACACTTCATGTTTTGAATCATTCTCCACTTACTCGGTAGAATTGTCTGTTCTGTAGCTGTTGCAAGATTAGAGTGCTGTTGTGTTGTGGTCTCCCTCTTCATGCAGAACCTTATCTTGGGTGAGGATAAACCTTAATTTAACAAAAATATTGTTGCCAGGGTTACTTGCTTTTATTTGGCCTGCCCTCATTTTTGTCATCTTATTTCTTTGGTTTTATAAGTTGCTCCTACACTGTGGGCTGATTTCATTTTGGTTAACATGTTGGTTGCTGTTTTCGGTATGAATCAAAGTTTTATTATCCTTGTTTAAATGTGGAGATTTTGTTGCGTCTCTGCACAAGTGTTATACCGAATGCCGCTTAATGTGCCGTTCAGAGTTCCAAATTAAACGGCAAGGACATTAAAGATGATTGTATGGAAAGCTTACAAGTTTCAGAAACATGCCTTCATAACTGCACTTGGAAAACCTGACTTTAAAACCAGTTTAAAAATTGTAATGTTGTAAAGTGATTTATGTTCAATTCAGCAGTTCATGATGTTTAAGGTGTTGCCTATTGACACTGTGTTCTAGTTCGTCAGCAGTAATTGTTTGAAGGTACACCGTGATCTGTCTGCCCCACAAAACCCTGTGCCACAGACCTGGGATTCAGAACACAACAAATCGGCAAATCATTAAGCGTGTTTTCTTTTGTTCCGTTTTCACGATTTTGTGTCTGTTGCACCCCAGTTGCATGGCTTTCTTGCTCTTTTTTTTTAAAGTTCCATTTAAGTGCCGTTTATATTTCACACACTGAATTGCTCCTCCAACCATTCTGATGTGATGCTGTCATGCAGTGTCCATTTTAGCTAATTCAAATCTTCATTTTTCTAATTTACCAAGAGTGTTGATTTGCACTAGTAACCCATGTAAGAAACTGTACATTTTCTCACATCTTGTAAATAAACAGTAAAATAAACTCTGGTGTTTTTTTTTTTCTTCTTGAAAAATAAGAGCAATTACATTTTATTAAATGAACTAGAAAATGCACTATGACCAGACTAAATTTAATGTGTCAAAAGCAGGCTGGTTGACAGTATTTGCAATAGCAAATCACAGGGATTGCTGCTTAGGCATTATTATTTGGAAATAAATATTTAATTTTACAATCAACAACCAGAAAATGACAAAAATATGTTTTGTAATTATTTCAAGGATATTTTTATATTTCAAGTGTTTATCTTACAACAGATGAAAGACTGAGTGAATGATATATTGTCCATTTTAAAAGCATAATAAAATGGAGAAAATGGAATGTCATGTGCTGCCAAAAGGCCCCACTTCTAATATCCATGTCAATAAATATCATTCATAGGATATATCATATGACAAAGTTTAGTTAGTTCATCATATTGCCTTGACCTAACCTACAGCAAATCTGGACATAACTGGACAAACTGGTAAAGGGAAGAAAGGGGAACACATTGTAGAACTGACAGGTTTTCCAGGCTTCAGTCCACCTTCCATCTTTTTTTTTTTTTTTTTTTATTGCACTCTTCGGAAACAAATTAACAGGGAACGTAACAAGTAAAACTGTAGCTTTTATTAATAGTCATCTGTTGGATTTTCAAAGGCCTGTTGAGCCCAGTCATTGTGAAGGCTGAGGTTTCACCAGTTCATATCGTCCCACCTGCCCTTCCTGCAAAAGCTGACCAATCAGCTGTTCCTTCTGGACTCTGCGGCTAACCACAAGAAAGCGTTGTCGGCCCTGTCCGTACGATTTGCTGCGCAGCCCATACTTGTGGGATATCTGGTGGATGTGCCGGCGCTCTTCATTGTTGAGCTCCGTAGAGAAGCGCAGATCATCTTGACGGTCTGAACTTGCATAATTCTGAATGATTTTCTCAATATCGCGCTTAGTCAGCTGATTACCTTGCCTGTCCATGTCCATACCGAGTCCTTCCCTCCTAAACTGCTCTTTGACTCTGATGGGCTCAGCAATGCCCTCTCCTTCTCTACCCAAACCACCACCCGTCCAGCCCATCTTACGGAGTAGCTGGTTACCAATGTTGTCTTCCTTGATCTCCTGTTGCATGGATTCTTCGCTAGAACGAGCCATGATTTGATTTCGGGAAATTGCGTCCACATGGCCCTCCTTCCTGAGGTTGGATTTCACCACAGCTTGTGTGCGTCGAAGTGTGGCAAGGGCTTCCTCTGCTGCAATATGTTTCACCGTCTTTTTTGGCCCAACACCTGTAGCCACATACTTACCATCTAGGTAAACTTCACACTGCCAGCTATGGTCCGGCAGAACCGTGAATTTGTAGTCAGCAAGCACTTTATTAAATTGAGCAGTGTCATTTATTATGCAAATAGCGTTATCAGAGTTTTCAAGAATGACCAATTCACCCAGCAGTGCTTTCTTGCTGCTTTGCTGGGTGTATCGACCACCGGGGTGGCCTGAAGTGTGGTTCCCTCCAGAAAAATGCTGCTGCTGCTCTTGTTGGCGAGCAGTCTGGTTCATACGCAACTTCCTCACCGCCTCCTCCGCCGCCGCGTGTTTCGAGCTCTTCTTGGTCCCTCTGGCTTGTGCCACCAGCTCACCCTGCAAGTACACACTACAGAGCCATAAATTGTTGTTGGGAACCGGGTCAAAAGTGTAATCAACTTTCATGCGATTGAAGGCAGCCGAGTTGTTGAGTATACAGATGGCATCGTGTGCATTCTCCATGATGACGAATTCTGTCCAGTGTTTGCTTTGGTCAGGTTCATACTGGCCCTTAGTACTAGGGGACGGCTTGTCCTCTGGGTTGCGAAGAGGTGGGGGGAGGGTTGGGTTTGGAGTGTTAACTTGGCACACCACCATGTCATTGACGCAAGTACGCTTGTACTGCCGTTGTAAGACACGGACTTCCACCGGCCTCATGAACAGCTTGACAGCCAGTTCTGACGCTCGGTCTCTGGCACCGTTTTTGCTCCCAGAGTACCCCGTGGCAAGGTACACACACTGGAACCTCAGTTCACAAGCATATCCTTCAGTGGGCACTTTTCTGTTCTTAGGAAGGTCAGCGGGTGGAATATCTCTTAAATTGACATAGATGTACTCTGGGTTCGTCTTGCAGGCCTGAATGCTGCGGCTAAGTATAAAATTGTAATTTGGGCCATCAGGTCCACTCATGAACGCAGGATCTCTGAGGGTGATGGCAACGGCAGACGATACTCTGGCAATAAGCCTCTGTTTTTCGTCAATTATGGCTGCGGGTATAGAAGTCGGCCGGGAGGGTGTAGGGAGAAGGCCAGAGCCACCTCTGCTTGGACCATCGTATGCCCTGCCGAAAGCCTTGCTGGAGGTCGGCCTATCCTGATGTCCAAATCCCAGTCCACACTGCCCGCTATCCCAGGCTCCAGACCGTCCAGCACCTCCATATTCCTTAACTCGGCCTGTCTGTGAGAATGATTCCGACTGTTTGGCATTATGAGCCTCATATTTAGCAGTGTACTCCTGCTGCACTTTGCACATAAAGTTCGCGGTGGACCCTCTGCTGCCATAGCCAAGCCCACTTGTGCCACCCACGGCCACGTCCTTGCTTCTGTGCTCAGGCCAAGAATCATAACCGCACCTCCCCATCTCAAGGGAGCCAGAGAAGGAAGTAGGGCCATTGCCATGGTTACCGTTATATGGCTGATGATCTTGTTCCTTCGGTCTTACTTCATTCATCTCGCCCCTCATGCGCTCCTTCTCATTTTCTTTTTCGTCAGTTTCTCCAATTCCACTGCCGCTGCTCCCACCACTCACAAAGTGTACTGGCTCAAATCGAGGTCTGGAAGTGAATTTTGACACAGGCATCTTCCTCGTGGGCTCTTCACCTAGGATATGAAATCATATATGATTAAAATATCCATTTACATGCAAATATGATAATGCATACTGATGTTTTGTTTAAAGCTGCAGTCCGTAAGTTCTGCCTCTTTGTCACCATCTCTGCTTAAAAACCTGCAATTGCAGTGATTTGCAAAATTATCATTTTTATGTGGGTTGTGCATCATCACAGCTCCTCAGTGCAGATGAATCTAATGCTTTGAGGTGTAGCTATGTGTGGGCTGTCAGTCAACGCTCAAGTGTGGATCTTCACTGTACGTCGTAATTACAGATACTACGTCTTGTATGTATGTCTAAAATAAGAAGTTTCACTGGAAAATGTCATCTGAAGTATTAAGTAAACATGTCATCCACTTTTGTTCTGACCAACTGAAAAATAAGTTTTACAATAAATCGTGCAACCAAATTATTATTTTTATACTTTGTTCTTAATTGTTAATGTTAAAACACCAACATTGCGTGACTACGTATGTAGTGTGTATTAGCGTTATCCAAAACTTTATGGATTAAGCAAAAACGTGTGCTACTGTTACCTTATTACCCAACGAACCATTGAAATGTCTTACCTGTCCAGCAGAAAAATAGCCATGTCTGTGTCCATTTTAAACCCTTTTAAAAACGAAGGCCACACCACCTTTCAAAACCCCTGCCGACATTTATTTCTTTCTTGTTTTCGCATGGGCCCAGCCACTTTGCCTTTTTTACTGAAGGCTTTCCGCAGTCCGAAGTCTTTTACTTTTTACCACAGATTGTCGTTTCGAACTGTATGGATTACAAGCCACCATCTCAAGTTTAAATACATTCCAGCTGCTGTAAGAAGAGGCTACAAATGATCCGCCACCAGCAGCATCCACACACGCGATATAGCCCACTAGCCAGGACTCCTCCTTTCTGTTTACAGACATGACGTAACGACACAAAGACAAACATCAGCAAACTCGCATTTCCCGCGGAAACCTACCAGTACTACTCAGATTAGAAAACATTATTACAAGCTTACTGTTGTGAATCTGCTAAGGTAATGAGATAGTTTTAAACACTGATTGATTATGTGCTTGCTCAATAATTGATTCTGGATCAACTGTATCCCAAAAAAGTTACGAACTGCAGCTTTAAAAACAGATTAGTTTTTTTAATTGATGCAAAACACCCACAAAATAACTTTTAAAATGCAGAATAGACTGTTTGCATGTGTGACAGACAGAAGACATTGGTAGACTTACTTCCATCAGATGAATATGGTCTCTTTTTTGATTCAGCATTCGGGACTAGTTCATATGAGGGCATTTCACCAATGTCAATCCCTTCTGCCATCTCAAGCACCTTGTGCATTAGTTGTGAGCCATACCTGCCCTCCCAAAAAAGAACAGACATGGTTATTGTTGGCATTACTAATGCATAACTTTACCATTAAGGTGGTCTGTATAAATAAGGCATAAACTTGCATATGCAAAATTAAATATGGCATAAAATTAACTTGGCCATGGCTTACACTAAGTATACACTCAAACTCCAATTCTCACGATATATATTTAATCCAATCCCCACCTGCATCCCAGGAAAACATGGTTAACCCACACCATCGACAGGGCCAGTAGCTTATCAAGAACATTTTCCTCGTACTCCGCAACGTGTTTCAATATGAACTGACGTCTGGCCGACCACTGCTTGTCACTCTCAAACTGCTGACGGTAATCATCGATATTACAGGTCCAATTGCGCAGACCAGCGGGTTTACTTGAAACACGCGGGCCCGTTGAATGGTGTCTGATCATCCCGGTGTCTAATGATAGCGAGCAGCTAACCGGAAACAACGTTGTGCGCACAGTGCATGCTGGGCAGGGTTGCCAGGTCTGCACAGAAGCTGTTCGCTTCACCCTGGGGACTACGGCAACAGTGTTAAAGTAGCAACACTTGGCAACACTCACTGATGCTGGGAACGTCACACGGCCCAATAATATTATGATACACCCGATGCAGAACAGAATATGTAAGCTAGCCAATGCTTACAATCAGATTCTTTTTTGGTTTGCGTAACGTAAACTTAACAAATCAATACGATCTGATCTGTACTTGCCCAATTCATTAACTATGACATTTGACAACATGATGACCTCGCAACAGTCTGACCTTCGGATTCAAAACAACTTTAGCCTTATTGCTCATAATGTATTTGTATTTTAAATAGCACACCTGTAACTCTTTAATCTACAGCGTTCGTCAAGCATTCGCCATAAATCTGTTTATTTAAGCTAACCAGGCTCTTTGGGTTGGAAGTGACGCAGTAGCATTTTCATTCTCTCACTATCCTTCAGTTTTGTCATGCTGCTTATGCGTATTTACTGTGAACTACACGTCGATATACATAGCATAACACTATGTGAAGCTTACCTTTGTCGTACAGCAGCTCTGTTTACGTGCGTTTGAGTTTGTAAAGCCGCTACGCTTTGGGGTGAATTTAGACGCTCAAACCAAACTGCAGCTTAAGCTGAAAGTGCTAAAGCTAATCCACTCAGGAAGAGAGAAACGCATTCATTCATTCATTCATTCATTCACATTGCTCAAGACACATTTGATAACACTTGATCTGAAGTCAGATTTTTATATATAGGCTAAATAAATTTCTTCTCTTTCTTCTACTACTACTATAGGCCTATATAATGGTAACACTTTACAATAAGGTCCCATTAGTTAACTTTAGTTAATGCATTAACGATTAGCAATAACTAATATTAATAAATGCTTGTTATAGTGTAATTATACATTTAAGTACTGAGTATTAATAATTTACAACGTGTTTACAATAGGAATAGGGATAGTTTAGGAATAGGGTTAGTTGCATTTAATTACAGTAAGTACATGTAACAAGCACTCTTCCTCCTTATATATGTACTCATACACACACACACAGGTTTGTTTTTGTGAATTGTGGGGACATTCTATAGGCGTAATGATTTTTATACTATACCAACCGTATCACCCTACACCTAAACCTACCCATCACAGGAAACTGCACATTTTTACTTTCTCAAAAAAAAAAAAATTCTATATGATTTATAAGCCTTTTAAAAAATGGGGACATGGGATAATGTCCTCATAAGTCACCCTCTTCTTGTAATACCTGTCATACCCATGTCATTATACAAATTTGTGTCCTGATATGTCACAAAAATGCACGCACACACACACACACACACACAAAACCAGTCATAAGTCACACGAGTATATTTGTAGCAATAGCCGACAATACATTGTATGGGTCAAAATTATCGATTTTTCTTTTATGCCAAAAATCATTAGAATATTAAGTAAAGATCGTGTTCCATGAAGATATTTTGTTTCCTACCATAAATATATCAAAAAATTATTTTTGTGAGTGGATATGCACTGCTAAGGACTTCAGTTGGACAACTTTAAATATTTTCTCAATATATTTTTTTTTTTGTACCCTCAGATTCCAGATTTTCAAACAGTTCTATCTTAGCCAAATATTGTCCTATCCTAACAAAACATACATCAATAGAAAGCTTATTATATACAAATAAATAAAATTTAAATAGACCCTTATGACTGGTTTTGTGGTCCAGGTCACATTGGCTTTATATATTGTAGTCAACATTTGAAGTGAATCAAAAAAGTTCATCAAAATTGTCCTAAGAAGAAGGTTTTAGGACAACTTTGAAGGTTTTGATCCACTTCAAATGTTGACTACTGTATATATATGTATGTATATATATGTATATATATATGTCTATATGCAAAAAATAAACTGCTACATGATGAAGGATGAGGAAAGTCCAATGTTTATTAATTTCCATCATCACCACAGCCAGAAAAACAAAACAAACAACAACAAAAATAAAATAAAATATACAATTATAATAATATAATTAAAGTAAAAGTTACTCCCTGATATTTTATAACACTAATCACTTACAAAAAGAAACTAAAACACTATTACACTGAGTTCCGATGATAAAGGCAGAGGAAATAAACATGACAATTTAAAAGCATCAGACCAATGCTTGATTTCATTGTCACTGAGTTTATCTTAGTATACAAGGCCTTTAGCCCATGTTCAACATTATACAGCGAATTCCTTTTACACAGGTATTTGAAACAATTATAGTCTATGGCTCATGAAATGAAGTTGTTTGGTATCTGCATCTATTCCTGAGTGTCTCTCCTCCTGACTAGTTCCTCACGTCACTGGCTGTAGAATCTATTCGAGGTTGATGTCAGTCCTGGATTAAAAAAGACATTACTTTAACAATGGCTTTATATATATATATCTATAATCAGTGAAGACCATTTTTGATAGTCTAAGATTTAAAACAAAAACCACTTATAAGTTTAATATTCTGTCTCAACATAAGAAACAAGTTTACGGTGATACTTACACTTCTGCTCAATTTGAGAATGCACAAGGATGCAGTTAGAAGACAAAAAATTGTGCTCTTTAGTATGTTTCATAGCATTGTCACTATATAAACAGGGTATAATGTTTACTATTGGAAATTTTTAAAAAGTTTTGGTCACATATACAGAACTATCCTATAACTGGGCTGTATATACCCCCCACACACAGCTCCTCATTTTAGATAATGAAGAACAGAAATCTCACCTGCTGGTTTGGGTGACATTAGAACCAGGGGGAGTTCAGCTGTAATATCACTGTGTACAGAAGATAAACATGACTTCAGTACTCTCACTGCTCACAAAGCTAAAACACACACCATGTACTGCTGAATTTATTTTCATTGTTGTTTAATAAAAAAAATTAAAGGGATAGTTCACCCAAAAATGAAAATTATCTCATGATTTACTCACCCTCAAGCCATCTCTGCTGGAAGCTAGTTATTTTAGTTTATAAATATTTAAATATGGATATTTTTCTCACAAAAACCCACCACTTCACTTCAGAAGGCCTTTATTAACCCCCTGGAGCTGTGTGGATTACTTTTATGATGGATGGATGCACTTTTTTGGACTAAAATCAGGAGTGACATTCACTACCAATATAAAGCTTGGAAGAGCCAGGATATTTTTTAGTATAACACTGTTTGTGTTCGTCTGAAACTTAGGATGGCTTGAGGGTGAGTAAATCATGGGATATTTTTCATTTTTGGGTGAGCTATGCCTTTAAACAGACTATTCCTCGTAAGAAGTTGTGCTTGAGAAATATATACCTTAAAGGTAGAACAGAGAAGTCAGCAGAGAAAGAAGAAGGTTAAAAACTCTACACTATGACTCTCCACTGAGAGTCCAATGACATTGGGATGAAAGAAAAATAAAGATCCAAACCTTAATGTGAGGCTTCCCAAGAGACCACCTCCCATTACAAGAGTAACCTTAATTTTGTAAGAGACAAGGATGCCTTGTATTTGCTTATCCATGTCAGGTTGCAGACTGCAGAGAGAGAGAGAGAGAGAGAGATGTAGATGAGTCACCTTGTTTATCTGTCATTTTATGAATGAAAGTGTTTTTTTTTTTTTTTGTTATGTATAAAAATACAGAGCTGTTATTTGGACTATGAACAAAATCTGTCTAATGCTTTTGTAATGCAGATTAACTGACATTGTTGAAGAAGCCAAGTTGGTATCTTCATCTTTCAGTTTGCCATCCAGTGCAAGACCACGTTTCTCTTTGTTACTGGCCAGCAGAGGAGTGACTCTATATTCCTTCTCAAAGGTGGAGTTTGCATTAATTTGGTCCCTGTTAAAAAAGATCTCAATAAGTTCAGATCTCAAAAGCAATTAAAAACAAACATATCAACTTATAGATGTATTTTGAGCATATGAAAGATGTACGTATAATACTAAAACCCAAAA
Source organism: Hypophthalmichthys molitrix (assembly GCA_037950675.1). Classification (NCBI taxonomy): domain Eukaryota; kingdom Metazoa; phylum Chordata; class Actinopteri; order Cypriniformes; family Xenocyprididae; genus Hypophthalmichthys; species Hypophthalmichthys molitrix. The sequence continues at coordinate 23,379,896 of CM075505.1, forward strand.
AGATTAAAAAAATTCTCAGACAAATTCACAAATGCGATGTGCAGTCTTTGCACTCACCCAAATTCTTCACTCAGGACACATTTGTGGTATTTGTCCGCTGAGTAAAGCAGTACATCTGTAATTTGGTCAACTGAAACACACAATGAGCTTAAGTTTATTTTTCATTGTGGGAAATACACACACTTCTACTTAAAGACAATAATGTATCATTCTTAAAGGGTTAATTAAAGGGTTAGTTCACTCAAAAATGAAAATTATGTCATAATTTACTCACCCTCAAGCCATCCTAGGTGTATATGACTTTCTTCTTTCAGCCAAACACAATCAGTTAGTGTTAGGTTATATTAAAAATATCCTGGCTCTTCCAAGCTTTATAATGGGAGTGAAGGGTACCATTTTTTGAGCCCAAAAAAAGCACATCTATCCATCATAAAAGTAATCCATACGGCTCCAGGTGGTTGAATATTTTTTTTAATATAACCCTGATTGCGTTTGGCTGAAAGAAGAAAGTCATATACACCTAGGATGGCTTGAGGGTGAGTAAATTATGGGCAAATTTTCATTTTTGGGTGAACTATCCCTTTAAGTAGCTTAAATGGATGAAGACTGGCTGTTTTGTTTATTAATATGAATTATAAAAATACTTACTACTGATTTTGATTTTCTTCACTACTTTACTGGTCTCATTGTTCACTTTGACTTTGATAGGAATAGGATCGCCGTGATAGTAGAGCTTAAAGGATGAGAAAACAGCAATAAATAAAGAGACACAAAACTGCATATGATGAAAAAAAAATCACAATTTCTTAAATGTATCTACAACAGGCATTTAAACACACTGTACCTCCTTCTCCATGGAGGCTTCCATGTGAATTGGTTTATCTGCCATGATAAACTGTTTGTTGATATCGGTTTTGGGTCCGGCTGCTAGCTCATTTGGTGCATATTGGATTTTGCGGATGATCAAACGGCAAGTGTCCCTATATTGGTAGATATACCGGAATCAGCGTGAAACTTTATACATTTCTTTCGATAGTATCTTTATGTTGAAATGGAGCAGTACATACTTCTTTTCAACTTTCTCATCTATGTCACCTGCTTCATGTGCAATATAGGCTTTGACTTCATAGTCAACCCCGCAAGGCTGTAAAAGTAAACATATTACATATTAAAGAGACGTAGTTATCTGTTTGTGATTGCATTTGTTTGTGTGTACATGTATTTCTGCTATTGTACCTTCCCAGCATCCTCTGGTGCTGGCTGAAGGGACACTGAGCATGGAAGACGTACTGGAATCTGAGACAAAACAGGAGAGACACAAATGAAGGAAATCCTTGATTGTTTTCTCAATGCTTAAGCAGATGCATAAGTGTGGATTTACATCAAAAGTGAAAGGATGTCCTTGATCTCCAGCTTTCTTCAAAAGCGCTTCCTGCATTGGTGTATTTGGGGGCTTGGTTCCCTCAAAGGGATACATCTGAATGCGCTTCATCCAGATGTCTTTCCTGAAGGAAACTCCAATCACATCCAGATCCTCTCTTCCATAGCGAAAGGCACATGCAAGCTGTACCCACACTGAAAAATAAAATTTAATAATTAGATAAAGTGTCTAAATGAATTAAATTACGGACAAAGTTTCATAATGACAATTTATTATATTAATCATACCTTTCCTTCCATTAAGATCTGAAGGATCAATCTTGAGCACTCCATCTGAGAGGGAAATTACAAGTTTTTTTAAAAATAGAAACATGCAGTGTTATACATATATACATTTATTTAAAAAAGAGAACACTTCTCACAATCTTGATGAATAATACATTTTTCAATGTAAAGTGAAACATACCAATTGAATCAACACTTTCCACATGGTCCACAAAGTCTCTTCTCCCCAAATAAAGGCAAAGCTGTAATAAATCATGACTGAGATGATTATCATGTTCTTGTGTCTTAAAAGACACATGTACATATGAAGCAAAGGACAATAATGGGAGGTGTAAGCAGTATAAAGGGAACCTTACCGAACCATTGCCACTAGTCTTCTTATAAATCCTGTAGAAACAACAAACAGTCTTTATATTATAAGCATTGATATAACCTCAATTTAGTCTTTTAAAGGGGATGTGTGTAATTTCTAATGTAAAAAGAAACATTGTTTTTGGCTGAGACACAGCAACATCTATGTATGTCTGAAAAGACGCAGCTCAGCCAATGGCGTGAGTTTTGGCGTGAGTCTGACCAATAGCAGACGGGGAGTGTTTGAGAAACTCTAGTGTTGGCACAAAAATGACACATTTCACCTTTAAATGCATATAATAATAGTGACAAAAAAACAAAATAACGACTTTTCAACAATATAGTGATGGGCCGATTTCAAAACACTGCTTCGGAGCTTTACGAATCGAATCAGTGACTCGGATCTCCTATCAAACGGCTAAACTGCGGAAATAACGTGACTTTGGCACTCGGAGTCACTGATTCGATTCGATTCGCAAAGCTCCGAAGCAGTGTTTTGAAAACGGCCCATCACTATATTGTTGAAAAGTCGTTATTTTGTTTTTTTGTCGCGCAAAAAGTATTCTCGTTGCTTTATAATATTAAGGTAGAACCACCGAACTCACATAGACTGTTTTAAATATGTTTTTAGTACCTTTATGGATCTTGAAAGAGGAAGTGTCATTGCTGTGAATGCAGGCCTCACTGAGCCATCGGATTTAATCAGAATATCTTAATTTGTGTTCCGAAGATGAATGAAGGTCTTACGGGTGTAGAACGACATGAGGGTGAGTAATAAATGACATAATTTTCATTTTTGGGTGAACTAACCCTTTTAAAAAAAACTGTACTCTATTTTAAACAAATATCAATATTTGTTGCTTTTGTATGATATGACTTGTTAGTCTGCATGAGGTGATTAGTCATCTGCATAATGCTAAGCTTTGCACTGTTACTTTTAAACTCTTGTGGTAATCCTGTCAATCCATTTTAAAAGGGATTTCTTATAATCTGGTAATCCACCAGGATTGAAGACCAGAAAGACTTCTACAGTTTTAATACTAGTATTACACAAAGGCTTCTTAATCTAGAGAGGTGTCATAAATTTGAATAAAATATTGAATAGTCTGTAGGATATGGAGAAATTATGATCTTAAATGCTTTTCAATTGTGTGTATGATGTTTTAAATGTCTTTATGCCTCATATTTAAAGTATTTGTAAAATGTTAATATGCACAAACTTACTTTGTCATGGTTATGGAAAGTCAGTTGAAGCTTTCTGAAATGAGAAGTGAAATGGTTAGTGTGTAAAATGTTCCAGCAGAGGGCAGTCGTTTGATTTAGCAACATTTAAAAGAACCAACATCCTGCCCTGAATTGAGCACAGTGTTTGGAAAACCATTCATGTTTATATGTTGTCCTGCTGAGATTTCAATCCACTAGGGCTAATCAGGGAAGAGGAGATTAGCATAACGATAGACTGCTTCATAATCCTCCACAGAAGCCGCACTCAGGATTAGCTCTTATCTGTTTTTAATGCGTTTCTGTAAATGAAGCCAACTATTTCAAACCTGGGAAGAGCCAGCAAAACATCTGTGATATATTTTTAAGATATTGCAATGAAAATTAAATCACTATTTAAAATGTAAAACTGTAGGTCCTTTGGAAATATTTGAATATAAATATTTTAAATAATTTTTTAATTTATTAAAGACCTAAGCAGAGCAGCTCAGCTGTCATGCTCTTGTTTAAAAGTCCGACTATATTTCTAGTGTGTGCATGTTGAGTTAAATTGATTTGTTTGTGTGGTACTAAAGTAATAGGCCTAATTTAAAATTAATATTAAACTTTTTGTCGTACATTCTAGAGAAATTAAACACAATGATCATAATGATCACAGTCTTTTCTCAAGTGCAATCAAGTTGCAAATTCATGTCAGATTTAGATGACTTGCATCGTTCTCATGATCAGTTGTAGATATTCTTGATATAGACGACCTTGTTTCATCAGGTTATGCCAGTTAGCATCAGGATTAGGTGCAGGAATAACTGGAAAGCAAACCACTGACCATAAAAACAACCAATGCTCCTCAGGTCTCTAGTCTACATGTTACCATTTAGTTATCTTTGTATTTAAGCACATATTATGCCACATATCAATCTTTCTAAAGCAAGAATTAGACAAAAAGTGCACACATCCAGCAGACAAAAAACTCAGAGGGTTCTCAACCACAATCTCATATAAAATGAATCCAAATCAGCTGTCTTATGCTCTGTCACTTGCACCTCAAAGTCTATGTGCATTTTTTAAGTGTAATGACAGTACAGATCTGCTTACCTGTGTCCAAGTTCCTGAGGGAGACCTCTGCTTTGTTCTTGATTGTTGCACGTTTGCTTGTGTGTTTCCCAGATCGTCTTATCCGCCTTTATAGTGCAAACTCTCCTCCCTCTCTTTGGCTTACACAGCCCACGTTATAAAATGCTCATTTTGCTCCTAATCCTGTTAGTTCATTAGTCCTCATCTTTTTCTGGTTACAATGTATACAAAAATAAACACAGAATTGGACTTACGGATTAGCTATAGTATGAATGAGAGTGTCAGCCTCAGGGTCATTTGGTTGGACGTCAGAAATGTAATAATACAGTTATATCTCTCATCATAGAGCTCCACCTATGACATAGCATGTGTCTATTTAGGGCATGTACTCACTGTGGCCTCAGTTTCCAAGTCATGAGGCCAGAATAACAATAACAACTGCTCCTACAGCGCTCCTAAAGCTTCATAACATACAGTATTTTCATTTTTAGAAGATGAGCATGAACAGGCATCAAAGTACAACTTCTGCTTTAAACCTTTAAATGGTTCTCTTGGCATTGGTCCTCTAGGGTTTTGAGAGAATGGGGTGGGTGTGAGACTATTTTAGAACATCGGCTTCTTCAAAAGCAATTAGAGGGACATTGTCATTGTACCCTCAGGGGGATTTGTGACTGCGGCATATAGTACAAACAGCTGACTGTCTGTAAGCCAATCAGTACACTACACTCAACATTTCTTTGAGATAATAATCTGAAATTGACAGTGAGAAACGCATTTGATATTTGACAACTGTAATTGTTTTTAGATGGCTTACCAAATAGCAAAGATCAGAAATGTCAAAATGCAACTGCAAAAATGCTCTCTCTCATAAAAAAAACTCCAGCACTACACAATCAGTAATTTTTCACTCCAAAAAAAAATAATTCAATAAATAAAAATATACAATATATATAAAATATGTAAAAAAAAAAATATATATGTAATATACATCTACTATTATATGCTATTTCTTCCATGCCACTAGGTGGCGCTATAGTTGTTTTAAATGGTGTACCTAAAACACAGCTGAAAATATCTGTCACTGTGGTCCCAACTCTTTCCCAAAGGCTTCATTGTTTTGTAATTAAAGTGATGAACACAAACCCATTTGTGAACATATTGTTATTTATGGAAATAGTGACCGATGTAATCCTTTTTCTGAGGATGAAAAAAGAGGATCAGACTGGGACCCGCTTCTTACCACACCTCACACCTGCTGTAACAGATGGTCTAAGGTTATAGGGCTTGTGCCCTCTGTCCGGGTGGCATGTCAAGGTGTTTTTGATTACCATTTAAAAAAAAAAGCTTTTAGAACTAGCTTTGCACACCTAGATTGGGGAATATTTGCCCATTCTTCCTTGCAGAATTGCTCAAGTTCAGTCAAATTTTGTTGTGAGTGGCAATTGACCGCTCTCTTCAAGTACATCCTCAGATTTTCTATGGGATTTAAGTCAGGGCTCTGACTTGGCCACTCATGGACATACACCTTTCTATCCATAAGACATTGAATTGTTCTTTTGCCAGTATGGTTAGGATCATTGTTGTATTGGAAGGTGAATGACCTGCCCATCTTTAGCTGTCTGGCAGAGGGACGCAGGTTTTCCTCAAGAATTTGGATGTACTTGGCAGGATCCATTTTCCCTTCAATCCAGACCAATTGCCTAGCCCCCTGAAGAGAAACACCTCCACAACAATGCTACCACCACCATTCTTCACAGTAAATGGTGTGTTTTGGGTGGTATGCTGTGTTTGCCAAACATAGCACTTGGAGTTCAGTTCAAAAAGGTCAGTTTTGGTCTCATCAGACCTGATGGCATCAGAGACTTCAAGGTGTGTTTTTGCATAGCACAAATAAGACAGTAAAGGCTTCTTTCTTGCCACCCTGCCACACAAGCCAGCTTTGTTTAAAGCTTGTGAGATAGTTGTCACATGCACAGACTGACCAGTCCCAGCCATAATGCCTCCTTCAGAGTTGCTTTTGGCCTCTTGGTAGCTTCTCTGATCAATGTCCTCCCCTGGCTCGGTCATCCAGTTTGGACGAACGGCCTGATCTAGGCAATGTGTGATGCTCTGAACAGAACTCAGAGGGATAGCTAAAGCCTTTGAAATGTTTTTGTAGCCTTCTCCCAACTTGTGCCTTTCTACAACTTTGCCTTTTGAAAGCACTTTCCCAACCATGGTGAATTCTTTGCAGAACATGCACTATGAACGGTGGAATCTTCAAGAAACAGTTGGTTTTATTCAGAAGTAATCAAAACCACTACAGTTGATGTCAGGTGGGGCAATTAGCCTGGTGTTTCTGGAAGTTGATCGGTTGCACCTGAGCAAGTTTATAATGATATAGGCCTACTCTAAGGGTACGCTTATACGACAACAATGTACTAAAAATGGAAAAGTTTTTTCTTTGTACAGATGACAACGTTATCAAAACTATCCCCGTTCACACAGATCCGTGAAAATAACTAAAAACGCTGTATTATGTATACCAGACAAGTAGTTGATGTCACTTTGAAAGTAAGACTACGCGCCTACGCATATACGCATTCTTTTACAGAGCGCTCGCCTCGCGTATGGCTATCCAGATTATTTTACAGTTTACTGCACTTTGATATTCTTCTCGTTAGAAATAGTGGCTAATAAATCTTAAGTCTTCCACATTCACAGAAAACGCCTTATTTCCACGTTGAAAAATAAGGTGGATAGACTAAACATGTAATACGCATGTGCATGACGTCACTGTTTTCACAGATTCGCGTTTTTGCACTTTACACTGAGATGATATTGGTCTCGTTTTCAAAAACTTCAACTTTGAAACCCATTTTCAAAAGTTTGCATTTTCAGGCCACTAAAACGCTGTTGTCATATAAATGAACGGCCAAAACGCATACAATTTTTTTGTTGAAAACAGTGTCATGTAAACAGCCTCTAAGGGGCTCATATGATCACTTTACCAAACCAGGTATTTCACTAATTAATTTTTTATAATCCTCTGGAATGTTTTAAAATGTTATTTTCACTTTGATGATGAGGGTTATAATGTGTACATACAGCACAAAAAAAAAAAAAAGTTAGACTTAATTTTTTATTTTATTTTCCAGGGTGTCATGTGACAAAAGGAATCAGAGCTAACCCTAATAGAAACTGTTCTGCACATGTGAGAAAAAAAAAAGGAAGAAAACAAACAAACAAAAAAAAACAGATGCTGACTTTGATAGTTTTTGTGTACAACAGGGCACCAGTTAGTGTGATCTCCTTAAACACAGCTGCTTGTGTCGCTAACCCTGCTGGCCTGAACAGGCAGATCTTGACTGAGAGGTCACAAGCACCAAGCACTTCCCATTCACTACTACACTTTCCAAAACATTTGTTTCACATCAACATAAGCACATTAGGTTCTGAAACACTTCACTTCAAGTATAAGCTGTTTTTAATAGACTTACTGACTATACTTCAACTGGATATATATATTTTCAAAATTCAGTATGATGTTACTTTCAAAACCATTTTAGAAAGACTTTACATAGGAAAAGGGTGCATATATTACTTTTTAGTTTATTTTTTGTAAAATTGTTTACTGGGGCTTTCATATGTTTTTTTGGTACAGACTAATTTTTATTCAAAACAGGTGGTCTATGACAACACATGACTTTGCTATCTCCAAGCCACAAATATTTATCACTAAGGTTCACATCTCAACCAAATTTCCTAACCAAATTCAGTTTTCAACTAAGAACTATAAACATCTTGGTTTCATTTCCTGTAGTCACAAACACTCACTCCCCATATGACTAATATAATTTATCTGAAGACTACAGACATGCAACCTTTATTTAAAACTCAAGAAAAAATCATGTTTGATTCGAGAAAATGTAAGATGATTTTAGAGGGTGGGTTTTTTAAATAAAAAAGAACAAAGTGGTTTATCTTTAAAGGACCGCTTGTTAATGCTCATGTGCTTGGCTTGTACACATAATCCTCTTTCCTAATGTCTTAGACGTTTTCTTATCTCCTCACAGTGTAAGACAGAGAAAAGACACAAACACTGTTTTGGATACCCAAAACTAGAAAACTGTCTCTTGAGTTTCTCTCAAAATAATACTCACTACTTACTTTTTAAAGCTCAGGTTGAAACTAGACTACTAGGCTTACTGTATATTGTACTACTATTTTCATTAGGGTTTTCAAATTAGACAGCAATTTAAATAGCCATACATTTCTATTTAAACACCAGGGATCTATCTTTAGAGAGAGCAAATCCTCTTCCATCACCTGTTTGTTTCTCATAATACTTTAGAATAAGCAGGTAATGCTCTTTGCTAGTCTGATCTTTGCTAGTCTTAATGGCTCACACTGAATTAGCGGCCAATGCAGTGAAAAATTAATGTGATTAAAATTAAGCTCGAGCTCTGCTTGTGCTAGGATTGGGGAGTTTTAGTGTGCGGTTTGGGTCATGATCCATCTAAATAATGCAAGTTTGCCAAGAAAAACTCTGGAAACAGTTCTTTGCCCGTGTTCGGTGCTAACAAAGGCCAATTTTCCCTCAGGTGAACTTTCCCTCAAGAAACAGATTCAGTGATTTTATGAAATGCTAAACGCTAAGAGCATGTCTTAGATGGCTTAGCCTTGGTTAGAGATGGACAGTAATCCATTGTGTGTTTTGTAAACATGACCCAGGGGGTAATTGGATGGAATGTACCTTCAGAAAAGAACACAGAAAACCGACAGGTCCAACTACATGACCCTCAGTTATATATGTCCATGATCAAATATCTAATGTATTTTGGATCACAGACAGATATTAATATTGGTGTACACTAAAAAGATGACTGCTTCATAAGTTTTTAATTAGTCTTTTTTATTTTAAAATATAAAAAAATTCTTCAAACAAGATAATTTTACTTGCAGCAACATAAGATATTAAGACTTGTTTTCAGACAATGTATCTTTAATACAAGCATACTTAGTGTTACTGTATTGGCAGATTTCTTCACTTCTTTTAAGTATAAGCAAGTAAAAAAGTGATTTTTTTTTTTTTTGCTGGTGCAGCAAGACAAACTATACTTTTTGTAGGTAGTGAAAACAAGTCTTGAAGTTTTATGTAAAGTAAGTTTATTTAGCTTTAATAGTTTTTCGATATTATAACAGGAAAAATCAGATAAAAGTACTCATTTATTTGTTTTGCCTCGTGAATGGGCCTATAAGCACTGACATAGGGCATGCAAAATATTCACAGTGAAGTTAACATGAATTCAAAATGACCCGGTTTACTTTCTTGCACATTCAAATGCACTTTCCACAGTTGTCTTAATATGAACTGTTTTGGGATGTGGTTGCGGGTACTGTGCATAATTTTACTCATTCCTGCAGATTTTGCAGTCACACCAAATGTATATAAGTGTATACTGTATGTAAGTGGTGCGCACATAACGCCGCCTCTCAAACAGCTTGCGAGTACCAAACTGAGTTCTTTTTTCTTGGCTTATTGCAAATAAATGGTCAGATACACACAATGTCAAAATGCCCGTCTTGGCGAGTATTCAGGTAAACACAATCAGTTTTGGAATGTAAACAGTTGAGAAAAGAATCGCATGTTGTGTAACAGTATATTGGATCCGTACATAAACTCTTAAAGTGACAGCAGCCTAATATTCCTGCTGCTGTCTGTTGTGTTAATCAAAGAACAAAAGAGCTTTTGACTGAATAACTTTTGTAACTTTAATTGTAAGCATTAATCTGTATTTAATTTTTACAATGAAGTATATCCAGTGTTATTTCACATTTTATTACTTTCATTTCTGTAGTATTTCTTACACGAATACTACTGTTAGACCCACCCAAAAAACTTAAAAGCCATGTTTATGTAATTTGTCCCTTTATTATATGTTTGTGTGTGTCTTAGTGGTGGGCAGTCTGGACCATGCCAGGGTTCATTTTTTTTTGTCCCAGTCCAGCCCTGTGGTCATCCCTACATCAAAGGCAAGGTATAAATACAATATCTCATCATAATCTTTAATCAAATTGCAATAAATTGCTCATCCTCTGAAGTGCCTTTTCTTTTTCTGCTGACATCATGTACTAGGCTATTTGATAATGTTATCCCTAAACGAACAGCCATTTAGAAAACGTTGTACAAACTCAATGCATTCAATGGCTCCATTGTGGTACATAACACTTTTCACTATCCAATCCATTTGCAATTAATAAAATCTTTACATTATGAAACTACAGCAGGCTTTTCAGGCTTACATATTCTTGGGGATAAAAATAAAGATTATTTACATTCCATGATCATTTGTCTGCATCAGTGCTTCACAACGGAGGTGTTGTTGGCACTCTAACTGCTGGTACCTCTGAATACTCCTACATCTTCAGTAACCTGTACCCTCGTAAGACCTTGTGTGGTCTATTGCCACAACACTGAACAGACAACACGGATGAAGGGTGCGGTAGAAACTTCTTGGGACTGCTTTACTTCCTTCATAGCTACTTAATAGTGGAAAAACAATGACTTTTTTATAGCCCACTCACAACAAATAGAGATTTGGGGGTGGAGTGCTCTATTTGTGTGTGGTTGAGAGGTTTTCAGACTGTTTTTTGCTGAAAAGTGAGGGATGGTGTTAGTCAAGCAGCTGGAAACAGAAAGAGCAGAGAAAAAGAGGGCAGGAGGAGGAGAAGAACAAAACGAGACGCAGAGAAAGGGGGATGATCGTATCCATATGGTGGAGCTTGTGTTCTTCACTTCCTGGATAGAGAGAGGGAGACGAAGAGAGAGGCTGGAGGAAGAGAGAGAGCTGGAAAGCCAACAAGGAGTGAGAGAAAAACAACTGGAAGCATAGCACAGTAACCTAGATCATCTCAAGCTGTGAGCATGACCGGGAGAGAACTGTAGAGACCGATTCAAAGCATGTGACCTTGATTTAGTTACAATGTGATTGTGACGGGATGTTTATTTCTGAAGATCACTGGAAGGGATAGAAAGACAGAATGAGAGAGACTGAAAGTTCCTAAAGTGCTGCGTTCAGGTTCATGCACCACCGATGACGTGAGGTCACTTAGAGGAATTCAGGTTAGTGTTTTCATTTTTTCTGCTCTTTCTTCCTCCCCTGCCATCTGGAGCTGTGAAGCACTTCCTTCCATTTGCAGAGGGTCTGATTTTACGTCAATGTGACGACCCTCATGTGGTTTTCCCTTCACAATCATTTTTGCGCATGGAGTCCAGGTCTGGGTCTTACCCTAAAGCTTGATGGCCAACCTCTGGGTGTAGTTAACTGTCCTTAACAGGAGTTTGCAGACATCAGCTGAAGTTCTCAGAGGGGTGTTGCCTTGACCTTATAAGGCGAAACCAACCGAGTGGAAAAGTATTTGAATTTGTGGTGGTACTACTCCACTGCCTTTTCATGTCTACATGATCTGGAGCTGGTGCTTTTCTTCACTTTTGGTTCCTCTTCTTGGAAGCATTTGCACAGACGATGTTCACTGCCAGACAATAGGGAGCTTTTGTCAGCGGGTGGGCAGCATGTGTATGGGCGCTCTGTCATGAGCTCTCACAAGTGGAGTCAGAACAACTCGCAAGAGGAGGAGGCCGGTCCTGAATCTGCCCTCTGGCCAAATACGCATCCTGCTCATGGGAGGGCAAATGTATTAGACAGTATAAACAAGAAGGCTTTTTGAGGCTGTAACGCTGCTGGATCTGACTTTGCATGCTCAGTTTCTGACAGAGAGGGGATGACAGTGTGGACCTCTGATTTTAGCTTCACTGGAGATCAACAGCAACAGCATGAGATCTTTCATCTAACTTGTATTCAACCGCTCAGATCCACACCTGTTTTTTGGAAATTAGACTCTGCTAGGACACTTTTGAAAGCACCATGTCAGCAGCGGCATGGTACCATCGGGACATCAGCCGCGTGCAAGCCGAAGAGCTGCTGGCCCATGCTGGGAGAGATGGCAGCTTCTTGGTGAGGGACAGCGAATCTGTGCCTGGAGCCTATGCCTTGTGTCTGCTGTAAGTACAACACCTTAAAAGGTGCTCTATGTAAGTTTTTGACTGTACTAAAGCATAAAAATACCATAATATGTTTGCAGATATTTATTAAACATGCTCAGTTCACATACTCGTTTCTCTGACAACCATTGCTACAGCCAGTTATTTTACTTTGAAATTTGCGCTCCGTGTCGGAATTTCTGCTTTTGAATTTCGCCACCCCGTGTTGCCAGTTGACGGAAAACACATGCAGCAAATTGCAGCCATGGAAGCCAGCGAACAAACTGGGTCAGAGGTCGCAGATTCTACCCGACCTAAAAAGACTCAGCATCCATCTAAAAATCTCTATGAACGGGAGCATATTAAAACGCGATATCAACTCATCATAAATCAATAAATTAACTAATTGTCTTACAGTGTGCAAGTCTCCTCGCCTTCCAATGTCGCTGAGCTTGCTCCTGTTGCGTGTCTTCAAACTGGCAACCCGCGAGAGCGTCGAGTCTGAGGAGTTAAAATTTGAGTTAATACAATGAAGGCAATTGGTTTAATTAACAGAAACTCAAAATATTATGTTATCTGAACCACATTAATTATTGAAGTTGATTTGACAAAAGAAAAAATGTTGTGATAACAAATCATGAATATAATTTTTTACAGTGCACAGACTATGATTCAGCCCAGTCGGAGGTTAGCAGACATGCTTGATATTTTGAGCTGATTTTAGAGCTGATTGTCACGCGTTTCCTAGCAATTTGATGAATTTACCCAGAATGAGTTTGGCACCACACCCAATTGTCTATCTGAAACACTTCCGGGTGATGCACACTGACATTTCCACATAAATCGCAATAGTTACCTGGTAATTTTAAGAAGTCAATGGGCTATTGTAGCCCTTTTCTACAGTCTGTGCTTGTGAGATGTCTTTTACAACCATGTGTCTGCCTTCCCCATCAGGTTTCAGCAGATCTTTGGCAAGACTGTGACTAGGGCTTTCAGATAGTTTAGTGCTGTCTATCTCAACGCATATGAGCTCCAGGAGACGAGACTCAGTCTACAGCAGCCCCTTTAGCCCCACTTGGTCAACTTTGTTCAGGCCTCAGTTTTCCTCCTGTCTCTGGCCCCTGTAGGAGGGAACAGGCTCCAGTGACCGCACTGCTCTTTCTCCATTGCGGCCCACAGCCAGACACATTCCTGAAGGCTGAGCCCTCCAGCTTCAACTGCTCTCCCTACTTTCTTTCTTTCATTCTCTCTCATTTATTCTCCTTTTTGCTCATTGTCTGGCTCTGGCTGTTTTTTTCCCCTTGCTCTCTACCTCATCTCTTCTCCCTGAAACAGTTCACATGCAAAACATCTACTCACATCTCACTTCCTCTCTGTGCTTTCTTCTCTTGTTTTAGATTACCTGGAAACAATGAGCTTTCTAATTGTGTCTTCATTGGGCTCAGAGAATGTGTGTCAGGTTCTGTGGCCAAATGCAAATGTGCACAAATTCTGGTTTATCTAACCTCTGATGGGGACAGAAATATAATCTTGTATGTTATGACACATACTGATGACCTCAGTGACCACATTAACAGGCTTAATTTTATTTTACTGTGGTCTTCCATGGTATTAATGAGGTTTTACCCTACTTTCAGAATTTATAATCCTGTACAATGGTGACCATGGAAAACATAAATGTCCAATGAACACACTTTGTTTCATTAAGCCACACAATGACCCATTTATGTGTACCACACTATTTGTACCGTAGCTGAATTTCCATCAGTAAAAGATGACCTGTCACTGAAAATGTTGATTTAAAGCTGATGAACTTTCTATATGGTGATATAGAACAGTTTACATATTTCTTTGATATTTCTGAGAGAGGTTTACTGAAGATAAGAGCTTAAGAACATAAAAGAGAAGTTGATGAAGAAGTGCTTTAAAGGGATAGTTCACCCGAAAATTTTAATTTTGTCATCATTTACTCATCCTCATGTCATTTCAAACCCGTATGATTTTCTTCTTCTGTGGAACTCAAAAGAACAGTTTTGGTTGCCTTTGTCTTCCATTGTATGGACAAAAAAACAAAACTCTGACATTTCTCAAAATATCTTCTTTTGTGTTCCACAAAAGGTTTGGAATGACATGAGGGTGAGTAAATGACAAGACTTTTCTTTTTTTGTGTGTGTGTGAAGTATCCCTATTTATGTGGCCACGGATGAATAATTGCAGAAAATATTATCCTTAGTTTTATTTTTCAACTCTGCAGAAGATGTTTTAAGGGTTAGTTCACCCCTCAAAATGACAATTCTGTCATCATTTACTCACCCTCAGGTTGTTCCAAACATGTATGACTCTAATTCTTCCACTAAACACAAATTGAGAAATTTGAGTTGCTCTCTTCTGTACAAGCTGTCGAAAAAGCACTATAAATGTGGTCCATAGTACTTGTGCACTAATTTTCAAGTCTTATGAATCCATATGATAGCTTTGTGTGACAAACATACTGTAGTTGTTAAACACTGAAAATCTAGCTTGACAGTCATGATTACCATTCACTTTCATTGTATGAAGCATCCTGCCTGATGTTTCCTTTTGGAAGAAGACAGTCACTACATTTTGATAGACATCGCAGAATGTTCATTTTTGGGTAAACTATGGCTTACAGAATATTTATTTTACTTTATTGTCTTTGATTCAACAGTCTGTCTGTTTTGTACATAGGTTCCAGCGACATGTTCATACATACCGAATCCTCCCTGATGCAGATGGATTATTGGCTGTGCAGGTGAGAATATCCTGTTAGACGTTTAATGAATCTTCAGTTTCAAATGCAAATTACTTGACATTCATTGTTACTTTCACTTCTTAAAAAAGAAGAAAAAAAAAAAAAGCAGTCTTGTCTGCTGTCTGAAGCAAGCAGCTGTGAGGTTTCAAAATGACCTCAGTGGCACTTGCTGTCAGTAAAATGTTTCACACAGATTCCTGCACCCACGCTTCAGATCCAGTGGGGAATGACTGGAATGGGTTTGTCTGTCTGTGTGGAGATTACAATATGTGTGACATAATTGTTTCTGGACATGCAGCAGTGCTAGATGCATTGTGGGTCTTTTTTACTAATTCATATAGAAACACTCTTCCAAAAGGGTTTGTATTTTTAAAGGTGACTTTAAAATGGCTGTTTCCTATCTAAAGCACAGAATTAATATAATAACACATATAAAGTCAAGTGTTGCTTTCTATTGTAAAACAGAGTCATTTTTTGAATATTCTCCCCTTCCCAGTGTCTGATTTCTTTTAATCGCTTTTCAAGAGCTGCACTCTGGGAAGGAAAACATGCTGCTATACAGAGATTTTAGGGGAAATAATTGAATGTTTTTGCCAAAATGGTTTCATCGACCATACTTTGAAAACACAAGCTTCTAAAAAAAGCCATTCAAAGAGCGGGTTATTTTATTTGTCATGATGCCTGATGGTTTAAGTATGTGTGTGTGTGCCCTTGTTTGCACAGTGGGAAGCTGGCTAGTGGCTGTTTGTGGTATGTAGAGTTTGGCAGACGCTAGAATGAGGGCATCATAATGTAATTGTATCTTTGGTCCATAAAGCGGAAAAACTGAAATGTTTTGGGAGTTACCCTACCTAGACCAACTTCTTGTTGTGGCAAACCTAGCAGTTCTGCATTTTCTGCCTTCCTTTTTTAGTTTAATCAGGAGATAGAGTCTCAAATTATGTTTTGCCGTGCACGTTTAATAGGTCTGTCAGAATTCCAAATATTTGTAGTTTAATAAAAGGGTAGTAAATTCTGAAATATAAATCAAAAATGAAAAAAGGTTGAAAACATTTTAAAAAGTTTACACAATTTGTAACAAATATTTTCGTGCTTTTGATGGTATGATTTTTCTTATTAATCTTTAAATACACCAATGTTCCCTTTCCAACCTCCCTTAGAATCGTGAAATTTTGTAATTCAAATCCTTATGCTGTATATTTGATCTGTGAATCTGTTTGCCTTTATGTGTTGGGTTGTGTGTGTTTTTGTTTCAGGCCACGCAGGGAGTGCAGGTGAATTGTTTCCGTACTCTTGGTGATTTAGTTTTGGGGTATCAAAACCCACGCAAAGGTCTGGTGGCCCCTTTGCTTTACCCTGTTATGCGTGAATCAGAGCCCAACGATGAGAGCTCAGGTAAGAGGGGACAGAAAGCATAGTGGACAAATAACAGAATCGCTTAATAAATATATGTTTGATTAGAAGTGCTTCAGTTCATTGAGTGCACATCTTCCTACTTTAGCATTTGGGTAAATGATTAGGTGAATTAATTTTCATTTTTGTGTGAAATGCTTTAACAACACTCACTGCCTTGTGCTGTGATGAAAGGACATTTTAGTATGAATTATTTCAGAGACATTTAGTATACCATTATTAATTGATTACAATGATAAAACTTTGCTGTAAATATTTTTCTTTAATTATATTGTCAAACGAACAACCAACAACAATCCCTCACTTTCATACCTGTCATGGCACTGCTATGAATAAGATCTATTGTGAACTCAGTAAAATTTCAGCTCTGATTTATTCACAATCTAATTCAAATCGCGAGTTCGAGGCTGCTTTGTAAATCTTTTTTGATAGGTTAATTAAAAAGAAGCTGTCGCTTGTTTGCGAACCGGAAATCATGACTTACGCTGTGTTTGTTGTTGTTGCAGAAAATACTGTTGATGCGCGGATGATATTTGATGAAACTGACTGACATACAAAGTTTTATCGTCTAGATTTAAACTTACTGTCAAACATTTTTATTTTTTGTCGCATTTGCGACCATTTCATCTGTAGCCCTGTTAAAGGTGCTATATGTAAGATTTTTGCAGTAAAATATCCATAAACCACTAGGCCAGTGTTATATATTTTGTTCACTTGAGTACTTACAATATCCCAAATGTTTCCAACTATTTGTAAATCATGAGAAAATTGCAATTTTAACCAAGGCTCCGGGACATGTGAGGAGTCGCCTGTCAATTGCGTCATACCTGCGTTACCCTCGATTTCCGGTTTTATTTTGTAAAAACCATGGAAACACCAAAGACGCTTAAATATATTACATGTTTTAATAGAAAAGGGAACAACTGTTTGGTTACGTTTATAGACAGAAAAGTAATTATTGTTATATAGCTCAACACGTTTAGTCTTATTGTTTAAGTCTAATTTTCTTTGTTTTTTTGCGAGTAGTCTACCATGCTTTAGCATAAACAAGTGTCTCACAGCAGCCACAGAGTGAACGCACAGAGTAAGATTACAACATCATTTTCAACACTCTCAAATGTATCTAATATGATAAACAGAGCTGCGTTACCTCATACCTACGCCTTTGTTTTGAATAGGCATCTAGCGACCTCTAGCGGACAGAAATCCTACATATTGCACCATATTGCACAAAGTGTATATTAAAGGGATAGTTCACAAGAACTAAAAAAAGAAAATTTTGTCATTACTTACTCACCCTAAAGTTATTCCAAACCTGTATGAGTTTTACTCTTCTGTTTAACACAAAATAAAACATTTTAAAGTATGTTGGTAACCAGACAGTTGATGGCACCCATTGACTTCCATAGTAGGAGAAAAAAAAATACTATGGAAGTCAGTGGGTGCCATTAACTGTCTTGTTACCAAAATTCTGTAAAATATCTTGTTTTGTGTTCAACAGAAGAATGAAACAACTTCAGGGTGAGTAAATCATGACAGAATTTTAATTTTTGGGTGAACTATCTCTTTAAATTTGTGTGAGGCCGCTGTGACACAGTTCTACCCAGAGGCACAACATTCAAATTTTTAAGCTTACATACAGATGTCTTCTCATTGAAGATGGTGATGATGAGAAGCCAGGTTCAACATTTGCCACCCCTCCACCACGTGCAATGTCCCCTACAAGCCACCCTTTACCTTCCAGTTCAGCAGCCCCTCATTTACTGCTGCAGAGGCTTCAGGAGGTCAGCCCAAATAGGTACATTCATTCACACATGACCTATGGATCAATATCAAACTTTTGCATCACATCATATAACACTGTCTGTGCTTCTATATAAATGTGTAAAAACACTATCGCCATTTACAGCTCACTGTACCAATGTTTACCTCTGCAGTTTAGGCTGTGAGATCGTCACATTACTAGATGAGTATCTGCATGGTAATGTGTGTAAAGACCTGGAGAACGTGAAAGGGGGCGCGTCAGGACTGCAACACTTTCAGTGTATCCTCAGCCACGCATGTGTCAGTCTGCACAGGTGCCGTTTCTCTAACATCACGTCCTTTCATGCACTGTGGCAATTATTTGAAAGAAGAACATTTGAATAATGACTGTTACATGTCCTGGCAAAAAGTTATCCCTGATTTGTTTATCACAGTGAGATTGACCAGACACTGACTAGTTTGGAGACTTTGGCGAAAGTGTTTGATCATCCAAGCGGCCATCATAATTTCCCCAAAATACAGGTACATCCCTTTGTGGTTTTACACCAACATAAGGCTATTAAGCTGCTATTTTCAGTCAACCCTGTCTTTAGTTTAATACATTTGCTTTACATGTAACAGTATTATAAAGGACTAAACGCTGTGTGGCTGAAATAGGGAACCAGAACAACAGATTCAGGGTTTTGTTATGTTCAAATCGTTACTTTTGTAAGTGATCTGAGTGGGTGAAAAAAATCCCTTAGACCAGTGGTTCTTGACATTTTTAATCGAAGGCCCATCATTGTCTAACACAATATTAAATTTTCATTGATATTCAGTCAGTATTAATTAATTCCTCTGCTATTTACGTTGTAATTATGATAAAGTTGCTTGTTTTCAAACTTTTTATAATAACAGAAACTAGGAGTGTTGATATATTAATTAACCACAATTCATTTTGTGTTTTGAGGAAATACTATAGTTTATAGTTCAGTTTACTGCACATCTTGATTGTTTTTAGCATTTCAATAAAGTTATAAAATACTGATAAATGTTAACCAATTGTGTTATTATTAATATATACATTTAAAGTCCCCCTGTAGTCAATAATTTTATCCCTTAAGACTCATCTTTGATCACCAAAATGACACATTTAAACATTTTTTCTTGTGAAAAAAAAAAATCTTTATGCTTTAAAATAGCTTGAATATAACTCTACACCCTTGCTTCATTTATTATACGTGAATCTATGAATATGCTAATTAGTCCCGCCTCCACTCACTCGCATGAGCTCAGAGATCCACTCGGTCAGCTTACTGAGGTAAGCGCTGCACAATGGTATCGCTCTTTACAACATCAGACACATAACGGTAATTAATAGCCTTTTGCTTGACTACATTACCAAACAGCTGCTAATAATATGTTGCTAATGTTACACAAACCATGTTCCTGTTCGCGATACAGACAGCTGTCTTCTAAAAATCCTTAGAAACATCAGTGGAGTGATGAACTATAGCCTATAGTTCATCATAACATCGTTATATACATCATACACCCGCCATATTGCTAAAACTATGCGATTTTTCATATCAACAGAAAAATATACCAGGATAACCTGGCTTCTTGAGACATAGTTCATAGTTAATGATATGCTTAAGCCTGCCGGCACATTGACATGATTGGTTACAAGGTAGTTTGTGACATCACAAACACGAGCGATTTCAAACCGCCTTTCAATCACTGCAGTTTTAAATAGAAAATACTCAGCAATGGTGTTAACTTATGAATTTGCACATGGTTTGTCTTAAAAGCATATTAAAAACACCACACAGACATAAAAACAACATTAAACTTTAAGTCATCCTGCAGCCCCCTTGGACATTTTCTGAGGCCCCCTAGTGGGCTTCGGCTCCCTGGTTGAGAACCTTAGCACACCTTAGCAACAGCATAGCAGCACCATACACAAACCACAGTACCCTAGAATTGTGTAGGTGACTTCTGCATGAGCTAGCAGAGCAAAGACAACAGTGTTTTCCAGGAAGCAAGTTTTGGGACTAAGTAATGCTCTGCTTCTCCACCTTTTCCTCACACATTCCTGTTTTCTCATTAACTCTCTCTTTATTAGAATACAGGGAAGAGCCCTGAAGAAAACATGGATAATCTGCTTCAGAAGCTCACGACCCTCTGTAACCTGTTGTCTTCTCTGGAGAAGAGGGTAGAGACACACACAAAACACATCCTTTTGCATTTCTGTTTGTAATAATGATAACAATAGCATGTCCTTTTCAGGTTCTCAAAGCTTTACAAGAAGCTGTGTCCAATCACAACTTATCTTTGCAACCAGCCACTCCTCCTGAGACAGTTACAGCTACCAAAAAGCATGCCAGACCCAATCCTGTCCACAGCTTTCAGGTAGCACAATGTCTATCATCTTCCTCAAAGTACTAATATTTTAATTATAAAAAAGTGTTTGCATTTATTTATGTGCATTCATGTGTTTGAATGTCAAGGTCAAGGTGGTCAGGTATGGCAGGCAAACAGTATCGGTAGACATAGATGCAGGAGTGCTGCTATTTGACAAGAAGTCTGTCTCATTTGGTGTGGAGACTGTCACACACGACAGGAGTGAGTTTACCTTACCTTCAAAACATGACACTTTAGTCTCCATTATTATAATGCAAAGCTAGTAAATGCCATCTAATGCTTTTGTTTTAGTCGTGCAGTTGGTAAAGTTTCAGAGAGGCCCAGCCAAACTGAAGATGGTCGTTGACAGTCATCACAACCCACCAAGAGAGCTGGTGTTTGAGAGCATGAAGGTAAGGGGAAAAGTCTTGAATTGTCTTACCTTAAATGACCTCAATCTAAAGTACTGATGTGTCTTTCCTAGAAACGTGAAGCCTTCTGTCGGCTGCTGCAGCTTATGAAGGCTGCTCACTCCCAGCAGTCTGAGCTTGATGTCATCTCTGTGTTTGTGGGCACCTGGAATATGGGTATCAATATACAATTAGTCATAAAAGATGTTATGGCCTCAACAACTACACCAAAATATTTTACTGTTGCATCTGTATTTTGCCTGCAGGGGACACTCCACCACCTGCTTCACTGCAGACTTGGGTTACTTGCTGTGGTCTGGGTCTCACCCCAGATGAGTCCATTGCCTCTCTGCCTCATGATATCTATGCAGTGGGCACTCAGGACAACCCGCAGAGTGAGAAAGAGTGGGTTGAACACATCAGAGCCACGCTTCGGAGCGCAACCAATATCGACTTCAAACAGGTCTAACATTATAAAAATCAAAATCTTCAAAAACCAGAACTCTGTTTCTTCTTCTTAAGTGATCATGTATCTCTATTAATCATTTAACATTTGAGTGGGTTATAAAGGTTAGAGGAGATTGTGTGTGTGTTTTGTGTTTCTCCTGTAGGTGGCAGTACAGTCCCTATGGAATATCAGACTGGCTGTGTTTGTGAAACCAGAGCATGAAGGACGCATCAGTCAAGTAAACACCGCAAGTGTAAAAACTGGCCTGGGAAACACGCTTGGTACAAATCTTTATCAATCAAACAAACAAACACACTCAGTAACTTACTAACTCTCCTTTCCCCCTCTTTTCTCACCTCCTTTATATCCTATGTCTTGTAGCCAAGAAAAACAAACCAAGTGATAAATAAATCATCATCTTATTATTATTATTTACCCTAGATTCATTTGTTTTGTCTTGGTGGTTACAGGAAATAAGGGAGCAGTAGGAGTTTCACTTCTCTTTAATGGCACATCAATGGGCTTTGTGAACTGCCATCTGACTTCTGGTAGTGATAAAGCACTCAGGTATTCACACACATATATTTATGGCAGCGGCTAAATAGTGTGAATAGCAACTACATTCTACTTACACTAAGTAAAAATAGCATAGGCCTATTGTCTTAGCGATAGCTGCTTTTTACACTTTAAATAGCTGTAGATTCTATTTACAGTATGTAAAAATAACATTTTCTTTGCAATAAGTTTAAAATGTAGTTAGATGCTATTTATACTTCTAAAATAGTGGCAGATATTATTTGCACCTGATTGTTGATGTAGGCTACATTAAACGGTAGGCTATGCAATAATAACATAGAGAGTAAATGATTATATTTATTAAAATTATTAAATGGATGTCGCCTTATTGGGACAATAAAGCCTACCCCTACCCATAACCGATAAACACTTTATTATTAAACACAAGTTAGACAACTTATTTGCACTTTTTGAATATTTTCCTAATTTTTATTGAAAAAAAAAAAAGCCTTTCAGATCTGATATGTGATGGGAAAAGGGAGTAGAGCGAGTTCGGTAAAAGGCGGATTTGAACTCGGGTTGATTTCACCTTAGAAGTATACTAATAGCACACTCGAATAAACTTATTTTTTGTAAGTGGAAACATGCACCTCGTTGCTAGGAGACACAAACAACAAATTAAAACAATATTCTAAAATCAGCTCAAACTATTACACGTTACTATAACCTGAATTCAAAAGTTTGGGCTCAGTTTGATTTTTTTAAAAGAAAAGAATACTTTTATTCAGCAAGGACGCATTAAGTGACAGTAAAGACTTACACTGTTACTAAAGATTTCCATTTGAAATAAATGCTGCTCTTTTGAACTTTCTGTTCATCAAAGAATCCTAAAAAATGTTTTAAACATTGATAATAATAATAATAAAGTGTTTTCAAGTGCCAAATCAGCACATTAGAACAACTTCTGAAGGATCATCTGATACTGAAGAGTTTTTTTTTAACAATATTACTGTTTTATTGTCATTTTGATCAAATGAATTTAGCCTTGGTAAGCATAAGAAAACGCTACTGGCGCCAAGCTTTTGAACGATAGTGTAAGTGATAGTGTCTGTTTTGCATCGTTCCTCTTTCTTTTCTTAGGAGGAACCACAACTTCCAAGACATCCTCAGACTTTTGTCTCTTGGAGAAAAGCAGCTCAGCACTTTCGACATTAGCCTTCGTTTCAATCATCTCTTTTGGTGTGGAGACCTCAACTACCGCCTGGACCTGGATGCACTGGTTACACAGCTTACATCTGCTTTATTTCTGTGTAGATATTAGTCATTCCAGCTTTACTTGTTCCTGCTCACTGCTGTTTATTAACTGTGATCTATAGCCATTTAAACATTGCTCCAAGGAGACCCCATTAAGCACATTGAATCATCTTAGTTGTTCTGTAAATCCTTGTGCTCACTTATATCATACATTGAAGGTCAGCTGTCCCTGACCAAGGCCTCTCTTTTGCAGGACATATTGAAGCATGTTTCAAAGCGAGAATTCGAGGAGCTGATGTGTGCAGACCAATTGACCAGAGAGCGGCACAGAAGAAAAGCCTTTTTTAACTTTAGTAAGAACAGAAGCTGCTCTTCCACTCCCACGGACATCATACACACATGAAATCAATAGATGAGGTTATGCAGCAACATGTGGGCCAAAAAATAACATTAACAGACATTTCATTTTTATTCTTGCTCTCTCTTTTAAGAGGAGGAGAAGATTTTGTTTCCACCCACCTATCGATATGAACGTGGTTCTAGAGATTGTTATCTATGGCAGAAATACAAGTCCAGTGGGGTAAGACTTTCTCTTTCATTTATCCTGTCCCTTCTGTCAGCTTTTGTTGTTATTGAAATGACTTCCTATTTACACTCTAAATGGCCTATGAATCAAAATAGCTGTTATGACTGGGATAATCTTGTGTGACAACATAGAAGATTACAATTTCTAAACTTTCTTTATTAAAACTATATAAACTTTCTTTAGGTGCAAGTTAATGGGCCCTCATGGTGTGACAGAGTTCTGTGGAAGTCCTACCCAGAGTCTCACATAACCTGTACCTCATATGGTATATATTTTTTTACTTCTTTCACTTCTTATTCTCATAAGTGTTTGTCAAATCATATAAAAACAGGAATAATGTAGCAGCTATAATGTTTGCAATAGTTTAGAGCATTACAGTGTCTTAATAATACTCAAAGTGGCTAGACAAACTCCTTTGTTGGTTTGCACTTTAGCTTGAGGAAAAAAACTAAAACACTGGACTGCTATTTTTGTAGCATTTTGAAATGAGATGTGTGTAACTACACTGCACAGCAGAGGTTTCCTTTGGGTATGATTGTGGGTCTGTGGTCCACAGAGTCATATCCTGTCTGTCTGTCTGCTCTAAACATGTGAATTTAGCCTCCTCAGGCCTACAACATATACAGTGACCAAATGCTTAGTATTTTGTAACTACCTTACATTAGTATTTTAATTAACTATTTAAATGGCAGCATTCAATGTGATGGGAATTTGATGTACAATTCAGAGGATGGTTTGTATGATTGCCGTCTCATTACATAAAAGATCTCCACACTACATAAATCTCCACAACAACTGATAGTTGGATGAGTAGACCTAGAACCGATAGGTAGGACTTTTTGGCATGCCCATTAAAATCTTAGGCCCTGTTTACACCTGTAATTAAGATGCGTTTTGGTCAACTGGATCACAAGTAGACGAGGGAGACACATTCCCGCTTACAACTGGTATTTTAATCTGTGTCTTTTGTCCACTTTCAACTACTTCTGTCATGAATTCTTCGAGGGAGGGTCTATGGGTGGGTGAATGTATGGGCTTTTTTAGATCTTTCTATCTAATGGACGAAATAAGTTCATGCAATTTACATATGAACATGACCACAGATGACAGAAAAACAGAAAACAGCAACTTTCATTTCTGCTCTGATAGCCACAAGACAATGCCGAACACAGTGACTGCATGTTAGAAATCAGGAATGGTAACCAAACTTGGGTCTTCAGCTGACAATGTTTAAATCCTGTCTGGCTAGCGTGCTTCCCATAATCTTTACGCATTAAGTAAGTAGGCAAAGAGTAGGCGTCTTTTGTGGTTGTTTGAACGCATTCGACCACATGAGCATTTACACTATGAAAGCAATTCGGTCTAATGCGTTTTCGACCACCTCTGGAAGTGATCGAAAGTGGACGAGCTCAAAATGTTTTAAACCCCATTTACACCTGTATTTAGTGTTCCAATAAACCAAAATTAATATTAGGTGTAAACAGGGCCTTTGACTACGGGTGCTTTCACACTTGGTTCGACTGCCTGGTCCAAACCCTTGTTTGTTTACTCCCCCCTCCCCTGCTGGGATGTGTAATTATATTATTTGGGTCTGAACTGTGGTGCTGAACTATGCCTGTTTCTTGTTAATGACTATGCAGGATAAGGCGGCAAAATGCATAGCTTTGCTCACCACACTTTTATATTTTGGTTTTTGAACCTTTGGTTTTATTTTCAAAGCATCAGCACATAACGACACTTTTTTTTTGCCCCATTCCGATCTGAGTCATTTAATATTGAATATCTGCCAAAACCGAGTCCTGTGGCCGGTTGTATAAAGTATTATCTAGACTATAAAAGTTAGTCATCCATTTGACTGGTCCTAATTTTTTAAAGATACATAAAAAGGTAAAAAGAATGGTCTAATAAATAATTGTATTTTCCTAGTGCTTGGTGCACAGTTCGAATACATTAAAGTTATTAATTACATTGGAGTGATTTTAATAACTTTAATGTAGCCTACTTAAAGCACCAAAAGTACACCAAGCACAGAGAAAAGTGTCAGATCAGGACTTTGTATCGGCAGATACTCAATATTAATCCAATGTATCCAGGAGCAGGATTGGACATCCCTGGTATACAGGGTTGTGCGGAGAGTTCCTCTGGGGCAGTGGCTCAAATGTAAAAAAGGGGCATCTATCACTACAGAGTAATTCCAACAGAAAAATTACTGTAGTAATTAAATTTATAGGCCTCTCTCTCTCTTTGACATTGGTAGATGTAAACATCTGTTACATTGGTTTTACATGGTTAGACATTGTAAGAAAACTGTGTGGTCACAATTATGAATATGGGACTACTGATATAAACCTCTTGTATTTTTTGTACAATAAGCAGAATGATTGCAACAACAAAAAAAGGACATGAGGTTATAAAGCATGAAGCTTGTGGTGTCAAAATGCCAGTCTGTCAGTCAAGTCTGAAGCAACTCTTTCCTGTACTTTACTTGCCTCGTATATGCTCTCGGATTGACTGTAGGTTGTCGCTGATGTAATTTCCAGTCAAAATACTTTTCACACTGCAGGACAGTTGAGTCACAGACAGGTCCAGCATGCTAAATATCTCATGGGCATCGACAAAGGATTGGCACTTCTCTCATATCACGTCTTTGATAATACACACTACACAATCAGGTATTTGTTGAGATTTCCACAAAACTGCTGGCGAGTGAAAATCGGGGCTAGTGTGTACCCAGCATAACTGGCAACAAAATGTATGTAGTAATAAAACAAATATTTAAAATGTATTGTTTGTTCTGATCATCAGGATGCACAGATGATATCTTCACTAGTGATCACTCTCCTGTTTTTGCAACTTTTGAAGTCGGTGTAATATCACAGTTTCCCAGAACAGGTATGGAGTCTTTTCATCTTTTCTCTCTGAGAATTAAGTTTTTGACCTTTAGGTCATTTCATAACTCAAGGAGTTATATTAAGGGTTGCTGAACATGCATTTCATTAAGGAACCATCATTTCCCTTTACCACTAACCACCCTTTTTCAAGGATGGTTTCAAGGCTGGTTCATTTTAACAGCACCAACTTGGGAAAGCCCTAAAACTATTTCAGCTTTTAGAAAACAATGGTTAGTGGACCCAAAAAGTAAACTTCTGTCATTAGTTACTCACCCTTATGCCATTCCTAACCATCTTAGAAATACAATTATAAATATTTTAATAAAACCTGAAAGCTCAAAACAAACCTCAGTGGTTCTCACACATAATGCATTTACCATATTTGATGTGTTCGATGTATATGCGTTCATCAGTGTTTATTAAATAAAATCCTAAATGAAATTGGTTCTTTTACAATCTCTTTATTACTGTGGCCGAGAGAGCTCAACGGGCTGCAACTGTGTATTTGTATTTGGTTGCATTGTGAGTATTTGTAGCACATGTATTGTCAAACTGATGTTTTTTTAATTTGCATGTGTTTTCTTCAGTTGCAGCATTTTGAGCTCTCTTGGCCACCATACTTTATGAACCTTTTGATGCGTCAAAGTTTTAGTGGAATGGACTTTCAATGGAGGGACAAAAATCTCTCACATTTTATTAAAAATAACTTCATTTGTGTTTCGAAGATGAACAGATGTCTTATGGCATTTGTAACACCTGTGGGTGAATAAATTATTTTTAAAATTGAGTATTTGTTTACTGTTTCACTTAGTGTCATAACCATGTCACAGTCCATTTTTTCCATCTCTGTTGATGTAGACTCAGGTTCAGAGAGACCCAGCATTGAGCTGGAGGCGATTGAGGCCATAGTGAAAACGGCTAGCAAGGCCAAGTTTTTCATCGAGTTCCACTCCCGCTGTCTAGAAGGTATAAGGTATCTTTTGTGCAATAATCAATCAGGCTAGCAATCATGCAATGCTTTGTTGCTAGTCTGTTTCCTTTAGAAATGTCAGGAAATCATGAGATAATTGTGACAGTTCTTTTTTTTTTTTTGTGACTTTATGCTCTTCCTTCTGTTTAGAGCCTCGCCGTTCTGCCGAGAATGACTCACAGTGCTGTGAGGTGCCAGGGTTTCTCAAACTTGGCTGGTCTTCCAAACAGTTTCCCAAGGTTGTGATACAGATCATTTAGCTCAGTATGATCATTTGAAGCTATGCTTAGTTTCATAAAGATTTGACACTTTTGGTTGGTACACCAAATCAAATATCTCTTTTGCCCCTCCTGATTTTCAGTTCCACCCAGTTTTCTCGGATTTAGAGCATCTCCGGGATCAGCACTTGCTGTTGTCTGTGAAGTCATGTGATGGCTTTGAGTCATACGGTAAATGGTCAAGCTCATCATGTCAGTTGAATGAAATTTCTCTAAAACAGTGGTTTGGTTTTTAGAAACCATTACCTCATAGCCAACTACATAACACATACTCTTATTTTTGGTGAATTAAGAGCACTTTGTTGAACTCCCTAATTCTGTTGAATCATTGTGGTCATATTGTATTGTATACACATATGTAATGGGAGATACTCCTTTACAGGAGAGTGCTGTGTCCCTCTTCGCTCGGTAACAGGGAAATCATCGGATCCATTTGAGACATGCTTGACTCACAGAGGAGAGGAGATGGGCTCTATTCGTGGACGAATCAGGGTCTATGTACCACCAGACCGCAGAAGGATCCGGGAAAGGGTTTATGGTGGGTTATCCACGTGGCATTAAAATATCACTTCTTCAAATATGCCCTGGGCACTTTTCCCCATATGAATTTCTTCCTGCTTTAGTTCCTTCTCTGCTTTGGATCTGTTTTTACTTTTTTATCTACCATGGCTTCCTCTTTTGGCTCCTTGCTGCCTGATCTTGTCCAGATGCATCCTGACCTTCACTGAAATATGACTCTTAACTTGATGCACACTAAATACCCAGTGGCTCTGCCACATATGTCTACAAAATTTAAACAGTTTGCCATGCGCCATGTCTTCTGCACATTACAGAGTGGCTCTGTATTGAGAAGGAAGAGAAGGAAATGACGAAGGACCATTTGTCTCGCTCTTCTTCCTGTGCGTTCCCCACCCAGTGAGTTAAAAATTAGCCAATTCTGACACACTTGTCAGATGATCTCCTTATGTTCCACTAGCATTTTCTGTTGGATGACTTGCACTTCATGTTCCCACTGTAGAGCACCACCAGCCGCGTATACGGCAGCTCCAAACAGCTACACCAATCCTGCGTACTTCATCTTTGAAGGGCTGCCTGTGTTGCAGAGAGTCGAAGAGATTCCCTCATCAAGCAAAGAATCACAATTAGTACGAACCAAAGACTCTGTGATACAGCTCCCTAGAGTGACTGGAGGTCATAGCCATGGCAAAAGGTCCGCTCGGAGATCCGACTTCACAGAAATTGAGATTCCTGGCTCCTTAGCTCCCTATAAACCATCTTGTGATCCTCAAAATGAACTGTCATTGACTGCATCCTCTTATCAGCTTTTCCCAGGTCCAGATGTTCCTAATACATCCCCAAATCAAAGACACACCCCTTCCTCAAATCCATCTTTACAGTTACAGCCCCATAAGAACAATATGACACAGGGTTCAGTATTATCAGTCAAAAAACCCACAAACTCCTACATGAACCATTCGGTTTTTTCTCAAGACATACAGACGCCACTCAAAGATAAAGTCAGAAAAGACTATCACAGGCAGCATCAAGGCCGGCCCATGCCAATGCAAAATGGACCAAAGCTATACCCCTATGTATCCACAAGGGTTCCCATCCATGAATCCTCAGCACCCTGGATTGTAGAGCAGCCAACTACAGCTTCAGGAGACAACTCTCTTACAGCTCTCCAAATTGCTAAATCACTAAGTGAGGTGGATTTTCAGCCAGTAGACAGAAAGTACCAATTTCATGAAATGTCTTCTCAGCAAAGGCATCATGGGTATGATTATGGTTTAGCTAATGAAAGAAACTACAGCTGGGAAAAAGAGGTGAGCTGGGTAGTTTTCTGTTATGGATTATGTTGTTCAGTGAACTATGTAAATATGGACTTTAGGATTAGCTTTTGGGTTTAGCTTGATAAATACAAAGGCAATGTGTGTCTGCAGGTGTCAGTCTTACATGGAGCCCCAGAAACAGTGCGGGAACTACTCAGCACTCTGGGTTTGCAGCGTTACACGCTGGACCTCAGCCGCAATGGCTGGGATGATCTTGATTATTTCAGGTGAGGTTGACGTAATGTGGTGAAAAATGAAAATCTTGAAAAAATGAAATCTTGTTTTGACTGCCATGTGCTTTATTTAATGACTTTAAGCAGCAAGAGTGCTTAGTGAACAAAAAGTTGCCACAAGTGTGTTCTTTTCTCCTGCAGTGGTATTACTGATGAGGAGCTGTGTGCAGCGGGTGTGTCTAACCCATCTCATCGACGAAGAATCTTGGAGAACCTTCCAAAGATCTGGGACTGAACACAAAGAGCCTGAGAGACTATCAGGTGTCATATCAGGAGACTAATGACAAGTTCAATATCTGCATTCCTAATACATATTTTTTTACTCTCCTTTGTTATTTCAAAAGTTTAAATTCCATTCATAATAAAGCTCATCACACTACCGGCAAGTGTTCATTCTGTCCCTGTGGTCCTAAACATACAGTGCAGAATAAACTACATTCCAATACATGCTTCTAACAATCCAAACAAATCATATCTATCAGTAAAACAGACTCTTTTATTGTTTATTCTATATTGAGCGTCTTGATACTCATCCGTAGATACTATGTATATAAAAGCAAATTCATCCTTGTCTTATCTAAGAAATGTTATGTTGTGGTTCAATACCTTGTCTGGTGAATGTATTACAGCTTGTCAATATCCCTGTTTTGAGCCTAATTACTGTATTTATTCATAAGAGACCCCAAGCTACTGTATATACTACCTTTTAAAAGTGCATAAACCAACTGTTTGCTAAAGGAGTCAGCTGGTCCTTTTAAAAGAGGAATACCTATTTTACTGTTTACCCCAGGGATTTAATTGCTGTTCTCCCCTTTACTTAAAGAGATAAGCTCATGTACTGTAGGTTTAATGCTTACTTGAACAAATATAATGATTTCCAGAGTAGTCTTACATGGCTGGATTAACTGTAAC
This sequence comes from Hypophthalmichthys molitrix, assembly GCA_037950675.1. NCBI lineage: Eukaryota > Metazoa > Chordata > Actinopteri > Cypriniformes > Xenocyprididae > Hypophthalmichthys > Hypophthalmichthys molitrix. The sequence goes on from CM075505.1 coordinate 23,410,892, forward strand.
TATTACTTGCAAAATCAGGTAACAGAATAATAACTGTTCACATTTTTCCTGAACATTGAAGGTGTAACCTGATTTTTCACAGAGATTTAATACAGACTGTAAATTTGTGTGTAAATGTCATTTTATTTGCTTTTTATTCTTATCAAACTATAAAACTATAAAGGCCAACTAGCTACACTCTAATTTATGATGTCAACGTTAAGTGACTTCTCCCACCTCTCACTTTGTAATTTGATAACTTATGTATTATCTTTAGATTATAGTGATGAAAAAGAGTGATTAAAGAGTGTTTTTTAATCTAAGTCAAATATTACTATTCAGTGCCAATATATGATCATCTTTAAACTTAAACAAATATGGTACAGAAGGTATACAGAAACAGGATCTTTAAGGACAATGCTTGCTTTGGGATAGAGTTGCCTGCCAGACAAAAACGATGAGTTTGGAGAGTTTGTAATGACATCAACATATCCTAAAAATGTCCAGAGACATGTCTTGCATAATGCAGTGGATAGATAGATAGACAGACAGAGAGAGAGAAAGAGTTGGAGAAAGTTCAGCATAGTTCACATCCGCTGGATAATGCATCTCAGTGAGTCTGGTTATTACATCTTAGCTTATCACAAATACACAACTTTCTTTCCGCTCTCTCTCAATAAATTGTCTTTCCAGTAGTTTGTGACTGATCTTGACTCTTTCTAACTATCTGCTTTGTTGCGATGCAAATAAAAAGCGGGTGGAGAGTAGGTGTGTATTCTACATTACCTTTTCACCTGTCAGTCATTAGATTATTATGTTGGCCAGAGATGAAGAGTGAATCTGAACTAGCTGTATTTCTGGTGACCTACAGTTCACATCACATTACTGAGTCATTGTCCCACTCAAATTCCTGTACTATTTATGCACTTTCCTGTAACTCCCTCTCGGACTAACCATCAGGTCAGCACTGCAAAGGAAGTGGGTCTTACCGTACCAACACCGCAAACTAATCTCCCCAGCTTTAACACAGCTGATATATATTTTTTTTATTTCAGGATACATGACGTAAATTGTATACGTATATTGTATTTAATGTGATTTTATTATAATATCCTTAATGTCAGCAATATATAATAGCCTACTAAAGCTATGTCAGATGGATTTGAAAACTGTCTCACAGATTATTTACCTACGCAGTTTATTACTACAGTCAACATCATAAAGCCATTGTGTGAATATTCAATGTGAACTTTAACTCAGAGGCATGGCACTCTTAACAGATCACTAGCAGATAAAGGACTTTCTTGCAGTGACCTTTTGCCATGTTCATTTAGCTTTCCAGACACTTGCTCTTCCATGTTCACGATGGTCTGCCCTAACTAAACATATTATTTCGTATTTACCATCATATCTGTGTAGTTTAATATAAATGTGTGTGTTTCCATCATACTGACTATATTGAGTTTATATGTTGCTAAAGAATCAGTTCCAGCAAATGAGCATTAACTTCTGTGATAAAATCTCCTCTCTGAGTGCACTTTCAACCACTTACTAAATATTAACTTTAGTCTAAACAAATATGCATAAACTCCCCTAGAACTCTGGGGAAACACCTGAAATTCTTTATTATCTCTGTTACTGGACACTGAAAATACTTTAATTTGTTTGGAAATTTGGGATGTATAGCCTACACAATTCCTCATGTGTTTTAACCAACATTGTCACATGCTGCTTGCTGGAAGTGAAATAAAAAGTATCATAAAACCAACAAAAACGTTCTAAAATATTCTGAAATTAAAAGATTAAGAGCGTCAAATGTCTGGAGTTGAAAAACAGGAGTTGAAAAAAACAGCACCATGTTTGCGTTGGAGTTAAAGTGTCCTATAATTTACCTTCAAGGCTTTTATCATAAAAACTGGGCTTTATCATTTACGAGAGCCAACATATGTTGTTTAAAGGGCAAGTGAGATGAGCTTCGACTGTAAATTACTACTGTCAGTTTGATGGGCAAAGATGGCAGAAACTGATAAGCGCGTGATGATAATGAGGCGATTCACATTGGAAACAAATAACACTCAGAAATTAGAAAATATTTAGGATTTATAAAACCAACTTCTTTTAATATCGTAGCAGGTATCTCGTGGTATTTAAGAAAAGTGATGAGATATTAAGCAATACCTGTCAACACTAAACATTAGGGGAATTGTCTCGAGGCGCTGCAGGAAGAAACTCAATTTGGCGCCGATTCCCCGCCCCTCAGCTCACGCGCTCATCTACTCCAGGGGGACCATTTCAACTCGAGCGCTCCCAATCTGATAAATCTGGATACTTAAATCTTGTAAACAGGCTTCATGGTCTTTAACCATCTACGTTCATGATTTGATCTGTGAAGGGACGTGGTTACCTCATTCAGCTGGGTTAACAGTAAGTTTCAGCGCGTGGAAACAGTCCCGAGTGCTCCCCTTTCTCTCTCTCTCTCTCTGTATTTCTAAAAGATTTACCTATCATGTAACGTTACTCTGCATGTGTACAGTTGTGTGCGAGAGGTTCTTTGTTTCGTTTTTCTATTTATTATTAACTGTAATATGTCTGAGACTGGAAATAGTTTCGCAAGATATTATTTCGGTGCTGAACTCTTTATATAATAGGTTAGTTTTCTTCGTGTTGGGTATGGTGTTTGACTTTTGTTTTAGACCTGAACTTGTGAAAGTGAGTTAAAAATGACCATTGTAAGCAAAAAAGTTCTTTGGAGACACTTTCCAGTAGTTTATTTTGATTTTATAGCTTGTGTTGTGACGAAGTTTTACATTTCTTTACATTGAATGAAATCTGTTTTGCCATGTATTTACTTATCTTCTAAGTTTCTAAATATATATTTATTTTTTATTTTAACAGAAATGAATTCATTCTCAAGGAAAATTGTCTCAGGGAATTTGTCCCTTCTTTCCACCACACTGATACCGAGGTCTTCGCAGGAATTGAATTTCACCTGTCAATTCGATGAGGAGTTCAAGTATATTCTGCTACCTGTATCGTACTCACTGGTGTGTTTCCTGGGACTGATACTGAACTCTGTGGCACTGTGGATGTTTATCACTAAGATGAGGCCCTGGAAACCCAGTACAGTGTATATGTTCCATCTCGCCCTGTCAGACACACTCTACGTGCTCTCCTTGCCTATGCTCATATACTACTATGCAAACCGCAGCCATTGGCCTTTTGGTGTTTTCCTCTGTAAGATAGTGCGGTTTCTTTTCTACGCCAACTTGTACTGCAGCATCCTTTTTCTCACTTGCATCAGTGTGCACCGCTACCTTGGCATCTGTCATCCCATTCGTACTCTGACTTTGGTGAAGCCACGCCATGCCCACATGGTCTGTGGTTTTGTCTGGACAGCAGTGATAGCCTGCTTGGTGCCCAAGCTGATTTTCGTCAACACTTCTCAGTGGGGCAATGACACTTTGTGTCACGACACCAGCCGCCCAGATGAATTTCACAACTATGTAACCTATAACTCTGTGGTAATGGTGCTGCTGTTTATACTGCCATTTCTGGTCATCATGGTTTGCTACTGTTTAATGGCACGGGCCCTTTGCCAGCCCCGAAAGGGCCTGTCCCAAAGTCAACAGGGTTCATCCCGGAGGAAGTCTATTAAACTTATCATAGTGGTGCTGGTTGTGTTTGCAATCTGCTTCGTACCCTTCCACATCACTCGTTCCCTCTACTACGCCTACCGTATTCTAGACGCAGATTGCAAGTCCCTCAATATCGTCAACTTTGCTTACAAAATCACTCGTCCACTTGCCAGCATGAACAGCTGTTTGGACCCCATCCTCTACTTTCTGGCAGGGGATCACTACCGCTCTAAACTTATGAGAGTTTTCACTAGACAGACTCCGAATACTCGTTCTACAGCGTATGTGCATGAAAACAACACCGGACTGGCCTTTAAGAACCCAGATGCCCAAGTTGGCAATGAGTCGAGACTGTAGACCCACATACCCAGATATTTTGGGTAATCATTTAAAAAGCAGTTCTGGAATACTGCCTCAAATTTGATTAGAAATCCTAAGTATACTCTGTCAAAATCCATGTCTTCTAAAGACACACATCCTGAAGAATGCAGAACACTCTTGCTGTAAACACTTCAGCGTAGATAAAAGTAAAGGAATCTTTATGGAGAAAGGATGTGGTTTGCTTTCTTTGTGACCTCCTGATTTTTTCCCAATTCTGTATGATTGCTGGTAATGTAGTTGAGAGAAACTTCAGCTGGTATTATAAAAGCACTGATGGCCAATCACTCCTATCGTTGTAATGTTGAAGTTTCTCACTGTTGTTCAAGGACAGAACTTGGCAGTGTTGGGGTTTTGTCAACATTGAAAACAAAACCCACTTTATATCCCAGAGATGGACTCTGGCCTTTGACTGTTACTACAGAAATGCCAGCTCAATGCCTTTTGTGTGCTCTGTTATGTCTGAAGGTCTTACAGTAGGAAATGAAGGTGCTGTTAAAATGTAATTTATTTGAATTAAACCGAGAAGTTTTGAGGTACGTTTAGTGAAAAGGTGAATGGTTGTGGGGGAGGCTGAAAGTCGAGCTGCAGATATCCCCTCTTGGCTTGCTTCATTCCTCGTACAGCTGTTTTTGTCTTTTGGTGGAGAAGATCTATAGCTGTGTTGCTGTACATGTGTTTGTGTGTATTTGTGAGTAACTGCATAGCAGAACTGAATGAAGAAAAAAAAACAACGGGAAGAAATCAGATCCGTTTTGGTGTAGTGTATAGAGTTTTTTTTTCCTCCCCAGATATAACCTGTGGGAATGTTTGTGATTTTGTGCATTTGATTATTTCATGTTTAGCTTTGTAAATATTTTGTGACATTTAAAGGATCGTGGTATTTGTTTAATTTCAAAATGTATTTACATAATGTTTTGTATTTACATTGAAGTGACTGAGTTTTCTTTGCATATTCCGTCCATTTTATATGCCTCTCTCTGATACAAAAAAATACTTTTTTTGCAAATAAAAAAACCTTGTTTACATTATACTTTTATTTAGAACATGGTAAAAATTAGTTGTAAAGCTAATCATTTATGTTGTCTTCTATTTGCGTTTTTATACTGTAAAACAGTTCCCACTTTAAAATTTAATTTATTAATGAACCATTTACAACTTTTTGAATAGTGTATTGAAATACAAATGTCTTGTGTATTTATATCCAACCATATATACTGTACAGTAGAAGATTGTGTCATTTGAGGACACTGAGCAAAAGTTATAATTGCAGGTTTTTATATTTTAAAAATGTTATTGTCCAGTAGACAGAAAATGCATTTTTAGCAAATCTTATGTCATGCTTAGAACTATTAAAAAGTCTTGTATTTTAATTTTGATATTGTCATTATTATTTAATAATATGTGTCTTTTTTTCCTCTTGTGAAGATTGTGAAGAAGGAGGGATGCTCTTGGGGCTCTCAGGGAAATGCGTCATTTTTTTCTTTTGGTCAGTAGAGGTCCCCAGAGCTGTTTTCAAATGTTTTTAATGAGTGAGTGCATGGGCTTAATATCCTTAAGCACTCGGTCCAATGATTTTGACTGATAAATACACCTGTTAGCTGCTGCTTTTGTTGTGTGGCTTGTTGAGGTCATGAATAGTTTAATATGCAGAGGAGATGGAGAGTTCATGTCCCCCTTTTTTCTTACACTGAATATTCAGAAATAAATGAAATCAAATTAGCCAAGGTCCATGTACACAATACATGTATATAAATAATGTATTGTGTCAAAATTGCTGTAAATCACTGTGAATAAAACGATTAAATGCAAACAGACAAGTGTTTGAGTGTTGCCAATTGCAAGTTTTGTTTTTGAAGTGGTAAGCCTGTTGCTTTGCAGTAAATATCTCTAAAGTGTTCTATAGTTATATGTTCTTGTTAAAGAGGATGAATGATATTCTAAGACTAGTATTAATTCCTCTATTAGTCCTAATCCTCCCTCTCCCCTCTCTGTCTTAACTGTTTTCATCCTTTCATTCTTATGCAAGGCCCAAGGACAGGGGTTGGGAGCACTGCAATACTCATAAAAGACATTGAGCAATAAAAAAAAAATGTAACTGCCAGAGAAACATGATTTTTTTTTTTTCAGTTCTAGCAATAAGTAACCTTTATATGTCTTATTTGTGCTGTTGACCGAGGTAAAAGAGAGCTCTTACACAGTCTGAAGAGAACGGATCTCTTTGATCTCAGAAGCATGTTTTGATAAAATGATAGATGTTCATATTAATCTATGAAACAACAATACAAAAATTATATATATTTTTGTATATATAATATAACATTTTCTGTTACAAGTGAGACGAGTGACTTTTTTTTGTATTCCTGTAAACCATGTGGCCTGCAGTTCATGTTTGTGTTTCTTTTAGGAAGAGATGACCTATGATCCTTAGGCAGCCAATCATGTCTATCTAAAAGGTATGGTGACAACAAAATACACATATCTCTAGATGATTGTGCGAGTTCATTGCCATTCATTGTTACATTCCCACATGTTTCCTTATTGTATATAAAGCCACATAAAATGTAGAAATGCAGTCAACAACATTTCAACAAAAAACGTGACAAATAATGTAAAAAATGTTCATGTTAGCATTAAAGCTCTATTAAAAAAAGGTAGTTATGGTTGTACTTTTCAGTCATCCATACGTTCTGTTTCTTCCTACTGAGCCATACTTTTTATAAGCAAACTGTTCAACCTGGGATGCATGATGACTTTACTTTCATGGTCTCTCTGCTCTGTTGTTTGTCACATTCGAGAATAAACGAATGATTTCAAGGACGTGGACAAGGACTGAGATGCTGAGAGTGAAGAGGAAGAGTGACATAAAGAGGAAAGAAGTTCATTACCCAGCTGAAAAGGAGGCAAATGGCTTTCATAGTCACCATGGGAACAGGGCTTTCTCTCCCCGACAAACCTATAATAAGGTACTTCACTGGCCTAAACACAATTATTGCATGCTAAAAAGGGAAATATTGCTTTCCAATGTAGTAGGTGGTAGATATTGATTCACATGGGTGTTTGAGCAGACCTTCAGTATAAATGTTTAATTTGCCTCTATTCAGATTTTGGCTACATGAAAATTTTCACAAGAAACTTTTCTTAATCCTATTACTAAGTTGACATCAGAGACAAAACGGTGAATGAAGGGGGAAAGTCTATAAGAGCAATTGTGTAGTTATTTAAACAATCGTTCAAGGCTAAAGCCAAACAACCATATAATGTGAAACAAATGTGAATTTCACAATATCTCTTCCTCTTCATGTTTTTATGCTTTCAAAAATATAATCGATTCTTGCTGTCGTGAGTTCAAATATCACACTAAATGCAAAGCCATCAGCAATAACATATATAGGCTATATATACTACTATATAATATTACTATATTATTACTAAATAATATTAATAATACTATATGTATGGGTCATTGACGAATAAGGTTTTTAAAAGTGTAAAAAAAAAACTAATGGAGATATAATTAATTTTGAAGTTTTATTAAGTGTTAACAATGATATTATGTGGTTTTTATAATTAATTAACACTGCTTTTGTCATTTTTTACAAGATGGACAAAATGTGTCACCAAAAAAGTCATTCGGTTTAACTAAAATTACGGTTTTACTGAATGACACTTTTGGTAATACTGAATGACGATATTTTCAAACAATGCTAACAGGCTAATATATCTAGCTAGCTAGCAAAAGGACAAACATTTTAAATTTAGTACAAGTTTTTAAAATATTACAACATTTTCCACATTTTACAGCAGTTGTACCGAATGACCTGATGTTTCGGGACATGCGTATGAGCAAGTGAAAACTTTTTTTCAAATAGTTAAGAGAGAGTTGGTTACTTTGCTTCACGACCCTGTGGTCCTTTGCAGCTGTCTGAATGATGTTACATGATATTGACCACATGACTTGATCCAAAATGGTCCTTTTATATTGTTTACTCCGAATGACATCAATGAAATCCATTTTTCCTGATATTCTTTCTCATAACAAAGCAATGACTTCTACACATAATTTTAATATCATTTTGCACTATGTTGATACATGATGTTAAAAAATCATGCCAGAATAAAAAATATATACATTTATTACATTTTAAGATATTTTAATCACAAATGAAATGGCTGTATTGGCCTTTGGATGGTTAAACCGAATGACCTTTTGACACTTCAAAATCTTTAAAATACCTTTATATGTAGCAAAATATAATTAAAACCTTTTGGATTCAATAAAAGAGATCTAGTTGTACTACCTTACATACTTTGGATGTCATGTCTTTGTTTTTAATCATTATTAAGGCCTTTGGACAAAAAAATTACCCGTCACATCACTGACCCGTATAATACTAATATCAATAAGATTCCATATATAAAAGATTTTTAGAATATAAAAATTATTAAATACTTGTTAAAATATTTACATTTGTTAATTTAAAAGTGTCTGATAAGTTAATACATTTAAATATGCCTATATTATAACAAATCTATAAGATTTTAACAGTATAAAATCTTGAAAGTATTTAAAAAAAATAACAGTATTTGTAAAAAAAAAAAAAAAAAGAAAGAAAGAAAAGAACTTTGCCTACTCTGTAATGAGGGATAAATTGCTAATAAAATTCTAGACCTTATTCATCCAGAGGGTTACTGATCAATCTGCTCTGGCCTGGGTGTAGCAGGGATCCTGAAAGCTTACGGCTGCGCTGGAGGCCCGGCTGCATGTGTCTGATGATCACACATATAGAGCTGGGAGCTATGTGTAAGGGTTACTGGGGATTAACACAGCCCAAATCAGCTGGGCCACCCCAACCTAGGCAAATTGTTTTAAACCCCATTACAGCAGCCACACTATTTCCTTCTTATCAAGCCCCCTGCAGCTTCTCATTAATATTCCAGATATATGGCCTTGCACTCTGTATCATTGTCTATTAATGAGACAGATAATCATTCATTCAATTATTAGACCGTCAGCCCACGGCCGTGCCCACCAGGTTAGCCTTGTTTCTCAGTCGCCGGGCAGGCTGGAACAGAGGGGTGCCAGTCAGGAGGTGAGGGTGATAGCAGGGATTACACCATATTAAAGCCTTTAATAAGCCTTTAAATGCAGAGAAGGTTTTGGAAAAGCAGATATCTGGCTTGTGTTTTTTTTTTTTTTTGATGTGGAGGTGCAGCGAGCTTACGCCGAGAAACTTTTGAACAAGAAAAAAAAATCCAGAGTAAACAGGAACAGCCAACACTTTTAAACTATGATGTGACTTGTGCATTGAAGTGTAGTTCAATGAATCCTTTCTCATCTGAAGGCTGACCCTGACCTCTGTTGGTTAGAAGCTGCTGAGAGATCAAGTGCATTGTTGATTCCTGCTGAGCAGCCCAGATCTGTTCTTCTGCTGGGAGGGCAACCACCCGGGCCACGACAAACTACTGAGGACAGTGATAAACTTCTCTTAATTGACATACACACACGTAACTATACATCAGAGCAACCTGCAAAGCAAGTGCACTCACTCTCCTTGAATGAACTTCACTTCTGTATGTGCCGAGCTTTTGCTGTTAGTGGCAGATGGTCTGACGTGGTCCGAGAGGGTCAAATGAGAATGTGGAAAAGATAGGAGGTGAAATGTTAACAAAATCATAGAAAATCCTGAGCTTGATAAATTCCTGCATTTTAAATGAACGGAGGTAGCCGCGGCGGTGGGAGAGCTTTGTTGCCGGCCCATTTTCTCGGCACAAGGCGCGCAGTCCCGGGGTCAGCGAAGTTACGAAAGTAATTAAAGCGGCTTGATTCACTGCCTGCTGCAGAGAAAAGAAAGCAAGCTGTCATTCTGATTTAGAAAAATAAATTACAATTTTAATAAAGGGGTGTGAGATGGGGGTGCTATGCTGTCTGGGCGCTTGCTTGCTTGCTTGGATGGGGAAAGGTAACAGGAGGGGGTGGTCTAAGGGTTTCTAGCTGCCTACTTATCAATAGTTGCAATTTTTTGAAACCACATCGGTAGTACATTGCGGAGGCACAAGTGCCCTTAAAAAAAGAAAACCCAGGGAACATTAACATACTGATTTCATGCGCGTGGCAAAGGGTCTGTGCCAATATCAGAGAGGACTCAGCACTCCTATTGTCTGCAAGAACTCTGGTCTCCTCTGATATGAAAATTCAATTATATTATAACTAGATCTCGCACTGCGTTTTGACAGTCGACGGTAGCGTTTTGCCAGCTGCATCAGTGTGGGGGACCAGAGGGTCCTGATAGCGCTGAGGCAGCCTTTCAGGCATTGACATGTTTTCGTGGGACAAGATTACTTAAATGTGTCGCATTTAAGGAAGGAGAGTTAATCTAATGCATTGCCATTATCTCTCTCAGGTAATTCCAGTACCACCCCCAATCCGCGTGTTTACGCGCATGCACATCCTCTCATATTGCCAATTACACTACACTGCCATCAGATTCTCCGCAGTCTCTCTGCTCAGCACAATGCATGTTTATTTATTTTTTTATCTAGTCATTGCCTGTAAATAAACAGGAAGTTTTGGCTGACTGGAATCGTTTCTCAGCGGCAAGCAGTTTTTAAGTGACAGCTTTCATGGCTCTCTGAGGACTCAAGTTATTCAGTCTGAATGCCTTGAGAAGTGAGTTAAGTTGTCATTGAATTGCTTACATTCATTAATTCTTTCACACAAGAGGAGCAGAGTGTGGAACTGTACCTTGTTAAAATGTATTGAGATTTTAAAATATATTGCTTCCCTCATTTAACTTATGCCTACTGAGAAGTATTCTTCAGAATATGTAAATCTCAAAAAGCGACTTCAAAGAGCAAAACTCTCTGAACTTTTTACATTTCCTTTGCAACATTTCCTGTCACTGCTGACTAGAGGAAGACAAATCATCAGTGTAATGTTTTTTTTTTTTGAATACCCCTGTCATTGGAAATTAGATTAGTTGTTCTTATAATAGTGTTCAGGTCAGCTTTGAAGGGATCATTTGCCCTAAAATGTCACCCTATACAACGAAAGTCAGTAGGGTCTAGTGTCATTTTGGCCCCCTCTAACTTCAATTGCGTGGACTAAAACAGTAAAAAAAAAAAAAAAATTCTACAAAATCTCTTCTTTTGTGCTCCACAGAATAAAAGAAGTAATCATTTTGGAACAACTTGTAAATAAATTTTCATTTTTGGGTAACTATCCCTTAAAGGGTTAATTCACCCAAAAATGAAAATTCTGTCATTAATTACTCATCCTCATGTTGTTCCACACCTGTAAGACCTTCATTTATCTTCAGAACACAAATTAAGATATTTTTGATAAAATCCGATGGCTCAGTGAGGCCTCCATTGACAGCAAGATAATTAACACTTTCAAATGCCCTGAAAGCTACTAAAGACGTATTTAAAACAGTCCATGTGACTACAGTGGTTCAACCTTAATGTTATGAAGCGACAAGAATACTTTCTGTGCCCAAAAAACAAAATAACGACTTTATTCAACAATATCTAGTGATGGGCACTTTTTCAATTTCGATTTCAAAACACTGCTTCATGAAGCTTCGAAGCTTTACGAATCTTTGTTTCGAATCAGTGGTTCAGAGCGCGTATCAAACTGCCAAAGTCACGTGAAATTTTTTCACCATTGAAATTTTGAAACATTTATGATGTAACGAAGCCTCGTTTACTGAAATCATGTGACTTTTGCAGTTTCATACGCGCTCTGAACCACTGATTCGAAACAAAAGATTTGTAAAGCTTCGAAGCTTCATGAAGCAGTGTTTTGAAATCGCCCATCACTAGATATTGTTGAATAAAGTCGTTATTTTGTTTTTTTGGTGCACAAAAAGTATTCTTGTCGCTTCATAACATTAAGGTTGAACCACTGTAGTCTCATAAACTGTTTTAAATACGTCTTTAGTAGCTTTCTGGGCATTTGAAAGTGTTAATTATCTTGCTGTCAATGGAGGCCTCACTGAGCCATCGTACGGTTGTGGAACGACATGAGGGTGAGTAATTAATGACAGAAATTTCATTTTTGGGTGAACTAACCCTTTAAGATGTGATGGTTATATTTGAATGTATGAATTTTAAAGGGATAGATGAAGCCAGGGATAAAGAGAGAGAAAGAGAGCGCAAAGCAAATTGGAGAATATTTTGGAGTGTAAATATACCAGGAATCTTGATGGAGTTTCTTCCTTTCACTGGACTTTAGTCCTCATTGTGTGTGTGTGTGGTTCTATGTCAGAGAGGCCAAGGCACAGGAAACGCCTCCCTCTTCAACCCACAGCCCTGAGACCTGAGAGTGGACCCCCCATTAACCCAGCACACAGCACACACATACCTGCCTCCCCTCATTAGGCAGTGTTGAAGTACATGCTCACCCAAAAGGAGAATAGAAATCCTAATTAGTATTCTCTGCAGGGCCACAACCATTAGCACTTAATTAGCACAGAGAGCACCGCTCTTTCCGGGTGTGGGGTGGGAAGGGGGGTTATGTTGAGTACAATATTTCTGCATATTCGCTGTATGCTTTGGCCATAAAGAGTTTGCTTTTGTTTTGTACATGTGTGTTTGTGTTTGTATGCACATTTCTGCTCTGTGCCGTATTTCAGCAGTTTGGTTGCACATGGTCCGTTAAGTAAAACGCTCGCCTTTTCTTTAAATGGCCTGTCTGGATTTATCATCATTTGCTTCTTGTTCTAAAACAATGAAATACAAAGAATGTAATTGGGTCAACGACTCTTTTTTTTTTCTTATCTATTAATTTATTTGAATATAATAAAAATGCAGTTTATAAACAATTTGAATACACTTGATCTATGATTTTAATTTCTGTATTTTTTTTTTAAATGTCAGGGTATCAACAAAACAAAATAAAATGTATGTATATATATATATATGTATATATATATACTTCGGTAGATCTATTTTGCCATGATCTTTTATTTTTTAACAATACTAATTTAATATATTTAATATTTGAAAACCCTTTGTCCACAAAATCAAAGGCATGTGGTCCAACCAACATACAGGAAAAGAAAACATTGAAATACAGGAAATATCAAAGTGACGATGACCCCTGCAGACCCTTAAAACTGTGTCCAGGTCAATAAATATCTTAAAATATCATCTAATTTGAGCCCTTTTTATTACAAGGCAAGGATAATTTAGGTTGCAAAATTATATTTATAAGAAAAAAATTATATTTTTGAATTAATATAAAAATGATATTTATTATGAATTAACAATTCATGATATTTGATATGTATATTTGATATGTAGTGCACAGAGTAGGGATGCTGCATGGGGATGATTTTGGTGGATTTTATTCTCTTTCCCTGTTCCTCCTTCAACTGCTTTCAGTCCTTGTCTCAGCCCAGGGCCGGTGCTACCTTTCACTTCCTGAAACTTTAGAGGTGGAAAGCCATCATTTGACAATTTGGCCTGAATGGGACGGCCGGCAGATTGAATGTCGTTTTCCCACCAGGCTTCTCCATCCAGCCCAGCATGGAGGGGGTTGGACGAGTAGGATTGGGTGTAATGTGCAGAGTAAAATTAGCTCTTTGATGGCAGTTAATGGTTTGAGATGAGTGCCACTGACGTAGATTTCCAGGAAGATCTCTCTTTCTCCCTGCAGCTTGCTCTCTCTTCCCCTACACACCTGTAAGATCAGACTGGGCAGGCCTCTGCTGTCAAGGCTGTAATTTGTCCCTGATCAATATAATTATGCAATTCTAGTGGCCTCCTCCTGCTCAGATGGCCAGTTTTCCAGGTGACTAATCCCATACTTTAAACCCTTGGAAATCACACAGACTGAATGCGGAGCACACCTCACAGCAGCCCAAATGAAGTTACTTGATTATAGCATAATTATTGGAAAACAAATATGTAATGTAAGTGGCAGCAGTTGAATTCCCTATTTTTATAATGTAATCTTAGTGAAACAAAACTGCTCCCTGTGGCATGTATGGTAATGATGTGCTTAACAGCCGCCTGTGGTCAGTAGGGTGTGAATGTGATGATGGCCCTTAGATGGGGCTAAGGGTGCGGTCACAGTAGTAGTGGTTTCTTATCTTTTCTTAATGAAATGAATGATGCCTCTTTGCATAGAGAACATAAATACATCAGGAATACCTCACATAGACATAATTATGAAGTCAAATTAAGCTACAAGAATTCCCTCTGTGTTTATGTAAGCCTTCTTTTGCCCCAGGTTGCATATTGACAGATGGGTCGCGAGGGCTGTGTTAAATGTCTTTATTAATCTGTGCCTGTCATTTTGACAAAGATGGAAATAAAACACCATTTACTGTCAGGAACCATCAAGACAATCAGAACAACAATTAAAGGCTGTAATGGATGAGTACAGAAAGGTCATCATTTATATGGCAAGTTAGGTACATGTTTCCATTGCTTTAAATTGGTACTATTCACCTTCCACGTTATGTTGTGTTTTATGTTATGCTATGTTTAATGTTATGTTATGTTATGTTATGTTATGTTATGTTATGTTATGTTTGTTATGTTGCGTTATTATGTTGTTATGTTATGTTACATTACATTATGTTACGTTATGTTGCGTTATGGCTGCAGCTAACTTTTTTTGATAATTGATTAATCATTCAATTATTTCTTAGATTAAAACTTAGTTTTACCCTTTTAACAAGCCTCAGTCCTGCAGTAACCCTGAGCACTAACTTTCTGTTTTGTTTTATTTCAGACTCTCTCAGTCATATGCTGTGGTGCTTTTCAGGAGCTCCAGGTCAGTTTCCCTACCAAGTTTTGTGGTCTGCCATGTTGTCCATTCTGCTCAGCTATTTAAAAAATGTTGAATATCAACAATGGCTTTCACTGGGGCATTGTCAACTTTTGTATGAAGCAATCTTGGCTGAATGCGATGGCTCCCAGTGCAGGGAGGGCTTGGCTCAGCGCTGCTGTGGAATGGAAGACTGCATACCCTTCTCTCTCTCGTCTCGGCTCAAAGCGGCATGGTTTGAGAGTCTTACCCGGCTCTCTCCAGCTAAACAGTATGCAGGACCTTAAATGCAGAGAGAAGGATTTAGAAGAACGACTGTGCAACGGTGAGTGTCTTTCTGGAAAACTGCAGCTGTGGGCTGGAGTACATTTGAAGGAGGAGGGGGGGGGGGCTTGTTCAGGGGAAGGGGGGGTGGGGGGGTTGTGTTAGATTTTGTTAGCTAGCATTTCAGTTCATTCCAGAGGCTACACAGAGTAAAATGATTTGATTTTATTTATTTATTTTTTATTAAAACAAAAACCTTTAACTGGTCTGTGAGACTTCCTGTCGTGTCAAATTAAGTCATAGGCTGTCATTCTGTTAAGTCGTTTTTTGTTAGCGGTTGTTCTCATTCTGCATCAGTTCTGCATCATGAATAAATCATTGGATGATAGTACTCCCTAAAGAATATTCATAAACATTGGCCTGTTTAATCATCAGTATTGAGTGTTCAGATTAAAGACTTCAAACATTCTAATATTCAGCAAGATTCTAAAACTTTGATTCCAACAAGTTATTCATTTTTTATTTAAATTTTAATCTGTTAAATGTATCATAATGGACCTGTAGAGAGATTACGGGCTCAATTTGTTGTCAGGAAAATTATTTTTATTATTTTTTTTTATTTTATTGACAGAACAATGACACAAGCCACTAAAGATATGGAGCAGTGCTCTATCTTTGCCACATGTGATCTATACATGATGTGTGTAGCTCTGAAAGGTAGTCGAATGTCTTTGTCAGGCTGTCGCCAAGAGGAAGCAGTTAGCGTCTGCGACGTGTCCCCGCCGGTGCAACCGCAACAGCTTGTATCTGCCATTGACATGTCAGTTTCCAGGGCTTTGAGCTGTCAGCTCTACTGCGCCCTTCTCACCCCAGCAGTAGCGAGAGAGCGGAAGAAAGAGTGTGTTTGTGTGCAGGATGGAAGACTGCCATATTAGTGGCAAACGAGTATACATGATAAAAATAGGGAAGGAAGTAATGCTCATTTGCTCTTGATTGACCTTTAAATGGGTCATTTTAAGACATATACTGTTCAGATTGCAAAATAACTTGGTCCATCATGGACTTTCCTCCCTGCCAGGTCAAAGCAGAGTCTAATAAGTCTAAAAATGTTAGTGGACTAAACCTATGATATTATTTTTCAGGATTAACAATAATTGTAAATATTATGTAGTGTCCACCTACTTTATGAGGGTCCGGTGTAGTCCTCTGTGTCTCCTCTGTCTCTCTCTCTCTGCCAAGGTGAACAGATTCATCCCCAGGCCCCCAATCCATTATCCTGTCAACAACAGCAGGTTCCTGCCACAGTTAGCAGCAACACTGGCCGTAATGAAATCATCAGTAATCCCAAAACTCATCTCATCATACCCAAGGTAATTAATGCATTTGGAGGGCGATGGCTAACTCTTAATTAAATTATGCTTCTTTTAATGAGGCCTTTATGTAGAGTAAATTTATAGCCAGTATCTCCATTATCAAGTGCTCGGCGCTCAACAGAGATTCGTCATTTTCACCTCAAATCACTCGCAGATTAACGTAATGAAGCCCATGATTAATATATCAATTTATACTTGTTTGTTTCTTTCCTCGAGATTTAATAAATTACCCTGCGTAATTAGTTCTTCAGGATTTTGCCACAGCCAAAACCTCAGTTCTTGCTAATAATGCATAAAGTATTATCGTTACGTATTAATTTTAGAATAATTTGGAGATAACAACTTTGTGGTATTAATCATATTACAAAATTGGGTGTATTTAATTAATTAAAGATATAGCCTGCAAATTAATTGTGCATTTCCACAATATTATCTTAACTAATGAAGGCCTGACGAAGCGACTGTTTCATTTTTAAAAGGCACCAGATTAGTGGGATCTTAATTATGTTTAAAACAAAAGCCATCTGCTTGCCACATTTGGTGCAAAGCAAAATCAGACAACTCAGCATTCTCTGCTAAACAAAAAAAGAGAAAGTTTCTATTGTTTTGGAGAAACTGTAGTACATGGAAATGATTCAAAAGATACATGTGAAATAATGAGATTTGTAATTAGCCTTGCAGCCAATGATGGCATTTCAGTGATGGCAATTCTTGTCCATTTCTGCAAGTCTGACTGACAGAAGACAACGTGGAGTTAACAAAATGTTTTTATATATGGTTCCTGGAAATTAAATGTAATTATTTGAATTTATTTTCTTGTTTTAAAATAATTAAACTGCTCTAGGCATGACTCACATGACACCCTAATCGTTTTTTTTTTTTTTCTGACAGGCACTTAAACTAGAGACATTAAAAATATTATCACAGTGCTGATGTGCAGGAGACTGCTTTAACACATTGAGAAATTCCTTCACAGATACATTTAGCCAAATCTAATAACACCTCTAAACTCAAAGACAATTGCTTGTGCTATTAGAATTTGCTCAGTGATTTAATCAAAACTATATTTATAGTAATTTTCTGCTAAATTAAATCAGTGCTTTAATTGAAATTAGCTTTCACTGGGTTAGAATAAATGTAGTTAAAACTATTTTCATTTAACGCATCATGTACTAAATGGGGTTTTATTAATGTCTCGCTAAAATTTTCCTCCTGAAAGTTAAAGATATTGTAGAAAAATGTTGTCATTGAGGAGCAAATAGGGACTGTGTATTCACACCATGTGCTGCACGTCTTAATGTCCCAGCAGATGATGTGTGCACATTAGCTTCATGCTGCATTAGATCAGAAATCCTATTTATCACTGACTGCATGGGTTAAAGAGCTTCTGTTGCAATGTACTTCTCTTATGTATCGTGTGTATATTAACATCGTGTGCATATGCGTATTAACATTAGTGGCTTACATATAAACAATTTAAAAAGGATAACACATTTGTATGTATGCACATGCTTTAGGTGGTCAAGTGTACATAAACAAAATTAGGTGTGAATTGAAGTTTTGTGTCTTCAGTTTGCAATAAATGGTACAATGTCTTTTGCAACATTGATGCTTTTTATATCTAGAGTGTGATGGACATGTAATTTCTTCTTTTTCAGGTGACTGTGCTTAATGCTTATCTTTTCTCAGACTGTATATGAGACCAAGACAAATCAGTTAAACAACAGGATGTGGACATCAATGTGCTCTAGTGCCTTACCTGTGGTTTACCTGTACATTTCCCTGCAGGTAACTGAATCTGACTTGCCTTGAAGAAACTATAGATATATGGAATATCAGTGAGTTTTTATTTTCAGTATAAAAAAATGCAAAATGGGAATTTAAATGACATTAATAACATGTTTACTCATCGAGAAATAGATGAAAATATATAGTTTTATTTTCTTTTGAAAATGAGGAAAATTGGATTGATTGTGATGTCTAAATTTGGCTGACGCATTAGTGGCTTTGAGTCCCACATGTTGTTCATTCGATAGTCGGTAATTGTCCTCTGCAAGTGACAGAACAACAGTAGGCTACTTAACGCGCTTTACAAACTTGCTGAGGACAGACAATGTGTGAGGAAGCAAGACTTGTAATATTTATCTGGAATCTAAACCATATTTGTAATTATCTATTTAACAGGGCTGTTTATACGTTATTTGTTTCGATTGCAAAATTGTTGGGAATTATCCGAAACGCGCATATTAAATTATTTTTCGATTAAAATAACCTGAATAAAAAGTTTAAAAGGTATAATGTAACATCCACAAGCAGCGCGTAAACTTGATTTGTTTATATGTGTATATGTGACTCAAAATGCTTGAAATAATAGATTGAGGTAAAATAAGATAAGAAACAAAAATGTTGTTGTTTTTATTACTACATAATTCAATTTTACATCATTGATCACTGTTGGCTTAATTTTAATGACCGGACTCATATGTTTCAAGTATAAATCGGGTTATCATTCCAATAGTTCAGTGACATCTGAAAGAAGGTCAGATCCAAGCCTCTTTTCTTTAATTGACCAGTGAATATTATTTTACCAGTGTCAGAACCAGAGGGGACGCAACCATTCAACGAAATACAATAGGAATAACAGACCGTGCTGAAATTGCATCTTCATTTGCATATTCGGTTCAAAAATCATGCAAATCCCAATGAGACGGTCTTTATTGTGCCTGCATTTGAAAAATCATTCTGTTAACCATGGTAACTCTGGCCTTATTCGTAGCCAGTGAGTTGAAACAAAAAAGTTATTAATTCATACGGTTATGACGTTTAAATGGACTCCAGAGCAATGCTTAATGGTTCGGAGATATGTGATCTAAAAAATCGGAGGTGAAAATTACACAAAGACTTCTTTTAAAAATATATATATGTTAGTACTATCGTTTTGGCTAGTTTAACGTATTACAGTTATTGCGCTATTCATTTGTTATAAGACAGAATATAGGCTACTATTATTCAAAATAAACTTTTTTTCTAAAAATAATATTTATGAAAATTATTATAAATCTTAAATCTTATATATTATAACCTATTTTATTTTTTTACTTTTTAAGCAAATTAGGCTGAAAATATTCTTATACCTAAATGGTAAACATTCCTTTTTTCAACCCGTAAAAATCATTCAATTATTCAGTATTGTGGCTCGAGCTATTGTATCTTAAAGTGGGTGTGTCGCGCGCAGGCTTATTGTACTGTTTTAAGTCCACTTATTTTGTCCAACATAACCTTATTAGACTCCAAAAAACAATGTCTTTTTGAGGCTCTGCTGTAATTTGCTTCCACTTTAATTGTTAAAGTTGAGCTAATTAACAAGTGAATCCACGGGTTTGAAAAAAGACTTTACACGGTGATAAAGAATAGAAGTCCTGTGGTGATTTGTTATGGTATTGTTGGATTTATCACGATAGAGCGAGTTGTTGAAACGTTCTTAAATTTCACAGATCTGACATGTGACATCTCAAGCAGTAATGAACTGACAATTTTCCATCTTTTGCTTTCAGTAATAATTTTAGATGTTTGGATTTGTTTTTTTGTTTTTTTTTAGTGTTAATTGACACATAATGGACTTTATTTATCTGCAGCACAGTGTCAGTTTTAGTATTCGGGTCATTTGAATTGCCTACTACACTAATGGACATTTCACTGCTCGGCCATCATACACGTGAGTGATTTTCGGAAGCCTTGTTCCTCGGAGCTCAATGATGTTGAACACTGGGAGGCTTTCCTGGTGGTCCTCGGCCTTAGCTCACGTTAATTAGGAAATTTGGAGAACAGAAGCCATCATTACCGAGCTCCGGGTAACTGGAAGTTTTCATTTTCCCACTGTCTCCTATAGGCGACATTTCCATAAGCAGATTACAAGAGGATATGTTCCTGAAACCACTCGGATAAATCACCGGTTTCGTGAAATAAGTCTCTAATTAGAACTTTTGTCATAACGGTGCACTGCCATTCATATTAATATAAAGTGAGTAATGATGTTCCAAATGACACAATTACTTTAGTATCTCTCTAATGAAACTTAAAGCGATTGAAAAATGATCCACTGTTTTCCCCAGTTGTTTTGGATATGGTTGTTAATTTGTCAGTGTTTTTTTTTTTTTTTTTTCTAGCCTTCTAACCACAAATATATAGGCTATGATTAGTGTTTTATTTGACGTGACAAATAAACTTCACTGCCCAAAATATCTATACTGATTTAGAAATGTATCAATTTTCTTTAAATTAGGCCTAATGCTAAATTATAACCTTATTGCTCTTTCAAATTGCTCTATATATAGGCAATATCATGAATTATTATGATGAATACTACTTTACAATCCTTAATATCGGGCCTGAATAACAGCATTGAGTAACAACACTTGTACTTGTTAAGAGCAGTTAGGAAAGTAAATAACGGAGACGTACGTGTTGGTGTACATGTCCAAATCGGTCCCGCACGGTGAAACTTCTCTAAATGGTTGAGTCGTTAGTGTGTGGTGTTAAAAGCCCATTATGAATATTCAGTGCTGTAATCGTTCAGTCTCAGTGGCGTTGAATGTGTTAAATGTCGATGTTCTCGATGGACGGTGTGCTAATAAGCTACTGGCCCTTTCGAAGGTGAAATTTCTCCCCGGGAGACTGAAAACCTCTCCTCACTCGAGTCTTACTCGAGTCATTTGTAAATCACACAGCCTAACAAATAAAACCCGGAGTGATTGCAGTTAGCAGTAATTGGTAATGTAAAAAATAAATAGCCCTAATTAACATACACTCCAAATTGGCGTGGCTGTTCTAAAAAGTCGTGCGTAGGCTAAATAGTCACAGTTATTTTTTCTTCAGAACAATACAAAATTGATCCACAGGGGGGCGGTACTGTATTAATTTTGTTAGTCTTAGACACTTGACAAAAATTGCGACGCGTGTTTTTAAAAAAACAAACTATTTTGTTGAATGTTTGTTTTTATAAAATTGGTATTTTCAGCTCAACCTGCAAATAATAGGCTTGTAGGCTATACTACTGAGATGTCAAATGAAAGTTAAAATAAATTGAGACAAATAATGTAAATAGGCTACTTCAGTATTTTATTAGGCTATTATAATATTTAGATATAGTAATTTGCTTGGTGTTAAAATCGTACTTTTTAATCAATGTCAATTTTAAGAGCTTTAATTCTCTCAGTCTAATTAGAATTCTGTTAGAGGTGAAGTAGGCAGGGCAAAATATATAGCCAACCAAAACAAGCTTGCATTACACTCTAAAAAAATAAATAAACCGAACTTTGAATTAAATTATTTGTTTCTTATTATTTGTTTAATTAGTAATTATTATAGTGCCTTTGTCGTGCCATTGTAAGAGGCAAAGTTTACATGTTTACAGTTTGATTCCATTAAGTAATCAAACCCGATTCTTGACTTTATTTTTATTTAATAAATTAAACATGCTATTTTTTATTTATTAATTTATTTGAACGTCGAACATTTCTTTTTTTTCCAGGAAAGTGTGAAATTCACAGTATTTATTTAACCCTATCTTTCTACTGTCTTTCTACTACATTTCCCAGTGGATAACAACCGCTTTAAAACAATATTTGCAAAGTGATTTCAATTGTTAAAGTGCAAAGATGCCAGTGATGTATTTTATCCCACTTTAAGTGCATCCCGAAACACAGTGGTGCCCGGGCTGCTCGCTGCTTGGATGGCGGAGTGTGATGCGCTCTCTGATTGGTCGGCGCTGAGCTCATTGTTATGCTGTCAATCCAAATCACATGGCCGAGCCTCTATTAACAGCTGAGCTTAGCGCACAACTTTTCAGAGTTCCGTGGCAGAGCAGAGATAGACACACGGGACTGGTGTGGAGACATTTGAAAGAGTTGACGTGACCAGAGTTTTAGCTCTCTGAACTTTTGATTGACTACCGACTACTTTATTTTGTGAGTCTCTTTAAATTTCAGCCTTGTCTTTCGAGTGCTTTTAAGGCACCACTTTTAAGTAGTTTGAATGTATAACATGATGGAAACCGAGATTAAAAGCCCCCTTCCGCAGTCCAACACGGGCTCGGCGGCGGGCGGCAAAAACAACAGTGCCAACGACCAGGACCGGGTGAAGCGGCCTATGAATGCTTTCATGGTGTGGTCTCGCGGTCAGCGGAGGAAGATGGCACAAGAGAATCCTAAAATGCACAACTCTGAGATCAGCAAGCGCCTCGGTGCTGACTGGAAACTTTTGACTGACGCTGAGAAGAGACCCTTCATTGACGAGGCCAAGCGGTTACGAGCCATGCACATGAAGGAGCACCCGGATTACAAATACCGTCCCCGCAGGAAGACCAAGACCCTGTTGAAGAAAGACAAGTATTCCTTGCCCGGAGGACTCTTGGCGCCCGGTGCCAACTCTGTCAACAATGCCGTCTCGGTGGGCCAGCGGATGGACTACACGCACATGAACGGCTGGACGAACAGCGCGTACTCCCTCATGCAGGACCAGCTGGCCTACTCTCAGCATCCCAGCATGAACAGCCCCCAGATTCAGCAGATGCACCGGTACGACATGGCGGGACTTCAGTACCCGATGATGTCCACGGCCCAGACCTACATGAACGCGGCGTCCACGTACAGCATGTCACCAGCATACACGCAGCAAACTTCCAGTGCAATGGGTCTGGGCTCCATGGCTTCAGTGTGCAAGACGGAACCCAGCTCTCCTCCTCCGGCCATAACCTCTCACTCTCAGCGTGCTTGTTTGGGAGACCTGAGGGATATGATAAGCATGTACCTGCCGCCCGGAGGAGACAGCGCCGACCACTCCAGTCTACAGACCAGTCGGTTACACAGCGTTCATCCGCACTATCAAAGCGCAGGGACTGGCGTGAACGGAACGCTACCCCTAACCCACATTTGAAAGACTCCTAAAAAAAAAAAAAAAAGACTAAGTACTTCGGATACTTGAACATTTTGATTTGCAAAAAGAATCGAAGTTCAATTTCGTTTTTAAAAAAGAAACTATTTTTAATCTCAATGAGTTGTCCGTTTTAAAGCATTTTATGGCGACATATCGGGGACTTCAGAATAAATTGCATTGCAGAGGAGCTTTTATCATAAGCTGTAAAGCAATCAAAGTCTGTAGAAGAATATTGGACTTCTGACTTATTTGCCGTCAGAGTTTGGCACGTGGCTTCGTGAAGAGGCTGTATTTCAAAAACAAAAAAAGGAAAGAACAAATGGAGAGAGAGTTTGTTCACTCATAAATGTTTACACTTATTTTTAGAATGTCGATTTTGTCCAAATCTGTGTAGTCTTTTTGTTGTTCATTTGAACTAGGTTTTATTGAAATGAAAGACTGTGCTGGTCGCAAGCGCAAAGTTTGTTTTATTTATAGTGAGTTGTTTTTTTAAAGCTTGTGAACCATTATACGTCTTGTTGAAATGTTCCACTTTTGTTTTGTGAATCTTCCTTTCTGTGATGTTATGGCAGTATCAGGTTAATCCATTATGTGGGACGGAGAGTTTTATTTAAACTGACGTTTCTACTGAAGACCATCCTATTCCTAAATGAATAAATTTGTTTTACAAAAAAAGGTTTATGACTACATATCAATTTTTTTTTTTTTTTTACTTCAGTCTTATAATTTGGTTGTTCGAATCGTATGTCTACCGGGAAACCAGTGACAGATTTTGTCAAATTCGTTTAAACCCAAATGTGGTAATCTGAGGCGATCGGTTAAATGATATGCGAATTCAGACACGCTCGCTGCCAAGCAGATGTCAACACGCGTGGATTGGTTCTCGTCAGCAAATAGGCTATACTACTTTATGCCTTTCGAATGCTAAGAAATACAGTTGGTCTGTAAATGATTCCTATAAATATCATTCTATAAATTAAAACTAGGCTAATTCATTCTTATCTTCCTAAATGCCGGATGGACCCCCCCCAAAAAAAGTATCAACTGGTGTATATTATAGCCTTAGTCCTGATAATAGCCTACTACTAACCATAAAATTGAAATTATATTCGTTATTTTCATAAGATACACTTTATTGATGAGACATTTCTCCTTTGCAAGAATAAACAACACACAAAAATAAACAAAATTAAAAACGCTTAAAAGGGACAAACGTATTTTTTACCTCACGTGAACCGTCATGCATATATTTTCCAAAGTGTGTAATTCCCTCCTGCTTTTTCACTTGTTGAGTCGTCTAGGTACACACAGTTCCTCAAAATTACTTGTATAATTATGGTTAACTATAAATATCTTTAATCCCTTAAATTTGTCAAAACCAGACGATGAAACAGCCGATAAATTCTGATAATTATGTTCATAATAAGAGATTAATGCAGGGATAATTTCTTTGCTATTTCCTTTTATGAGTTACCAAGTGTGACCGAATTTTTGGGGGTCAGACAGAGGTTAAATATTTGAGTATCTTATTTTGTGATTTGAATATCACGACATATTGTCTTTTGGTCTGTTTGTCAAGGGACCGTTTTTACCACATCTTTCTTGCTGTAGTTAGCCAAGGAGAGGAGGAACATACAAGGCCGTTTTGTAATTTAGAGTGTTATTTCCACTACTGAGTCCTCAATAAATAATATGTATAGTATCCTATATGTACTGTGTAACATGCACTCTTAAAAATAAAGATTCTTCAATGGCTCTTTACTATATCTTTGGTTCAACAAAAACTCTCTTCTAATAAAGATATGTTAAATGCTATATGGTAGAGAAGATTAAAATATAAATGCATTTTTGTAGATCAGCGTATTGGTTTTTAACATCATAGATGCTTTTGTAAAGAACTACAGAATAAAAAGTTCCTGATGACAGTTACCTAAAGTTTTCCTATAACATCAAGCTAAAAAAGTGGGTGTTCAGAATCTTTGTTGATTTTCCATCTGAGGATTCTGAATGCTTTTAACTTGAACTGAATTTAACTTGTTTTTTTAAATATCACTTGTTCATTCACATTCAATAATTATCTATTCTGAAAGAACGTTGCTTTCTGAACCCAAACCAAGCCACTGATTTGTTTTTTTAATAATCTAATAGAACTCCACTTTAAAAACACTCTCAGGAAGTATTGCATTATAAACACAATCTGTATAAGGATTTAAACCCACATTAATTTAATCTCAGCTATTTACATTTTCACTTAAACGCTCAGACAAGAGATTATGTATTCACTCTTAAAAATAAAGGTTCCATAAGAGGGTTTTCGCAGCAATGCCATTTTTGTTTCCCCAAAGAACCTTTCAATGAACAGTTTCAGTACAAATCTAAAGAACCCGCTTTCACTATAAAGAACCTTTTGGCAAAGGAAAAGGTTCCATGGATGTTAAAGGTTCTTCATGGAAACTTAGATGCCAATAAAGAACCTTTATTTTAAGAGTGTATAGGGAATACTTTAAGAACTCAGATTCTGTTATCACTTCAATAGTATTTTTTGCACTAATGAGATTTCTCATAACAGTCATTTGAAATGATATTTTTGAATGACGCTGTCACACTTCGAAAGTGTGCACCTGACTGCTTTTATGGCAGGGGATGAGTTGCATGGAATCTCAAGGCATTAATTCCCCAGTGCATGCACTGGCTGCTGTCTTTCCCACATTCACTGACAGGTTTGATCCATGCCTCGTTGCTGTGCTTGGATTAGCCCTGTGCACCTCTATGGATGCCAACAGATTAAACAGACCTCCCTGAAATCAGCGGCAGGGTCTTAACTCATTCTAGTGTGCCTGAGACTGCGTATCAGCTAATCACACTGCCTAATTCTTAAAAAAAAAGTTTTTTTTTTTTTTTTTTTTAATTTAAAGAAACTTGTTGGTGAATTTGTTGCATATGTCTGATATGAATAGTATGCTGGGGATATTTTTTTTTTTGACATTCATGATCACTATTTTTTAACTTGATAAATCCAATTGCCAGTTAAAAGGAAGGAATTTATCAAGTAAAGTGAAGCTGTACTGATAGCATAATGCATTAAGTCCCTTCCAGCAAAGAGTGGGGCCCTCCCTCTCTCTCTCTTGCTCACTCAGTCATGTGGAGCACTGTGCCCACTCAGCAAGTGCAGGCATATCCTCACTTCCATCTGCTCATGACCTCACTGGAGCTGTTTGTTTAACCCTTTTCCCAAACCAACATAATTGCACCCTACTGCAATCATGCATGCTGGATTTGCTGTGTAGAGTTAGATAGCATTAAAGACAGAGAGGTTTCTGCCTATGGGTCATTTTTATATATATAAATATATATTATTCATACCATCTACCTTCCTGTTTTTCTTATTGTTATGATTATTCCTGACATACTTGAATACATGTGCCAATCTAAGAATAAAAAAGTGGCAGTAGGCCTGTATCAATTTCATTCACTGAACCTGCTCAGCAACTCTGATTAGGAACTCCTCATTCCAAATTTCTTGGTGTTTTTCCTCCAGTATTGCTGTTCACGAACATACACAGATTATAGTAGCATACGTCAGTTGAAGAAATGGGTGTGTTTGAAAAATAAAGCGAACAGGCTCTATGGTATTTTGATGGTGCCAGACTGAACTTGCTGCGGCGTACTAAAAACAAAATATCCTAGTATTGATTAGCAGGCTGGCTCAAGGCATTGCTGTTGGGCCTGTCCACTGGAGTGAGACTCATGTGGGCTGCGGGGACAGAGTGGAGTCGTGGTGTGGGGGTGAATTAATCTCCCTGAACTGGGGCAGATGTCGTTGACGAGCCCCTATTAGATCAGCTCTTGCCGTGGGAAAATGGCATCCAATCCTTACGGGGTCAGGACTTTGAGCTGACCCTCATGGTCTCATCCCACCTCAGAGAGCTGTCCATTCTCCTGCACTTTATCTAAGAGACAGGCTCACCTCTCCTGCCTATGGCCATTGTCTCTTGGCACTATTGTATGTTTGCTGTTCTTGTACCTCATTATACACGTAAATCTAACCTCTTCCTCTTCTTCCAGCACGTGTCACGATTTTGGTTCCTCTCTGTGTTTTATGTTAATGTATTGAATAAGTGTTGCTGCCTTGTTCACTTCAGTTTCACTTTTCACTTTAGTTTACGCCAGTCTCTGCTTTGCTTTACTCTATTATAACACTTTTAAAAAGAGCAATGCCATTAAAGAACCATTTTTGGTTCCCTTTTATTAATCTGAAGAACCTTTTTCCCCTATAAAGAATCTTTTGTACAATGGAAAGGTTCCATAGATGTTTAAGTTTCTTCATTGAACTTCTAAGAACCATTCTCTTTAAGAGTGACGCAGCTCCAAAAGGCTTAACAGTGAAACATTTGGAATGTGAATGTCATTCTTTATATGCATTTAGATATAAACATTGTTATACATTTCAGATATGAATGGTGTCCGTTTTATTTGACATTTAAAGATAAAGATAATCACAATATATAGTCAAGGGGAATGTGCCAGCTTGCTTCTCTTCTCCAATGATTCTGATATTTGTTGGTAATTACAGCCATGGTTGGATCTCTGTGGCATTACACAACCACAAAGAATGTAGAGTGGGAGGTTTAAAGGGCGGTTGCAGCTCCAATTCAGGCTTGGCCCTGCAGTCCAGGTGCAAGTGACTTGCATTGATGTCAGTGTAGAGTAAATAATTCTAATTAATTGAGTCTTAACACACTTACCATGTCTAATGAGATGCATAGAAGGAAGAGAAGTTTAGACTCAAGAAATTCGTTCAGTAGGTGATATTGTATTGTAATTTGATCTCTGTTAAAGAGTTTTACATAATGTTTCACAGTGTCATTCTTGGGACCATGTGCCTTTTGACATGAATGTAGTTTAGTTTTGTCCAACATCAGGAAATGTCTGTTTCCATGTTTCATAAATTCCTGTCAACAAAGTTCCCACACCTTTATCTATGTTAAACACTGCACATGTATAATATTTGGGATAGAGTTTATTCTTTGAATGTGTCCCTAAAGCTTCTCTTGACAACCGCAGCAAGAAGTAGTGGCCTGAAGGGGAATTACTCATTAGGATATTTGAGTGAAAACACTTGTAGAGCTGTGGAGCCTTAAAACGAGCTTGTGGAAATTTCCCTGAACATGGAACTACCCTGCCCTTAACGTCTGCACTGCTCTCTTGGGTGGAGCAGGTGCTGTGAATTTCTCTGACGCAGGATGGAAACAGGTTTTAGGGTGCCTGTCTCTAAGCCAGCCTCTCCAAGATGGAACTGGGTGGAGTGTGAGCAACACCGATGGCACCGTTTTAGGGACATGTCACCCCAGAGGAAAATGTCAGAAATTATTCTTTCAACTTATATATTAAGTTGTATTCAACCCAAACTCATGAGTATCCCAACTGTAAACCTAACCATCAGTGGGGCGTAAGTATATCGTATGAAAATGGATTGTCTGAACTGGCCACCGATTCACCAAAACATAGTTACAAATTGCCCTGAGAGTGTTGGTTTTATTGAATGATTTGTTTTATTGATTTATCTGTTGGTTTTTATTTATCTACTATGTCTCAGATGTTCTCCTAAAATTCCTTCAGAGAAATAAAATGGATGCACATGAGAAAACTTTTGACATACAGTAAGAGTATAGAGTGAACTGCTCTGGGTGTGTGTTCAGTACTCACTGCTGTGTGTGTGCACAAATGGATGAAATGCAGAGCACAAAGCATGTCCCATACTTGGCTACATGTCATATCACTTTCTTTCACTTTCTTTCTTTCTCTTAAAAAACATCTCAGTTTGCTCTTCATTTAAAGAAGCACTTAAGATATGAAAGGGTTAGTTCACCCAAAAATGAAAATTCTGTCATTATTTCTCATTCTCATGTCGTTCCACACCCGTAAGACCTTCATTCATCTTCGGAACACAAATTTAGATATTTTTGATAAAATCCGATGGCTCAGTGAGGCCTGCATTGACAGCAAGATAATTAACACTTTCAAATGCCCAGAAAGCTACTAAAGACATATTTAAAACAGTTCATGTGACTACAGTGGTTCAACCTTAATGTTATGAAGTGACGCGAATACTTTTTGTGCGGAAAAAAAAAACAAAATAACGACTTTATTCAACAATATCTAGTGATGGGCGATTTCAAAACACTGCTTCATGAAGCTTCGAAGCTTCGAATCAGTGCTTTGGAGCGCGTATCAAACTGCCAAAGTTACACCCCCATTGGTGAACCATTGAAATTTCGAAACACTTATGCCGTAACAAAGCCTCGTTTACTGAAATCACGTGACTTTGGCAGTTTGATATCTGCTCCGAACCACTGATTCGAAACAAAAGATTCGTAAAGCTTTAAAGCTTCATGAAGCAGTGTTTTGAAATCGCCCATCACTAGATATTGTTGAATAAAGTCGTTATTTTGTTTTTTTGGCGCACAAAAAGTATTCTCGTTGCTTTATAACATTAAAGTTGAACCACATGAACTGTTTTAAATACGTCTTTAGTAGTTTTCTGGCCATTGAAAGTGTTAATTGTCTTGCTGGCAATGCAGGCCTCACTGAGACATCGGATTAAATCAAAAAATATCTTAATGTGTTCTGAAGATGAACGAAGGTCTTACGGGTGTGGAACGACACGAGGGTGAGTAATTAATGGCAGAATTTTCATTTTTGGGTGAACTAATCCTTTAAACATCTCAGGGATTTTTCTTTCTTATGGAAACTTTTTGAACCAGAATGTATTGATGAGTGATGTGCATATGTGCAATAACAGTGAAAGCAGTTGGGAAAGTCGAGACAATACATGGGGTACAGAGATTATGGAGTTGGGGGCAGGGCTGTGAAACGAGAGATTAGGCCTCTCATCTAGGCCACAGATATTGATTAGTGTAGGTTGGGAAGAAACAGAGATTGACAGATGAACAATGGTCTTACATCTGCGTGATGACTACTTGTCATGTCTGTAATGTCAGGGGTTTTGAGGATGCTTGGACAGTAGGTACATTAGTCCAACTCGCCAGACTCAATTCCTCTCTCTTTTATCCTCTCTGTTATTGGTGAATGTCTTCACTCAGGTGAACATCTAGTAGAAGTTCTCCATACACATGGAAATAAGACCCCACACAGAAGTGCCTCACTTGTTTATTGATTAGTTGCCATTGTCGTTCAGCCAGTTCTCTGAGAGATGTGCATTTGTGGGCCAAAGGCTAATATTAGGGCATGTCTGGAGGGGTGTAAAAATGTAACATGTTTCCTTTTATACTTGTTTTTATTGTCCCACTCCAGTTTCTTTCACTTCAATTTCAATAGGTGAGATGTTTCAATCAATAAAACAATGATAATGAGCCCTGATATTTTGTCACCCTCATTTTCAAACTTTTTCAACCAAAACAGCATAGGACCCCATTTACATTTTTCAAAAAATCTTCTTTATTGTTTCTCAGAGGAATAGAAGTCATACAGTTTGGAACACAAGAGTGAAAAATTATGACATTTTTTCCTTTTTTTTTTTTTGGTTGAGAAACCTTCGATTCACTATAGACGTGAAGCACAATAGCAATAAGAATTCCATTTAAACCATAATACAAGACAAGACCCAGTATTGTGACTTGCTTTTAAGTATGGTACTCTTTGGGTCTCCCCTATGTTTAACCTTTAGTGTCTCAATCACAGTTGCATAATATGATATATTTTGAAATGCTTTAAAGACACTCGCATACATCAACAGCCTTATTATTTTGTCCACTCCAGCCTGTCACTCACAGCAGCACTCCAGAGTCTATTAGCATGTGAGTGAGGTTATAGAAAGATCAGTAGCTGGTGTGACTAGCTACTTGCAAGGGTGAGAAGGAACATCAGCTAATGAGCAGTAGCCAAAGATAACAGAAAATAAACAAAACGCAGCGTTAAAGTGCAGAATCCCAGCCTTTTTCCCTCTCTTTGGCCCTCTTTCATCTCATTGAGCGTTGTGTATGCTGACGTTGACTGTGCCTACACAGGTCCTGCTTGTCAAAATAGTATTATCGTGGTTTTAAAGCTAATTAAAATGTCCTGTTTCGTGGGAAACCAGTCTTGGCTTTTAACTGTGGGTTAAGGTGATATCCTTTTCACCAGTGCCTTGAAAATGTGTTATATAGGTCAAATGAGACGTAAACCTTTTTTTCTTTTTTTTTTTTTTGTGCACTTTGTTCTCCAAGTCGAACCCAAAAAGTTCATTCGCATCCCTCTCTCCAAACCCCCGGCAAATATCACACCTCGGATGCATAAACATGCCCGAGCTCCACACATCAAGCCACGCAGGGGGCCTGGCCGGCTATAGAGCTGCACTGTGACACCAATCAGGAATGATGGCAGCCCCCTTTGTCATGCTAACAGGAATTGCCTCTTCTCTTATTCAAATGCTCTCCTTCTCCTTCTAACTCCCTTCATCCCTCTCTCCTTTTCTCCCTCCTCATGGGCCATGTAAATCCATACTTAGAGACTTTGAAAAAGAAGGAGAGCGAACGAGAGAGGGAGTGAGAACTCCCTGTCCCCAGAAGCGTTGATCGGTGGGCCTCTCTCCTGGGGGTCAGCGTGGCTCTTGCAGCGCGAGCTGTTTCCATGCCCAACCGAGCGCATTTCATATTCAAATGCTCCAATCAGGCCTGTGACCCACGGGGGGCTTTTTTACAGCCCGGGCCTTGGGTCAGCGGGTCAAGATGGTGATTTAATAGCCAGGGTGATGGGAGAAAAAAGGGAAAGGAGTGATTTAGTGACTGAATGAGTCATAAAAAAGCATTTTTCTTAAGTTGTCATGTAAATGCAAGTAGTCTGCAACCGTCCTTTCTTTTCTCACCTGGCTTAGGCACCTGTTTGTGCCGTTTAGACTAGAATCGTGTCTAAAGATGTGTCAGAGTGACATTATAAAAGGTTTAAGGTCCTATCTGTGGTGTGGTGTGTTATGGGGCAATCTTACCTGAGCATCTTGTTATTCATGTCTTGACAGGTGTGTTCGCTGCAAATTACATAGAGCTGGTATGTGTAGGCTTGTTGTCATGTACTAATTATTCTGGAGACTGTCTTTGCATGTGAACACTCAATAAAATTGATGTTTAGTTGACATGTGATGGTTTGCCCTTTAGCACACACTGGACACCTGTGGAAGATACAGATAAAGCAGTTCTAGCTTTAACACATTATTGAAATATACCAAAATGATCTATAGATTAATTCATCAAGTAAACTATATGTATTTCTTTTCAGTACAGACAGAAACATGTAAATACTGTATAACTTTTACTGTATAAATACATAAATCAGAAACAATGCAAAACTGTTCATAGTCAAGGAATGATTTGAATGATTTTATTTTTAAATTCTTATAATTATTTTTAATTAATTTAAAGAATTTGAAGTTTTTCCCATTCAAATGAATTAAAATAATTATTTGTATTAATTTATTATATATAATTATATTATAATTATTTGTATGTGTGTGTGTGTGTGTATATATATATATATATATATATATATATATATATATATATATATTATATATAACACCATATATATATCTTTGCATGTAACAGCAGGTTATATAACACCAAGCGGGACCTGTATAGGCGCAGTCAGCATCAGCATACACATTTAATTTATATATAGTCGTTGCTTTGTTATGAGAAAGAATGTCCGGAAAAATGAATTTCATTGATGTCATTCGGTGTAACCAATATAAAGGGACCATTTTGGATCAAGTCATGCAGTCAATATCATGTGACAGGATGTGACATCATTCAGACACCTGCACAGGACCACATGTTCGTGAAGCAAAGTAACTAACTCTCTCTTAACTATTTGAAAAATTCATGTTTTCACTTGCTCATATGCATGTCCCGAAACATCAGGTCATTCGGTACAACCGCTATACAACATGGAAAATGTTGTAATATTTTAAAAAGTTGTACTAAATATAAAATGTATGATTGTCCTTTTGTCAGCTAGCTAGATATCAGCCTGTTAGCATTATTTGAAAATATCGTCATTCGGTATAACCAAAAGTGTCATTTGATAAAACCGAAATTTTGGTTAAACTGAGTGACTTTTTTGGTGACAAGTTTTGTCCATCTTGTAAAAAATGACAAAAGAAGTGTTAATTGATTATAAAAACTACATAATCTCATTATTAACATTTCATAAAACTTCAAAATTAATTTTGTCTCCATTATGTTTTTTTTTACACTTTTAAAAACCTTATTTGTCAATGACCCATATATCTGTACACATATACACATACATACATTATATATATATAATTTATATAACATCTGTTTATCTTATAACATGAAAGTAAGGTTAATAATATAACTTTTAATTTTCAGTTTTACTCAAATTAGGGTGATGCAAAAATGAGTACACCCCACTGAAAATCTCTGGAGCAAAACTAAATTTTAGACTACAAATGTCTAATTTAACAAGAATTCAACCACAGGTGAGTCTAATTATTCATTACACAGGTGTCCAGCAGACAGTTGACTATAAAAGGGTGTTAAAACCCCTTCCCATTTCATGCTGTCAGCAATGCCACCACATGGAAGAGAAATGTCACAAGACCTGAGAAAGAAAATAATTTCTTTACACCAGAAAGGTGAAGGCTACAAGAAGATCAGCAAAGCTTTACTTATCAGTCCGAATACTGTAGCAAAAGTGGTACAAAAATAAATTCATTGCATCCCTTGCATCATGAATTCACAGATGTACTGCTCTATACTGAAAGAGAAGATGCTACCATCACTCCGTGCCCTTGGTCGTCGTGCACTTTTCCAACACGACAATGATCCTAAACACACATCTAAGGCCACTGTTGGATTTCTGAAGAACAGGGTGAAAGTGATTCAGTGGCTCCTGATCTGAACCCAATCAAACACCTATGGGGAATTCTGAAGAGACAAGTTGAGCATCACTCTCCATCCAGCATCCAGTCTCTAAAAGAGGTCATTCTTGAAGAATGGAAAAAGATAGATGTTGCAAAATGTCGCCAACTTGTTCATACCATGCCTAGAAGACTTGGTGCTGTCATTAAAAATCATGGAGGCCATACAAAGTACTAGATGTAGTAGTTTTTGTTGTGGGTGTACTCATTTTTGCATCACCCTAATTTGAGTAAAACTGAAAAATGTGTAGTTATATTATTAACCTTACTTTCATGTTATAAGTTAAAACAGATGTTATATACAACTTAGTCTTGTCAGCATTTTGGAAATTGTCTTTGTGTTCATTGAGATATTGTTTAAAATGTTACTTTTCAAAGGGGGTGTACTCATTTACGTTGAGCACTGTGTGTATATATATATATATATATATATATATATATATATATATATATATATATATACACACATACATACATATACTTATATCCATGACATAGAGGCAAAGAACCGCCCGATGTGAAGCGGAGGCAAATTTATTATCCTGTAATCGAAAACAAAGTGCCTCTCGGTTTTCCTTAATCTTCTCTCTGTAATATGCAAAGGGCTGATGGTGATGGGTGTTTAGACGTCTCTTGATTGGGAGTCGTTAGTATTTAGCTTAAGTCCGTTGAAATGTAAAAAAGGCCTGTGTGTGAGAGGCGCTGCGCTACCCGCAGAAGCTCAGTAGCAGCCACCCCAGTGACTGACAGGTGGGTCAAAGTTGGGGATTTAAGGTGGCTCAGGGATTTGTGTGAGGCCCAATAGCCAGCCTCCTCTTTTACTCTGATGCAGTGAAGTTTTCAATACGTGATGATGTGTGTGTGAAGAAGTGAATTAAAGAGAGAGACTTTGCTTAATGTTGTGTGTGCATGATTGTGAGTTTTAGCACAACCTTCAGTGAGCACAGCTGTGTCAGTGCCTGGTTGTGTTGTTCTCGTAGCCCGTGGAGAAAAAGAGCTCCTGCAGGTCTGCCGACTAACACCATCCTGCCTCTCTTTTTATGTCTGTCTTTCTTGGTTCACAGCAACAGGCAGTTGCATGACCAAGAATATGGCTGATAATCAAGGGATTGTTCCTGTTCTCTCATCTCAAGTGATGTGGAAGACAACCATGATTAAAAATGTCACATTTTCTTTTACATTGCATTGTTTTGTTCATGTTTTTTTCAGCAACCTGTTCATGTTGGAATCTAATTTGTCTAGCTTCTACATACAGATACATTTGTACATAAGCAGAGTTTGATTGGATGCACAACCTTTGACATTAACAACAAAATAAATGTTTTCTACCCATTTTAAATAGAATACAGTATGTTGAGTTGCATTTTATTATTTGCATTTTTTTTTTTTTTGTCAAAACAGAACTGTAATCATTTTGTATAGTATTACCCACCAGTTGAGAACTACTGCACAACAGGTACATTTCACTGCTCATGCAAATTTGCTCTTAATAATTACTAGAAAGACTTTCTTAATAATCCTTTAGTACTCCACAAGCAGCATATTGAGGATTTAATGCAGTTTGACAGAGCTCAAGGGATTTGTGCTCTAGACCCTCAAAGGCTTCCTGAGTGTCATAACCCTTTGTGCAGACCCTTCTAATGGAAAGGACGGCATTGTAAGGCAGGGGAATCACTGAACACAGGGGAGGAGAGCCTGATTTTCAGTGACTCTAAGCTGAAAACAACCAAATTTTAAGAACAGTATTTTACTTTTGGCACATTACCATAAAGATCATGAAGTACATTTATACAGTACATTTAAAGTAATTTTATAAACAGCAGAACTTGCTAAATTTAATTGTAAAACCAGTCAAGATATATATATGACCCTAAACTTTTTGAACGGTACACTCTAAAACATGCTGGGTTAAAAACAGCCCAAGTTGGGTTGAAAATAGACAAACCCAGCGACTGGGTTGTTTTGACCCAGTGGTTGGGTTAAATGTTTGCCCAATGTGCTGGGCGGTTGTATTGTTTAAAAATTACTATATGGCTGGTTAAAAATGAACCCAAAATTGGTTGGAAATTAAAAATCAGACACATAATAATTACTAGAGGCAACAATGATAATCAAAAGGTGAACATTTATTAATAAGCAATTTAATAAATGTTTATTGTTTAATTATTATTTGTTGAACTTATTAATAAATGTTAATTTAATAAACATATTAATAAATGTTGGTTTCCAACATACTTTGGGTTCATTTTTTCATTCAATTTTTAAACAGTAATTGAGTTAAATGAATCCTGCAGATTGGGCAAACATTTACAACTAGATCTCTTTTATTGAATCCAAAAGGTTTTAATTATATTTTGCTACATATAAAGGTATTTTAAAAATTTTTAAGTGTCAAAAGTTCATTCGGTTTAACCGTCCAAAGACCAATACAGCCAATTAATTTGTGATTAAAATATCTTAAAATGTAATAAATGATGAGAAAGAATGTCCGGAAAAATGAATTTCATTGATGTCATTCGGAGTAACCAATATAAAGGGACCATTTTGGATCAAGTCATGCGGTCAATATCATGTGACAGGATGTGACATCATTCAGTCACCTGCACAGGACCACATGTTCGTGAAGAAAAGTAATTAACTCTCTTTTAACTATTTGAAAAATTCATGTTTTCACTTGCTCTTACGCATGTCCCGAAACATCAGGTCATTCGGTACAACCGCTGTAAAACATGGAAAATGTTGTAATATTTTAAAAACTTGTACTAAATATAAAATGTTTGATTGTCCTTTTGCCAGATATCAGCATTGTTTGAAAATATCGTCATTCGGTATAACCAAAAGTGTCATTCGGTAAAACCGAAATTTTGGTTAAACCGAATGACTTTTTTGGTGACAAGTTTTGACCATCTTGTAAAAAATGACAAAAGCAGTGTTAATTGATTATAAAAACCACATAATCTCATTGTTAACAATTAATAAAACTTCAAAATTAATTATGTCTCCATTATGTTTTTTTTTTACACTTATATTACCCACCAGATGAGAACTACTGCACAACAGGTCGCCGGGTTTGTCCAATGTAAACACAACCTCGGTTGTTTTTAACCCAGCATTTTGTATTGTGTATTTGTATAATATAAATACAATTAAATTGAATAAAGAGTAGAGTTAAAGCTATGGACATTTAATCTCTACCTACAGTATATTTAATAATTCAGAATCTTTAAAATAAATGTTTTAAGGTCAGACTACAAACACTTCTTTTGAAAATGTTCCCATACCACTAGCTCAGTGTAATCCTAAGATCTGTCAAATAGAACTTTTTTAGCTCTGTTACATGCTAGACCTCCCACGCAATAATACAGTTTTCTCATTGTGTGGTTTTCTCCAGAAAGCCTGTAAAGTCTGAGAAAATCGATCCAAACAAGCCTTAATTCTGTCATTAGGTGAGAGAGAGTCGTTTTGTGATTGGCTGCCTGTCTGCTCCATATTCAGAGGTGCTGGATGAGGCAGAGGGCCCGCTGGGAAAATGGTGTTGTAATCAGGAGCCGGCTGTGCTGCCTGATCAGGTATGAAGTCTGCTTCCACCTTCCTCAAAATCCTTCCTCATCTTCCTCTCGTCTCACTCGTGTGGTTAGCAGACCCCAATGGGAGCCTGTTGTCAGGTACTATTACACTATATGACCGTGAACTGTTGATAGCTGGACGAAGAGGGGAGAACTGAGAGTGTATGTGTGGGGTTTGGGGGAGTATGAGATGTTAATGTTAGTAAGTTGGGTGGGGGTATTTTTTGGTTCCCACATTTGATTATTCAGGTTGGTTGAACTAAATTTCTGAACCCATAAAATTCGGATCCCCTTTGGGGGCTATTTACATATATTTCAATCCCCCCTCCTACAGTCTCCCCAGCTTCTGTCTTTCCCTCCGAATGTGAAAAAAGAGGGCAGAGCAACCAGGCCTGTCTAGTCTTTAAGATGTCACTGTGGTGTGAAATATAGGCGAACAAGCAGGGCTTTGAAACTCAAACTGAACCCACCCTCCAACCGCCCCCCCTCCACACACACACACACACACACACACACACACCTTCTGTTTCACCCTCATACACATACTTACACACAGAAACAACAGACCACCCCTCTCCCTCCATGCCGTCTTAGTTGGTGAGCGCTGTGCCCACTGAGACAGATCCATCTCTGGGGTCGTGTGTATGTTCGTGTGAGCACATGCGACAGTGTGTTTGTGTGTTCAGGCTGGTGGGGTCCAGACACCAGGCGCAGATGTTCGGGACGGGCTGACGAGGATGCACCTGTAGTCACTCCATCATGTGCCAAAGATTCTGGTGTAATTTTAAGTATTGGACAAAATAGGTTGTATAGCATTTTATCTTCACCCAAAATTAAAAAAAAAAAAAAAGTTTTTATTTACTCACCCTCATGTTCCAAATTGTACTTTCATCTGACGAACACAAAAGAACATATTTTGCAAAATGTCTCAGGGGTTTTTTTTTTTTTCATATAATGAACGTCAATGGGGTCCAGTGGTACTTTGTATGTATTTTGTATTTTATTTAATTTCAAGTTTTTTTTATGGTTTTAGTTAACTATAATAACCATGGTTTACATGTTGAATTTATGTGGTTTTATTATTAATAATTTAGATTTGAGTTGATTATTTTAATATATTAGTAATAATTTTATTCATTTAAGTACCTTTAAGCCATCTTGAGGCCCCCTTATAAGTTTGCTGAGGCCCCCTAGTGGGTCCCGGCCCCCTGGTGAAGAACCACACACATTAAGTATACAGTATATACTATATTTAGTATGGGTTAAACCCTCATATGAGTGATATGTTGCGTTGTTATTGTTGTTGATAAAGCCAATATTTAAGGCACTTTTATGTACGTTTGGAAACTGCAACTCACCGTTAATTTTACATAACACAAACTCATGTCTCCTTAGATTGATTTGTCAAGGGGGCGTGAAATAGTTTAATTGTTTCAAATGAACACACTCGCGCCCCCACGTTGTGGATTAATTTTCTGACCGAAGTCTCCGAGGGCCAGGTCTTAAAATTCCACATGGGCCCAGTGCCCAGCGCCCCGCTGGAAAGATAAAGAGAACACATATGTAGCCAGGCTCAGTCACGCTCCAGTTGAGCCATCCCAGCACAGAGAGTTACAGCTGGCATGATGGGAACACTTGTTTGTTTAGGGTTGTTTTTCTGCCGAGTGCCATGGTTTGGTTGGATGGCACTTGTTTTGTGCGCTCCATCTGTGGATGTGTGTATGTGTTTGGTAAGTACCAGGAGGTGAGGGTAGGTGGGTGGGTGAGGGTGAGGGGGGGGGGGGGGGGCAGAGTGGCATTTAGTCAAATAGTGTTCCTGGCCCCCATGTATCACCCCTCTCCCCCCAGTTCCCCCAGCTCGACCGTGTTCACTCCCCAGCGCGCAGGCAGAATGCAGCGTCAGGAGCCCGAGCACTGAGCTCCCATTGTGTATGCTAAGCAAAGCGGAATGGCCGGGTGACAAAAGAGGGAGGAGTGGGGCTGAGGACATACAAAGCCCGGGGGAGGGAAGGGATGGTGGTGGGGGGGAGGGGGGCGTTCTGCCGCTGAGGGCTAAATAGACCCACTCTGCCCCCCAAACCCCATCCATAACCCCTGTCCCCACCTCCGACCAACACCCCTCTTTCCCGTCCCAACCCCTCTAGAGAAATGGGTGCCCACTCCTGAGAGACGGCAGAGCTGTAAACTTAATGAGAATATATTTTAAACAGTAAAATGTGAAAGCAAGTAGTACAAGATGACTGACATTTGAACAAATGTCGGTTTTGTATATAGTATTGCAACTTTATAAATCTCAATTGCTACTTTATATTTGACAGTGTGACTATGTCTCCCAATTTTGTTATTTCTTGATTTTATGTCTCATAATTGCAACTTTTCTCTTGTGAATGCAAATATATACTCTATACCGATCAAAAAATTGGGGTCAGTTTTTGAAAGAAATGTTTTTGAAAGAAATTAATTACTTTTATCATTTTTATTCAGCAAGGATGCATGAAATTGATCAAAAGTGACAGTAAAACATATGTAATGTTCCAATAGATTTCTATTTTAGATAAATGCTTTTGATTTTCAAAAATCCTGAAAAAATATATCATGGTTTCCATAAAATATTCAGCAGTACAACTGCTTTCAACTTTAATAATGCTAAGACATGTTTCTCGCACCAAATCAGCATATTAGAATGATTTCTGAAGGATCATGTGACACTAAAGACTGGAGTAATGATGCTGAAAATTCAGCTCTGCCATCACAGGAATAAATTATATTTTAAAATATATTCAAATACAGTTATTTTAAATTCTAATACTATTTCAGAATATTACTGTTTGTACTGTATTTTTGATCAAATAAATGCAGCCTTGGTGAGCATAAGACAGTTCATTCAAAAACATAAATAAGTTACATCTTCATATTTAACAATCGCTCACAATCGCAACTGAAAATGATCATAATTGAGTTTTTTTATCTCACAATTATGACTATTTTGCATACTTGTGTCTCATACCTATTGGTGTTACAGTTATGTGTGTAGTATGTATATTGTTTTATGCTTTTGTGTGTGTTATGCAGTGCACTGTGGTTACTGTTTTAAAGTTTAAAATAGTTTAATGTAAAATTTGACCAGGATTTGTAACAAATGCAGTTTAAAGGGATAGTTCACCCAAAAATGAAAATTATGTCATCATTTACTCACCCCCAGGTTGTTCCAAACCTGTATGAGTTTCTTTCTTCTGCTGAACACAAAGGAAGATATTTTGAAGAAAGTTTGTTACCAGGCTGCTTTGGGGCACCATTGACTTCCATAGTAAAAACATACTATGGAAGTCAATGGTGCCCCAAAACTGTTCAGTTTCCCATATTCTTTAAAATATCTTCCTTTGTTCAGCAGAAGAAAGAAACTCATACAGGTTTGGAATGATGATGTTCAAGTTAACATCCGAATGGCCTGCAGTCATGGAGAGCTCTGATTCTGCCCTGTGGGCTAGAAGTTCACAAAGCCAGGGGCTGGTCTTTGATGAACCCTCTTCCTCGTTCTGCCCTTCCTCTGCCCTCTCAGATGCAATGTAACCTCAGCACATCAAAGAGAGGCTCCATACAGAGTCCACTTGATGCTGTTACCCCCCCCCCCCCCAAACACACACTCACACCGCCCAACTCCCCTTACACACAAATACTCCAGCCAGCGCATAACACTTTACATTTGAAAAAAAATCTGAAAATGAATCACCCGTCCCATCTGTTTAGCTATCTACTGGTCTCCTTGCCCTCTGTTTGTCCTGGTGCTTTAGGAAGTGGCTCGCCAGGTGACTTTCCCCGCCTTTGGGATGTGAAATGAAAATTGAATATGCTGCTATAAGACCTTCAGGGCAAAAGGTCAGGTGCCCAAGACAATATATGACAGAGAAAGATGCCACCACCCAACGGCGTATATGTGCTCCTGGCCAGAGGTGAATGTCGCTCGTCAGCGCTCGGCAAGCCTAGCGTTCTCTCGGCAGGCATGACCCGTGGAGTCATTATCCCTCCAGGTAAATCACCTCGCAATCAGTGTCTGAAGCCCCCTGCTCTCCAGATGATTCCCCTGCTGATTGGCCTAACTGGACTCCTGTCTGAGGAACGATTACCCTACATTGTTTTCTTTATGGCACATAGATTGAGCTGTTGTTAGCATTCGCTTGATGGGTGGAGGCAGCGTGCGTGAGGCCGGGATGCGAGTATGTGCTCTGAGGTCGCTCTCACTGTGCTTGATAAGAAAAACAGGAAAAGCATAGGCAAGATTTTATTCTAATGATTTTGAATGAGCCCTTTAATTTGAAATGGCAAACTATGATTTCTTGAACAGGAAATTGTAGCCAAATTTGTCACGGTTATGCCAGACTCATCAACGCTGAAACTGGAGAATGAAATAATCAAGATATAGTTGGAACATTGTTAGTGATATTATTTGTCATTGACACTAAAAGAGGGCACTACTTTGTAGTGGTCAAGCCTTATTGTATTACCGTTTACCGCTTTAGACCTCAAACACAACAAGATGCTCTACATTCTCAATGCCACACATCAGCACAATTCTCCATGTTGAGTTTCTCTTCTTTATTGGTAAACTGGATGAATTCATTATAGACTGACCACAGTACTGACAACAGGCACCAATATCCACTTGTACCTGACTGCTGCAGATTTATTTCGGTGTTGATACTGTTGACATGGATACGCAAAAGGTGACTGCTGTTTGTTTGCTGTGCTCTGTGACTGAGGTCTGTCTGTATAAACTCTGCATAGCATGAAACGCACTGATGACGTATGATATCTGCGTGAACAGGGTGTGCGAGGGTATGTAAAAACATAAGCTTTTAAGACATTGTATTACTTCATTCAGACCAAATATAATGATTGGATCGAAGTTTGCTTGTTACTTTTTTGTTTTTTTACTCAATTATTTAATAATCTACTTAATTTTATTATCACGGGAAATGACGCGCACTATATGTGAATCATTGCCCATCATTTTGCGAGCAATTTTAAACCATAAAGGCGAGCCAGTGGGTATCACACAGGCAATGTGTAAACTTCGCATGAAGAAGGCTCAGAAGTCAGTCAATTATTCACTACAGAAACTGTAAGTAAAAACTGGCAGAGCTTTTGGTATCTGACGCTGAATTAACAGCGCATATTTACCTAGAGACGATGAGAGATTAATCTAATTGATTTTCTTTATATTTCTCTTGTGGCACATAGTGAGAAAAAATGAGTATTTTTTGTGAATCGAGAAGTATTTCGTGTTAAACAAGTTGTTTTTTAAATGAGAAGTAAGCTATCTAACTAATCTTTTATTATCCTTGCAGCGTGTTGGTTATGCGGTGATGTGCTATGATATTGCGGGGCAAATGAATTGCAATGTTAATTTAATAATAAAAGTAGCGTAATAATAAGAAGAATAATTTAATATGCCCTGTGTGCCGCATCCACCGGGCTTCCTCGTCCCTCTGGCTCCGCCTTGGTCAATCGTCTGTGCCATGGACTTCTGAGCCTTTAGCTGTGATTTGTCGGCGCCCGGTCCCTTCAGTCCCTCGGCTCCACCTGGGTTTCCACTCCAGCCAGCTTTGGTTGGTCCGGACATCCCCCTTGTTTCACCTGGTAAAGCTCCACCATGGCTCCTCCCTCCCTCAAGTAATGTATTTGCTAGTAAGAACAACCTTAAAGGAATAGTTCACAACCCCATAAAAAACAAAACAAAACAAACAAACAAAAAAAAAAACTCACAAGTTTGGAACAACTGGAGGGTGAGTAAATGATTTTTAGGTGACTATCCCTTTAACTAGCAAGTACATATATATATATATATATATATATATATATATATATATATATATACAAACACAATTGAATACAACAGTCTTAGGTGACACTAAAGGGTCCCAGTATTCAAATCAAATTTAAACATGGAATAAACAACTTTTTTTGACATAAAATTAATATAAGTATATATTTAAGATCCTGAACTATTTCTTGGTCACTAATTTAATAAGTAAATTCATTATATTTATTATATTTCTCAGACATATGTACACATTTGAAATATGAAACCATATACACTCACCAACCACTTTATCAGGTACACCTGTTCAACTGCCAATCACATGGCAGCATTTAGACATGTGGACATGGTCAAGATATTCTGCTGAAGTTCAAAGTGAGCTTCAGAATGGAGAAGAAAGGTGATTTAAGTGACTTTGAATGTGGCATGGTTGTTGGTGCTAGACAGGCTGGTCTGCGTATTTCAGAAACTGCTGATCTACTGGGATTTTCACACACAACCACACCGGCTGCCACTTCTGTCAGCTAAGAACAGACGACTGAGGCTATAACTCGCACGGACTCACCAAAATTGGACAACAGAAGATTGAAAAAAAATATTGCTTGGTCTGATGAGTCGATATCTACTGCGATATTCAGATGGTAGGGTCCGAATTTGGTGTAAACAACATGAAAGCATGGATCCATCCTGCCAGCTCAGACAGCTCAGGCAGGTGATGGTGTTGTAATGGTGTGGGGGATATTTTTCTTTGCACACTTTGGGCCCCTACTACCAAGAGAGCACACAGCCTACCTGAGTATTATTGCTGACTATGTCCATTGCTTTATGACCACATCTTCTGATGACTTCTTTCAGCAGGATAATGTGCCATGTCACACAGCTCAAATCTTCTCAAACTGGTTTCTTGAACATGACAATGAGTTCACTATACTCAAATGGCCTCCATAGTCACCAGATCCCATTCCAATAGAGCACCT
Source organism: Hypophthalmichthys molitrix (assembly GCA_037950675.1). Lineage (NCBI taxonomy): Eukaryota > Metazoa > Chordata > Actinopteri > Cypriniformes > Xenocyprididae > Hypophthalmichthys > Hypophthalmichthys molitrix. The sequence goes on from CM075505.1 coordinate 23,455,531, forward strand.
ACTTGATGTTGTGGAATGGGAGATTATATGAAGACTTCAGATGCAAAAGCCTCTAAGTGCCGTCTGAAATTTTCTTCTAAAATGAGCATTTTTATCAAGCTTGTATGTTTAGGTTCAGTAATTTCACTTTAATGGCAATTAATAGGTCATTTTCATTGCCATTAAAGTGACATAACTGAACATAAATATACAAGCTTGATAAAAATGCTCATTTTAGAAGAAAATTTCATATGGTACTTAGAGGCTTTTGCATCTGAAGTCTTCATATTTACCTTTGTGCACATTTGGAATATATATATGTATACCTTTAAAAACAGCCTCCTGTAACATGGTTTCACAGTCAACACTTAAAACGAGTCTTATAATTATGCTGAAATGTAATTATCTGCATTTTTTTCGCAAGTGTACGCCACAGGACAGGGTGTTTCCACAAAAGGAAAAACGGCAAAGAAATGCCGCAAAGAAAGAGGGTCTGTAGATTATTATTAGGATTAAGTATGCATTATGAAATTTTATATCTCTTCAGTCTTTCAAACGCCCATGAAAGTGAGTGGAGGGTTGTGTGTGTGTGTGTGTGTGCGTGTGTTTTTGTGACATATCAGGACACAAATTTGTATAATGACATGGGTATGACATAGGTATTACAAGGAGAGGGTGACTTATGAGGACATTACCCCATGTCCCAATTTTTCAAAAGGCTTATAAATCATACAGAATGAGTTTTTTTGAGAAAGTAAAAATGTGCACAGTTTCCTGTGATGGGTAGGTTTAGGTGTAGGGGTAGTGTGGGGCAAGAAAATACGGTTTGTACAGTATAAAAACCATTATGCCTATGGAATGTCCCCACAATTCACAAAAACAAACGTGTGTGTGTGTTTGTATGTTTGGGGCGGGGGTCCGGGGGGATAGGCTGGCTGTTTTGAGGGAGTGTGTGTTTAAGGGGAGGGGGGGGAGGGGGTGGTAGAAACCTGAGGCCACTGTGAAGCTCTGGAGACAAAGGAGATCCACGTGAGACTCAGGCACATGCAGGCTTGGCTTACCTGCTCACCTGCTCTACCTCCTCCATGAACTTTTGGCCCGGAGAGCACAACCTGCAGCCTCTTGCCACAGCTAGCCACACCCTGTCTCCCTCGCTTCCTCTCGCCCCCTCCGTTTCTCCTCTCCCATCTCTCTTCTGACCCCTCTATTCTCCTGCTCCATTCACCCCTTCATTTCCCAGCCACTTCTCTTTCCCTTAGCTTCTCGCTCACTGTCCTCTCTGTTGCGTGTTTCTTTGTTGGGCCGTCCCTCTGTCCACTTCCCTCAGTATTCTTCCTCCTCAGAGTCAGTGAACTTCACACTCTCTCTCTTTCGTAATACGCAGTTCCCCAGCTTACCGCCAGCGTTTACTGTTGCGTTCGCCCCACACTGGACAAACCTGCCTTTCAGGTCTTATTCACGGGCAATATCAACTGTAAATGTGCTGGAGAGAAAGAGAAAGAGAGAGAGAGAGAGAGAGATGAAGAGGTCGTACTAGGTTTGGGCTATTGGGTGGGGCTAAAATGCCACACAGCTGAGCAAACCTGGGCCACCACAACATCTTGTGTTTTCTTTTTTAATCCACACTTTCTCTCGACTGTCTGTTTGAGGAAGGAGTAGGAGGAGGTATGCACCAGACCTATTATAGTAAACTAATAGACCATAAATGCTGATGGTTTTTCTCCCTTTGTTAGTCTTCACCTATAATACATGAAGCAGGGCACAGACATCACAAACACAGAGGTTCTGCATCTGGTTCGCATGAAAGGCCTGTGTACTGCTGATGTATACACACTATTAATGAAAGGCCTGACTGACATCATTCTGCTTTGAAGTATTGTATGGTTAGTTGGGAAGTTTAGGAAGTTTGAGATCCCCATCCATTCACAGAGGATTATTGCTTTATTAGATTAATAACTTTCTTTCTTTCTTTCTTTCTATAAGAGAGGAAAGGATCTATCTATCTATCTATCTACCTATCTGTCTATCTAGGATGGGCAACTTCGGTCCTGGAGGTCCAATGTCCTGCATTGTTTAGTTCCAACCCTAATAAGACTCGTCTACCTGTAACTTTCTAGTAATCCTGAAGACATTGATTAGCTTGTTCAGGTATGTTTGAGTAGGGTTGGAGCAAAACTCTGCAGGATAGTAGCCCTCCATGTCTGGAGCTGCCCATCCCTGATTGACGGATCTATCTATCTATCTTGAAATGCATTTTTTAAATACAATATCAAGCCAAAAATAGGAACAAGATCTGAGTTTCCCATTAAGATACAAGCTAAATGCTGTAGGGAGTTAAAGGGTTAGTTCACCCAAAAATGAAAATTCTGTCATTAATTACTCACCCTCATTTCGTTCCACACCCATTAGACCTTTGTTCATCTTCAGAACACATATTAAGATATTTTTGATAAAATCTGATGGCTCAGTGAGGCCTATATTGACAGCAAGATAATTAACACTTTCAAATACCCAAAAAGGTACTAAAGATATATTTAAAACAGTTCATGTGACTACAGTGGTTCAACCTTAATGTTATAAAGCTACAAGAATACTTTTTGTGCACCAAAAAAAGCAAAATAATGACTTTATAGTGTAAAAGACAATAGTGATGGGTGATTTCAAAACACTGTTTCATGAAGCTTTGAAGCTTTACAAATGTTTTGTTTCGAATCAGTGGTTCGGAGCGTGTATCAAACTGCCAAAATCACATGAAAAATTGAATTTCGAAACACTTATGATGTAACAAAGCCTCGTTTACTGAAATCATGTTACTTTGGCAGTTTGATACACGCTCCGAACCACTGATTCGAAAAAAAAAGATTCATAAAGCTTCGAAGCTTCATGAAGCAGTGTTTTGAAATCGCCCATCACTAGATATTGTTGAATAAAGTCATTATTTTGCTTTTTTTGGTGCACAAAATGTATTCTCGTAGCTTCATAACATTAAGGTTGAACCACCGTAGCCACATGGATTGCTTTAAAAATATGTCTTTAGTACCTTTCTGGGTATTTGAAAGTGTTAATTATCTTACTATCAATAGAGGCCTCACTGAGCCATCGGATTTTATAAAAAATATCTTAATTTGTGTTCCGAAGATGAACGAAGGTCTTACAGGTTTGGAATGACATGAGGGTGATTAATTAATGACAGAATTTACATTTTTGGACCTTTAAATCAGGTTTAGTCAGCATGGTTAGTTTTCCCCACAGTTCATTCACTGTATACAGTAGTTAATTTAACAGAAAAAAAAAACAGTACAAACGGGAAGATTTCCCTAAAATGTAGCCAGTGAATCCTCAGTTTTGTGTTTGGATGATCAAATGCTAATGTTCAGCTTGGGTGTGGGTCATTTCCTGATCCTTCTGCAGGTGGAGGCCTGAAAGACGTGCCAGTCCTGCTGCCAACTGTCCTCCGCCTCAGCCTGCAGACATGGCTTAATACTCAGACACACACACCAACACACACTCATGCACACTTATAGATGCATACTTATTTTGACCTCATCTTTAAAACAACTCAATCATGCACCCATGCCACAAATTCAAATACCCACCTACACAGGCTCCTGAAAGCACGCATGACTGTCAGCCTGTCAATCACATAATACGTCAACTACCTTCTTTAATTCCCAGGCTGTCACACATGATCTCACACAGACATTTCTGCATACTAAGGACATCAGACAAGAATGCAGATACCCAAACGTAATATATAGTGTTAGGTAACTATTTTTAAACTCTTACTATCTCTCTCTCTCTCTCTCATACGCACACAATCTCTATTATCCAAAACACCTTACTAAGCACCCTTTCTCGCACTCCAGTCATGTATGAGAAATATCTTAAATGTTCCTTTCAGAATCCTGATTTTAGAAATCACTCTATCAACATATTTCAGCCTCCGCCCACATACTGTACGTCACAGCACGTAATGAGCAGTGCGTGAGGAGAGCTGGCATAGTAATTACATGTTACATACCTGTTCAGGGTGTTCTCACACTGAATACGACACAGAGAGAGTGTAAGGGGAAGGCTATTGCTAACAATACTGAGTGTTATTTCTCTTTTTATGAGGTTGACTTTACATTTTTTTAATGTATATTTTGTTTACCCTAGTAATATGTATTGGGCTATACTGGCATGCAAACTAATAATATACACTGATCAGGCATAACATTATGACCACCTTCCTAATATTGTGTTGGTCCCCCTTTTGGTGCCAAAACAGCCCTGACCCGTCGAGGCATGGACTCCACTAGACCTCTGAAGGTGCGCTGTGGTATCTGGCACCAAGATGTTAGCAGCAAATCCTTTAAGTCCTGTAAGTTGCGAGGTGGGGCCTCCATGGACCGGACTTGTTTGTTCAGCACATCCCACAGATGCTCAACTGGATTGAGATCTGGGGTATTCGGAGGCCAAGTCAACACCTCAAACTCGTTGTTGTGCTCCTCAAACCAATCCTGAACCATTTTTGTCTTGTGGCAGGGCGCATTATCCTGCTGAAAGAGGCCACAGTCACCAGGGAATACAGTTTCCATGAAAGGGTGTACATGGACTGCATCATTGCTTAGGTAGGTGGTACGTGTCAAAGTAACATCCACATGGATGACAGGACCAAAGGTTTCCCAGCAGAACATTGCCCAAAGCATCACACTGCCTCCGCCGGCTTGCCTTCTTCCCATAGTGCATCCTGGTGCCATGTGTTCTCCAGGTAAGCAACGCACATGCACCTGGCCAGCCATGTGATGTAAAAGAAAACATGATTTATCAGACCAGGCCACCTTCTTCCATTGCTCTGTGGTCCAGTTCTGATGCTCACGTGCCCACTGTTGGCGCTTTCTGCGGTGGACAGGGGTCAGCATGGGCACCCTGACTGGTCTGGGCTATGCAGCCCCATGTGCAACAAACTGCGATGCACTGTGTATTCTGACACCTTTCTATCAGAACCAGCATTAACTTCTTGAGCAATTTTAGCTACAGTAGCTCGTCTGTTGGATCGGAACACACGGGCCAGCCTTCGATCCCCACGTGCACCAGTGAGCCTTGGCCGCCCATGACCCTGTCGCCGGTTCACCACTGTTCCTTCCTTGGACCACTTTTGATAGATACTGACCACTGCAGACCGGGAACACCCCAGAAGAGCTGCAGTTTTGGAGATGCTCTGACCCAGTCATCTAACCATCACAATCTGGCCCTTGTCAAACTCGCTCAAATCCTTACACTTGCCCATTTTTCCTGTTTCTAACACATCAATTTTGAGGACATAGGGGCGATTTCCCAGACAGAGATTAAGCCTAGTCCTAGAATAAAATGGCCCTTTAAACCAGATTAATAGAAATCTGCTTTCTCTGTCATGGTTTAAAATAGTCCTAGACTTAGTCTAGTCCAGAGTTTAATAAGATGATTTCCTGGAGGAAGACTACAGCTACTCCATGACCTACCAGGAGGCAGGTTTAACTTCAGATTAACGTTGTGTTTCAAAGAAGACACATGTATTACTTTGATATATATCGATATTGATATATTTTTTATGCTGTTCACTTTATTTAAACAATTTATTTTGATTTAACACCATTGTTTCTGGTACAAATGTGATTGCTTCATGTTAAATTGACTTGAAATGGTTACTAGAACTCTAGCAGAAGGTTTTCATTTTGAAATAATATGTTTCAGTCAAGTAACCCAATCAAACAGGACTTTCACTTCGCATCATGCTTTGCACCGGGCTGAATTGGGAGAGTAAATGTTGAAAAAAGTGTAATTTTATGATTTTTTTTTTTATAAAGATGAGAATATGGAGAAACTTCTTACTGTTTAATGTTCTATTATGTAAAGTTTTTGTTATGTTAGTGTTTTTTGGAGATTACCGTTGTGGTGAAGTGTTGAGCTTGTGCTTGGGTTGAGGACCTGCTAACAAGAATTGCCTTTTTATTAATTTTATTTTTTTATAATGAAGCAACCACTATGATAGTGCTTTGGATCAAACCAGTATAATTTCTAGACTGCCAACACCGATTATCATGTGTAAATAGTTATGTTTAGATTGTTGCTATGTAAAGGACAAAACAAAAGTTAATAATCATAAGATTATTATATATATAGAATTCATCTATTTAAATAGAATTCATTACAAACAGATTTCCAGGCATTTCTTTTTTTTTCACAGCTGATGTATTTTGCTTGCTTTAAAAGAAATGTCTCTTGTTTAGTTAAGTTTTTATATTGGAGTCTTTTTTGCTGCCATTGTTTCCCTTGGATTTGCTTCTGAGTTCCACGCAATTTTAAGCTTTTCTTGGTTCATTCCATGTTTTACAGGAAACCTCTCTCATGCTAATTCAGATTTGCACAGTTGGTTTTAAATTAATCTGGTTTATTTTAATTCAAAACCCCATAGTCCGGGTTTTAGCAATCTGTATTTAATCGGTGTTTCAGAAAGCCATTTTTTAAACCACGATTAACTATTCTGGATTAAGGCCTACTCTTGGCTTAATTTAAACCCTGTCCAGGAAACCGCCCCAAAATGTTTACTTGCTGCCTAATATATCCCACCCACTAACAGGTCACGTGATGAAGAGATAATCAGTGTTATTCACTTCACCTGTCAGTGGTCAAAGAACCACTTTTAGTACTATATAGCACCATTGTAATGTTATGCCTGATCTGTGTATACTAGTCAAAAGTTTGGTGTAATTAATATATAATATATATAGTCTATTTGTCAGAAACTGTCAGTCTTTTGTTCATTTAGTTTTCATTGTCACAGACGTTTGTTTTGTTTCATATCTTTGTTCTAGTTTCCCGCTCTGATTAGTTACTATGGCAATTCATCTGATCATCACACCTGTTAGTCTTTTAGTTTGTTATCAGTGTATACTTAAGTTTCTTGTTTCCTCAGTTCAGTGCTGGTTGTTGTTTGTGTATTGTGCACACTTTTATGTCATCTTGGATTACCATGAGTTTATTCTTTCATTAAAAAACCTTCATGTTGGAAATCTCTTCATCATCTTCATCTTTGGAACCTGTAGATCTGTGACACTAATAATATTGTACTGTGAAATAAAAACATTGAGTATTTATTATATTGATAATAATAACAGTAAAAATAACAAAACTGTTATATTTTCCCACACATGATGAAACCTCCTGTTGTCCACCTTCATAAACCACAAAACATGTATCCTCATTTTCATATTTAAGAGTGATTATTTTGATTAAAGGTGTTTTGATTCCTCAACACACATATTTTAGTAAAATGGCACAGTATGGCGTGTACACCCAATGTGAGTCAGTTAAATTTGTTTGCATTTGCTTCAAAACTAATTTCTGGATATAACTGCACGTACGTGCATGTAGTTTTGCATGTTTGTTTTGGTGTGCATAGCTGCGGTACGAACAAAGTTATGTCTATAAGCAACAAGATTTGATTCCATGGGTGGGTAAGAGTGTGTTTTTCTATATTTTTGCCTGAGCATGCATCTGTGCGTGTGTGTGTGTTTGAGTGTGTATGCATTTTGTGGCCTCTGGGTCTTCCTGTGAGTCATTCTCATGAGGTAAACCCCAGTAAAGCTGTCCTAGTCCTCTCTAATTCCTCATTAGCTCACGGCAGGCTGTCTCAGGGGGATTTGTGCTGCCTGTGTGAGTGTGTGTCCGGGTGTGTGTTAGTTTGAGCCCATGCGGTCTGAACGTGGAGAACCACAGGGCCTCTCTGTGGGAGACTGCTGTGAGCCAGGTGTGTGTCCACTGGCAGGTGCTTGTGTGAGGGGGAGGAAGTGTTTAAACGAGCTCGTTGGGTGGGTCGGCACAGCGGTGCGTTAACTAGATCACAGTTTGGGATGCTCTCCTATGTCAGTGTATTATAGCCTGTTTAAACACTTCTCTGGGCTGTTGTCATGGCATTAACCATTACAAAAAAGTACTATGGTACAGTCATGATTGTATCATAGTACTTAATAATAATTATATTCATGTATCAGGGGACTTTTTAGCACTTTATTTTGATGCTCCCCAACAGACTACTGACTAACAAACGTAACTTTGCAACTACATGTCAACTTATTCTGCTAACCCGGACACTAACCTAACAGTCTACTAATACTCTAATGGGAGCTAGTTGACATGCAGTTGCAAAGTTACTTATAGTTAGTAGAATGTCTAAAGTTGACCATCGAAATAAAGTGTAACTATAATATATCTTATATTTTTGATTGAAATCATTGAAATCTTTCCGTTCTTTTAACATTTAATCACATAAATGTTTGACTTTCAGTGATATCTTGTGTCATCTCACATCTTTAACTGCATCAAGCTCAACAAAACAGGTAAGAGGAGCCATATTTGTATATTCAGTGTTCATTTGATATTATTCTGTTTGTCTTGTGTGTAAAGGGTTTCTGTTCCTGTTTGCTTTTGTCAGGGACACTGACCCCCCTCTTACTGGGATCATCTGTCTGCCTGGTGAACAAGCCGCGTCCTGCCCACTGCATCCAATTCAAAGAGAAATTTACTCAAAACTTACAGGTACTTAAAAGATAATTTTTTTAATTAATCTACTAACCGAGGGGCCTTCAGAACTTCTGTTGTATATTGTATACATTTAAATGTTCATTTTAAGGATGGCCTATAATAATATGCATAGTATATTAGTACCATATTCATGTATTTTGATGTTTGTTGTTGTTGTTGTTGTGATGCTTACATTGAAAAAAACATTGGGTAACACTTTACAGTATAGGTCCCATTATTTAACATTTGTTAATACATTAACATTAACAATGAGCAATAAATTTGATACAGTATTTATTAATCTTTGTCAGTTAGTAAAAAAACTGTTAATTGTTAGTTCATGTTACCTATAAATAATATTAAGAGATACAACTTTTGATTTTATTAAATGTATTACTAAATGAGGAAATTAACATTTACCAAGATTAATACTTTTTTTAGAGTATGTCTTCATTGTTAGTTCATGTAGTTAATAATGTTAACAAAAATTAAACTTTATCAAACATGGAAATAATCATACAGTCAAACCAAAAATTATTCAGACATTTTTTATATATTTTTACTAGTGTGTGCAGGACACTATAATTCATTTATATAAGTGAGGATAGCAAAATAAAGTAAACTGTAGCATATTATACCCAAGAATTCTTCATACAGTGGACTACCAGTAAAATTGATAAAAATTTGGGACTAAAAATTATTCAGACACTTTGACATGACTATGTTTTGTTTAAGTGTTATCTGACATAATTAAGATTATTATTTTTTTTCTGACAGTTTAACTCTGAGATTGTCATATTTTATTACCATTTTTTAAACTATAGTGAATAAGCTGTATTAATGAATGAAATGTTCAAGGTTTCTGAATAAATTTTGGTTTGAATGTAGATGCCAAGTCATAAATTTGTACATTTTTAATTTCACCTAATACATTATAATGTAGGAGAGACAACAAAATGTAAAGTTTTTAATTAACTTTAATATTGTATTTTTGTTTACAACATAACCCCCTTGTTGAAAGTCCCAGTAAAAATATAGTAGGCTTACATAAACTATAAAAATATAATATAAAAATGGCTATTATAGTTTTTGTCTTTTTGTTTACAACTATAAGTTTGAGTCATGAGGCAAATTGATCATCTCCATCAGTTCTGCTCTCTTTAGCGCCAACCAGTGGAGAAACGCATTACTGAAGAGATTTCAGAACTGAGCTCTCGACAGCAGGAGCAGGTCATGTGTTTCTCCATCAAGATTTTTTTATACTTTGTACCTTCTTCTGCGAAATCAGAGAAAATAATTATTCTAATTAATGTTTTACTTTTTTGATATTTACATAAAACATTTATACTCAAGCAGTTATTTTGGACTCCCCTGCAATATTAGGGAAGTGCATTTACGGTAACACAAGACTCATTCGTCTTTAGTGGGCAGATGAAGTGCTGATACAAGTGTGTGCCTGTAAGGTCTGATATTTTAAAACCATATTTTCAGCTGTATTCTTTCTATTTCTCCAGTCTGTATTGTCAGACCTCTGTGTGTTTGCTGATAATTGAGTAATTACCTGTATAAGATAGCACTCCTGCCGGGAAACACTGCTAATCACTGACTGGCCTTCCCCGCAGAACAGCATTTAGCTCAGTTAGAGGCTAAATGCTCAGTTTAACTGCACAATTTAGTGCGTGTATGTGCGTTTGAATGATCGCTCTCATTTCTGCCTGCATCAAATCAAGGTAGACGCAGGGAACGGTGTTTTGAACAATTTCCTTTTCTTAAAGGCTGTTTTGCACAGTGGCTTACAGATGATAAGATGATAATGGTGACAATTTAGGGAATCTATTTTTTTCAGTGCTTTACTGTGGAAGAGGCTGGGAATGTCACCAAAGTGGTTGTAAAGTCCATGGAAATGTAGCAAGAAGCAGTTTCATATTATTTAGCACCAATGATAAAGTTTGTGTTCTCTTGGATGATTTTGGCTGTCATATAAACTGTGATTTTAGTGGGCAAGTTATTTGGAATGACAATGTCATCACGCAAAAATAATTTTCTTAATTAGCATTATTGTCTTGTTCAGAAAAATATGTGAACATCATTAAAACAAGATCAGTTTATTTCAGAATGTACTTACTGTTTTTAGTTTTGATAGATTTATGCTTAAAACAAATAAATATGAATTCCAGATTTATCATTTCAGAAATAAATGACATGTACAAAATATATTGAAATAGAAATACATTTTTAATTATTTTTTCACCTTTCCTCACCAAGTTCTTTTCTTGTGTTAAGCCTAAATCTATCCAAATGTAGCAATGTTATATAGACAATTTTTTTTCTCAAGTAAATGTGAATGTTTAGATGACAAAATATGTCAAAAATACTAATAGCAATGAATTTTTTGTAATGCGGGTCCCTATGGGATTCTCTTTATTCCTTGGGGCCTCTTTTTTAACACGCACTCACAATGTTTTATAAAGTGTGTACTTCCTATTCACACTTCCTAAGTTAATTCTACTTTCCGCACAATAGTTTTAACCCATTTCAGATACAAATGAAGACATTTAATTTTTCTTCATGGGTACACAAGTTTGTTTTTCAGAAAGTTTGTCCCCAGTATTTGTTAATCTTTTCCCCTCATGTCCAATTCCCTGCAGATCCTGAAACATCACTGAAACCAGAACAGACCTGAATATTCAGTTACGGATGCATTTTCATGCAATTGTCCAAAAGGGGGGCAATAAGCTGTAAAGGATATGCTACAAGGAGATCATATTAATATAACACACACACACACAAACAAACACATACAGACACACTCAAAATAATCTACTAGGACTTCCGTTGCATTCCCACAAGTGTCACACCCAGTCACAACGGTAACATGAGAATGCATTTCACAGGGTCACTGCGTGGAAATGACGGGATACGCCAGGATGGTAAACACACTGATCAGTATCTCCTCCACCAAATTCAGAATGTTTGATTCTTGAGTTTGATTCAGAGCGACGTGATTCTTCAAATGAATCTGAAGCACCCAGGGCATGTCCCTGAGGCCGACGGCCTCGGCTTCTCTCTCAGCGGTTCGTCTGAGCGCTGGCACTTTGAAAGGGACAGCAATATCCACTGATGTAATGTGAGAGATAGCAATCTTTTATGCGCTGCTTTATAACTTGTGGGCGTAATGTGAGTTTGGGGGGCAAGAGGGGGTGATGAAGCAGTGTCGCTGGAATCCGCAGTGTTGTGAGAGCTTCATACCTTTCAGCTTCATTAAACCAATTTCACGCCGAGGTGAGCTAAGAGAGGAAACTCTGAGTCTCTGCCGCCGTAACAATGGCGCATTGAAGGGACGAGGCGAAAGTAAATTAGGTACCACTTCACAGACGGCAAATTAAAATCTGAAAGTTGGATAGGAAAAGTTGAGGGGGAGATGATTATGTCTTTATTGTGCTGCTCTCAATCTCAATCTCAAAAAAAAAAAAAAAAACCCTACCCATCCTTTTAGCAAGCACCTTTGCCCCCCACCCCCCAAGACTCTCTGCTTAGAAGAAATAATGATCTATTTCTTGTGTGGTAATTGGTTTCTAAGATGCCCTTGCCAAAAAAAAGCACAGATTTTGAATCTCTTAGCCTTCCTTTCAGTCACGTAATTTGGTTCTTATCAGTGAGATATGATATCCTGAGAAAATCATATAAATTAAACATTTGTGTGGGTGCTTATTTTTGTACCGTCATTTTGGTGTCCACAAGAGCGCTCAGAGGTGTGATGTCTGTCAGGGGGCTTCGTGTTAGAAACCGCTGAGCATCAGAATCTTCATATCCTTTCATTTTAAAACACTGTCACTGAGTTAAAGAGGTCTGACATATTAGGAAAAACTGTATTTTATATCAGTGGCCAGTCTGTGTGTGTGTGTGTTCTGTGTGCTTTCTCTGAGGCATTAGTAATGTGACCCTGCAAAGAATAAAGGAGGCACTGTAAACAGTGCACAGTCATTAGCGGTGTGAAATCAGACACTGAAAGTAGCAGGAAGAGAAGCTGTAGTTTTCTGTCAGATGACCATATATATATATATGTATATAGTACTGTACAAACGTCTTAGGCCACCATTGTTGTTTAAGCAATGGTATAATGACCATATATAATTATTTCTCAGTCTCTTTATTAGAATATAACCAGAATATACATGAAATTTGTATGCAGTATTAAAAAACAGGGGAAAAAAATCAGAAAAAAAGGGCTTTTATTGGCTAAAGTGGCAAGTATTTGGTTTGGTGCCCTTATACTTGAGCAATAGCAGGAACCGGCTCTCTTAAACCTATAAGGAATGGAAAAGAACTGGAAGGCCAAGAAAACTTTCAATATCTGATGAGAAGTTCCTCAGATTTTTTTCTTTGAGAAACTGGAAGAATTCCAGGAGGTCACACTAAATACTGATTTCTGCTTAAAGAAGCCATTTTGTTCTGATTTTTTAAAAATTTGTGTATATATTTCCCCTTATTTTCTGTTTGTATCATAATAAAGACCTAAAAATAAATATTGTTTTCTGAAAATGTTAACTAAATTAAATGACTTCATGCTTAAAACAACAAAAAGTATTTGCCAATGAGGTAATAAAACTAAACTTGTTTTCTCTTTGAATTAAGTGTATTTTTCTTACCCCAATTGTTATGCTGTATATGTATGTATCTGTATATATCACATTAACTTCATTTGACCTCTCATTTACAATAACCATTATAAAAATTAACCATAAATTAAGGCTTACATAGAAATAGTAAACGTTGTAACATCCAGTTTCTTTCAATATTTGATCATCACTATTACAAAATGCTTCACTACATTATTTTTTTCCTTGCTTGTTAATGAAACTACAAATTAAAAAAACAAAAACAAATTGAGCTTGAAAGTGGATCGTGCCACCTCCTTTTTTCTATCCATATTTTTCTTTGAAATATAAATGGCTAATGTATTCCCCAAAAATGTACTTTTTGATATAACACAGAACTACCCATATGTGGGGTAAGTTGTGCCACAGTACAAGTCTCTGGCCCCATGTTGTAGCCTTTTTCCTTTTAATTCTGTAATATTAACCATCCTGAAATGTAATTAGGCATATTCATTTTACATTTCATGTCTTGTAGCCTAGAGGTCAACTTAAGTAAAAAGCGAGTTTAGCCTCTCCGTATGTATACCAATTAAATGTTGCTTTTATTTGTTTGGCTTTAATGAGTCTGTTTTGTCTGGGAATCCTCTACAGGAGCGTAATTGTTTTTGTCAGTCTGTCTGCATTGTGTGATGCTCCCTGATGATCTGTCCTGTCTCTCAGGGCCTCACACACACTTTCACACCCTCACACAAAGCTCTGACAGCAGTTAGGCTTTACTGCCCCTCGGCCCGCTGGCTTTACGAGGCAGACAGATCCCTCTCGCCGTAAACCCATCAGTCAGGAACAAAGAGGGCAGGTGCGAGCCTGCCTCGAGTGCTCACCTGCACCCAGCGGGGGATGAGGCCCATTCAGCACATCCAAGAGGACACTCGCTCTTCTCCGCTCCTGACTTCACTCGTGTTTCCTGAACTTCTCTGTTCCCCATCCGAAGGTCCTCACTTTACGTACGTACATCTTATCTGCGAAGAAACCGCTGCCACACAAAGAGTCCTGAGGAGATGAGAGGGCTTGGGATTACAGCTCGAAGAGAAGGGTAGACAAGCGATTCATGCTGTTGTGTATAGGGTTGACAGGTGGAACAACTATAAATGCTCTCAAGCAGTTTTACTTACATTTTGAATGCATTTGTCAGACTCTTTTATAGTAACTGACTTGCATTGCATTCAAAGTCATTTTATATACTTATAAAAACCCATGCTTTGGTGTTGGTGTGTTGCTAGCCGCATGTTGTATTGTTTTAGCCACAGGAACACTTTATAACCTGGACTTGTAAAAAGGCAAAAAGCATTAGCTATGAGCTGGGCTGTGGCCTAGTGGTTTTCTCAATATTTCATGAATTTCCTGTCATCTCTCTAATTTCACTGTCAATAAAGTAGCGAAATCAGCCCCTAAAACACCAAGAGGGGATTTCACACATATCTGCTAGAATGCTACACTGTCAGAATAAAACGTTCCTTTAAGGGTACAACAGCTTGTCCACCTTCAGTTGGTGGTACATGTGTCTCTTTGCTGTGAATAAATGTTATATTGTTAGTAATGTTTGATTAACACTTACTGGACTGAAGCAGCTTAGGTTTACTTGATTATCCACACATATATATTTTTAAGCTGTTGTAAACAAAAATAAGTTTTTCGAACTTGAAAACCTCCCCCAAGTCTGCTTGAAAAGTAAGGTGGAATTGAATTCAGGTTTTGGACCAAACATTTGTGAAAACTGCCTAAATGAGAAGCAGGGCAGAGCTCTAAATGCCTGGCAGAATTAATTATACTTCACTCCTGATTAAACTGGACTGGCCTTTTTAGCTATAATTAAAACTTAATATAATATAAATGGTCAGCTGACTGTTGTCAGGCGACGGTTGCAAAAATGTGGGGTTCGTTAGGCGGGTGATTGAAGGTGCTGTACGGTTTAAAGATGTGCTCGCTCATTAAGGGGACAGCGGACACATGTACCCAATAGGAAGCAGTTGGTCAGTTAGGCTGACAGTGTGGTGAGCATGGAGAGAAGACACATGCAGGAATCAAATTCAGAGAGACAGGTGGACAGCACGCAGTCACATATTAAGGGGAGCAGGCAGGAAGACAGACAGACAGACAGACAGACCCAGGCAGGCGGGCAAGCCGGCAGACAGCGGGGGTAGGTGCCTGAGAGTCCGCTCTGTGGCAGAGTAACAGATGTGTGGTGAATCTTTAACTTTTCTCACTCCCCACTGTCACTGCATCTGTCCGCAGCCCCTCTGGGTTAGTGTAGCCCCCTCCTGTGTGAAAAAACTCAACAACAAAAACCTATCAGTGCACTTATTGATTAGCCCATGGTGTCAGGGATGCTGATATTTAATGATCTGCAGGTCATGCTGTCTTTCTGCAGGTTATGTTCATCAAGTTAAACGTTCAATTACTAATGCTGCGTATCATCCCAATCTGTTATCAAATCTTTATGTTTGATTAATATAGTAAATCAACTGTGATGAGATTTAAATTAAGCTGCATTTATTTTATAAAAAATACAGTGAAAGCAGCAATATTGTAAAATATTATTACAATTGTAAATAACTAGTTACATTTATATTTTATATATATTTTACATTTTTATTTTCTCTAATGGCCATTACCCCACTCTTCAGTGTCACATGCAGTGTTGGGGAAAGTTACTTTTAAAAGTAATTCATTACAATATTGCGTTACGCCCTAAAAAGTAACTAATTGCGTTACTTTTCATAGAAAGTAATGCCTTACATTGCTTTTCTGTTTATTTTTCTCACCTGGGCTGGGCTTGATTGTTTGCTTTTTAATAACAACAAAAAAAGTTCTATTTTTGCAAATGTAAAGGCCCTTTCCCACCAAAAGTGAAATGAATAACAGTTAAGCTTCAGGCTGATCACAAATGTGATGTTTATCTAAAGCCATTTTTGCTTATTAGTATGGTTGAATTGGATCATCGAAGGTCAGCAACAAAGACATTGGTTAATAAAGTGAGATTTAATACATGGAGTATATTTGTTTAATTTAATATATGTAACGCGCGTGTGCGTTATACTCTATTTGTTCACAGTTCTTACCCAGCGCTGTTTCGTGGGTTCTTGGCTTTGATCTGTCGATCAGTTAACATCGCTGTACAGAAGACACTGACAAAGAGCTCGGGTGATCACAACACTTGTTTTTACTGAACATTCAGAAGCGAACATCATAAATTGCCACAGATGATTACAGAGCGCGCATCTTTTCTCTCCATCCGCTACCATTCAACACACGCTGCGTTCTCTCCCGCGATCTAAATCGCGGGGCGCTGTTCTCGCGATATTACAACCAAGATCTAAACAAGGTATTAGAACATTATTTACACTCTTAAATTTCACTCCCTACACATTTAATTATTCTGCGATATTCTGAGATTTCACTGTTTTTTAATCATTTTGATGAATACTGAATCTGTTTTTGTGCAAGTGAGATGAGTAAATGCTCATACAAACAATGATTTCTCTCAACATAGCGACAGTAGAGCTGTCAGTCAATACATGGGAAAGCAAAGTAACTTGCGTTACTAATTTGAAAAAGTAACTCAGATATTTTTTGTCAATTTAAAAGTAATCAGTTAGGCTACTTTACTAGTTACTTGGAAAAAAGTAATCTGATGACGTAATGCAAGTTACTTGTAATGCGTTACCCCAACTGGTCACATGATCTTTCAGAAATCATTCTAATATGCTGATTTGCTGCTCAAAAAACATTTCTTATTATTATCAATGTTAAAAACTGTTTTTTTTTCATGTTGTGCTGCTTAATATGTTTGTGAAAATAGCTACAATTATCAGGATTCTTTTATAAATACAAAGTTCAAAAGAACAGCATTTATTTCAAAACTTTTGTAACATTATAATGTCTTTACTGTCATCTTTGATCAATTTAACGAGTCCTTGCTGAATAAAAGTATCAATATCGTTAAAAAAAACTTTACTGACCCCAAAGTGTTACTGGGTTTTAATTAGGGCTGGGTAAAAAATATCGATTTCTCGATTTTAATCGATTCTCATTTAATCGATTAGTCTAGTCTGTTTTCAGTTGATGAATGAATAGAACATTGTAGCGCTCTTCCTATCCTATAAATGGCAATAATCTTTGTGCTTTGTTACTTTTGATATGAAACAAAGTCTCAGATTTAAAATTCTGTCCATTTTATTACGAAATTCAAAAAATAACCGTTTTGGCGCTGTTTAATGTGGCGTGACAGATGACTAGCCTCAGATCAAGAGAGGCGGCATCGCGAAGCGCGCGTGAACTGATCATCTCCTCCGCTTTAATACCAGTTACAGCGCGAAATAACATGAATGAACACCCAAAGGTATGTTGAAAGACACAGCACACCTCACCGAAATCCGTATCCTGTTTCATGGAATAGCTCAATCAGTGTTTCAAACGCGAAAGACGTCAATAAAACAGCTTGTAAGCAATGTCACGTAACGTCACATTTACCTCAGAAAAACCATATTCAGTGACTATAACTGGTTAGTCAGCTATAAAACTGAGCTCTAGAGAATAGCATTTTGCTAAATATATGCACCATATTACACATTCGTTATAATTTATAATGTTCATCAATATGTAATGCTTTGAATAAATCCGTCAATAACAGCCACCATTTAAATAATGTATTTCAAAAAACGAATTGGAATAGAAATATAATTAGCTACATAATTGTAAAGTTAGTATTTTAACTTTATTATTATAAAAAACTTGCTTAACTTCCACTAATTTAAGTGTTTGTATACAAATCAGTTAATTTTAACCTTCAATATTATAGTAATGTAGCTGATTCCCATGTATAATTTAGTACAGTTGAGAAATTTTTTTTCCCTGAGAAAATTTGCCATGTACTGTTCCTTATGTATACAAAATAATAAATATTGAATCGAATCGAATTTAATCAAAATCTAATCGAATTGCAAGCTTGTGAATCGAAATTGAATCGAATTTTGAAATTTGTGTCAATACCCAGCCCTATTTTTAATCACTTATTTAAATGACAAGCAACAGATTAAAAATCACTGAACAAGGTGACACACTGTAGAAAGTTTCCTTACAATTATTAAAAAACGATGTCACATAACTACAGAGTTAGGACTCTCAGGCTTATTAGTGTGCAAAAGTGATTCAGACATCCCCTGCAGAATTAAACCAAACTGAAACAGCATCACACCTCATTGTCCCACAGTCTACTACCCCTTATTTAAAATAACAGATATGTCACTGACATAATGCTCAATAAGTAGTGTTTTATTGTCATTTATGTGATCAGCCTAATCCCTTTAGACGTCACAGGGTAAATAGTACTGGGACTATCTCTCCCTTGCGCCCTCTTACTCCCCCCTTAGCGCCATGGTTTATTTTAATTGAAAATTAGCAAAACAAAACATGGGCAAGAGGCTCCCTGAATGGGGCCCCTTTCTCTGGGAGCTCCTGGGCCGTTGAATAATGCATATGGGAGAGAGTAAACAGCAGCAGCGGGCCTGGCCCTCGAACAATGGGCAGCTCTGAGCTCAGCCAGGGCGCCTGATTTTATTACTGACCTGTCAATCCTCCCCCCAGCCTGGGAAGCGTGGGACCGCGGCCAGGCAGCAGCTGCTGACCGGCCAGCGCTGACCTGTGCGCTTAGGCGAACTGGATTTCACCACACGCCCACCGGCCCGGCCCCGCATACCTCCACAGGCGGAACACGGTTATATGTATCCCAGCATGCCCGGTATAGCCACGTGGACACGGATGCATGAAACTTGTTGCTATCCAAAAAAAACCAAAAGATACAGTTAGACCAGCATTATTTTTAATGGTGGTACTAAAAGAGAAGAGTAAACATCTATATAATGAACATATATATGTATGTTCATTATATTTCCGTTTTTCATTATTTACCTCACATTATTGTTGTGTGAGAGGGCAGACACCAGGAAATGGGGATCATTTTTAAACCCCAGTGAAATCTGAATAAATATGATTTATATTTTTACATAGCAAAACAAATTCATTTGAAAAGGAATATAAAACATGCTAAATTTTAAATTAACATAGGACATAGAGGAGGTTGTACACTTCTGTCTGTCCACTACTTTTTATTCCCCTACATCCATTGAGATTCCACTCTTGCCTCTTGGCTTTGGCCCGCTGTGGTTGCCATGGCAACCAGTAAATTGGTTAGCAGGATGAGTAATGATATGACGTGGTGGAAATGGAAGGTCCCAACAAAGAACTTATTACAGCAGCACCTTTTTATAACATTCCATTGTTGTCAAGTGCTCCCGATATTAACCTGCCTCTGCCAGGGTTTCCCGGGCCTGAAACAGTGCGCGTGCATATTGTCAAGTCTCCAAAGAGAACAGAGTGTGAAAGAGCACTGAGAGGAGGGCCATATCTCTCTCTTCACCACTCTCTCTCCTCTCATCAGCTTAACACTTTTAGGACATGCAGAACGTATGTAATTCACTTTTAGGCTCACTTTTGAACTAACAATGCTGAGGTAGTGAAATATTGATGGAGATTAACATAAATTTGTTATATACCCTGAATTTTTTTTTTCCAGTTTTCAACTTTGATAATAATAAGAAATGTTTCTTGAGCAGCAAATCAGCATATTAGAATGATTTCTGTAGGATCATGTGACACTAAAGACTGGAGTAATGATGCTGAAAATTCAGCTTTGATCACAGGAATAAATTACATTTTATATTTCACAATATTACTGTTTTTACTGTATTTTTTAATGAATAAATGCAACTTTGGGGATCATAAGAGACTTCTTTCAGAAACACACTTTTTATTTATTTTGTCTCTTATTTTCCTCTTTCACAGTACATATTTGTAAAACTAACTAAATGACCGTATAACTTCTATATCTTTACAATGGTATATAGCAAATATCAGAACACAGTCACAGGGTCCTCCAAAGGCTGGCTTACATGAAACCACTTCAATATAACTTGTACACTGTAAAAAAGAATTGTTGGTTTAACTTAAAAAAGTAAGTTACCTGGTTGCCTTAAAAGTTTGAGTTCATTGAAATTAAAAATTTGAGTTATTACAATGAAGGCGATTGATTTAATCAACAGAAACTCCAAATATTAAGTTATCTGAACTACATTAATTATCAATAATAAAGTTGATTTAACAAAAGAAAAAAATGTTATGATAACAAATCATGAAAATTATTTTTTACACTGTAGCTATAGAAATCTTATCTTTTTTATTACATGGCTCTATGCAATACTTCTGATTGGTCAACTGCAGCATTCTATATTCAAATATTTTGTATGACTGCTACACTGTACAGCTGATTGTAGCCCCAGACAACCAATTTTTATATTTTATTTTATTGGTAACACTTTACAATAAGGTCTCATTTGTTAACATTAGTTAATATATTAACTAACATTAACTAACAATGAACAATACATTTGTAACAGTATACAGTTAGTTCACAGTGCATTAACTAATGTTAACAAATACAACATTTGATTTTAATAAAGTATTAGTAAATGTTGAAATTAACATTAACTAAGATTAATAAATGCTGTAGAAGTTCATTCTTTAGTTCATGTCAACTAAAGTAGTTAAGTGATGTTAACTAATGAACCTTATTGTAAAGTGTTACTGTTTTATATCTAATTTCAGTTTACCATGAAATAGGCAGGATAATGCACAGTGAGCTGGCATTGGTCTGGACATGATTACAAAACAGAGTGATCAGGACCCCAATATGAAGCAGAGGGGTGTTGTATCACCTTTAAGGGGTTTATTTTATATTTTGTGATAAGGACTGTACAATATCCCTTACGTAATGACCTAGAAACTGCGTCTATAAGTAACTGATTCTATCACAGACATGTTTTGCTTCATAGAATCAGATTTCTTTGATATATCAACCCCCCTTTCTCATTCACAACACCCAGTGAAGGCCACAGTATTCACTTGTGAAAATTCTTGTGAAGAATCCACACAAGCATCTTGCAAGGGATGGAAAATAGAACTGAGAGAGAGAGAGAGAAAGAGAGAGAGATTAGGGGGAAGTGATAGAGCTGGCGCAGGATGTTTGAGTGTTTGCTCTTGCTTTAACAACATCCTCTGCGCAGACACACAGGCAGGCAGTGAGATGGGGACAGAGATAGAAGACTGCAGTGGGCCTGGTCTGCTGCCTGACCCATTGTTCTGCTTATCTCTGTCCTGGTCTATCTGGAGGCCCATGGGCTATTGAGGTGTGGGCAGGGGGATGGATGACCAGTGATAATAAGACAAAGACAAGTGCTCCTGCCTCATTCAGAAACTGCAGGGAAGTACTGGCCCTAATTAGTAAATCAACATATTGGTGTTGATGCTCACTTATCCTAGTCCAGGTTGTATCGAGCTGGGATGTAAACCTGCCTGCAACCTGGAAGATACTGAGGGGGTCTAATTTAACTAATTAACTAATTTTCATATTGTGTAAGCCTTGGGCTTTTAATCTGCGGTTTGAAAAGAGGAGCCGGGGAAAAGATCCTAGAAAGTTTAAAGGTAGGAGCACTGAAAGGTTCTTTGGGGAATTAAAAATGTTTTTTTATGGCATTGCTGAAAAACATTTGTTAAGGTTTAGCGTAATAAACCTTAAAATGTTACTATCCATGTATATTTGGATTGAAGAAGTTTGAAATTTGAGATGATTTTTGAACATAATCAGGTGATCACATTTCCTTTATCAATCACAGTGTTTTAGCAGGAAGGGGTCGGAGGGGCTCTCGTCACCCATCAGTGTCAGTGTGGGAAACCGCATCCATCAAATAAAGGGCAACTTTGGTGCATGTGGCTCAGGTAACATGGTAGGGAAGGGCAGAGCAATGCTGGCCAGGGGTAAGAGAGAGAGAGAGTAACCCTGACCCTGAGGTGTCTTAGGTGAGTTGCTGTCCTGGAGGTCTGCCCCCACTCTCTCTGTTTGTGGGGGGCGTATTTCTTCTGGACCTGTGAGAATGTGCTCCCTCAAAGGGGTCACTGGTCCCAGAGGGACACTTCCACAGAGGCAGAGGGAACATGTTGCATGCTATAGGAATTCCCTTACCATGATTTATTATTTTAGTACACATACTATTGTTTGACTGTAAAGAATTTCACATCCCTGCCTCAGAGAGAAGAACATTTTTCTATTTGCTGATTTAAAATGAAAATTTGACAAGCACTGTTATTTTTAATTTGAGGGAAAGTACTTTTTACTAGGTCTGTTATGACCAATAATTTAGAGCTTATGGTTAATTGTCATGCAAATAATTTCGGGATTCATACCCAAGCCCTCCACATCCTAAGTACAATTCTGTACCAGCTGAGCTACCGAGAAAGCTTGTTATGTCAGAAAAGCGAAACATATGGAGCTGGTTAAGTGATGCAAAGTCCAAAATGTATTTGTTTACAAATCATGCACTTTGGTAAAAAGTGTTTTGAGATCATAACATAATATTGTGCAAGGAGACTGTGTATGAGAACGATTAAAAGTGATTGTTTTACTGTTGGAAACTGCAGTGATATGTACGAATCGGTACGTATTTTGCGACTTGCAAAAATGTTCCTACAGGTACGTCTTTCCATGAGATCAGGTTGAGATCTATACAGGTGGAGCTGGGGAAGGTGGAGGGTTTTAGAGGAACTCTGAAGTGCGCTGCAAACTGCTATAGTGAATGTAACCAGCCATTTAAATGTGTGAGCAACAAGCTCATTGGCTGCAGATGTGACATGGACCAATCAGCTTGTGCCAAGTAGTTAACGCTGTAATTATCATCAGCTTGCGTTAAGACCCATCAGCCTGCACCATCTAGAGTTTCATGACAGAACTATGTATTTAACAATTTAATTCTGTTTTTGTTTCTACTTGTAATTTTAGACTATGTAGTAAAAAGAAAATTATAATAAAATAGACCCATGATTTACTTCAATGCTTTAAAAATTATAATATAATACAATAAAATATAATACAGTCTGATTAGTCAAGATTTTACAATTTTTAGTCCCACTTTCTGTTAGGTGTCATTAACTACTATGTACTTACATCAAAAAATAAGTATAATGTACTTATTGTGTTCATACTGTATTGCAAAACACTGCTATTGAGGTGGGATACGGGTAAGGTTAGGGACAAGTTTGGGTAGGTTTAAGGATGGGTTAAGGTGTAAGGGATGGGTCAACAGTGTAATTATAAATGTAATTACAGAAATTAATTACAGATGTAATTACATGCAGGAAATTATAATAATATAAGTACAATGTAAAAACATGTATGTACACAATAAGTGCACTGTTTCAAATGATTAATTTAAATGTAAGTACATAGTAGTTAAGGCCACCTAATATAAAGTGGGACCCAATTTTGTTAAAATACATGGTTTCATTACCGGATAAATACTTTAGATAGGTTTATGCAAGTAAACAAGTTCTTAAATGTTGATTTGATATGCCGGTTTCTCACTATAATCTCTGAGAAAGAGGACTTGTCATTTTAAAGTGCTACCAGCATCATTACAGGCATTCAGAAATGCATTTGTGCTGAGGCACTGTTGATCAACTTATGTTGTGCATACTAAATCTATAATGATAAGCAAGCTCTTGCCTTACACCTGCTGATATTTAGATAAGATTAAATTTAAGAGGGGGTGGGAGAGGGTTTGGGCAGGTGGGGGCAGGGATGCTCATGGCAGGGCAGAAAGAACAACATCTTGTCTGCTTGAGCATGAGTGCAAAGCCTGGGGGTCACGAGGTCCTGTTTACCTGTGGCAGGTATTTCCTCTATGGGCTGATAAGAGCCGACCAGGGGAAGTGCTC
Source organism: Hypophthalmichthys molitrix (assembly GCA_037950675.1). Lineage (NCBI taxonomy): Eukaryota > Metazoa > Chordata > Actinopteri > Cypriniformes > Xenocyprididae > Hypophthalmichthys > Hypophthalmichthys molitrix. Next base: position 23,479,533 of record CM075505.1, read on the forward strand.
CGTCACAGGTGAGTGGAGAGAGAGCTGGGGAAGCCAGATCTGCTGCTTAGAAGCGCAAACTCTGACACACAAACTCATTGTGTAACCATGCCTGGGGCTCAAAGCACACCTAAACACACATATGCTCACAACTGTTGGGGAGTAACTAACTAAAAGTTGCAACACTACTAACTTAACTACATTTTCAATAGCGTGACAGTAGCTATTTTAGTAATAGTGTAGCTTATCAAGTGACAAGCTACTTTATCCAACGAGCCGCAGTGTAGCATATATCCAAATGTAGTTACCTAGGCCCTGTTTACTAAGATGCGTTTTGGTTGATCGGATCACAAGTAGACAAGGGAGACACATTTACACCTGGTATTTTAGTCTGTCTCTTTTGTCCACTTTCAACCACTTTTGTCCTGATTTCTTCGAGTAGTGTAATGTTATAACACATTAGGTCGGTAGACGAAAAGTAGGCAGTCTTTTGTGGCTGTTTGAATGCATTCGACCACAAGAGCGCTTAGATTATGAAAGAAATCTGGTCGAATGCATTTTCGACTACTTCTGGAAGTGGTCGAAAGTGGACAAGCTCAAAACGTTTTAGACCCCGTTTACTCCTGTATTTAGCGTTGTCCACTTGTGATTGGATCGGCCAAAATGCATCTTAATACCAGGTGAATTGAAAGTGACATGGCCAAGTATGGAAAGTATCCTCTGCATTTAACCCATCCAGGTTAGTGTACACACATTAGGAGTATTGAGTAGTGAACACACACACACTGCAAACCGTGGACAAACACCCGGAGCAGTGAGCAGCCATTTTTGCTGTGGCGTCCGGGGAGTGATTGGGGGTTGCTCAAGGGCAACTCAGTCATTTCCTGCCAGTTTTGAGAATCAAACCTGCAACCTTCAGGTTACCAGTCTAACTCTCTAACCATTAGGCCACAACTACCCCCAGCGTTGGAAAGTCTGATCATTCTAGTGAATCGTTTCGTCCTAATAGGTCCTCTCTTTATTTATTTATTGGACATATATTTATATGTATAAGAACATATTGCTGTCTCAAGTAACTTTATAGTTAGCAACTTTTTGTCTGTAGTTTGTAGTGTAACTTATACACAAGTCGGGTTTTTAAAAATAATGCTTTGAGGGCTGGAATTATGTGTTGTACACACCAGGGTTTTATACAAGCTATAAAACTCCCACAAAAATGCAGGTTGACTAGTATAATTATGACAATATCAGTGAGCACAGCACTGCAATAGGTTATCCTACCCACAGACCTCTGATACGGCCCGTGTCAGAGTTTGAAATGGAGCAGAGCAGGTGTGGCACAATGGATGGATGGAGACTGAGCTTGTTTATTTTTACTCTAGCCTTCCTCTTCCTCCATTACCTGAGCTCTGGGTGCTCCACTAGCCCTCAGGTGCTGAGAGGAGGCGGTGAGCCTGAACATGTTAACAAGGGAGGATCCCACAATCGTATTGAGAGACACACTGCACTCCTGAATGGAGCTTTCAGCAAGAAGTGTGGAACGGACCACAAGACACCCCCCCCCCCCCCCTTTATTTTTACTGCCCTGAAAATAAAGAGTGACATTTAATGAGCAGCAAATGATTAGCCTGTGCGGTTTTTATGCTTGCTGTACATCCCTATCAGGTCATGGTCAATTTCACTGCTTTAATTGGTAATGAAAGATCTAATAAACCTTAATGAACATATATGCAATTAAATAACTATTTATGATATCCTGTGGCTTGATTAAAAGAACATATTTATCTTAATGTTTTATGCAGATCATTTATTTTTGAAAAAACAAAGAAGTCAATGAGTCCCTTTGTTTGTATGTCACATCCCTCAATTTCCAGAACCCCAACCCCCCCAAACAAAAAACAAAAAACAAAACAAAACAAAACGATATTTTAAGAACTTATTTCAGTCATGATTTTGGAAAATAGCATTAAATACATCTAAGGAAATAAATTTTATTTATTTATGATAATTAAAATTTTAATTATTTTTTCAAAGATGCTTAATATACTATGTGTTTTATTAGGCAGGTGAGCAACTGTGAAACTTACCTCTAGCGGCAAAACTTACATACTGTGCCTTTAAAGGTGCAGGTGAAAAATGCTGTTGAAAGTAGATCAGACAGAGCACCAAAACAAACTTGTAGCCAATCAGCAGTAGGGGGTGTGTCCACTCATGATGGGGGAGGAGAGAGAGTGAGCTGAGCTGAAACTCCGCCCTCATCTTGGGAGCAGCAGCTCATTTGCATTTAAAGGGACACAGAAAAACGGAGCGTTTTAGCTCACCCTCAAAAAGTGACAAATTTAAAGGGTTAGTTTCGAATTTCACCGATTTCAAAACACTGCTTCGTGAAGCTTCAGAGCTTTACGAATCGAATCAGTGGTTCATAGCGCCAAAGTCACGTGATTTCAGCAGTTTGGCAGTTTGACACGTGATCCGAATCACTGATTCGACACAAAAGATTTCCAACACTCCGAAGCAGTGTTTTGAAATCGGCCATCACTAAATATTGTTAAAAAGTCATTATTTTGTTTTTTGGGCGCACAAAAAATATTCTTGTCGCTTTATAATGTTAAAGTAGAATCACTGTACTCACATGAACTGATTTAAATATGTTTTTAGTACCTTTATGGATCTTGATCTTGATATCTTGTGTTCCCGAAGATGAACGAAGGTCTTACGGGTGTAGAACGACATGAGGGTGAGTAATAAATGACAATAGGTTATCCTAATTAGGCAATATCTAATTAAATTTGAACATTGGAATCTGAACAGAAATCTGAACATTGGATAAAGTCAGGTTCAAAATTCTTGTTTCTTTTTGTTAACATTAGAGTTAAAAGCTTTTATAGAAGGTATTGCTTTTTATCACTCCATAAATAAATAAAAAGTTAACAGCCAGGAAAAAAAGGTTTTGGGAAAAAATGTCATAAAAAAACAGGTGAATAATATATGAACAAATCCCTCTAAAAACCCAGAATAAAGATAAATAAAACTATAAAGTTTGGTGTGTGTAAATGGTACTGAAGTGGAGATTTCTGGCTCAATGCATGAGAAAAACTTATTTTGAGAAAACAGTGTTTAAAGATATGTACTGTAATTGAACTTATGAAGTATAAAAATAAACACTTAAATGTGTATTTTGGATGTTTTCTTTTCACTAGTCTAAAAGAAGATGGAAGCAAAATAGCCCAAAATCTCAAAATTGACCATTGCATTAAAAACCATGGTTTTGCCTGTCTTCTACATTTACCACGGCCAAATACACAAATACACTTTTTAATTCATTTGAATTAACATTGAACATTTCAATCATATATTGACTTCCAGATACTGGAAGGCAAGGTGTTATGAATGACTTTTATGAGACTTATTTTTAAGAAACTTTTACTTCTATGAGACTTACTGTAGAGATGAGAGCAGCACAGGTCACTAATGGGAATATATTGGATCTGTAGTGAAAATGCTTTATTTACAGATTCTTTCCGAATTTATGAACAAGTCGACCTGAATTGGACTGTGTGAGAATATTTTGCAAGTACTTTTTCCTCCACGGGCTCTCCTCCCTTCTGCAGATCCGCTCATTATAAGCGAAGAGCAGAGGAAACTTGCAGCAGCCATTGTGGCCGATTGGAACCTGAAGCACCCTCCAATAAGCAGGAGAGCAGCATCGTAGGCAACGCAGCACCCCACTTCAAACCTCCCAAAACCCCATTTTCAGACCCTACAGCTGCCCCAGCTCTGCAAGAGCACTTAGCCATGTCATTCTATCTGCTTCTCTGGACCGGAGGACACAGGCACGGTTTTGTGTGCCGCCGTCTCTGATACGACTCCAGAAATGGAAATGAGGCCATGGATCTTCATTAGAAGAGGCAGGTGTCCACTGGCCTGCCCAGGTGAAGACGCTGGGAGGAGTGGGCCGGGGGGAAGGGGCTCCTCACGATGGCTGGCGGCCCTCGTTTCGGCCCCTCGTCCCCCTCCCCCCACGACACTTAATTGCCCGTGTAATGAGCTACTGGTGAATGGGCTTACTTGTGTGGAGGTACTTGAGGAGTCCGTGCATTAGGGGTACCTCCTGCAGCTCCTAATCTCAGAGCCCGTATATAGAGAGTGCCGCATATGAAACGCCAGAGAGAAAGACACTCACCTCTCCTCTGCATCAGTCTTGTTTGCGTTCACCCCCACCTCCAGCCCCTCTGCTTTGTCTCCAGGTTCATGCTGGTGAAATTGGCAGGGCTTTGAAACCTGTGGAAGCGAGGCAGCCTTAAAGGCCCTTCAAGGCAGATGAGGATCCTGGAGTGTGAGAAGTTTTCTTGTGACAGGACACCTGTTTCTGGCTCATATCTTGTCTTTCTGTGCTTCAGGATGCAGAACACCTGCACACGGACAATAACGTGCTCATTTACTGCAAAAATCATCCGGATCAAACATCACGTGCCATTGAAAATCTGCACTACTATTGTAACTGCAGTGTTTATATTGCGCATATGTATGTCTCACTTTTTTTTGTGTCTATAACACTCCAAATCGTGAAATATGTTCTGAATACTCAACCCAATCTCATGGCAGTTTGTAACCATCTTATTTTTTTTTTATTCATAGCTAATTTGTATGACTTTATTAGTTTTTGAACAGCCTGCTTATGCCCCACTGATGGTTATGTTTAGGGGTGGGCCTTCAAGCTTACTTTTTTCTAAAAGTCATACCGTAGACCTCTAAATGCCCTGATATACTTCAAGCAAAGTCGAACAATGAACTGGTGTGATGTAATTTAGAAAGTTGTAATTCTAACTGAAAGCGACATGTTTCATGTTTAAAGGATTACTTCACTTTAAAATGAAAATTACCCTAAGCTTTACACACCCTCAAGCCATCCTAGGTGTATATGACTTTCTTCTTTCTGATGAACACAATTGGAGTTATATTGATAAATATCCTGATGTGTCCAAGCTTTATAATGGCAGTGAATGGGGTCAACGTGTATGAAGCTCAAGAAAGTGCATCCATCCATTATAAACATACTCCACATGGCTCCAGGGGGTTAATACAGGCCTTCTGAAGCAAAGTGATGCGTTTGTGTAAGAAAAATATCCATATTTAACAAGTTATAAAGTAAAATATCTAGCTTCCAACACTACACTACTCGAAGTGTAACGCCTCTCGCAGTTCAAAATGCTTACACTACGTCCTACACCTTCCATATTCAACTCACGAACTTACATCAGTTACACTTTTTTCGCAAGTTCAATACGGAAGGCGGTCTGGCGGAAGCTAGATATTTTACTTTATAACTTGTAAATATGGATATTTTTATATGTATAAAACACATCGCCTCGCTTCAGAAGGCCTTTATTAACCCCCTCAGCCGTGTGGAGTACGTTTATGATGGATGGATGCACTTTCTTGAGCTTCAAACTCGTTGGTCCCGTTCACTGCCATTATAAAGCTTTGATGCGTCAGGATGTTTATTAATATAACTCAGATTGTGTTCATCAGAAAGAAGAAAGTCATATACACCTAGAAGGGTGAGTAAAGCTTGGGGTAATTTTCATTTTAAAGTGAACTAATCCTTTAATACTGTAAAGCTGTATAAATGCTATATAAACGTGACTTGACTAGAGTGCCGAATTGCGTAAACATTTCCACATCACTATGATCAGATGCTTTCTTAACTGCTGTTTTCTCACCGGCCGTTTTTGTTGTATTTTGTTGTTGAGTAGAAAATGTGCAGCACATATTTAAATATTCACCTACATATATCATCTAAATGCCTCTGCCAGCACCATGGGTGGAGTTTGCTAACAGTTCACCAGTGCTCAGGTATTTCAAACTTCTTCTAGCAAAGAACGAAAAAGAACTCTGCCATGAGTATATTGGGGCCTTAGGAGTAATCATCCAGCTCTTCTTATGCTGTTTGCTGTACAATGTTAGTCCCCTCGGTCCCTCAGCAGGGTGCCTGACAAATAAGGTGCTGTTATTGGGCTCCTTCTCAGGGCTGGGGGTTAATGATTAGTGCTGTTGGGGGTTAAAGCCCAGAGATAGGGCCTTTCTCCTGTTCCTCAACAGATGTTGGTGGGCCTTTAATGTGGTTATCAGGATGAAGGGCCTTCTCAGACCCGCTCTTCCATTGTGTGCTGTCGCATTCCAGGGCTCAGCCACGGCAACGGGGCATCATGGGAGCACAGCCAGGGCTCCCGCTGGGCCACTGTGGGCCCGAGTTCTGACAGCCAGGGCAGCCCCCTCTCCCACACTGCATCCACACTACTGATCACACACTATTCTTCACACCTCCTGCTTCCTCCACACACACACTCTGTTCCTCTGCCATCTTGCCCTTTCCCACACCACCTTTTATGGGCTAATTCATGGGCAAAATGTCTAAAAATGCTCCTTTTACAGTTCACCCTTAGATGAGCTAATTCCCTGTGGGATGTTTAAAGTGTTTACTTCACACCCCAGTATCCATAGAGTCATGCTGTCCACCTAATTTATTTTAGTTAGTTATATGTGTTGTGTATCTGTATAATGCATGAAGGTCCTATATTTTCATGTACTATGCATCCGTATGAAAATTTGGTCACACTTTAGATTAGGGTCCAGTTCCCACTATTAACTAAGACTTTTGCCTCAATAAACTCCTAATTACTGCTTATTAATAGTTAGTAAGTTAAGTTTAGATATTGGGATGTAGATTAAGTTCATGCAGAGTAAGACATTAATATCTGTTATAAACAGCCAAAATCCTAGTAATATGCATGCTAATAAGCAAATAGTTAATAGTGAGAATTGGACCCTAAACTAAAGTGTTACAGAATATTTTACCATTCAAAAGTTTATAGAGATAGATTATAAAATTAAGATTATAAATGTCTTTACTGTCACTTTTGATCAATTTAATGCATCTTGCAGAATAAAATTGTAATTTCTTACAAAAAATATTACTGACCCCAAACTTTTGAACAATAGTGATTTTAATGATTTTTCTTTTTACCATATTTATTAATGTTTTATTTGCTTCTGGCTCAAAGTAAAAAATAATGATGTCATTATGTTTCATAACTGATTTTATATCTCATAATGTGTCTTCATTTCTTATTCTAAACATTGTTTTGTCTTGACTATGAGCTGCATCCATAATATTATGAAATAGTTAGCAAAATGTGTAAAATAGTTGAGATCCCATCAAGCCACAGAACATGTCAACTTTCCATAAGTATTTTGTCAACTAACATTATATATTCATATCAAATCCTACATGAATTCATATATATATTTATATATATATGAATACACATAGGCACAGTGCCATTAATGGCACTTTCATGTGGCATGTATCATCAGTCTCAGAGAGTTAGCAGCTGTGGGGTTGTTTGTATACAGATGCATGGAGCTCGTAATGATAATTACCCTGCAGCTGCACTCCAGGGCCCTGGGCTGCAGATTCTCACCGTGCCATCATTGTGTCTGTGCACAGAGCACGAATGTGGGAAAGTGAAGTAATTAAAGTATTCTGTAACCCAATTAAGCAAAATGCCCCCCCAGCACCATCAGCAGGCCAGGATTACACACAGAGAGAGGCCGACGCTTCACCCACCCAACTGATACCTGCTGCTGCCCCCAGAGTGTTTAAAGACTAGTTTAGTTAGGGCGGTGTTTAACAACTAACCTGTCAAGAAAAGACAGTGTTTGACCGCCATTATGCTTTGGCTAGAGAGTTTCAGGAGGAAGGATTGCTGGAAGAGATCAGTGGGACCCACAGAGAAAAATAGGTAAGTCTCTCTCCTCCGTTGAGTAGAGCTATTCATTAGCGCTCTGATTTATACATCCTTCTGCTTTAATCTGCAGCCAGGCCAGTGAAGATGGATGGGTGACAGTTCCATCGGTCACAGTGATTCAGCACTCAGTCACCGCGGAGACAAGCACTGAAACCGGGAATGTTGAAAGCCCACAATCTGAGAAAAAATATTTCAGAAGAGAGAGTACATTTTAGAAATCATAAACTGATATACATTTTGCACTTTCCATGAATATGGTCCCATTACTTCCTATTTTTAAGCATTACAGGCACAAATATCATGTTTTTGATATTTTTTTGCTAACATAAATGAACTTAGCATGACAAATATTGGGTTTTAATTTAAACACATCAAATGGCTGTATGTCCTCCATTAAAATGGTGATAGCCCTGAATTTGCAACCCTGTTATCCATTCTTTCCTTTTTTATTTATGTTTTTTCAATTTGATAAAAATGTATTTTCATGCTTATTTGGTGTTTGTCTTTGTACTATATATTAAATGTTTATTATTATGTTAATTTTATTAGAAAATTTATATCAGGTTTTAAACTGTATTTAGACATGCCTTTTGTTTTGGGAACAGTGCTGTAAAACTGCAAATCTCATTTAAATTGAATAGAAAAAAACAGCTAATGTAAAATATACTTTGCCATCATGAAGTGGACAAACAATTTTCTGAAGGCTAAACTCCTTTCTTTGACCATCTGTTAAAAAACAAAGTAAATTACATTTTTAAGTGTTTCAGATTTTATTTTGTACCTTATTTGTGGAAAGTGCCAATTATATTTCTTATTCTATTTTGTTACTCTTTTTTTTTTTTAACAGAGAAGAAAATAATTTAATTAATCTGATATCTAAATCTCTTCTATTCGGATCCTAAAATGAGATCGTGTCTCCTCTGGAATAAAAACGTGTTTATTCCAGCAACAAATATATTGGTTTAGTACGTCTGTGGAGTTGCTCTATCCCGTGCCGTTTGCTGGGCAGTGTGTTTGAAAAGAGTGAACAATGACAGTCCACAATGAAGGTGCTCAATTAACTGTATAACCCAGCCATCAATTAAGACATCAATTACCAAGTTGATTGATGGGGCTAAATGATGCGATTCATTTTCTCCATCCAGCGGAAAAACACTGGAAGCCGCAGTATATGAAAATTAGTTGATGAATGTTATATTCATTCCATTTTGGCTCGATAAGACAAAGTCATGAACATGCACACATTATTTTAATCCTCCCTTTTAATTGCATTAAAAATAACACTATAAGATACCTATTTTTCCAAAAATGAAATTACTCCCCATTTAAAATATTAAAATACAATTTTAAATTAGATATTCCATTCTTAGAAACAAAAATCTAATTTCACATTTTTCAAATTGTAGTCATTCAAATGGCTTTAAAATTATTATTATTTAGGATATAGCTGTGATGGGATTTATTTATTTATTTATTTTTTTTTAAATAAAATTCAACTATTGTCTATTAAGACTGAAATAAAGATTATTGTGCTGTATTCTGAGCTGTATTCTGTATTCTCTATTCTGATATCAATATATTCATCTGAAATAATAGAAACTTTCAAAAAAGAATTTCAAAATCCAACTCCGTATGCTTGAAGTTCTAAAATAAAAGACCTTTTTCTCTTTAGCAGTTAAATATATCTTGTACAGTGCGTTCAAAAGGAAATGGTTAGGCGACAAAAACATATTATGTACCAGTGCATTCCTTTTGTTACAATGAGTACTGTATTTAAAGTTATTTAGATGATATAGAAAATGGTTGTAAGAACATTTGAAGTGTTTCTATTTTATCAACAAATTTACAGTTTATGATTCTTAAGATTTTTTGTGCAACAAACCATTTAATTTGATTATAAATGCAATATAAATTACTGTTTGTTGAATCACACAAGATGACATAATTCACTTTATTTTTTTACATTTTTGTGTATGTCTTCATACAAAATACAATGGCAGAAACAAAATAAAAACATTATCTGTCATTCTAGTATTTCCTCTGCTCACAAAATATTTTTAGACTTGTTTTTATCCTAATGCTTTATATTAAATTTATATTAAATATTAATAACTTTAGTGCTATTCTAATCATCCTACTTGAGCTGAAATTGTATCACTTATTAGCTTTTTTTTCTTCATTACCAATTTGACAAATGCCCCCTTTTTTAACATCCCCATATCATTCTGCTTGACTTTCCCCCGGTTTTGAATTCGGTTATTGATTGCCTGTTCTGTTTCACTTAGAAAAGGTTGATAAAAGGAGGTTTTCACTTTCTCTATTGGATGTGACAGCTCCCTAACAAGAATAATGGAAAGGCTCCATTCACAGGCAAATCAGCCCAATTCAGCGTGCCCCTACACACTCAATGGAGGAGTCACAGCCCTTCCCTGCCCATTCCATCACAACCATCTCTCTTCAGCACCCCTCAAACTTAGCACAGCTCTTCCAGCAGACAACATTCCTCTCTGTCAACCTCTCCGCCCGGCCATTAAGCGGATACATTTTCAATAAGTGTATGATGAATTGACAACCATCAGCTGATTTTCCCGGCCTGTCTGCAACAGCTGGCGATGCTTTAAAAATCTCTCAGGACAGTTTCTGTTGGAATATACATTTGGCTTTTTAAGATGGCAAATTGCGTGCTTAAACAAATCCCTTCAATCCATTGTAAATCAGCATTTCCCAAACACAGAAATTACACAGCCTCTGAAGAAATACGATATCATTCCTTTGACAATTTAATACCTTGGATTCATTAAGAGAAACCCTAACCCTCAATCTCGCTTGTGCAAAACAGCATCCTTTAAGCTGCATGTAATGACAAGAGGCCAATCCCCTGGAATTCCTCTGCTTGGCTGTACAGCGACCAGGTGACAGCACACAGGTGTGAGAGCAGCCTGGATCCAGAAAACCAGCGGCGGGCTTGTTCACAGGGGATTAAGGTATCAGAATTAACCTGGCTGGAGAGAGGTCATGCTACTGGGCTCAGGCTTGTGTAAGGAAGTGCTGTAGAGTGAGACTAAGCTTCCCACGACCTGTTAGCTGTGAACTCCTGGCATCCGGTATAGGTTAAGTTGGTTAATAAGGGAAATAGCATTAGTCTACTAGATAAGTAATATGAACTTCTGCAACACAATACGTATTTACACCTGGCTTTGATTAGTTTGATTTTAATCATTTTTTCTAATGCATATAAAAAAAGAAATTCATTAAAAATAATAATCCCTTACAATAATAGATTCATAGACTTTTCGCACTCTCTTTTAACGCTAGGTTATAAAATGCTTTGGAGCAGTGATAGCAACAAACAACCAATCATAAATCAAAATGCGCTTGACTCATTAAATATTCCTGTGCTTTACGTCACAAAGTTTAACACGATGTATTTCAGGTCAGGGTGAGGGGGGAAAAATCAAGATGTCAGGCAATAACTGTGACAGAAAACGGGTTAATTTGAGTGAGGTAAATATTGTTTTATTCTCAGAATTATGAAGTTAAAAGTTCTAGTCTAAAGCAGAAAACCAAATAATGCGCAAGTACAAGGCAAGCATTAGTATGCTGTGTTCGTCCAATCAATGATATTGACACCACAAATATTTAAACAAGAACGATATGGGTTTATGAATGTACCGTGTTAAAGGGTTAGTTCACCAAAAAATGAAAATAATGTAATTTATTACTCACCTTCATGTCGTTCTACACCCATTAGGCCTTCATTCATCTTCGGAACACAAATTAAAATATTTTTGATTAAATCCGTTAGCTCAGTGAGGCCTGCATCCAAAGCAATGACATTTCCTCTCTCAAGATCCATAAAGGTACTAAAAATAAATTTAAAACAGTTCATACGAGTTCAGTAGTTCTACCTTAATATTATAAAGCGACGAGAATACTTTTTGTGCGCCAAAAAACAAAATAACGACTTTTCAACAATACAGTGATGGGCTGATTTCAAAACACTGCTTCGGAGCTTTGCGAATCGATTCAGTGACTCGGAGTGCCAAAGTCACGTGATTTCAGCATCACTGTATTGTTGAAAAGTCGTTATTTTGTTTTTTTGGCGCACAAAAATATTCTCGTTGCTTTATAATATTAAGGTAGAACTACTGAACTCGAATGTTTTAAATATGTTTTTAGTACCTTTATGGATCTTGAGAGAGGAAATGTCATTGCTGTGAATGCAGGCCTCACTGAGCCATCGGATTTAATCAAAAATATCTTAATTTGTGTTCCGAAGATGAATGAAGGTCTTACGGGTGTGGAACGACATGAGGGTGAATAATAAATGACATTATTTTCATTTTTGGGTGAACTAACCCTTTAATGGGTTACAGTGAGTCACTTACAATGGAAGTGAATGGGGCTAATTCGGAAACAAAGGGTTAGTTCACACAAAAATGAAAATTCTGTCATTAATTACTCACCCTCATGTCGTTCCACACCCATAAGACCTTCGTTCATCTTCGGAAAACAAATTAAGATATTTTTGATGAAATCCAAGAGGTATAACTCGTCCATAGACAGCAATATAATCACCACTTTCAAGGTCCAGAAAGGTACTAAAGACATCATTAAAACAGTCGACGTGACTGCAGTGGTTCAACCTTCATTTTATGAAGCGACTTTATTCAACAATATCTTTTCCTCTGTCATTCGCATACGCTGTTTAAGTTCAGCGCTTCCAGGTTCTACGTCAGAACGCCGACTCATTATTGGCCGGCTCCAAATTTTCATTTTTGGGTGAACTAACCCTTTAAAATGCTCACCATTTCAGTAGTAGGCTACAGCCACAAACAATATTTGTGTTAACATGAATGTTATTATTAAGTGTAGAAAAAAAAAAATGCTTACTAACGCTTTTTGTCTAAAATTATATCTAATGTTATGGTTTTGGGTGACAATGCAATGTCATAAACCCTAAAATAACTGTCAAAAATATGATTAAAACAGCTTTACTGTTCAAAAAATATACAAGGGCCTATAATACAATAAGTTTCACCCAAAAAATGTATGGAAATGCTTTTATAAAATTATAAGCTCCACATTGCTGGTTTTAAATCTTTTAAGTGCCCTTCTCTTAAAGTTGCCATTAATTCAAAATGTCTTATTACAGTCTTGTGGACTTGTAAGTTCACAAGACCGCAAGTGCACATGAAGTATGTAATTTAGGACAGGGCCCTGGCATTCAGATGTGCGTGCTTATAGTTAGCAATGCCCAACTTCCTACAATCCAATCAGTTCCCGAAGGATGAAATCAAATCCTGCCCAACATTTTTCTAATTCCAGAAGCTATTTCACTCAGATATACGGCAAAACAGGGAAGAAAAGACTATCGCAACATCCGCAATTTTGTCTATCATTCTTTGTGATAATAAACATGCCACAAATTCTGCTGATTGAACTTGTATTTAACCTGGAATTTCTGTAACAATAAGGGTTTTATCATTCAGAAGATAGAAGAGTATCTTAGCAGTGCGCATCTTGAAAGTGAGCAGCTGCCCTACAGTTCATCAAAATCATCTGTTCTGTTAATTTATGGCCATATGTTTAAACCGTAGCTATCACACACACACACACATGCACACACAGACACTCCATAGAAGCGCTCAGAGGATCATCTAGGCTTAGCTTGATTCTTTGTCGATTAGACATGTTGTTGGATTTTGACTCTTCTAAGCACACACAGTCCTCTGTTTCCTGCCATGATTTCTCGCCCTGTCCTGAAAAGCGACTATGAGGAATCCACGTCCCGTCCTGAATGCACACTTGTTCCTACTCTCGATTGGCCATTCAGCCCCCTCTAAGGAGACAAGCCCCAATCACAATATTGTCAAGGCTCTGTTGGTTTTCTGGTTCAAATCCTTGTTCACGCTGTTTGCTGAGTACTCATCTGCTGTGACAGCCTTCAGACAAACAGAGGCTCCTGAAAGAGGTCTTCCACAAGCAGATCCTTCCTGCTGGGCAGTGGCTGAAACGGCCCTTTCTCTCGCCATCAAGTGGAACCCAGCCTATTGAGTCGGCCCCTGGGAGCCCCACATTGAGGCGGGCCACGGGCCAGCGCTTCGCCCCTCGGGCCCTGGGCCACCCTCACGTTGTTCCAGGACACCTGTGCCCACCTACCCCCATCGTGGGAACCCTCGGCAGTGAACCTTGTTACCTAAATCAGCTGGGGGCTGAAACCAGAGACCAATTTAGACACATTATTTGTAATCCTGTGTTGTGGTGAGGACACAAAGTGAAAACCAAGTTAGTCTCAAACTTTGTTTGAGTTTTAGCACTTTTCTAAACAATTTCAGGTGACAAGGAATTGCCACAAATCACACTGAATGAAGAAATGGGTTATCATTTTAGAAGTTGACCCACTTCTTTGCCCCCCTTCCCACCCCCCAGATGAGGCACCAACTAAATCTCCATGGCACACTGCAGAAAAATGGCATCAATTAATCAGCATTCATGAACCGTTTACTTGAGCCCCCCTTTGTTTGAAGCAGGGTTTAATCCAGACAGAGGCCTGGCTGTTTGGATCCCTGCAGACAGCAGCAGTCGGACCATTGTACGCTCACATCCACTGGCACTGCACAAATTCTCATTCCCTCACACTCTCATTTGCTCATTTGTCATCGACGACAGCGCTCTCAGCGTTCTAGCGATGACAGCTATATTCTTTTTTGCTCCAATGTAAAGGTGAACTTAAAGCGAGCTAAAATCATCCAATGTAATTAGATTACATTTATGTGACAGATTACACTCAGACACAAGTATCCGTCTCATTTTCCAGTCGGAAGTCGTTCGGGCTGGTTTGCGGGGGCCAGAAAAGGCAGGAAGTTCTCTCTCGACGTATTTCTCTCCCTCCCTCTTTCCGAATGCCAGCTTCACCAATTCACTCCGCCGCATGTGTGAAGACATCTGTCCATATTCCAAATCTCCCATTTTGGTGCAAATGATCCTCCTTGAAGGAAGCAATTTTTACAATGTGGCAATTCTCAGATTTCCATCAAGGCTCAGTGCCTTTGCCTTTCGCCTCACCGAAGAAGCAAGTTTAATTGGAAGACTGCATTTAAAGTCATTCCACAATTATACAATTATACTGAAGATGCATGTCTGCATGTTGCTCAGTTTGCACCAATTTACTGCACTTTCTGCACAGTTAAGACTAGCGCTCCTTTCAGTGGATGCAAATTCCCCTCATTTGGCTCCAAATGAAGCATAATTGCTCATATTCAAGCAAACACCTTGCTATGAGAGGTTCTTCCTAGTTCGTTCATATTAAATCTGAGGAGAATGAAAAAAAAATCCCAAAATCCATTTGCGCACACGTGCCAGCTGGATCATTCTGTTTGGAGGAATGATGAGGAAATGGATGATGCGATTGAGCACATTGAACATTAAACATCCTGCTAGCACTTTTGATTCAGCAACCGCCGTCTCCAAACTTCCCTGTATGTTCCTAAATGCCAATTAAAGAAGTAAAAACTGAATTTATCCATCAAGTTGGTTTCATTTAGATTTCACTTAAAACATTCCGAAAAAGTGAATCAAAAGCGATTGTATTTTGCCATCACGGATGACACAACGTCCCAATTAGTCCAAACGCAGACATTCTGTTTCCCCTTTAGTCGTGAAACGCAATGGAATTATATCACCCAGACGTTCCATCATCAAAGTATACTCTAGCCTTTCCTCTCTTTTGTTTCGAATGCCGCAAGTTAGAGAGGGTCTCGTTATTCAAAAGACCCAAAGTATCTGAAGTGGCAGCGCAAGCACACCGCCGACAATGGCTTACAAGAGTCTGTTTTAATTCATACCCTCTTTTTTAAAAAAGGGGGACAGCACAACAAACCGTTGACCCACTGATATACAATTAAGAGTGATGCGGCAGTTAATGCTACAAGCAACTCTGTTTAACAGTCTGTCTTTGACCCACTGCCACTGAATAAATATAATGCAAAGAGCGAGAGACCAAACGAGAGAATGGGAGCCAGGGAGATTTTAAGCCACAGATAAGTAGTTAAAGACCTTTATAGAGTATAACACCATTATCCTTGCTGAATAAAAATAGGATTTAGTGTTTTTTCCACTTAATTTGAATCAAAAGAATCCCCACCTTACATATTGCACTGGTAATGTAATGGAGAGAGAATCACAAAAAGGCTTTGTGGTTCTGACACCTCCTATAGTGGGCCTGTGTTGTCCCGCGAGCAAAAGGGAGAGCAGGCTTTTTCTTCTTCGCCTTGCTATCTGCTAACACATTCTAATTGATGCCGCTGCATTCCTGCACTGGGCGCATTCAATGAATAACGAGTGACGGACTCAATGCCCATGAATTAGTCCCTTCTAAGAGAAGCAGTAAAACAGCCCCCCTGCCCCCCGGCCCTAGATCTCCCCCTCTAGCCACCGAGCTCCTCTCAATCCCGGGCCAAAGCCTGCTCCAGCTTCACCGCCTATTAAAGTGCCACTATTGTGCACCGACTCAACCCACAAAAGCTGTCCATCTCTCCGAGGCCTCTAAAGCCCGGACTCACACAGACTGGAGTGACAATCTCTGCGACTCCCCCCGGCCTCCTTCCCACCCTCACTCTTCCCAATAAACCCCCTAATCCCACCCCTTGCACCAACGCGCGCACACACACACGTGTGCGAGCAAGTTGCGCTCTCTCTCCCTCGGTTGCCTCTGACGCGCACAAAGCATCAATCTGTCTTCGGTGTTGGCACCCTCGGCCCTTTGTCCAATCTGCAGGTGTCTATGAAAGCAGCTACGGTTGCCCTAGCCCCACGGCTCGCCACGCCTCGTCCTAGGACAGGAACTGCTGACAAAGACCCAGTGTGGGAATGAGGGATGCGTACAAGGAGAGAAAGTGAGGGGGCTCCCCGAAAATTGATGTCTGAGGAAGTCTTGCAACTTCTGGAAGTCCTGTAAACAGAGAGCAACTTGTTAGAGTGACTAGAGCTCAGTGTCACTATGAGAAGAGATAGTGATGGAATGCCAGATATAAATGCCACTTTTTCTTAAACACTCAAAAGACTGGAAAATCTGTATAAATTACACTTTTTTTATACCAACAAGTTATTCAAAAAAGTAAAAAGTATAAATTATTTAATGACTTAACTAACAAATGCTACTAATAATTTGTTAGTAATTTATATAGTTATATACAGTATATATATATATATATATATATATATATATATATATATATTCAGATACCTTGAACATTTCATTCATTAATACAGTTTATTCACTATAGTTTAAAAAAATGGTAATAAAATATGACATGATCTCAGAGTTAAACTGTGTCAGAAAAAATTAATCTTAATTATGTCAGATAACACTTAAGCAAAACATGGTCAGGTAAAAGTGTCTGAATAATTTTTAGTCCCAAATTTTTATCAATTTTACTGGTAGTCCACTGTATGAAGAATTTTTGTGTATAATATGTCACAGTTTACCTTATTTTGTTATCCTCACTTACATAAATGAACTATAGTGTCCTGCACCCACTAGTAAAAATATATCAAAAATGTCTGAATATTTTTTGGTTTGACTGTATATTAAACTGTATTAAAAGAAACAAAACAAAACAGTGAGGCATCATGGTAATAAATGACACCATAATCAGCTGTCTTTAACGAATGAATAAAGTGTGCATGTCTTTAGACAATTAATCTATATTAAGATTACAATAAAAACAGTTTTTTAAGAACAAAAACACATTAAATGCCTTCATAAATGCTTGAATTACACAGCCTACAAAAAATTACTCACCATATTTCTCGCGCTATTTTGTAGCCCTAAATATTTATCTTTTTTTTATCACAGACAACCAGTGTGTAAAAGCCTCAAGGATGTGAAGTGTCTCCAGAATGAAGTCTGAACCTACAATCACAGAATTTGTATAATCAGCTGAATCGCCACTAACTGCATTAGTACGCCATCGTGTGGGATTATTGCATATTGCAGATTCATTTTATAAGCGCGAGCTACTTTTCTTAAAACGTCACCAGAAAAACTTTGAAAAATATTTTCATGCCACGGTTATTAGTTAACTAAAACCATAAAAAACAAACAAAATAATCGTTAACTTAAAATAAACTTGTTTTTTTTTTTTTTAAGATGCCAAGGCAACATTTCTCATTTTCATTCAAGCTGATGTACTAAAAATACTAAAAAATAAAACTAAAAAAAGAAATAAAAACTATATAAACATTTTTAAAACAACAAATAATAAACATCAAAATACAAAAACTTTCAAATTAAAAACTAATTCAAAATATTAATAAAAATCTCAATGATACTAAAATAGCACTGTTTCATGGTAAATGATGTATTGTTTATATATGGATGGCTTGACAAAGCTTAAATATACTTTTTTAATTTATTTATAAAAAGCTTATGCAAATTTAAAGTTGCATAATAACATTTCTGTCCAGTCAAATGCTCTCTACAAAGAAAATGTCCCCTTCCCTTCTTCAGTGGTTGGCAACTGTACAGTATGCCATAGCCCACTAGAGGGCCTCAGTAAACTTCCTAGGAACTACCTTGCAACGTAACAGTGCATCATATTCATTTTCAGGAGAAAAATTAGAAGTTCTATATGAACTGAACTTTGTTTTTACTACAATGCTGCCTTACCAAGCAAAACTGTTAAATTTTAATTAGTCCCTTCAACAATTGTCAGCTGATATAAAAAAGTAACTGGCTAATTAGTTTGTAAATTATTTTTTGTTATGATTTCAGAGGTCTGTGCATGAGGAGCCTTTAGTGACTTTAGTGACAATATAGGACAATATAGTTACAAAGGCTGAGAATCACTTCCCTAATATCATTTCATTTGCACTGATGATGAAGTAGAAAATAATGTTAATGAAATACAGTTTTTCTTTGGCACATTTCTCGAATCATACTTAAAACTTGCAAAACAGTATGTTCATTTCTCGAAACAATTCGTACAAACAGCACAACATTTTGGATTACCTGCAAAAGCCTGTAACTTGCTCAAAATCCTTGGTTCATCTCTCAAAATCAAGTATTTATGTCAATGAACATATCATCATATCATATCAGTGCCATCAGAATGACAAGTCCTTGTGTCATTGTTCTCGAACAAGATAGTCAAAATGCTTAGCTATGTTTTCAATATAACAGAATATTTCAGATGTAAACTATGGCTATGGTTTTTATGACAGTGATTGAAACTGCACAAGACTGCACTTTTTCTGTATGGCATATCAATTTTAACAGTACAAATAGACACATTACTGTATATGGGAGACTGATTGCAAAAGACTGGACAGGATTCACAGTTTTGCATTTACTGTTGGTCTGTCAACAAATTACTGTAAAATGTTGTGAAAAATGAAAAAGACAAAGACTATATATACATACACTGTATATATGTTTTCATGTGTATGTGTGATATAGTGTGTATCTGTATAAAGTTCATTCAGCCTACTATACTACTGTAAGTGTAATGCAAGTGTAAAATGCTACTGTAAGTGTAAAAATGCTACTGTAATATTAAGATTATAGCATGCATAACATATTAGAGTACAGTGCACATTGCTGAAATACATACCTGTTATGTCTATGAAATGCTTGAATGATTAAGGAAAAGGTTTTTCTTCAAACATTCGGCTGCTCCTTTAGACCCGCATAAGCCATTGTAGGTCATTGAGAACATAGTTCACAATAGTGGCCCTTAATTCACCTGAAACGTGCCTGCGCCCTTTGCCTTATCTACCTCTTCCTCTGTTTTGCCTCTCTACCCTTCCTTACTCCTCTTCTTCTTCCCAGCTGTTGACCCTGTTTGTTTCCATGTTGTTCTTCCATTATCAGAAATTGAAACTCTTGTGTTCTCTGTCTATATATGCTTTCCAGTTGAAGATTCATGACATGCATCTTTTAGTAGTTTTAGAGAACTGTTTGTGTCATTGGTTGATCTAATGCTTTACATTCCCCTGAATACATTAGTGAAATTCAGGATTCACCTGCAAAATAAATCAATTCAGGACACATTTACAAAGTCTAATAGAAATGTATAGATAATACACTTTATACTTTATACTATATACTTTACACATTATGATAACTAGGTCAACCATTTTGCATTTAATGACTAGATGTTTTGAGGGGTAAGATTATTCAACAGAGAGCCATATAATACATTTTAAGCAACTTGACATTAGCAATTAATAATGTAGGAAATAGACAATTATACATAATCAATTGCCTGAATGTACTAAAGCATTTGCAATTTGTTCAAAAGAATGAGAAACTGTTTTTATGATGTGCACAAGTGACTAGATGATGTGGATGTTGAACAAGTAGTTTTGAGAATTTCAGTTCTGATCTGAGAAATGTGCCAAAGCGACTGAGAAAAACTGTAATAATTCTGGACAATCACCCTATTAAAGATCACAAATAAAACAGGATTTTATGCATTAAATGCTCCTGTTTGTGATAAAGCCAAAGCCAGTGGCTAAGTTCTGAGTGGCTGCTAGGCAGTTTTATGTATTTTATGTATGTTTTTAAGTATTATGAGTGGTTGCTAGGTGATTGCTATGGCTATGTAGCTATATATATAGACATAGACAGACAGATAGACAGACAGACAGACAGATAGATAGACAGATAGATAGATATCTCAACTGTAATGAAACCAATTAATGGCACTGTTTCAAAGTGGGTCTTACCTTCTGAATATATAAAAAGATAGGGCACGAAAATGCAAAAATACAACTTTAATAGGTCTTTGGCAAAGAAGTACAGCTCGTAATGTAGGAGTGGGAGTTGTCGTCATCTCATCTCACATGTGAGAGTTTAGCTCTCCATAATGCTCACATTGCCCTATTTTGGGTAAAAATAGATAGATTAAAAAAAGCTGATCTCTAAAGATTTTAGAAGTAAACATACAATAATCCAAAAGTTTTTATCCGAATGAGCACACTTGGACTAAAAGCCCAGAGGGATGTAAATATAATCAAACACAGAAAGGCAGCAGCGGTTAACAGGTTAATGTGACATTTCCTGTTTCGGGGCAACTATCTGTGGTCAAATCTGCAAGATAATGGAGGTGGGGGTGGGTGAAGAGGTTGGTGGTTGTGGTAAGCAGGGCGGAGCTGAGAGCTGTGGGAACAGAGTGAGTCTCACGCTCGGAAGGATAAAAGAAGGATTGATGACAGTGAAGAATGAGAGAGGACCAGGTCTGGACTATTTATGTTGATGTTTTATTATGTTTTTACGCAGCTGTCTTCCGTGAGGGGCTGCCGCTTTACTTTCGTTTTATTGTTAGTTTATTTTATGATTAAATTTTATGTTTAGCATTCCAAAAAAAAACAAACAAAAAAAAAAACAGCCATCATGGCATCCTCAACAAGCAAATAAGAACTTAGTTAAAGTTTGTTTAATATGGACATAGCCTACATATAATAAAGAATTGACCATATGCACTGTTACTTCCTGGTTTTTGTTAAAGGTGCAGTGTGTAAATTTAAGCGGCATCTAGCGGTGAGGTTGCGGTGGCCGTCTGGCTGACACAAGTCAAAGATGTCATCTGAGACAGAGAGTACGTTAGCCAGTCAAGCAATGAGGTTTCTTTTTCTAACAAAGAGTGATCTCTGCATTTAATAAACCAGACGACTACTATTTCTTTGTGCATATTCAATGTAGTGATGATGCAAGCTGCCTCTAAAAACACAAACAATTTAGAAGAAGAACATAGTGATGAAACGTGTTCTTTAGAGTGTTTGGGCTGCCGTTTAGGGCTGCTGTAGAAACATGTCAGTGCAAAATGACAACTTGACATGGAGGGGGACCCGCGGTGTATGTAGATTGACAGTGCATTAAAAATGGGAAATATCGTCCTCCGAAGGGCACTTCGGAGTGAAAACAATCATGGCCACCATATTTAAGGGTCGTTCCAAACCGAAGTGCTCAAAACTGGCCACTTCAAAGGGCCCTTCGGAATGAAAGATTTTGAAGGGTACAACTGATGGACACTTCGGGTCCCCATGATCCTTTGCACAAGGAGGTTGTTTGGCATCACAGAATGGGTACAGGAGGCTCGGAGTTCGATTTTACCTATCATGTCTAGTATTTTTCTATACTATTGTAATATTTATACGAGTTAGATTTGGTACATTATTATGGTCAAAACAACATTGTACTTCAACAAAAATACTTTACAGCTACCTTTATCAGTCCATTCAAATGTTTCAAATACATAGACACAATATACATTATATTTAACCTAAAAGACCGGCAGTAGCTTATAATGTTACTACAGTAAATGAATGCGTATTAATACAAAGAGTACACCAGAGGAAAAATAGACAAAGGCACCTTCTTGATTGTCTCGTTAAGATGACGCAGAAGTGTGTTCCAAAAAAAGATTTTTTTTTGACCCCTACACACTTCATCCCTTAGAAGCTCTCACTACGGAGGGTAAACCCTTTGAAGGGATTAGAACATAGGGATGAGCCCTTCCGATTGGAACGCAGGGATAAATGGCTCATTCTAAGGTAATAAAAACATAACAGTTCATTATGTAAGGTCTTTATACACCACTGAAAACATAGTTATGTATATTATATTGCATTTCTGTCAATAGATCCTCCCAAATTTTACACATTGCACAGCATGGGCATTTCCGGTGAGCTGTCAGCTGTCATTCTGTATTCGCTGTACATCGACGCAAAACCATCAATGGTTGACTTTTTAATGTCGTATTTATATTTTAATGCAGTTATCACACTTGCCTAATTTGCCAATAAACCAGTTTTATTGATTGCAATAAAGACGAAGCTAACAGGAACGTTTAAATAAAAATGCGGTGTCTGTAATTAGACACGCACACACTACGCAGCATTTTTCCAGCACTTCAAATGTTATTTTTAATATGATGACCAAAAACATTATTTGTTCATCCTTCTGAGATTGTCCCCATTTGTAAAACCGAACATTTTAAGATGTAAGAAATCCAACATTTGATAGAAAACATTTTTATTTAAAGATAAAAAAGACATTAATTATCACTATAACCAGCAGATGGGGGCAGAGTAGCATTTATTGGCTCATATAAGCCATTTCCTGTAATAGTTTTTCACTCAGTTTTACTTTTGAATAAATATTAAATATTATAAAATCACTAGGTTTAAAAATACATTTTGTCAAGGTAAAGTATGAAGTACTCAGAAAATCTCATGAAAAACAATAACTTGTGAATGAATATACAGAAAGCGAGCACTGCGCTCTCCCTTTATAATCACAGAAGCTGTCAGTCAGTGCAAACTCACATTTTATTTAATGAATCTAACTAAAGTGCACAATAAATCTTTAATTTACAGAGTGTTGATGCTTTTTTTCCCACACAAAAGTGTGAAAACTGATGGTCAAATAGAATTTTGCCGAGGAGGAACACTGAGAAGCTTCTTTTTTAAATTTCGTCTTACGTCTTAATAACTAAATTAACGCTAGGTCAGACTATTTAAATGACTATATTCTGATTAAGTATTACAATATTGATGCTGTTAAAGCTACCTCAGGACAGATACCGGCACACCAACAAGTGTCATTTCACCGTAGTTTTCCAACTGCCTTATATTATTGGGGAAGTTCTTATAGGAAGCCCCTGGTATTAAGACTTGTATGGCCTAATATAACGTAAATGATGTCTCTTACTGAAATATGTAGTAGAAAACCCATGAAAGATTTACATTATTTAAAACATCCATGACATATTTGAACAATGGGGGGGCACCATTTTGTTTAAGTGCACAGTGCGTTCTATGGTGATGACGTCAAATGGTTGCACTTGGATATCTACTGACACTATCCTGTTGCTATTTTTACCATAACACAACTCAGAATATAATATACGATGCCACATTGTGCAGCTTTTGGTTGTAATTTTCAGTCGATGGGCCACAAGAGAAGCGATGTAAATCTTTACTGCTTTACTAGCGATAAGAGGAGAAAAGAATGGGAAGTTGTGAAGAATGTGGATGAATAAGACTTCCTAAAGATCCGCGTCTTTGTTCTCTCCACTTCAGCCCTTGCCTTTAAGGCTTTTAGTAGACCACAGATGAAAGAGCTTACAGTTGCCAATGGATATAAGTGTATGCTTTAACCAAATGCTGTGCCTATATCGATTGAGACAGACTGCCTCAAAGCTTGTGTGTGCCGTAACATCTTCTCAGCACATTTAACTGTATGTATTGCATTCAGGTGACATATCAGGCGATTTTTACACGTCAATCCACAGGGACATTGCACGTCTTCGATGTTTTCATCCTCACTAATTTTGCGCTCTAGCTCAAATGAAAAGGGCTGTTCGTGTTTTAAAAGGAACCCCGCGGATATTAAAACTTGTATGCATTACTAGATTACCGTTGCACCAAAACATACAGATGAAAAGTATCAAAGGCATCAGAGCTGAAGTGGAGAGAACAGAGATGCAGTTAAGAAGTCTTATTCATCCACATTCTTCACAACTTCCCATTCTCATCTCCTCTTATCGCTAGTAAAGCAGTAAAGACTTTCATCGCTTCTCTTGTGGCTCTTCTGCAACCATTTGACGTCATCGACATGCTGTGCACCTAAACAAAATGGCACCCCCCACTGTAATCACTAAATCTTTCATGGGTTTTCTACTACATATTTCAGTAAGAGACATCATTTACGTTATATTAAGCCATACAAGTCTTAATACCAGGGGTTCCCTTTAAGAACTTTCAGTGCATATGGCCAACTGAATTCCCAATTGTATTTACCCCAGGCATTGGCTTTGAATGTTCTTGGCAACAACAACAACAATAATAATAAATCCTCTCTAGTGGGCTCATAGGATAGTAAAGTGTCCATCGTATGCACACTTCAGAATCTCACCGGAAGAAGTAGGTCATCCGGGTACTTTTTGCCTACTCTTTCATGAATACTGTGAATTTGGGCATACTTCTTTTGTCACATACTGTTTTCTGCATACTATATAGTAGGGAAGTATGCGACTTCAGATGCAGCCTTAGTCTAAAAGTGGAGTTAAATGCAGCCAAGAGATCTCAACCCAAAATTATTATTGCAATTATTATTGCCTCATTATTATTATATGCATTTAAGTCATTTTTAAGACTATCGTGTATTGTCTTTTCTCGTGAGCTAAGTGTATCGGTCACACCCCTAATAAACTTAATTTCCCAACAAAATTATGGCCAGTGAAAATGATGAGTAGCTACTAGTAGCTAATAACTTTGGGAAAACCACTAGCCACTGTGGCTGGTGAGCAAAAAAGTTAATGTAAAGCCCTGGACAGACAGACAGACAGACAGTGTGACTGCACTGTGCATATGAATTTATAATTGCTTCACTAAGGATCAGTCTTCTTGTTGGTTAAATATATAACGTGCTTGCAATCTAAACATGAACCACGTGGTGGTGGTATAACAAAATCTATCAACAAGCTAACAGCGTGAGTAAAGGGGTGAGTGAGGACGTCAGTTATTCAGTACTTTTGGTAAAATGCATTTTATCCCAGCCCAGAAGTGAACACGTAGTATTATTAATGCTAGTCTGTGTATTTGCAATACTGACACAGTGATTCACAACATCGACATTAAATTGGTTAGATATAGGTGTTTTCAATGCACGCAATAATCCGATGAAATAATACATATGACATTATTGTTTAATCCAAGAGTTCATGATCATGATATTACAGCATAAACTAATCAATTTACAATATAAATGTCATTGTTTAATTTTATATATATATATATATATATATATATATATATATATATATATATATATATAAACAATGTGTCTTTTGACTTTGACCTTGATTCTATGCTGGATTTTCCATGCTTTGTCCCAAAGATATACTGTCAAATAAAGAAGACAAAATATTGCTGCAGGAAATGAAACAAAAAGTATTCCCTTTCTTATAACCTTACTATGAGAATGACTAAAAGAATTTCCAATAAAATATTTTCACGACTACTACTGCCAACGTTAATTTCAACTGAACATGTTTCTCAGAAGTGACACGCTGTTTGTTCATGCAATAAAAAAAAAGAATCGTACTTGCCTAAAAAAACACATTTCCCAGAAACCTTGCGTCATGACGGCACCGAGGGGCGGGGCTTGTTGTCGTAGCGGCACTTGCGTTAGGAGAGTAAAATGGGTTTGACAGAAATCTGAACGAGAGGAGGGGGCGGCGGCACAAGAGTGGAAATCCGCACCTTCAAGAGATCGCCATCACTTTTTTCCTGTCATCAATCTCTAGTCGCGTGCAGTCCGTTAAGCGCGGGGAGGCGAATGCGGTGAATTATTTGGAGGCTCAGCAACAGGGCACACAGAGTACAGGATGCCGCTGACTCTATCAACCCCGCGCGCGGGGAGCTCCCGCGACTAGCGCCGCGCAAAGTATCCAAAAAGGAGAATGCGAATGGTTAGAGATGACAGGATTCAATTAATATGGAAACGATGTAGCTTCACCGCCGCATTGCATATAGCTCGGGGAAACAGGTTAGAAAGTAGATAGCTAAATAGGGCGCATTTTGCCGTCATACATGCAAACTTACTCATCATTAAGCTCAACTAGCCTGTAGTTGGCTGCAACAAAAGGAAAACAGCTGCTCGACACTGTCTTCAGATACCAAAGAAGACAGAATAATTAAAGATGTTACG
The DNA here is from genome assembly GCA_037950675.1 of Hypophthalmichthys molitrix. Taxonomy (NCBI): domain Eukaryota; kingdom Metazoa; phylum Chordata; class Actinopteri; order Cypriniformes; family Xenocyprididae; genus Hypophthalmichthys; species Hypophthalmichthys molitrix. Next base: position 23,506,044 of record CM075505.1, read on the forward strand.
GAGGAGGCTCAACCGATTGGTATGTATGACACTCCAGTTTCGTGCACTTACATGTTACTTTAAACGCAGCGAACGAAGATTTGATATAGTGTGTAACTAATGATCAGTCTTAGTCTGACAACAGGGCGCATGTCAATGAAACATCTCAAATGGTGCATAAGTGGAGCGTTTATTTAAAAACTAGGGAGCCACCCTGCTGAAAGCGCTGGTCTAACCTCAAAGAGTTTTTCAACACCACCAAAAGCAGTAATTACTTGAGGTATGCAGTCAACTTCCTGGTAACATGGACAAGCTGTTGCTAAGTGAGTCGTGCCACGCACATTAGCGATTCAAAACATGAGTTTATGGGGTTTAGCAGCCGTAAAATCATTTTTTTGTGAAGTTGAAGGATGTTTCAAATCCTTTTGACTACCTAGGGTTAGGACAGGCACCTTACTAGAGACTGACGACGCCTCTGCTGTGGTGAAGATGATCGTTTTAGGCAGCGCGTATAGATGTGTCCTGCCAATTTTTTAAAGTTGAGCTGCATTCCTGATAGTGTTAATGAAATAATACTGCTCAGTCTTGCAAGCTAAGCCCTTTACGTGTTGTACTTGAATCCAATAATTAATTTCCTAATGCCCTTCATTGCTGTCGCAACCTTTTTAGATGGGAACTTTATTTGGGCACGTGATGCAGTAATTCTGTCTTACCACATAATTGCAGAGCATCAGGGCAATGCTGGAAGAGCTCTTGAAGTTTAATGCTAAGTTTAAGATGAAGCCTTTTTGGTCATAGCTGTTTTAGGCTGTGGTGGGAGTACTTGTAATCAAACTTCTCTCTTTTTGTGCTGTAATTATTGTTGTAATTCACCCATTGTGCACTCCATATCCTTAAAGTCACCATGAAATCAAAATGGACAATTCTTGTTTTTTTTAAATGAAATATTGCAGTGTTTATTATAAATGATTTCTTATTTTGTTAAAATTCAAATGTAGCAATAACAAACCACAATCCAATCAATTCCTCATGAACAAAATCAAGTGCCACCCTACATTTTTTTCTTGTTTGCGAAGGCGTTTCACTCAGGTATACGTCACAATAGGGAAGAAAAGTCTATCACAACTTCTGTTTCATGCCGATTGTTGACTTTAAAGGGGCCACCCAAAACTAAAAATTTATTCACTCACCCTCATGTCAGTCCAATCCCATATGACTTTTTCTTTAAAAAAAAAAAATGCAGTGAAAGTTTCCATAGAAGAAAGAAATTCATCTAGGTTTGGAACAACATGAGGTTGATTAAACGATTACAATCACAGCGCTTGTGGTCCATGTAGAATTGAAGCGTTGTTTCATTTTTAAAGAGGTGCACGTCAGGCTACGCCGTGGGCTATGTGTGCTACACGTTAGAATCAATTTATTGTAATGTTTGAATTGTATGAAACGTAAATTCTCTCAGTTGGGGTAATTTCTGGGTCATTGCGAACAAACCACATCCTTGCTTGCTTAGTCTTTTTCTATTTGCATAAGCCAGACCTTGGCCTCGGTTTTCCCCTTAATTCCCGTCATAAGGTTATTTCTAAATTGCAGTGGAAGGATGATGCCTGAGAAGTATAGACAAGGACTATTGATATACAAAGACGGTGCACTAATTACTTATGAATGGGAGAAAGTGCAACGCGCAATTTGGCAGAATAGTCCCAAAAAATAGCCAATCACTAATTGGTAGGGTCATCACTTCACTGCAGCTGCCATTAAAAGCTCTGGTTGCTATAGAAACAGTCAGTGTTCTGAGACGTGCGCTTAGGACTGCACATGCGCAGTTGCGCATTGGCTGATCTAGCCTGAAAAATCTCTATTTGAGCCTAAGACACAAAGTTTATGAGACTGATGTTGTCAGATTTCATTGGTGGTTTCAAATATGAAATTTAATTGTATGCTTGGTGAACAGCTTTTGAGAATTTGATGTTTCCCCATTCACAGAGATAGGAGCTGTACTTGCATGACTGAAATACCAGGCTCCCTGAGAGGCGTTTCATAGATGGCCGCCAAGTGAAATAACTTGCTTTAAAAGGACTTTGGTATAGATCACGATTGTGACTTATCAACTAGCTGCCAAAAGTGCACCCACATCTCCAAATCCAATCTATAACTGATGGATGGAATCAAATCCCACCTGTACAATCAAATAACCTGTACAGGTGTGCATCACAGTACGAAATAAATTATCTGTTGCTACTTCCCTTTCAATGCTATTTATGCCTGCTACAGACTGTGCGATTTCGGCAATCCTATAAAATAATTACAAATCACATTGTATGACATGGATCTAATAACCTTGGGTATGACATACATGTAGACTGTAAGATGATGACACCTATTGAATCGTAAGCTACAACGCAAGATAGTATAGAACGTCATCAGCATGCGCTAGTTGTAAACAAATAGAGCAAGATGAATTGTACTTTGGCAATAGTGGTTTTTATGTGCGCTAAAAAAAAGAGGAGGAAGCGAAAGGGGAGAATATGGATTCGGTCATGGCTAGGGAAAAGAGGTGAACTTGGCATGCCGGTCATGCAAATGTCACGTTGATCAATACGCCATTTCATGTTGCATTTTTATTGGGTAGTCAGTAGACATAGGTTGTAGCAGCAAACAAACTGTGAGATGATCATGCTAAATCTCTGACTCTGTCAGAACATTGCCGCAGGCTGTCTTTGGTTGCAAGACCAGGACAATGGCCGTCTTTGAACCTCTCTCACTGTATGACACAGGACCACCATTTAGGAGTCCCGACTACAGAAATCGTCACCATTGGTCATCTTTCCTATAGGGACTGCCCAAAATTGTACAGTGTGTGTACTGAGCATTAAAGGGATAGTTCACCCAAAAATGAAAATTGTCATCATTTACTCACCCTCATGTCGTTCCAAACTTTCGTTCATCTTCAGAACACAAATGAAGATCTTTTTGATGAAATATGAGAGCTTTCTGTCCCTCCATGGACAACTACGTGACTACCACTTTGACGCTTCTGATTGAGTTGATGAATGTTTATATGTGAATAAAAGCCTAAATTCAAACTGTTCATCATATAAAGCGATTGTGTCTCTTCAGAAAATTTGGACTAGTACACCACTGAATTCATATGGATTAGTTTTATGATCTCTTTATAAATAAACTATGTAAATGATGACAGTTTTTTTCATTTTTGGGTGAACTATCCCTTTAAGCAACCAGCAACAACAAACACATTCACATGGATGTCTTTGGTTGGTGCAAATTTTCTTTAGCGTCTTACCACAAGCAATTCGAGCATTGTGCTTATATGACAGTTTTGTCAAATTATTTTTTGAGACCCCTTATTATTTCTTATTGTGACCCACCCAGTCTGATTTGATTTAAGCAAACCCAAAACCAGCCTAATTATTCATGGCTCCTTTAAGACCAGTTAGTTGACTAGTCGATTTTTAAAATGTTTCACATCCCTACTGGTCAGTAACATAGCTCTGGTGGCACTGACATTAGGTTTGTCTTTTATGATGAGCTGCTTTACTATCTTGTCTCGTTTTTTTATAGTGAAACTCTCCAATAACCTGTTGGTGCCATTAGGCTAAATCGTGCTGCTGGCAGTGTGAGCGCTATAGATACCAGCAGTAATAGACCAATATAATGATAGCATGCTCTGATATTCCCACAGGTCTTGTAATATTACTCAAGTCAGCATATTCTCTGGCCCTGCTGTACTGTTTGCTTCAGTATCTTTTTGTATGGCTCATAAATAATGTTTGCGTGGCCACCGTACCTGTAGAAGACAGTATTGTTATTGCAGTTTTTCAATAGTTTTTACTGGAAATCAAAATTTGCATGAGCTGTATAGGTGGGAATCTTCTTACTGCACTCCTGGGAAAGTCGTTAAAAATGCTGTTGGGGGGTGGTGTTGAGACCTGTTTTAGGAAAATCCTGTTGGTTGTAGTTGTCTAGTTCTCTGACAGGAGTGCAAAATCTTGGTGCCTTTAATGTTTTTTTGAAGATTGTGGCCTGTTGTGTCTTAGCTGGTGTTCTGGAGGAAATGTGATATCATTCAAGTTCGAATCTCTTTTGCAAAGATGTGAATACAATATGGACTCACACAGACGGTTGCATTGTTCTCATGTTGAGTAATAGTGCATTTTTAGCAGACTGTTTACTAGGGTTGCACAATAATGGTTAAACTGCTAAAGTATTATTTTGCTCAGAAATTATAATTGCGATTATTAATCACAGTTATTCTCATTTGAGAAATTTATTTTTACATTTAATCAGAATTCTTGCACTTTCACATGAGCACAATCAGGAGAACTTGTATGTACTTGTATCTGGTTTCCTGATTCTTTATAGTATACATTAAAAACTGGTAAAACCTTAAAAAGCTTCCCTCAAAGGATAAAATGGTGAAATTCCTAATATTAATTAGAATGATTCCAAATGAAATTAACTTTTTTCCATTAAAACAACAAAAAAGGCTTTGTATTGTAGCACTGTAGAACTTGCGTAAGTGCATTAACACAATCGCAAACAATATCTGAAAAGGGTCTTTCGCACCGATTAGTTCTAGGAACTCAGTTCTAGGAACTAGCCACTAGGATAGGTCCTTGGGAACTAATTTCTCCCCCAGGCCATGTTCCTGGTTGCATTCGCACTGGGAATAGGAACTCTGAAGCGGCCGACAGCAGCGTCTTTAAGCACGGCATTTATAAACACTACAAAATGGTAAATGGAGGATGCCGTGATCGGAGCTGTTTGTTGTGTGTCGTAGGTTTCGTGATAACGGAGATGGAATGTAAACGCATAATCTACGCGAATGAAAGAGCAAAAAGTGGGGCTAAGAGATGAAATCTCCTACAACTTTCAGTATTCCATGTCATGGAGGCGGAGAAAAGAACACAATCTTGCAGACAACCGGTAAATCAACGTACACTTACGTCACTGATAGTTCCTATAGAACTGGTTTAGACTGAAGTAGGAGCTAATTTAGTTCCTCCAAAAGGAGTTCCTAGAACTAAAATCGTGGGTGAGAGGCGTTCGGGTACTTCAGCCAATAGTTCTAGGAACTATGAAAAGGTTCCTCCAGCCCCTTATGATGTAAGTGTACGTTGATTGGTCAAACGCATGTCAAACACCAGCACTCGACATTTTTAAAAAGCCGTGTAAACATATTTACTTCATGAACATGGAAAACAGCGATAACGGCATTTACCTGTTGTCTGCAGGGTTGTGTTCTTTTCTCCGCCTCGATACTGAAAGTTGTCATAGGAGATTTCGTCTCTTAAGGTGGGTGCACACTGTGCGATTTTGGCCACGATTTGGTTGTCTGAGACAAATTTTAAGAATCCTAAAAGATTCCTATTGTCCTAGGCTAAAATCTGTAGTCTTTGATTGCTAGTTTGACATGTTCACAGACAGCCGATTAATGACCGTTGCGATCAAATTTTACCTCCTCAGAAATTCTGGCAGTGTCAGAAGATTTGGCACACAGTCCTGCAGTGTGACTTCTCCTATGACGAAAGTCAAATTGTCTTCGTTTTTCAAGACAAGCCGTGATCAAAATTAACGCTAGAGATTTCTTTGTTAGCCACCATTTCAGTCCCACGTGTAATGCAGCTCACAGTCACCGAACGTGTATGGGTCGATGATGTAATACTCTGGACAAGTTTTCATGCACGCATCCGTGTCTTGACTGTCGTACAGTCTGACATAAATGACAGCTGAGATCCCACAGTGTGACATGAGGATCATGAACGTACAGTCTGACAAGCAACAATCGTAAAGGACTATTATAAATTGCACAGTGTGCACCCGGCTTTAGCCCCACTTTTTGCTCTTTCAGTCGCGTAGATTATTTGTTTACATTCCATCTCTGTTATCACGATTACAGCATCCTCCATTCACTGGTTTTTAGGGTTTGTAAATGCTGCGCTTAAAGACACCGCTGTCGGCCGCTTCAGAGTTCCTATTCCCAGTGTTTTGGCAGGTAAAATCTTTTTTTTTTTTTTTTTTTTTTTTTTTTTTTTTTTAATTTTTATATTTAATAAAAAGAATTTAATATTATAGTACAACTCTAAACAATACCAATATTTACGTCTAAATTTCTTCATTTTTAAATGTTAAACCATCAAGATTTTGTTTTGATGGTTTGCTGGCAAATGGATGCATGCTCTGATGGTTTCAGAGTGAAGCTATGCACTTTGCATGCATCCAGTTCATGGTCCAGTGAAGCACTCTAAAATGTGCTGCATGTGTGTGGATTAACAGTGCTATTCTAGAGCTGATATCGCATATATATATTTAATCAATTAGCACTCTGCCCAGTTGGACAATCACACTAAGCCATATCACGACACGATATCAATTTTATTTCTATATATTGTGCAGCCCTAGCTTGTTACCAATGTAAGATAGCAGAAATAACAATGAATAATCAGAGTTTATTTGTTTCAGTTAGACTTTAGAATAGCTGTTGACACATCTACTGTACGTCAGGTCCTGTCTGACAGAATTTCTTTGTTGCACTGTCACTTCTCTATCAGAGCATTTATAGCAGGTCCTTCCTCTTCAGTAGTTAAAGGTGAAGTCAGAGAGCTTTCTTTGGTGCAGATGATGCTCTCTTAGGAAAGACTTTGCTTCTTTGAAGCAAACCCCTGAGGAGATCTGAAGATGGAGCTGTGCGGATGTTATTAACCGTGGCTTACCCAAAGAGCACCGCAAATGTTTGATGTGTGAGGGTCCCTTTTCTCTTCTCTCTGAGGGTTTTCACTATCTGCAATCATTTCTTTTTAATATTTTTTTGCAATATTGTGAAACATCTGTGAGATGTTTTTGTCTTCTCTTTATAATGTCTTTTTCATTTTATTGGGCTTTTTTTACTAGGAAACTGCAGCCGGAAACAACATGAAAAGTGTGTGTGTGTGAGAATGTGCGCTACAGGGAAATGACCTGAACCCGGATTCAAACTCTGGTGACTTGTACTGGCTGCATATTTTTCCATTTATCTTTTTTTGCAAAATTGTAGCGCTGTTTTCCTCCAGATTAAAGTTGTGATGAAACAGAAGTAGCAACAGATACTTTGTACCGGGATGTGAAGTGCATACACTACCAGTCAAAAGTTTGGACACTGTAAGATTTTTAATGTTTTTAAAAGAAGTTTCGTCTGCTCACCAAGGCTGCATTTATTTAATTAAAAATACAGTAAAAACAGTAATATTGTGAAATATTATTACAATTTAAAATAACTGTTTTCTGTTCGAATATATTTTATAATGTAATATATTCCTGTGATCAAAGCTTAATTTTCAGCATCATTACTCCAGTCTTCAGTGTCACATGATCCTTCAGAAATCATTCTAATATGCAGATTTGCTGTATTTTGAATTAAATAAATGCAGCCTTGGTGAGCAGACGAAACTTTTGAAAAACATTAAAAATCTTACCGTGTCAACTTTTGACTGGTGGTTTATAAGTGAAACGGATTATCAAAAAAGAAAAAATGTAGGATGAGGGGTGGGCTTTAAGCAAACAAAATTGCTAGAGAAATTGTTGTCATTGGAAGATCAAGTTATGGGATTTTGATTAAACATCACAAGGTAAAAAAAAACAAAAAAAAAACAATGTATGGATGAATTGTTCACAATAAGATCTATTACATACATTCACAAAATAAATAAGTTGAATTTTCATTTTATGAATTTCATTTCACTTCACTTAAAAAACAGCTAGTTTCCCTTAGTCCTATTGCTGGCACAATTCCCACAGAATTCTGGGATACTAAAAGCCTGCATGCTTATCATTTGCACACTGTGTTGACTAGCTTTTTTTCCTTTGTTTAAAGTAGGGATGCAACAATACAGTTATCCCACGATTAAATACATACCTCATTTTTTTTTTAACCGCGGTTTTCGGTTTGGTTCGGCTCTGATGGCTTGGCACATCAGAGGTTTTCTTTATTTTACTTAAAAGCAAAAATTAATGAATGAACAGCGCTCTCTTCCACTCTCTTTACCCACAACTGAGGTGCCCTTGAGCAAGGCACCTAACCCCCAATCGCTCCCTGGGTGTTGCAGCAAAAAAAAAAAAAAAAAAAGTGTCTGCCCACTGCTCTGGATGTGTTCACGGTGTGTGTGCATTCACTAGAGTGTGTGTGCACTTGGATGGGTGAAATGCAGAGCACAAATTCCGAGTATGGGACGCCACGTCACTTTCACTTTCACATGCATCTGATTTTCTCTCAACTGTTTGCTTCAAAAGCAGATTTTGGGGACATTTTAATCGTCCACGCAAAACCGCAATCAAGCACGTATTGAATGTATGATGTTATTTTCATTTTGCTGAGATTTTGAACCCAGCAAGGGCTTTCAGTTCACCTTGTGATTGGCTGTCTTTGTCCGAGTAGCCAGGCGTACGGTCACGCAAGGACCGCTCAGTCCTGCTCTACTCCTCTGCCTCCACTGTGGTGTGTCCTAGCTACTAATCAGTTGTACTGTCTGGCTGTGCCTACAAAGGATGTTTTTTGGGTGTTCAGGTGGTGCAGGAGGGCATCATAAACCTAAGTCGACGGCCTCAGGGAATTTTTTGTCAGGCGGCTCACCCAACACACCTCTTTGAGGCAATGCGGCTCAGTGCATGAAGTGTCAAATGCCCATCTTGACGAGGTGTTACTGTAATCCCTGTTGACTGCCTCAAGTGAATGTCAGTTGTGTGCTGATTGTCAATCTGAGCATAAGGTCTTGCAGTTTCAAATGTTGCTTATAATTAGATTTGGATATTGAGAAATGGTTCCATTTTAGAACCAGTTCCAAATTTCCAAGAAATGTGGATTCGATGGGACAGGTGCAATTGATTCATGCACATGCAGTGAATTTTAATGTGATTTTTAAACCATTCAAGCACAAGAAGACACGAAAGAGAATTCAGTTCGGCACCTGCACTTGATTTTCTGTGCTGTGCACACATCCAGAGCGTGCACACAAAAGCTGACTTTCATATAGTGTGCAAATACTGAATTGAGTTCTCTTTCACGTCGTCTTCTGTCCTTGTTAGCACAGTCCGTTCTCTTAAAGGGTTAGTTCACCCAAAAGTGAAAATAATGTCATTTATTATTCACCCTCATGTCGTTCTACACCCGTAAGACCTTTGTTCATCTTCGGAACACAAATTAAGATATTTTTGATGAAATCCGATGGCTCAGTGAGGCCTGCATAGACAGCAATGCCACCGGACTTTTCAAGATCCAGAAAGGTATTCAAAACACATTCAGAACAGTTCATGTGACTACAGTGGTTCTACCTTAATATTATAAAGCGACGAGAATACTTTTTGTGCGCCATAAAAACAAAATAACGACTTTTCAATAATATCTAGTGATGGCCAATTTCAAAACGAATCTTTTGTTTCGATTCAGTGATTTGGAGCGCCAAAGTCACGTGATTTCAGCAGTTTGGCAGTTTGACACGTGATCTAAATCACTGAATCGAAAACAAAAGATTAAAAAAAATGACATTATTTTCATTTTGGGTGAAATAACCCTTTAAGTGAGCATAAACATTTGAGAAAGAAAACATGTGTAAAAGTATATTAGATCTGTGTGACAGGTTTTAAATGCCGTCTGTGTCATGAAATATATTAAAATAGAAAACATTTACTTTAAATTGAAATATTTCAAAATATTAGTTTTCACTTTTTACCTTTTGATTAAGTAAACAGCCTTGGTGAGCATAAAAGACTTTTCAAAAACATTAAAACAAATCTTACAGACCCCAAACTTTTGAACAGTAATGTACAAAAGTAGTTAACCCTTATTTTTTACATTGCTTTATAGAAGCCTATATTGCAAAAATTTACATGCTGCAGAAATGCACTTGGTGCTGAAACTACTTCTGCTGTGAAGCACTGCTGAGTGAACAGTGTGAATGCTGTGAACTGCTGCTGTTCTTCATTGATTCTTGCTTGTTTTCTTAAACGAATATATGAATAAATGAATATCAATACTCATGCCATTACTTTAAATGAATTTGCTAATATTTGTATTAAAATATACATTTAAAAAAAAACTGAGTAACATATCAGTTTTGCTCTCTAGTATTTTCACTGGAATTGGCTCCAACTACTGAAATTTTAGTATCATGACAAACCGTAACCAGTGAAGCTTATGCATGAAACCATGTTAATTCCAGCCTTGTTGTATATTACGCTGTATTGAAGTACTTGAACAATTACGAACATTTATTTGTGTTTTTATGCTCATGCTTTGACAACACAGTTCAGTCTTTTTAAAACAGATCAGTGCAATGTCCCTGGTATGTTCTTTGTGCTAGAGTAGTGACCATGTACCTTCACCATCTCTGAAAGCCTGTAGCATTATGGGCAGAAGGCCTGGCTCCAATTGTTCTGAAGCCACTTAATTACTATAAATTTTACTCGGATAGATTCTAAAGCTCTGTCTCAGATCACCCGCCTGACCATCACAAACAGCCCCTAATCTTCACTGTCCACCTGTTGCAGGGGTAGTTAAACTGATGATAACCATGTTGATGGTGTCATGGGCTTTTTGGGCTTAGTGGCAGAGGGTGAGGGGCCCACATTGGCCTGCCTGGACCAGTGATTTATTGGCCTTGTTTCATCAGGAGAGCCACGTATTGATTAGAGTCCTGCTCCGTTTTGCTGCCATTTGTCTTGTCCCTCCCGAACTGGCTGGCAGACAGAAATGCTTATGCTGACTACTTCTTCTTTCCCTATCCCTCTTTCTTTTGCTCTCTCTCTCATTGCACTTCGGCACCCCATAATGAAAACGCAGCCAGCCGCACAAGGCTGAACAGCACATCCCATCAGAGTCAGGATGGGTGAGAGAAAACGGTGCAGAAAGCAGACAAGGCAATGGAAGTGCATGTGCAGATCTACCTGTTGTATCCTTCTGTTACCTTCAATGTATAATAGACAGGCTTTCAGAGGCTGATTGCCACAGCGAGAGGGTTGGAGATCAAGGAGCATCCCGGTCTATCTCTAAAAGCAAGGCTGAATTCTCAGTTTGTCATTTTAAATAATTTACGTGGCTCGTTTTTAAAATTCTCCTCACAGCGTTCCTCCCTTTCCAGCTGTATATCGTCACCAGGCTTGTGGACTTGAAATGCATTCCTGTCATGATATATTTATAAAGCCTCATCCTGAGATTCCCTGTGTTGTGCCCTAGCTACCAGCAATACCCCAAGAGCACTCTCGCTGCAGTGTGAAGAGAATAATGAAAAGTGGGAGTGTGTGAAAGAAAACAGAAGATGTGAGTTAGTGGTTTTTTTGGTACTTCTGCTTCTACAGGCACAAATGAGACATTTTCCACTTATACCAGCAAAAGCAAAAGGACCCATTACCCGGCCTTGAAGCACACCCGCACGCACACGCACACACACAGAGTTCCTGGTTAAATAACGGGCTCCAGTGAGAACCGGATGAGCCCACGCTGGAGCTTTCCCATCAGTCCGCTGCAGGGAAAGAAATGAATCTTTACTCAGCTCAACGTTGCCTGTGAGCAGAGCCGTGGCCCTGCAGCTCAAACTGCTTGCCGCCTCAGCAACTTGGATGCGCCGTGGCGCACATTAGTTTCCTTTTGCTGTTACACTTTTCTGACAGAGCTAGCTTTTTCTCTGTCCTTTCAAACACAATTTGCTGTAATTAATTGAACAGTGATTACAGTCTGTGATGCTCAATGTATAGTAAAAGATAATGGTATCAGAGCCACAAGAGCTGAGATGCTGATTTTTTTTTCCCCACATGTCAGCATTTAGATGCAAATATCCGATGTTGAATGGTAGCTAGAACGACTCCCTCTTTTACATCATTCCTTCCTCTGTCCCTCCCCCTCTTTTTCTTTCTCTGGGATTAAAGCCACAGTGCAGTCAAAATGATTAGTTTATCCAAAGACGCACAGTGCAAAGAAAGAGACATGTACCTAAATTAACACCATGGACTAATGTACCTGCAACATGCTAGCTGGAGAGGTGTATATATGCCATCTCTTGTACTGTAGATTTTAAAACAGTCATTTTGTAGTGTGCATTTATATATCTTTATTTTCTTTCAGATGCGGGCATTTAAAATGTCATGTCTTTCTTGCGACACTTTCCTGAAATCCTTCTGTGTAGGCTTTTTTTTTTTTTTTTTTTTTTTCAAACAGTGATAATTCTTACATTTTTAGTTTTCTGTCAAGTGTCAATTAAATAAAATTATCAACATTTCATTGGATTTATAAATATAAATTACAGCTTGTGAAATCCTTGATATGATAACCTAAACTACTGAAATATCTACAATTACACAGACACACACACACACACACACACACGCACACACTATTTGTACATTTTTGCCATTGTTTTTTTTCTCATCATATTTTCATCAGCATTGTTTTAAAAAAGCAGTTTAATAAATGCTGTTGTTAGTTTGTCTTCATTATTGTCTACAAAATCAGAAACCTTTGACAAGAAATACAGTTTTGTCAAAAGCTAAGCATCCATGGTTGATTTTGCAGATCAAGTTAAAAAAACATTTCATAGCTTTTTTTTTATGTGTCCTTAAAGAGAACAGTCCCTTTAACTGTCAGAATGAGGATTTTCAGAGAGAAATCGTGTAGAACAGGACTTTTGATTGGATCAATATGGATATGCTGATACATGTATGGAATAATGCACGCTGTCGGGGTTTATTGTTTTAGTGACTGGCTGACTGTACATTTTTACTGCTTATTACATGACTACAAATATAGATTAGTAAACCGACCTTAGATTGATTCGAGTTAAAATTTGTTACGTGAGAAGAAAGGATGTGAAGATTTAAGAGAATGAAACTAGGATAGCTATACAGCAAATCAGTTGTCTGAGAATGAATTGAAGCAGTTGTTATTCAAAAATATTTGACTGAAATATGACATGATTGTCCAAGCAGATTCAAAGAGAAGAATATAAATAATGCTTAAAGGCCCACTGAAGAGGGTTGGCACATGCAGCATTATTCAATGTTCAATGTTATTCATTATTCAAACAGGGCGATATATCGAACAGCCCCGCCCCCTTTTTTAAATAGCCAATAGCAGTTTCCTTCTAATCTCTAACCGTTTCTCCTCATAATGTCCTTTAAATTGCCTATATACAGCATTCTGTGCAGAATTCGAATGGGTCCGATACCTTTTGTGGTCTGTGCCGACTCGCGCATATGATCTGCTCTGTGCTCTTGTGTCCCTGGGCCAGAGCAGACTGTTTGCGCTGCGGCGGTTCATGTGACCCTGACGCGAAAACGGACTTCATTCCCGTCAAAGGAAAGCATATTTTTACTGTCTGAATCGTTCCCTATTCTCTATATGATGCACTATGTGCCATTCACCATGTAGAAACTAGTAAATGTATGAGCAAGTGACCGATTTCAGCCGCAGCTTTAGCGTCTGTAAGAGTGTAGGAGGGGGCGGGATTTCAGATTCTAGAGAGCATTTGATTGGATAGAAGATTTGACGAGAAACTGAAGTGTGATGTGATGTCATGAAAATCCGTGATCCATTTTAACGGAAGTGAAAGACTGTAAGTTTTGAATGCCTTTATCTCTTAAATGCGAATTTTGTCATTGTTTTGGAACACACCAGCTTATTCATAAACTTAAGGCTAACATATTCATAATAAAAGCTAAAAAACTTAATTTTGATTTCAGGGGGACTTTAATAACATTTTCCCCCACATGTGAGACCTGATGAATTGTGTACAGTACGGGACAGTAAGAAAGTAAATAATCATAGATTTTGCTTTTGTGTTGTCTTGAAGTGTCATAATGATTAATGAATGTAACATTGCCTGTTATCTCAGTAATGTTCATAAACGAGTTCCCAGCCTCACTGACAGCAAGCTGTCATCACAAGTCACATTCTCTTTGTGCAGACAGCAGCACGGTGGCTTCCTGTTGTTTTCTTTCTCTCAGCTTTTCCTTAAACTTTCACCTCTCTCACATCCCTCTGTAATCTCACATGTCTCTGCAGAGTCCAGCTGAGAACTGGGATTGAGCCAAGCAAGCTCAGACCAGTTGCATTTTCACTTGCAGTTCAGAGCAAGAACAGACTTGTCTTCAGCACAGTTTTGGGAACACATCTTTATATAATTTCAGTTGGTGAAGCGAAAGGAAAAAAGATCTCAAACAAAAAGCATCCGCATTGACATCACTTGCCGTGAAAACTGATCTCATGCATAATTTGAGCGTGCAGTACCAAAAATTCCCAGATGCAGTTTAGTTATTCTTTTTTCTGCTTCTATCCTTTTTCGTCTCTCTATCAGTGATTCCATGTTAATATAGGCCAGGCCACAGTACAGAGTGTCTACTGCTGCACCGCTGCTCAGACTTCTCTCACTACCAGTCTTCACTTCACCGTGTCGTGGTGCTATTAATATCCTCCTTATGCCACCCTGTATTCTGCCTGTGATGGAGAATAAAAGACTTAGGAGTCAGTACCACAAGGCATTGTGGGATCTTCTATACTCCATGGTGACTACTATCGGTATAAAATATGATGAATGAAGGTGGTTAAGCCTTTTATTCAGCTTTATTATCAGGTAATGTGCAGAACGTACAGAAGCAGCAGCTGAAATCCTAATGTAAGGCTGATGATGTTGATATTATCACACTTTTTTTCCCATGAAAGCACAATCTAAATCAGATCTAAATGATGTTCTGTGCCAGATAAATTGATAATTAAATTTAGCTGTGTAAATGTAGTCTTGATGTCGAAATAATGTGGGTTTTGTTTTGATTTGTGGGAAACCTCAGCACTCCCTTGCATAACTAGCTTGTTTTATTTGGCTTTAACCCTTGTGTATTGTTCAAATTCCCTACCCTTTCGTTATGTTCGGGATGAAAACATCCACTAAATTAAACTGCTGTAAAAATGTATCAGATAAATATTTTTTTTGCATAAATCTGTTAATCAACCTCAGTCCTGATCAAAACTACTAAATGTTTAAAAAAAAAAAATCCTGGATTTTTACTCTTTTATTGCCAAGTTTATAAATGATGTTACTGATATAGGAAAAAAAAAACACACAAAATGACTTATTTTCAATATTAAAAGTGATTGTGGACTTGATATTTTTTTTACTTTTTATCACAGTCTTGGACATGTGAAAGATTAGTAACAACATTGATGCATTGTTAGTTTTTGTGCAGCATCAGATTTTATTTTTTTTCTCCCTCATTTACTGTTCGTGGCTGTTTTTACCCCATTGACTTCCATTATAACGACATTTTTTGATTGCAAAGCCATGACACGTGTGTGTGTGAGAGAGTGAGAGAGAGACCTTTGCGCACTTACCTTGATTCGTCTGAGAAAATCAAAATATGCACCTCAGCTCTCAGAACTACATGGAGTAAACAAAAACAAAGTAAGTGTATTTATGCACCTGCTACCTTCTGATGGTGAGAAGTACGGACGGCTTATGTTTGAAATGCTTGTCTTTTCTTGATGGTAAAGCCAGTTTAACCTTAAAATCCTTCAGTGGTACACTTTTCCATTTTTTTCTGTAAAAAATCTACTCTTTATCAGATTTATGAACATAATTTATTATGAACCAAAATGCAACAACAGTTTCTCATTGTATGGTACCCATGGAGGTTGGTCATGCCGACAATGAGGTCAGTCATCTCCGTAAAAAACAGATTGAACACAGAATTCACGTTCTGGACCCTTGCGATGGCATAAAGGCAGGAACACACCAAGCCGACGGTCGGCCGTCGGGCAGTTTTTGTTTTCTCAGTGTGTTCTGCACTGTCGGCTGAAGTTGGTCCTCGTCGGCTTTTTTCGGCCAATTCCACATGTTGAATTGGCGTCGGAGCTTGTCTTTCATCGGGCCATCTGATCATTCTGATTGGCTGTTCAGCTACTGCCACCTGCTGGTACGGAAAGGCATTTCATCTGTCGAGCGTCGGTTTGGTGTGTCAGGGCAACTTTGGACCCAGACCCTGCCGACATGAGCCAACCCTGCAGTCTGCTTTCATCGCCACTAGTTCGTCGGCGTCGGCTTGGTGTGTTCCTGCCTTAACGCGTCGGCCCTGGAGTCACGCCTCTGGCAGGCTGAAGAAAGGGAGTTGTCTCCACGTTGGTGGAAAACCACACTTCGCCGTTTCTCCCAACCCACCCAGATCCAGGATCCTCTGAATCCTCCTCGCCTTCAGTGGAAGCTGGAGAGGATGATGAGGGTGCCACAACAAAATTAGGATCTGACTCTCCTGAGTCTGTGGTGTCAGAGGGAGAAGACAATACATCCTGCAGCTCGCTGGAGGGGTCAGGCTGCATAATCATTTCTAAAACTTCGGTACAAGTCAAGCCCTTTCTCATGTTGCTTTCTGCTCTTCTCACCATCAAATGACCAGCAGGATGACA
This sequence comes from Hypophthalmichthys molitrix, assembly GCA_037950675.1. Lineage (NCBI taxonomy): Eukaryota > Metazoa > Chordata > Actinopteri > Cypriniformes > Xenocyprididae > Hypophthalmichthys > Hypophthalmichthys molitrix. The sequence continues at coordinate 23,522,455 of CM075505.1, forward strand.
TGCAAGTGTTTAAATCCACTTACCTTGTTTTTGTTTAGTCTGTACTTCTCACCATCAAAAGGCAGCAGGTGCATAAATACACTTACTTTGTTTTTGTTTACTCCATGTAGTTCTGAGAGCTGAGGTGCATATTTTGATTTGATTTTCTCAGATACATCACGGTAAGTTGGCGTAAGGTCTCTCTCACTCTCTTTCTCTCTCACTCACTCACTCACTCACTCACTCACACACACACACACACACACACACACACACACACACACACACACACTATAATATGCTGTTATACTCCATATAACTCCACATGAAAGCCAGAAACTAAGCTTTTTTTTTTTGCACAGGCCTATCTAAAGGGTTAATGGTGCCACCTGGTGATCAACAGTAAAAATTACAAACTTTACCTCTTCCCAACAGGGAAAACCACCAACAATCAGAATGCATGATTATATGGTGTCATGGCTTTGCAATCAAAAAATGTTGTTATAATGGTTATCAATGGGGCAAAAACAGCCACGAAAAAATTAAAATCTGATGCTGCACAAAAACTAACAATGCATTAAAGCCAATGTTGTTACTAATCTTTGACATGCCCAAGACTGTGATAAAAGGTAAAGTCCACAATCACTTTTTATATTGGAAAAAAAGTCATTTTGTGTGTTTTTTTTCCCCCCAAATCAGTGACATCATTTATGAGCTTGGCAATTAAAGAGTAAAAATCCTGGATTTTTTTTAAACATTTAATAGTTTTGATCAGGACTGAGGTTGATTAATACATTTATGCAAAAAAAATATTTATCTGATACATTTTTACAGCAGTTTAATTTAGTGGATGTTTTCATTCCGAACATAATGAAAGGGTAGTAAATTTGCCCACAGTGTATTTTTGAGGTTTTGAAAATTTTCAAAGCATTTTCCCAAAATATGTATCAAAATAAGATTTGTCACCAAAAATCATTCCATTTGCTGAAACACGGAGAAAGTTGTGGTCAAATTAAGACTCAAAAACACCAGACATGACTTTATCCTTATTTTGATAGTTAATTTAAGGCGGTTTCTATGGTTATTTTAATGACAAATGTCGAGAGCGCATCAATGTCATCCGTGAGCACAAATTTCTCAGCTCCACTGTTCACTTAACGCTGGGTTCTTTGGGAAGAAAGGTTATCTTTCTTTCAAAACCAAAAACACACTTCTTTGGTGAGATTGTTGATTTCGTGGTCTAAAAACAAAGTGACATGTCTTTCTCGAGCAAGTCCTGTGCCGCTCTGCCGACGACTTCCATAACCCGAATCAAGCACATTGATGGGCGTGCTCTTGCTCTCGCTCTGGTTGATGTATGCGCGTGTTCTTCCCGGAGAAGTGTCCATATATGAAATTCCGCCCTTTATTACGTAATACAGGGCCATACTCGAAAAAAACTTTCCTAAACTTGTACGAACTCTGAAGGAGTGTATTTGGCACAGAAAAACATACGTCCACCTCGATTTTTTTTTAATTTGGCCATGTTTAACAAGAGAATCCAACTCTTTAATATATACCGATACAAAGCTCATGTACTTGTACTCGTAATCCTAAAAATACCCCCGATACCAAAGACGGATACCTCACGTGACGCAACTGACAGAATTTTCCATGCACAGAGACACCGATGGCAGCAGCAGAAACAATGTCAGCCTCAGAGGTGTGGAAATGTGACAACACACACATTGTGAACTGCATGCTTTCAATCACAATTCGTTATCGATTAGTGAAGGCAGGATAGGCAGAATCGCGCTGAATGACACAGACCAGAAGTGCTCTCTCTCTCTCTTGCGCGCTCTCTCTCTTTTTTGCGTGCGATCCCAGTTCTCTCAGACAGCACGCGATCGGTTCTCCCTGCGCCTTGTGGTCAAATGCACACACAGTTGTCAAAATGTCCATCATGTGGAGTATCTCATGTAAATACAGTCGGTTATGGCTTAAATGGCCATAAACATTTGGGTGAAAACAGGATATAAATCAGTATCCATGGATTCGGTCTTAAAGGGATGTAGCCTATATTTGTCATTAATGTTAATAAAACAACAAAATATGTTAAATAAATGTATACATGGTAAATAAACCTACTGTATCTGAAAAACAAGTTTATTTAATTTGTATCTCTATAGTATTTGTTGTATTGTTTGTAATTTGTTTGTAAATTTCTTTTTATATAACAATTATATATATTGGTAATTATGCCCATTGAAGGTTATTGAACACTGTGAAATTTTTATTCTTTAAGTTTGTGAAAAGCACAAAAATTATTACTTTTTTATTAGAGTAATAATAAAGAAACTGTTCTACATGTGTTATGCTGGGAAAACTGCAACATCAAAAAAAAAAAAAAAAAAAGAGAGAAATTAATAATGGTTAATAATAATTTTTTTTGTAAAACTGCTTTGAAATGATGTATTATGAAGAGAGTTATACATTTGAAATTGGAATTGCGAAGTTGGTGTTCATCCTGACTAATTTTGTTGATTTTTAGGAGTTGACAAACTCATATGTGCCTTTGAAAGCTGTTTGGGTCTCTAGAAACATGCTGTTTTGGACTTGTTCAGATGTTAGCATAAGGTTATGAGCTAAGAGCCATGAGTGGGTGTTGAATGGTTTAATACAGCATTTATAAAGCAACTTTACTCCAAGTCTCTAAATCCGAGCAGTTATTTTAAGCGCTCAGTCCTTTTCTTTTTCCCATCAGTGCTCTTAATTACTAGGTTCTTTTTCAGTGTAGCAACAGTCTTGTTCCTCTGGTAACCAGTGTCTCCCTCTGTCATTGTTCGACTGCACATGCAGACGAAGCATCCTTGCATATTTGCGTATGCAAATTAATATGCAAAGTCAGTAGTAGACCATTTGTTTTGCCATTTGTTTGTGGTTGTTTCTACAGAAGTGGGCCGGCATCTCATCAGCGCTGGGCCACGAGATCTCCTCTGACATCCACTTTCAGGAGTATTTAGAAGCTCATTGTTCACTCAGTCATTCACACTCCACTAGTTTGTTCTTCTGCTCTCTGGCTGTCACTGTCACTTTGATGCCCTTGTCTTCTTGCCCTGTTTTCTTACTATAGATTGCCTGCTACTCTGAATGTCAGTGGTGCAATATCACTGTGGATATAAACTACTTTATTTGTCGCCACTTTCATCTGCTTGTCTCGTGTTTTTGTGTAATGCAGGGAATCTGGTTCATATAGGTTTCCGGAAAGTTGAACAGCCATTGACGTTGAAGGGCTGTGCTTTTCTACATGTCAGCTGAGCCTATTTGAAATGCAAAACATTGACTGAAGAATAAAAATGGGGAAGTGCATTGTATGGAAATCCCCTTTCGGTCAACCAAATTCTTACCTTCTCTCCATCTATAGGACACAAAATTAAACCTGTTTTTTATTGTTTGCACTGCTTAAAGTATTCACAAGCCCTTCAGGGCCTTCTCACGAGAAGCCTTGACAGAGGGATGTTATGTGTGATGAAGCGTTTGACTTTATACCACAAAGTGCAGTGTTTAGCTAAAAAGCTCAATTGTGGTCTCATCAGACCATAGAAACTTCTTCCAGCTGGTTTCAGATGTCCCATGTGCCTGTAGCTGCTATGTCATATGACATGTGACTGATGAAGCATCCACACTGCAGTTTTCTCTCCCAATCTGAAGCTTGTAACTCGTTGGTCTCTTGGTTTCTTGCACGATCACTTTTCAAGGACAGCTTGCTCTCGGTAGATTTACAGCTGTGCTGTAGTCTTTCCATTACTTAATTATTAATTTAACTCAGAGGGTGTCCAAACTGCATCTTGCTGCCTGTTCTGATGCGGCCTGGGGGATGTTTTAAAAATAGAACAGAATTTGGCCCATTATTGTGAAATTATATGACATTCTGAACACTGGGTTTATCTGTCTCATACAGCCAAATCACAACGCTTTCCTCCACTAGTACATTCTCTTCAGAAGTGCCATCAGGTTCATCCACTGGTTGTTTTCTGAGCCCACTGTGTTTCTGTTCTGTAATAAAAACACATGAGAATGTGTAATATTAAAAGCACTATAGAAACCGACTTTTAGAGTTGAACTTGGAAATGTGAACCTGTTATTGATCTTTTTGACTGATTTTGTTGGTTTTAGACAAACTGAGATGTGCCTAATGAGTCTCTTAGAAACGTGCCCTTTTGGACTTCAGCAACTTTACCCTGTTGTTCCTCAAAACGTCAAAGGTGTTGAATATTTTATATACAGTATGCACTGTAATGAGTGAAAACAGTTTTAGGGTGCTTTCACACTAGCACTTTTATTGCGTACCTGAGTTCGATTGATGTCGGAGTTCAGTTTGTTTGGATGATGTAAACACTGTTTTTGAAACTCGTGTGCACACCCGTGAACTGTATCTGAGTCCGCATAAAAAGGGTGGTCTGGGGTCCTGTTCTTTTGAACTCTTTTGGTCCGGTTTGCTGCTGATATGAAGCCAGTTGTACTAAATCACGGAAGCGAACCGCTATTGATGATGTATTTGTTTGATAAAACTTCTCATTCAACTTCCTGACAAGCGTGACTGACCCACTGCAAGCAGAGAGAATGTATATCTCATTTGTGCTCGCCTTCTGCAGAAATGGACTCCCGCGTACTTTAGAACATTTGCAGTACGTTAATGGCAGATAGACGCAAGTGCTGTTATGTGCTGATGCTTAGAAAACAAAACCAAAGGTTTGAAAACTAAAATATAAAGGTGAGGTGAGCAACGCTATGCATTTTGCTACCTTCTCCTGCATTGTTGTTACAAAGCAACATGGGGTAAACAGCTGCTGCTTTGATGCAAACGCACTGCGGTTCGGACCCAAATAATATAATGTGAACACAATCCAGTGGGGGTAGGGGAAGGGGGAGCAATCAAACTAGGGTTTGGACCAGGCAATTGTACCAAATGTGAAAGCACCCTTACTTGTGCTACTTTTTCACCAAGGCTGCAATTATTTAATCAGAAATACAGTAAACTTAGTAATATTGTAAAATTTGATTTAACTGTTTCTATTTTTTACTGTGATGGCAAAGCTGGATTTTCAGCATCATTACTCCAGGTGTCTTCAGTGTCACGTGATCTTTCAGAAATCATTCTAATATGCTGATTTGACGCTCAAGAAACAACAATTGAGAATTATTTTTTGTTTGTGTGTGTGTGTGTGTGTGTGTGTGTGTGTGTGGAAAATGTTATTTTTTTAGGATTCTCAGATGAATAGAAAGTTCACAAGAACAATATTTATTTGAAAAAAAAAAACTTTTGTAACAATGTAAACATCTTTACTGTTGATTTAAACTGTAACTATAAAGTTGAACTGTACAGTTCACCAATTTATTGCGTCCTTGCTAAATACGTTTTAATTACTTTCCAAAAATAAATTTTATGGACTCAAAACTTCTGAACAGTAGTGTATATTACAGAGAGACACAACATTGCTGTCTACTTGCTCAAATTCAAAGGATTCAAACTTCAATTTTGCATTTTCTACGAACATGTGAGTGTTGCCCCGTCACAATGATGTGGTTAGTGGGTGGTCCCTAAGGTCTTCTGAGTGGCTATTAGCATGTGGCTATGCATTTTCAACGATGTTCTGGATGGTTGCTGGGTAGCTGCTTACTGGCCCAAATCAAGTAAATATGTGAAATTTTTTTTCTTCATTGTTTTATTATTTGTCAGGCAAAAATCATAAATCCAGTGGCTTGGATAAGTAATAGAACAGCCATGCAGTTCAAATCCATAAGTATTAACAGTCGTACTAGTGATGCTTGCCTTAGCAAGCACTGCTAATTATAAATGTAACATGCCTTCCTGTCAAACATAGAGAGAAATGATATGACTTACAGCAATCAATTGTTAATTCAGGTGTTATTGCATGCACAGCAGTGTGGTGGATAGAGGTCACGCTATCACTCTTTCATCTTTCAATTCACTCTTTATTTACTGCCGAGAAACACTGAACGTGAGGTGCAACAGCTTAGGGTTTAGGAAGTGTATTTATAAATGATATATCATAGACCATTTCTCATCCCATTGCTCAACAGCGATGCAATCAATCATTTGCTGAGAGAGTTACTCCATCAGAAGCTGACTCTGTGTTTTTCTGCAACTTTAAAACATTTCATCAAAATATTCATTATAGTTCCAGGTACCTGGGCGACAGGAGCAGCTCAGCTTGGCAATTTTGTCAGGAAGCCTCATTTATTTTACCCGAAAATAAAATATAAAGCCTTAAAAGCAGAAATAGGCATGGGGATCATGAGCCATGACTGTGCAATCTGTGGGTTGTCCGTTTATCAAAGGTAGCTATTTAAAAAAAAAAAAAAAAAAACGAGCACAGGATGTTCTAGTACGTTATAGTGTGACAAAGTGGTTAAACGTGGGCATATCAAACAAATCTTTTAACACATTCTCATCATTAAGCTTTTTCTGCTAAGTTAGCTGTTAAATGTTAAAGTTTCTGCTAAATTTTTTGGTTAAAAATGATCCTATTAGTACATAACCAGCCAGTGTTCAAAACTGTCTCCTTACCTTAGCCCAATTCACAACGGTAAGCTTGTAATAATGTGTTCTAATTTGAGTTGTACTGGTAGGTTTCCGCGGGAAATTCTAGCATTCAGCCTTTCATTTTTGTGTCATTACGTCACGTCTGTTTACATAAAGGAGTCCCAGCTAGTAGGCTATATCGCATGTGAGGATGCTGCAGGTAGCAGATCATTTATAGCTATGCGATCGCTAGATTTATTGTAGATTTATTGTAATGCTTTTTTTTTTTCTCAGTTGGTCAGAACAAACGTGGCAGATTTTCTTATGATTTTCTTTCTAATTTTCTTTTCAGAAAATTCTTATTTTGGTCACACTTCCAAGACTACAATCTGTGATTCCGAAGTACAGTATTCACCGGTGCGGTGACTGACAGCCACACGTTCTCCTCAAAGCATTAGATTCCGCAAATAACTGCAATTGCAGGTTTCAAACAGAGATGGCGATAAAGAGGCAAAATTTACGGACTGTAGCTTTAAAGAGTTAGTTCACCCAAAAATGAAAATGATGTCATTAATTACTCAACCTCATGTCGTTACACACCTGTAAGACCTTCGTTCATCTTCGAAACACAAATTAAGATATTTTTGATGAAATCCAATGGCTAAGTAAGGCCTTTATTGCCAGCAAGATAATTAACACTTTCAGATGCCCAGAAAGCTACTAAAAACATATTTTTTTTTTTTTTTTTTTTAAGAATATTTTGCTTGATGTCTTAGAACAGGGCTGCCCAGTCCTGTTCTGTGAATTCCAGCTGCATCCCTGCTCCAACACATATGTCTGTAATTATCAAGTGTTCCTGGAAATCTATTTTCCAGCACTGCCTTAACCCTCTTGGGCATTGAATTCACCAGAGCTTCACAGGTTGCCACTGAAGTCCTCTTCCACACCTCCATGATGACATCACAGAGCTGGTGGATGTTAGAGACCTTGCGCTCCTCCACCTTCCATTTGAGGATGCCCCACAGATGCTCAATAGGGTTTAGGTCTGGAGACATGCTTGGCCAGTCCATCACCTTTACCCTCAGCTTCTTTAGCAAGGCACTGGTCGTCTTGGAGGTGTGTTTGGGGTTGTTATCATGTTAGAATACGTCTCTGAAGGGAGGGGATCATGCTCTGCTCATTCATGGTTCCCTCAATGAACTGTAGCTTCCCAGTGCCGGCAGCACTCATGCAGCCCCAGACCATGACACTCCCACCGCCATGCTTGACTGTAGGCAAGACACACTTGTACTCCTCACCTGGTTGCCACCACACACGCTTGACACCATCTGAACCAAATAAGTTTATCTTGGCCTCATCAGACCACAGGACATGGTTCCAGTAATCCATGTCCTTAGTCTGCTTGTCTTCAGCAAACTATTTGCGGGCTTTCTTGTGCATCATCTTTAGAAGAGGCTTCCTTCTGGGACGACAGCCATGAAGATCAATTTGATGCAGTGTGCGGCGTATGGTCTGAGCACTGACAGGCTGACCCCCCACCCCTTCAACCTCTGCTGGCAGCACTTATACGTCTATTTCACAAACACAACCTCTGGATATGACGCTGAGCATGTGCACTCAACTTCTTTGGTTGACCATGGTGATGCCTGTTCTGAGTGGAACCTGTCCTATTAAACCTCTGTATGGTCTTGGCCACCGTGCTGAAGCTCAGTTTCAGGGTCTTGGCAATCTTCTTATAGCCTACGCCATCTTTATGTAAAACAACAATTCTTTTTTTTCAGATCCTCAGAGAGTTCTTTGCCATGAGGTGCCATGTTGAACTTCCAGTGACCAGTATGAGAGAGTGAGAGCGAAAATACCAAATTTAACACACCTGCTCCCCATTCACACCTGAGACTTTGTAACACTAACGAGTCACATGACACCGGGGAGAGAGAATGGCTAATTGGGCCCAATTTGGACATTTTCACTTAGGGGTGTACTCACTTTTGTGGCCAGCGGTTTAGACATTAATGGCTGTGTGTTGAATTATTTTAAGCGGACAGCAAATTGACACTGTTGTACAAGCTGTACACTCACTACTTTACATTGTAGCAAAGTGTCATTTCTTCAGTGTTGTCACATGAAAAGGTATAATAAAATATTTACAAAAATGTGAGGGGTGTACTCACTTCTGTGAGATACTGTATAAAACATATGGACCACTTTTTCTTTTAAGAGCTTAATTTTTCATTTTTTGGAGCTTGACAGCCCATGGTCGCTATAAACAGTGATATATGATAAGAATTTAAAGTTTAGTTTTGTATGTTCAAAGGAGAAGTAACAACAATTGAGTTTGAAATAATGTGAGGCAGAGTAAATATTGACAGAATTTTTATTTCTTTGAGGAACTACTCTAAGTGGGCATGGTGTTTTCCCTCAGTCATGGTGCGCTTCTGCTTTCTTCTGATTTGAATGTCGATCTCAAACAAGAGGTGAGCTGTCTGCATCTGAGTAAGTGGTCAGCAGCTGTAACACTGGCACAGACTGAATGCTTCTTTATGTTTCCATTGAAATCACAGCACTCTGAGGCCTGGGACAACTGCTGTGCTTGTGCATTTATTTGAAACCGTGTAAACATGATGTCTTTAAAGTCTAATTTGATATAGTAATGATACGGTTTACTCAATTCCCCAACGTCATGTTTATTCAATGGCAGCTGTGTTGGGTCTCAGTTGAGCAAACAGTGTTTGTGTTATTGATCCTTCATTCCTTTAGACAGTTGGGGAGAGTGGGGTAAGCTGTGCCACATTTTATTGATTGTTGACGAGACCAATGTAATAGTATTTTCTGCATTTGAATGCAAAGCTTACTGTTAGTTGAACCACTGGCATACTCTAAAGGATTAGTTCACTTTAAAATGAAAATTACCCCGAGATTTACTAATCCTAGATTTAGCCATCCTAGGTGTATATGACTTTTTTTCTTTCTGATGAACACAATCGGAGTTCTATCAATAAATATCCTGACGCGTCCAAGCTTTATAATGTCAATGAACGGGGGGTTAATAAAGGCCTTCTGAAGTGATGCGTTTGTGTAAGAAAAATATCCATATTTAACAAGTTATAAAGTAAAAAATCTAGCTTCCGCCAGACCGCCTTCCGTATTCAACTTGCAGAAAAAGCGCAACTGCCGTTGTGTCAATTTCAGTTACGCTTTATTGGTAAGTTGAATACGGAAGGCAGTCTGGCGGAAGCTAGATACTGGCGGAAGCTTTTACTTTACCTAGGATGGCTTGAGGGTGAGTAAATCTTGGGGTAATTTTCATTTTAAAGTGATTTAATCCTTTAAAGTTGGTTTGACAAAACTTACTTTATTTTAATTTAACATTTTAAAACCGTTTTCACGTTTTTCTTTTTTCTCATGTTCATCTCACAATCATAGACAGCTGAATATGATAGGCCTTAATAAATGGTTGTGTGACACAAATTGTGTAGATTATTCTAGATTAAATGGGCAACATGGTTTACCCACTGACACATTTTACCCCACTCTCCTTTTTAGGCTAATGCGTTCCTGGATGCAAGAGTTTACTAAACTGGTGCGCTCAAACTATGCATTTGTTTCTTTTGCTCGGTCAGCAATTGTAGTGGCTCTTTGAGGTCCGTCCGAGGTCACATTTCATACATCGCTTTTCTTACATTTGTGCCTCCATTGTTTGGCCTTGAGTAAGCGTTTGTGAAAAGAGCATCGCCAACGTGTAGCATTTTGAAAATGAAACGGGGCCCTATATTCTGACACTCATTATGTTTAACACTGAACTCCCTTCAAAATCAATGCCAGTTCAATGGTACTGTTCTTATCTCTCCTGTCCCTTGGCTTTTTTCCATCTTACACTGTCTTTCTGAACCATTCTGGGTTTTTTTTTTAGTATTTTTTTAGTATTCTCTTAACTATCTATGTCTGTTTTGACAGTGTTCCAGATTGATGTTGCTGTAGCGTTCTGTCTGTTGTTGAGTAACTAAGATTTTTACTGAGGCCTGTCGGTGTTTGCTTACCGGGTAACCTTGAGACAGCGCTGTAACGTTGATCTTGTGGTTAATGACTCCCAATGAGAGAGACACGAGAGAGATGAGCAAGTTTAGTTTAAAACACAGGTTCACTGACCTGCACTCTTAACCCCGCACAGAAATCAGTCACTGTCAGAACTGAACTTTTACACATATTCCTCTGTATTCAGTTTCCTGAAAACAGTTTTCAGAAAATGTAATTATTTCTTTAATGTTGGATAGGTTGGTTTCACGAGAACTAGTGTGGAGATAATTAACTAATGCCAAATTTACACTGTAAACACTGTTTAAAGTGGCTCAAAGGTGGCATAAATGCTTTTACGTAGCAAATTTAATAGTATATTTTTATACTAGGGGCTAAGCCGGGTCAGAGCAGTCATAATTTAGTCTGGCTTTTATGCAGCATTATGTCTTTACACAGAATTTTGAGCAGGCACAGATCAACCTTAAATTAGCTGTATGCCTTAAAAGGCCTTGTTGCTTGATTTGTCAAAGGCAGTGACTCTGAGGAGCCAGTTCACTCAACAGTTGTCTTTATCTTATTCACATACCGTATGTGCTGTTAAAGTGCTACACCATGAATATTTAAAAAGTTATTGTCATTCTTTCCTGGAAAACACATCACCTTTGAGTGCAAATGAGGCTCATTTGATAGAATATAGAAGTGCAGATTCATAATGTCAACGTTTGTCACTGTGTTCTTGTTATATTTGCTGTGTACTGAAATTAATGGTTTTCATGATATTAAAGTTTCTTTCATTGAATGTTATTAGAGAGAATAACAGAAGAACAAAAAAACTGACATATAATGTGTTGTCTTCACAATAGCCTGAGCTGTTTAAGTCAGGGTCAACTTGACAAACTTGAGAAAAATCTTGTCCATGACATTGTTTGGTTTCGGTGTTCGGTGTAGATTATCTGGTAATGTGAGGCATTTAAAATCTTTAACCTCCCGATCTGCTTGCGGACATATCGGGGCTTTTTTTCGGGGATGTACAGCATATGTATCTTTTATAAATATGATAAAACTAAAGACTTTTCTGAGATATGAAGGATGCAATTTATATGTACTCAAGATTATCATGAGATTAGCAGAAACTGTGTGTGATACCCCCCTCCTTTAATATAATTTTTGAGAGCCTGATTACAAAGACAAAAGTTTCACCATTAAAAGCCATGTCCTAAGCGCACAATTATAATATTCTCAAAATTGCCTTGCTTTTGAACACACCGGTTGAGTTTAGAAAGCTGCTAGCAAACATTACCTGTTAATGTCAATGGCGATCTGCTACGTATGTTTACATTCGCTTTCCCATGAAATGATGTGAGGTGCTCCTCCTGGCATAATATCTTGTAGTGTGTGATGTGCTACAATTTTCAAATCTTGTAGTGCGTGCATGTTTGAGATTTGAGAGAATCTGAGAATTTCATATTCGGTTAGGGTTTAAAAACTCCTGTAGTCTGAGCCTGGCTTTAGTCTGACTTTTTTTTCCCCCAGAAGCTTCCTTCCTTTAAAAGGTTCATTAATCTGTCTCAGACTCAGGTTAACCATGAGCTACTCATGAGTTTATGTGAACTGAAGCTCGTAAGGGTCATAAAAGGGAGGGGTGGGGTAGTTTTAGTAATGAATACATAGAATATAGAAGTGGAGATTTGTGTCAGCGTTTGTCACCATGTGCTTGGTTAAAGTTATATTTGCTGAAATTAATGAGAGAGAATGACTTGAAATAAGAATATATAATGTGTCTTCTTCCCAATAACCTGACCAGGGTAGTTATATTTTTTTTAGTCAACTGATTCTTTTAGTGTTTTGGTCGAATAAATGTATAAATCGGTCTCGAAATTATCTGATTCTGAAGATCACGAGAGTCATAAGAGCGAGGATGAAAGTATCAGATTAAAGAAATAATTACCCCCCCCCCCCCCCTCAAAAAAAATAATCAAAACTTGAATCGAATCATGTAGGAACTGGAACCATATTTGATATTTTCTAGTAAATGGAGGCTTATTCAAAAGGGATGTTTGTTTACATTTTCTAGTGATCATGGGTAGTTGTAGCTTGGAAAACCTTTTTGGACTCTTTGCCTTTCAAAGTTCCCTGTCTCAATCTTTCCATGCGCTGTCTTTCAGCCATTGTCTGGCCATGTTTTTATGACGCCATTTCCCTGAAATTGCCTATTTTGTGCCATTACCATCTGCAAAATTCCTTCAGGTGCTAAACAACACAGATAGCATAAAATAATCATCATCAGTGGAGTCGTTCAAGGTGGATTCCCTCCCAAAGGCCCTTTTTCACCTCTTCCTAACCATTTGCCAGACTGTGGTTGATGTATAACTAATGAAATAAAGAGACTGTATCTGAGCAAGCATCTAACATAAAGTGCCTCACTAAATCATTCACTTTTACATAGCATTTTGACCTTTCTGTGAAACGCTGAAATGGCAGCCCTCACACAAGCGTCGTCACAGCTCTGATAACCTTATAATTCTGTTTAGATGTTACACAGGTCCGTATCCGTTTGCTTTCTTTTCCGAGGCCCTGGGCTGTGTTCCTTTACACCGGGTGGCATTTGGAGGTGGATTCAATCCCCTGAGCTCTGGAACCTGTGCCATTTCCTCTCTCCTCACACCTGCCCCTCCCCTCTCTGTTTAGACCAGCCTGCTTCATCCGGGCCCGGTAACACCGCATGCCACGCTGATGTGTGAAGAGCCGTCACGCTTCACAAAAACTTACATAATCCCAGACTCTTCCTGACCGGAGAGCCAGAATACACACGTTGCGCCGCCACATATGTTTTCAGAAGAAGCCGAATTGAGAGCAGATCCGGTGGGAGATAAGAAGATGATGCAGATGAAAGGGGGAGAAACAGTCGTTGACTGTTTTAAATAGCTGTCTGCTCTGACTCAGAGCGCGGATGTGGATAAGAGAGACTTGTATGCGGAAGATTTGCATCTAGTTTGCAGTAGATATGCACAAGCCTCTTGTTCCTCGAGGCCCTGAGTGAGGGAAGTGAGTTATTGCTCACCACTGACGCATACTGATGCGCTGTGATTGAGTTCTCAGGTGATGAATACACTGATGCGAGCGATCCAGGCAGATATGCTAGAGCACAGGATCAGTGTGTTATCTGATACATGCCGTAAGTCCTGTCGCCGAGTTCCTGAACATGTCCGGAGAGGTTGTGACAGCACTTAGCCTGTGGCCTGATGCCTACCATCCCTCTAACTGATGGGGCAGAGGTGTGGGACAGATGATCCGACCTTCATGATGTGAAGCTCCACGCGCACACACACGTTCTCAGCCTGTGGCTTGAATTAAACCCTCACATTCTTTCTCTCGGTGCGTTCTGAATTATTCACACCAACAGTTATAGTGCTGCTGCTCGCACTGTCCCAGGGAACACTGGGAGGGGGGGTGAGAAAGAGTGGGCGGCGGGTGGGGTCGAAGTGTGATGCTGAAAGCCCGCTGAGATGTGATGACAGTGTGTATTGTCTTCATCGAAACACTTAGAGACAGAAATGGCAGTGTTGGAGCGTGACTAGCTGAATGTAGATTTTTAAATAGCAACGTCTCACATATAGGACTGGAAGTCCGGATTCAATCTGTCTGATTTGTTTTGGTTAATCTGTTCTTGCTTGTAGCACTGAATCTTCCAGATTCGTTTTAGTGAATCATTTTGTCCTAAACTGTCCTCTCTTTCACATTTAGCACTGGAAAGTCCAGATTTATTCCAGTCAGTCGTTTTATCCTGAACTGCTCTCTCTCTCATGTGTTGCACTGGAAAGACCTGATTCATTCTAGTAAATTGTTTGGTCTGAAACGGTCCTCTCTCTCATTTGTTATATTGCAAAGTCTGATTCAATCAAGTGAATAGTTTTGTCCTAAACTGTTATATCTCATGTATAGCACTGGAAAGCCCTGGTTTATTATAGTGAATCATTTCATCTATATATGTAGAACTGGAAAGTCTTGATTTTTGGCTTTGTTCACACTGCAGATGTGGGCCAAATCTGATTTTTTTTTTTTTTTTTTTTTTTTTTGGCCGACATGTCTGTTTTTCTTTTGACAGTGTGAACAGTACAAACTACATGGAATCTGATCTTTTCAATTCCGATTTGTGCTACTTCCATATGTGGTCCTAAATCTGATACAGGTCAGATGTTTTGAATGTGACCGCAGTGTGAACAGACATATTGGAATTCATGCGCTTTTTTTTTTTTTTTTTTTTTTTAAACCTCACTCGAGATCAAGATTGATCATGATTCTGCGCTCTTGGGAGTCTATTCAAAGATTTTACATACCCAACGTTATCAAGACAGCTGTGAATGGTAGTCAGTAGAAGGGCAGTGATGCATCAGATCTTGTAAGTATAATACAAGCAAAACATGAGGGCTTGTATCATAAGTTTCAAAACTCTGCTTTCTTTTGTTACATCATTGTTTTTTTTTTTCATATTGCCAGCTGGCTTCCGCGGCAGATCACACTTTAAATAAACGCGTAATCGCTTCCTTTAATCCCCTCTGTGTATACTTCTGTATGACAATCCTGTTTGTATCGTTCGTTTGCGCATGCATGTCAGTTTAGAACCATGATCTGTATTCTGTTCACACTGGAAATCTTATAGTGGCCACATTCAAAACAATGTGAACAGCTATTACAAAATATACGGAATTGAGCATTAAGGCTTGCATTTTGAACGTAACCTTTGATTCACTGCAGTGAATTGAGTTCTAAATGGTCTTCTTTTTTTTTTTTTTTTTTTTTGGAAATTCCAATTCAAGCATCTTACATCTTACATTTTGCATCTTACATTAATAATGTCAATTCATGAGTAATTCACTTGAATGATGTCATGTTTATGTCACCCTTATTGGTTTTTTGATTTGTTCATTCATTTAAAAAAACCTCATTGTTTTAGTGCCAGAAAGATTAGCCTCCGATTAAATTAAATAACATCGTCTGATAGGTGATATATTTAAAAAAATATTGCCATTTAAGTACCTTAAATGCAGTTAGCTACTTTTTTCAGTAGCTTGTAGCTTAGCAGTGAACAGTTTGAGTAGTGTCCTCAGCTCTGGTGGGAGTAATCGTAACTGCCACTTATCACTTGCTCTTGAGGGAGACGTGAAATTCATGCACGCAGCAACCCCCACTCCTGTGACAAACCATAATCAAGCCAATGTTGACTTGTAGGCCACAAAAGGAAAAGCTTGCAGAGACCTGGCTTCCTGGCTGTCAATCACCGTGTATGCTTTGTGCCAGTGTTTCCTCCGGCAATCCAGTGCTTACACAGTTCTGAGTCAAGTTGTTGTCCTTTTCACGCTACAAGAATGTCCCGGGTCATGGACTTGACCACAAGGGGAACACAGACCTGTTTCCGTGTTTCCTAGGGAATTTTTACAGCGGGAGGGCCCAAAACGCAAAACCTCTGCCATACACAGTATCAGTATGCCAAGTACATACTAAACGCATACTAAACAGAACATGCTATATTGTATAACACATTTTGATGTTTGTTGATATAAATGGGATATTACATTTAAAACAATAAAATGAATCTTTAACTGTGTTCTTCCTGTCAGTAATTCAAGTGATAATTTAGTAAGTTCAACTAAATAGTTTTGCGAGTCTTGTTAGTTTTGTAAGACTGATTTATTAAAAGAAACAGCTTATAAGATTAGTTTGTTCGTGTACAGTTTGGGTCTGCTCTGTTGGTTTTCTGTTGGCTCAGGGCGACGCAAAAGAAAGACATACTGTCTGTTTGTTATAGTTTTATTATTTTGCAGTACCCACTCTTTTTGTCTCATTACATTCAGCTCAGACTTCAAACTCCCAACTCAGGTAAAAATATGATTTCTTTTGCTGTGATGCTATAGATTCAGCATCTTCGCATTGTCTCTGCTGAATAGCAGTGTGGGAAAAACTGTGTTCAGTTCATTAACTATTTCTGAATACTCGCCCCCGCTACTCCATTTCTGTTTTTCACACAACAGTATAACACTCCCAGTGCTATGTGAGAATGACCACACATCCTCTGACCCCCATGTTTACTATGTTGGGAAAAAAAAACCCCTATAATTCATGTGATTGCATCTTGCTCTAAGAGTGAGATCTTACAACTGTCAAATATAAAACTTGTAAAGTCTCAGGAGCTTGATCACTCTTTAGCTTGTGGGACTGACCCACTTGACCTGTGTTATACTTGGCTGTGTCTCTCAGTAAATTTGAAACTTTGCTAAAGCACGCTCTGCAAAGCTTTATAAACATTTCAGACCTTTTGTTTGTTCTTTGATTGTATTTTTTTTTATTATTTTTTTTATTTTTGTAGTATTTGAATTCGCCTTGCTTTTTTGTATCAGAAAAATATTCATAAAATATAATAAATGTTTTAGTAAATAAACCATTTGTGAACTAATAATTAAAATTGTAACGCAATGAGGCTTTTCACACTGCGCTTACCCCCAGGTTATTGTCGTTCTAAACACCGCTTTTAACCCCTCTTGTAATTTAGAAGCAGGGTTAACACTGCTTTTTACCCATGGTTATGAAAGCCTGCTTAGCACCCCTTTTGTGGTATTAACCCCACATTGCGGTGCCAAACTTGTAGAGTGTGAAACGATGTTAGACGGTGTTAGAATATTACAGCCAGACACAGACAACCAATTGCATACTCATATTTGCCTGCTTTGGACAGTCACAGAAAATCTGTGCATTCCGCATTGTAAATTCAGCGTTTGAGAGGAAAGATGTCAAATGGTGACAGAAATCGTGACAATTTGAGAAAAGAAGAGACCGTTTTATTCTTACCTTTTATAGTCCGAAATGTCCATTCAGTATAAACTCTATCGTACAGTCAGCAATAGGAGTATGCGCAGTGCTAGAGCTATGTAAACAGGTCACGTGCTTAGTTTATCCAATCAATGACACTGACACCACAAAAATGCCAATAAGAACGTTAACCCAGGGTTTAGGAAGGCACTGTGAAATGTCAGCTTATGAATACCTAGGATTAATTGTTAACCCTGGGTAAATTATGAGCAGTGTGAAACATGAAGAAGGATAACCCAGGATTCCGTTTACCCAGGGTTAAGAATGACCCAGGGTTAACTATTTCTAGTGTCAAAAGCCCCAATGAACGCTATTAATTCTTGCTAACCATTTTTTTTGGAAGACTCTGGCATCCGGCGCATGTAGTATAACCAGCTACAGAATATTACCTTGGTGGCATTTTAAATTGGACGATTTCACAACAACACTAGCGTCACCATACTGAATAGCAAAAAATAATGTTACCCTGAACACGACATTGGTCTTTTGCCATTGCTTCAGGTGATATTGCTGTCAAACTTGTCACTTTTAACCGTTCGTGTAATTGACCTCTCTTTCCCCGCGTGTCTCTGTAGTGTGGAGGAGATGAGAAGCGAGTGGACAGCAGGACAATCTATGTAGGACATCGGCCATGTCCGGACACAGAGGCCTTCATCCCCTCCAAATTCTGTGACAACAGGATCGTGTCCTCCAAGGTAACTTGTGATGTTTGTTATACTACACCTTGTCACGAATCTAAAAACATGAGCTGGGCTCTACTTAAGCTCGCCGCAGTGTAATCAGATTTTTACAGGATAACAGCATTAGGGGTTTAGCTCCCTAGAAGAGCCTGTTTGTAATTTTCTTTAGCTTGTAATTAGCAAGTGTTGTTTAATGCCATAGCAACTGCACCACAGCGTTGACACATAAGAGATGCGTGTTAGCAGCAGCATGTGGAGAGTATGGCTGCAGCATGCTTCTCTCAAGCCCTGGTGTTCAGCCACCTGTTCCTCCAGGTGTGAAGAGACTGTTGGAACCCCCTGCTGTGTCTGGGACCAGAAATTCCATTCCATTTTCTCCTTTTTTCCACTACTCTTTCATCATTCTTGCTATTCACCAACTGCAGTAAATCTTACCACCCCCTGCCACCCAACGAAACACCCTAATTTGCCTGTCAGAGCAGTGCTTGAGATCCGGCTGATAAATACATAGTTGCAATTAACATTCAAGTGTTCAGGGTGGTTGACTCTGCTCCCCTTAATCTTGTGGGACTTCCTGAATCTCCGCATTCAGTCGATAGATGAGGAGTGTTTTAAGACACGAAAGGAAGAAACGAGGGAGTAAGAAGTAATAGATTTATCAGACCTGTGGCCGTGCTGTGGTGTACGGTGATCAATTTTTCTCTGGCATGAGACTCTAAACACACTTTAATTACCTGCACTGCAATGTTTACACTTCTCTATGCATCTGCTTTGCATCTTCCCACTCAAACTCGCCGTAACCTTTTCTCCATGGTACCCCTTGGATCCAGTTTTTCCCTCTAAAAGAGGTCCAAACCTGCCACATCTTCTCAAGTTCACCTCAGTATAACATCTGCTCTGTTAGAAATGTTGTATTTCCTTTTATTTTATTGCAGGTGCTCCAATATGCACTCGCTTTCCTCACCCTTTGTGATCCATTATTTAGCAGTCATGGTTATATTTGATGAAAATAGCTATCCACATTCCAGTTATCTCTCTCTCCCCTTCCACATTATCCAGTCAGTGTTTGCATTTATTCTCAGTTGTATTGCTGAGTATTTGGCTTATTGGGTATTTGAAAGTCCAGCAGTGACAGCAGTGTGACGGATACTGCATCGCAAAAAAAGTATTTTTAAATTTAGTAAAAATTTAGTATTTTTACTAAGTTTTTTAGTGTAAATAGTTTTCTTATTCATTTGCACATATTTGCGCAAAAAAAATGTATTTAGGTTTTTTTTATAAAAAGTTTTATTTGAAATAGAAGTCACAGAATCAAAATATAAAACACTTTCCTTTTATATGTTCGTGTTCGATTCAGCCTTAAATGTTCATGTTAACTATAAATGAGCTAGTGCACTTCTGCTGTTGTCTATTACTAAAAAAGAGAAGTGTCTTGCGAGACACCATCAAACGGATCAGGTGGCAGGTTCCCCTTTCTGTGGTTTGCCGAACGAATGCAATGAGTCTCTAATCCAAATCAATGTAATACCTGCTGGCCCAGAGAGCTGCTGCGGTCACACACATCAGAGAGCTCTGGAGCTATTGAAGTCATCTCAGCTCCCTCTCCCAGAAAAGCACAAACACAGGAGCTGATGAATATTGAATGCATTTAATCCTTCCTCCAGCTTTTCATTAGGATGTAGGTTTACAATCACATTGCTGTAAAGGAATAGTTCACCTGAAAATAAAAATTCTGTATTATTTTTATTTTATTTAGTATTATTTAGTGTTTATGCTGCATTTCCATAAAATGAAAGTGAATGGGGACTGGGACTGATAAGCTCAAAAAGTGACAAAAGCGCCATAACAATAGTTCATACATCTTGTGCGCCAGGGCTTAAAAATGAAAAGAGAAAAAAAATTCAGTTGGTTTACTCAAAGCAGAATCAGTGTTTTATTGTTTCTGTTCATGCGTTCTTTCTGTAATATTTTCATTCCGAAAATGGTTTGATTAGGAAAAAATGCCAATCAATAATGCTATAAAAAAAAAATAAAAAATTGCCTATACTACCAGAGCTTGAATTGTACTGTGGGCAAAACCTCATACAGTAGCTCCACTCGCCTCAATCGTGAATGAAGTCCTGCATGCATTTTGGAGACTGTCTCTGCTTGTTTGCAGAGCAAGGGTAAATAAAAAACTGGTTCTTTGAATAAGTACAGTGTTTTCTTTATTCAAAACACAATGTGTGTAAAGGCTAATGTTTTATATTTTTGAGGAGCGGAGAAGCATGTCTTAGTCTGGTATTTGCCATCTAGCCATAGCCAGTGCAGCTTGTGCGTAACACTTCGTCTTTTATAACACAAGCTTTTTGTCAAATATATTAAAAGACCGAAACAACTGAATGTCCACATAGTTACAATAACCTTTGTAACCTGTAAGTTGATGATAACTTAATGCGATGCACTTTCTGCCTCAGATTCCAATGACGGTCAAAACACAAATCTCCAATATTCGCTGGTGAAAAACCTCGTAACTTCATTTGAGCTTGATTGTGGAACATTTTTTTATAATATAACGACACACGTAAGTGTGTGACGACCATAAATAAAGCCACAATACTAACTCTTTTTTTAATTTGCTGAATAGTATGTTCTACACACTAACCTGAAATTTTCGCTGGTTTCAAAACACAACACGCTGGATATAACCTGCCATGGTAACATCCTCGGATAACCTCCTGATAAACCCCTGAGATCCAACAGCTAATGCAGCACATTGCCTTGTGTTTTACATAGGATGACTTGACAGTTGCGTGGGCGTTTCACTCCTGTTGGATTTTTCGTTTTTTGTTTGTTCCTGTTAAAATTTTGTTCATTTCTGGTTTTTGTTTTCGTTCCTTGAACCGCTTCGGGGACCCGTTGTGTTCTATATTAAGAGTCTTCTGAAGCCACACAATAGCTTTGTGTGAAGATGAGTAAATGATGGCACAATTTTAATTTTTTGGAGAAGAAAACCCTTTACATTTAACTTTAAATGATTATAGCAATTGATTGACAGCTTGTTGGGTACTGTTTAATTTTTGTTTTGTTTTCTTACTTCCTCAGTACACGGTGTGGAACTTCCTGCCAAAGAACCTATTTGAGCAGTTTAGAAGAATTGCTAATTTTTACTTCCTCATCATATTCTTGGTGCAGGTAAGTGAGCGCATTTGATCTGTCATAAGCATTTGCCATCCCTAGAGAAACAAACTGTGTGTGTGTGTGTGTGTGTGTGTGTGTGTGTGTGTGTGTGTGTGTGTGTGTGTGAGTGAGGATACGGGTGTTTATGCGTGAGTCATAGCCTGGCTGCTCCGATATCACTGGACCTGTGATAATGGCAGAGAGAGAGACAGCAAGATGGGGAAGCTTGTACTCCTCCACTCCATAAAAGCACATGAAGATGACCTTAGTTAAACTAGAGAGTGGAACCGTGTAAACAGCTGATGCCATTTAGTGAAGTGTGTGGATTAAATAAAGGGTAATGGTGGATTGATGAAGAGCATATGCATAGGCATAGGTTGACATTTGAGCTTGTCGATATGGTCCGTCAATTTTTTAGATGCATTCTAGCTTTTCTATAGTAAACTTACAAATTCACACTACGTGTACCATTCAAGTGGTTTTACCGATTACATAGAGCAGCAGCAAGTGTGAGGTTGTCATGGCTACCAGATACATCGGACACAAATTATTTGAGCTATGTCTGTTTTTGCTGCGCTAGCAATAAACACGTTAAAAATAATGCACTATAACCATGTTTGTCAACAGAATCTCAAAGCAGACTTTTATTAAGCAAATCAAGTTCAAATTCAAGTTAAACATACAATTGCAGGCACACAAACACTTCATATAAGTAAATGGCCGATTAAGCAGTTTATATTCTAAAATCTATGTTTAAGTTTTGTTCTGTGTAAATTAAATAACATTTGAATGTAACGTTAAATTGTTCTCTTCCTGACATAAATGCAAGAGCAGCTACAACTGAGCATCCTTCGGGTCACCTTTATGAGATTGTCTGGGTCTGGAGTCATCATGCACGGCATCAGCATCTTCATTTGGCTTTATTTTGATTAGGTCCAGATTTCTCTGTAGTTGTTGTACGTTGTAACAAAACCCTGCTGAATATCCATTCACGCCACACTACAGGCAAGCAGTATATACCATAGGCTATTATCTGCCAAAATGCAGATTCATCACATGGCAACTTTTTACACAAATGAGATTGGGGGAGGCATTATGAAGTTCGATTTGATTTATTAATTTATTTACAAAATAACCATTTAAAATGAATGTATTAAAATAACTACATTATATGCATATTTACTTTTGAGTTGAAAATATTATTAATAAAAAAAATATTTAGTAAAAGCACCCCTGGCACCCCCACAAGCTATGCCCTTGAGTATATGGTCTTGTTGCTGTCATATGTACGAGGAGTGAGAAATGAAACGCACGATTTGACACCTGATTTGGCAGCTGATTTTGTGTGTGTGAGATTGAGGCTAATGTTATATTTGTTAATGAATGTGTCCAAAACCTGCAAATGCTGAGACTCAGGCAGTATATTGAGATAAGCTGGCATCAAGACGTGTACACTACCATTCAAAAGTTCGGTCTTAGTAATTTTTTTTTTTTTTATTATGCTTTTGAAAGAAATAACCAAGGCTGCATTTATTATTAAACATACAGTAAAATGGTAATAATGGGAAATATTATTATAATTTAAAATGTTTTCTGTTTTAAAATATTGAGTAATTTATTCTCGTCAGGGCAAAGCTGAATTTTCAGCATCATTACTTCAGTCTTCACTCTTCAGTGTCACATGATCCTTCAGAAATCATTCTAATGTGATTTCTTGATGCTCAAAAAACATTTCTTATTATTATCAATATTAAAAACAGTTGTGAAGCTTAATATTTTTGTGGAAACGGTAATACTTTTATCATAATTCCTTGATGAATAGAAAGTTAAAAAGAACAGCATTTATTTGAAATAGAAAATTAACATTTAAAAATGATCTTTACTGTCACTTTTGAGCAATTTAATGCATCCTTGCTGAACAAGTATTATTATTTTTTAAATCTTACTGAGCCCAAATGTTTGAACGGTAGTGAAAGAATACTGAAGAAAACGTATATTACCTGAGTTAAACTGAATGATTATATTATATACCATTATAGTCTTTCTCGTGAATGGATTAAGTTTATAAGCCAATTATTTTAATGAATCAAAATCATACTCATTAATTAGCAGTTCTTTGAAAAACCCACTGACAGATCATTTGAAAGCAGCAGTCATATATAAATAAACTTTTTGATCCAATATTATGAACCAATTTCTCTCTTAAACTAAGCATTGTATATCATATCACATGAATTAAATGATTTAGATCATCAGATTATGGTGCTTAAAGTGACATCATGGTTTATAAAATTTACCTTCTTACTAAAAGATTGACTAACTAAACAAGGGAGATTGATTTGGTTTCAGACACAGTCTATAGTAAATGTCTCATGCCTCAGTATGTCTTGTGTACATTCATGTTGTGATGTGATCTGTATGCATGTGTGTGAGAGAGAGATATCCCTAGGTGTTGCCTGGTTCTGGCATGCATCTGGTATGCCTCAGCTAATCCTGCTTTTCTCTTGAGGGGCTCCTTATCCTCTCTGACTAGCTCTCCTCATGCAGCCTACTATTATAACAGCACGAGGGAGACACACACTCACGCCTGTCACACAAGACCTGCTCTTAAATCACCACCCTCCAAATAGAACCGCACAATTCTCCTGAGGCCCATTGCAAACGCACCATTGCAATCTCACCGTCTTATGCCCGTTTCTATCTCCCCATCCTTCCACCTCTCTTCATCCTGCCATTTTTCTGTTCCACACCCCCTCTCTTTTCCTCATTTCTTTGTTCTCCCCCCTTCTCTCTCTCTCTCTCTCTCTCTCCCTCTCCCGTACGCCTCTGCAGCACAGCACTGCTGACGTCAGCAGCTAGGAAGCCCTCTGTAGTTCTTTTGAGCCACAAATAGACACGGTCTGATAAAAAAGCACCAGTATGCTAAAAATAGCACTGCGTGCCTTCGCCGGGGTCCTGATGGGAGGAGAGGAGAACAGAAGGAGGGGAGGAGTCGAGGGGGATCTCTGTCTTTCACACGCACATTTTGACATACATTCTGCTAGAATGTTCTAAATACCTGTGTGTGTGTGTGTGTGTGAGTGAATGAATGCAGATGAGGATTTGTGCTAACAAGCAGTCAGTGTTCAGCCGAGTGGAAGTGTGCATAACCGTGAGAGGAAGAGGAAATTAGCACATAATCTTGAGTAAACGATAAAGAGAGAGAGGGTGAAATGAGATGGGTGTTTTTTTGTGTGCGTATATCTTAGAGTAGATCGATGTGAGGGTAGAAGTACAGCGTGTACAGTTTGATTCGCTGATTCTTTATCAAACTATTCTGGGTTGTTACACAGAAATTCAGATATTTCATTTTAAAAAAGTTCTTATTTAAAACAATATGCAGGGGGAAACATGATGCACATAATGCCATTCCAGGCTATAATGCTTTAAAAATGGAACTGGGGCACATCTGCAGTGACATCTATACCTTAAAACTTTGATTTTGCTTCAGGACCCAGATTATACATTAGACGTAAAGTGGCAGTCAGACACGATATCGAAACCTTTTACCGTATGGGAGTAAACAGAAATGTCCTTAAATCAACATTGACTTTTATTATTAAATAGTTCCCTTGCTGAATTTTATTATTTGCATTTAGGATGTTCAACAGATCTGTGACCCACCCATTGAGAACATTGGTTTGCAGATACGTTTTACAGCCAAGGACAAAAAAGTCTGAATAAACGTTATTTTACATTTATTTTTGGGGAATCATTAAACAGGAGTCACACTCATGGTACAGTTTATCAAACTCGAAATTCCATTCATTCAGAAAACAAGATCCATGCTGATTGACAACAGCAGAGTTTAATGTTGCTCTGATGCATCATTTCATTGACGTAGAATAATGTTTTTGTTGGCAGATAAGAGCAGATATATTTAAACTGATATATTCAGTTTTTATGCAGACAGTTTATGAACTTTAACTTGTAACTTGTAAAAAATTTGCTGTTTTTAAAGGATTAGTTCACTTCGGAAATCCAAATTTCCTGATAATTTACTCACCCCCATGTCATCCAAGATTTTTATGTCTTTCTTTCTTCAGTTGAAAACAAATTATGGTTTTTGAGTAAAACATTCCAGGATTTTTCTCTATATAGCGGAGTTCAACAGTTACCAAGGGGTTGAAGGTCCAAATTGCAGTTTCAATGCAGCTTTAAAGGGATCTACACGATCCCAGCTGAGGAATAAGGGTCTTATCTAGCGAAACGATCTGCCATTTTCTTCAATAAATAAATAAAATAAATTATACTTGCACTAGCTCTGTGATGCACCGTGCATTATGTAATCATGTTGGAAAGGTCACACGTGACGTAAGCAGAAGTACCGATCCAGTGTCTACAAAGTGAACGGGCAAAGACTAAGTCAAACGGCCTGTCAAGCATTTAACTTTGTGTCGTTCCTTGAATTTCCCCAGAACATATGTTGGGGAAATTATCAATAATTTCAGGGATATTTGTCACATATTAGCGATATTTTATGTGCAGTATGCAAATAATACCTCTTTAAGACAGTAGGACATATTGGACAGATTGTATTGTGGTTCCTCACAGCTTCATTTTAATTTGCAACCAGTTAAGTTGTGGCATCTACTCTCACTAAGGTCTGTGCTGGTATTTAGTAACTCACACGTTGCGTGTCTGCCGTAAGGTGTTTCGGCGGTAACTGATGTGTTCAGCTTTAGCTTTGGGAATTGGCTCTCTTGAGGCGGCGGGTAAATGAATGGTGTTTGCGTCTACGTGGTGGAACTAGCGAGGTGGGTCTGGCAGTGATGGGTGGGGGTGTTTTGTGTGAGCGTAAAAACGACGAAGGGGCAGCACTTCATCAGAGAAGTGACTGTATTTCATTACAGTCGCTGATGAACTATATCAGTGGTGCTGTCTGTTACTAAGCGATCCAGGGGAATAAACTCCCACTACGTATGTGCAGTATGTATTTATGTGTGTGTGTGTGTGTGTGTGTATTAAAAAACAGAAACTAAATGAAAGCACAGGACAGACTGTCCTCAGCACTTTGGGCCACATCTCTCTTAATATTTTTAATCGAGTGGGAAGCCGCAGTGGGCTCCATCCAGATAGGCCTTTATCAATTTATTAAATCAAAAAAACGATGTGCGGGACCGCTGGCCCCAAAACAACATCCATCACTTGTAGGAACCACAAGCGCATTAGAGCGCTTTCTGCTGACCGAATCCCAGACTCAGCCCTGGCTCCCGAGGAGAAGGGTCAGTCTCGAAGAGAAAGACACGTGCCACAAGGGAAACCAAGGGTGGTATTTACAGGGGTCATGGGCCTCCTATAGTTTTTTGTGATTCATCATGTGGCTTTCTCTTCACCACTTGTTTATGATTGTCAGTTTATTATATAGCTACAGATTTTAGTACTTTTGTTATATCAGTTAATGAAATGTCTTTTATTCAATTTCAAGTTCAGTCTGTAAATTATTAACTGTTTCTTCCACATTGTTTTGTGTTCTGCATAAGACAGAAAGTCAGGTTTTTTGAATGACAGAATCCCGACAGAATTTACATTTCTGAGTAAACTATTCCTTTGATGTTGCTTTCTCCTGCAGGGGTGGCGAGTTCACAGGAAAAGCCCCCTTTCTCTTCCTCTTTTTTCTATTCCTGATGGCGGTGCCACATAACAGCTGTCAGCTGACACCTGGCATCTGAGAGATGTTTAACACTTAATGCGCCATTGTTGAAAGATCTGTTCTCTTGTGAACATGCATGCGCCCATACGGCGCTTGTTTCTCACGGTTTCATGATATTTAGCCGCAGGACAGGATTTAAAGATGCCTGAGTGTATTTAGGTTAGTCTGCAGGCTCTAACTTGTGGCTGTTAAGCAACGGCTTGTGTATGGGATGAAGAAGGGGATGTTACATGATTGGTCGAATCGCAAAGCGGTTTAGATGACGTCTAATGGCCGAGTCCAAAAGTAAAGTGTGTGTGTGGATGTTTCAGATGGGTTGTTTGGGATTATTTGGTCTTAGACTGGGTAAGGGCTGAAAGTACTTTGTGGTGTTTGTGTGTGTGATCAGGATGATGGGGATTATTAGCTCTAAGCTGGAGTGCTGCTGGTCTGAGATGGGCTTTCACCTTCTGAAGTCCTGCCGGCTTTACACTCTCTCCCTACAGGAATTTGGCACAGATATGCCACACACGGCATCTTTGTGTTTGAGCTGTTTACTGCAGTGAAGATGCCGTTCCTCACTGTGGTGTGTGGTTTTTGCACTTTCAGCCAGTCCCTGCATGGTTCCTGTGTCTCTGAGAGGGAAACGCAGTGTTTCGGGTTTGGCCATAGCTCATTGGACGAACAAAATGTTCACACTTCTGGTGGTTTGACCTACCCTACCCTATTTTTTCTCTTCCAAATTTACACAAACAGAGCAAGTATAAATACACCAAGTGGTTGCAACATTGTTTTTTTTCTTCTGAAAGAGTGATGTTTGTACTTCCTACTGCATGACAAACTGCTTAAGTTAAAGATAGACTGGTGTTTACTGTTCTCAGCAATTGGATCTTAGATGTTCAAACGTTATCATGGTTATGGTGTGACACGTTTTTCCTGTCCAGCTGCATTTTTAAAATAGAAACTGTAACGAGTACATCTAGAAAATCTGGAAAACACCTGGAAACCATAATGGATTTTTTCCATTATTCTTTGATTAATAGAAAATTCAAAAGAACAGCATTTATGTGGCATGTTGTTGGCATGACTGACACTGATGCCTACTAACCTATCTGTGCAAAGTTCTCAAATTTCCAACCGCTGTCATGACCATGTAAAGCCAGTAAAATTTTTGCACAGTACTCACAAGGAAGAGACACGCTTAAACTATCCACAAAATATTGTTGATATAGAGACAAATACACCTACAGGAATAGTAGGTAATAAAAAACTAAACGTTCATCCACCTTGAATGGTAGCCCCACTACTGAGCGGACGTTTAAATCTTAAATAATACACATTCGGAACAGGAGAACTGAAATAAGTGGCAACAAAAAAAGTAAGCATTGCATTTCTGCTCTCCGAAATGTCTTGCCCCATAGATTTCCATTTGTGAATGTTAATGCCACTTGAAGTAAAATTATTCTGTAAATGTAAGTAATGTTATATGCTTGTCATTTCTTAAAGGTGATTGTTGATACCCCGACCAGCCCCGTGACCAGTGGTTTACCTCTGTTTTTTGTCATCACAGTGACGGCCATCAAACAGGTCAGTTGAATTATGTTCTGTTTATTCCCCTGCCTGCTCTCTTCATCCTTCTTTAACTCTTTTCTCATTTCTTTCTCTCTTTTTATTCACTTGCCACCTCAAATTTCTCTGACTATCGCTAAAGCTCTTGATGTTTTATAGCTGTGTGTCACTGCTTAAATAATGCCGACTCCAGCCGAGAGTCCAGCTGACCCCAGAGTCTATCTCTCAGACACAAAACAAATGATCCGGGGGCTTGTCAAAACACAGCGGTCCTCTCACAGCTTTAGATGTATTGTTTTAGGATCAACTTTTCCACCGGCCTGCCGCACGCTTTTTTAGAAAAGCACAATGGAAGGTGGACTTCCTTCCAGATCTCTGTGGCCTCACACTGAGCGGGGCTCAGGCCTTAATTGGGCTTTGAAATAAGATCCCAGGGGGCCTGTATGACCCCAGCCCATTTTAACTTCAAATGACTCAACTCCCTCAGCTCCATCGCAGAGTTTTCCTTATTAATAAGGCCTGTTGTTTACAGTGAAAACCACATCCGTTATGTGTGAATTTCACAGAGAATTGTTTTATTTGTGCATGTGAGAAATGTATTAGACTGGCTCAGTCCTCATTTTACTTTTTCACAAACACCAGCATACTGTTCTCACATTCTCCTCAGGGTTATGAGGACTGGCTGCGGCACAAAGCAGACTACGAGGTGAATAAGTACCCGGTGACGGTGTTAGAGGACGGGCGGTCAGTGAAGAAGGAGAGCGAGAAGATCAAGGTACCTTTCTTTTGCTGCACCCTTGCCAAGTCTTTCAGGGTGCGGCAAGCTGCCATACTTCACATGTGGAAAGGAAGTATGCCCACTAGGGGCGTTCACAGCTGGGAATGTTTCATTGCTGTATATGGAATGGAACAAATGCGCTGTACACTATCAAACCATTAGGGTCACAAACATTTGGAAGTGTTTGCCAATAAAGCTAGCCAGTCTCGGCGCCAGGACACACGACCGGGGGAGGGGTAAAAGTAAAAACTGACCGAGATTTTGACATCTCACGCTGCGTTAACGCTGCATATTCTCTCAGAGACGACGAAAGATGAATCTTCTTAAACATATGCTGATAACGGTATTTAACTCTTAGTTTATTTTCTTAATATTTCTCTTGTGGCCCATACATAGTGAAAAAATTAGAAGAATTTAGTTAAGTTTTTAAATGAGGAGTAAGCTAATCTAACTTGTCGGTTATGCGGTGATGCGCTATAAAATTATAAAATTTTCTGCTTTAAATTAATACATTGTTTAAACTAATACTTTGTTAGCTAACCGCATGATTTGTATATGTACAATTCTGAAATATATACAGTCACCTTTGATAACAGATCATTCTAAATTGTAATGTAGATACATTTTCTATAAAGCTTTGAAATGATTTGTATTGTGAAATGCGCTATACAAATAAATGTGAATTGAATTGAAATTGTAATAATTATTTGATAATAAAACAAGCCTAATAATAATAATATTTATCGCAGATATTAAATTCAGATCATCGCATGGGGGCTTGAGATCAGCTAGGGCGCTAATCCTCCCCCTTGACGCCGGGCCTGAAAGAATTATATCATGGTTTTTCACAAAAACATAAAGCAGCAATAATAAGAAATGTTTCTTGAGCACCAAATCAGCATATTGGAATAATTTCTGAAGGATCATGTGACACTGAAAACTGGAGTAATGATGCTGAAAGTTTATAAATTATTCAAATAGGAAACACTTATTTTAAATTGTAATATTTTTCATTATTACTCTTTTTGATACTTGATATTTTTAATCAAATAAATGCAAACCTGAAGAGCAAAAGATACTTCTAAGATACATTAATCATTGTTGTTACTATTAACAATCATATACCCAAACACTCTCACATACTGTATTAATACTCTAACATATTAAGAACAGAAATATTCACTAAATGGTATTTTAAAATATTCCTAATATTACCCATAAGGTCTTTAGCACCGATTAGACATTGAGTGGTGGTCCAGTATGGTACTAAAATCGTTATTCATAAGTAAATGTTTTTCTAATCAGATGAAATGTATTAATATTACCAATAACTGCATAAGCTTTGGAATATGCAAACTTATTAACATGACATAAGGAAAATGACAATTTTGTAAAAACAGCAAAAGTAGTTAACATTAGCCTGTATAAATCAAAGGACACTTGTGGATGTAGCCTTATTTTATTATTTGAATTACATTTTAAAATTCTATATTTTTATTTATTTGTCTGCATTTATTATTGCATTTTGAATCCGAACAGACCTGCAACCCACCAGATAAGAAGCAATGATCTATGGATGTGTGAGTATTGTGACTGAGTATTGTGTGTGGTTAATGTCGAAGTGTTTCTGCTCAGGTGGGTGATGTGGTTGAAGTGGTGGAGGATGAGACCTTTCCCTGTGACCTGATTCTTTTGCAGTCCAGTCGAGAAGACGGCACTTGTTTTGTCACCACAGCCAGCCTGGATGGAGAATCCAACCATAAAGTGAGCTTTTGCACCTTTCACTCAGTAACCACTTGGGCACAGAAATGATTGTCTTCATATGGTTATAGATGTTTTTTTTTTTTTTTTTTTTAAAGAATCTTTTTGCTTTCCTTACTCTTTGAAATAAGAATCACCTTGTGTGATTTATGTTCAAGTATAAACTTAATATAAAAAGATGGATTCCTTTACTGTGCTTTAGTCAACTCCTTAAATAGGTGGCCCAGATCTTGTCATCGTCATCATCCTTCTGCTCTTCATCTTTCCATCCGTGTGCATTTGTGTGTGTTCACCACAACCTGGAATACTAATTCGCTTGTCTTTCCCGTAGACACACTACACGGTGCCGGACACAGAGAAGGACCTGCAGTCTCTCTATGCCACCATTGAGTGTGAACAACCCCAGCCTGACCTCTACAAGTACGAACACACACAACCGTTTCTTGCGGTTGTGTGATTTTTAGATCAGCAGCTAACAGTGTGATTCATGGAAGAGTTGAACACTATCTGGCCTCTCCGCTTGAGTAATAAGAACAAACAGACCTTGAAACAAACAACCTGCAAGTTTAGAGAGGCAGTCCAACTGTAATTGCAGTTTTTTGACTCCAGCGCCCCCTATCGCTAAGCACATCTCTTTAAAGCCTCTTTAGGTGGAAGAACATTTGCATTTCAGATTTCTAGAGCACCAGATGTCGCCTGCTAAAAGTCAGTCTCTAAAAAAACTTCAAAGGGCTGTTGCCAATATGCCAGACTGTAGGGTCATCACCGATGAGCATCTTCCTTGTAATTGGTTCATTTCGTACAAGGCTCATTTACATAGTGTACTGTCCTGGAATACAGATATTACCATCAAGCTTCTTTAATGGGGAAGGAGTCTATACTAAACAAACAAAATGCTAATGCATGTGCATGATGGCGTCAGTACTTTGCCCCTGTGGCTGATGAATGTTTTCAGGTTGACCTCATCAATACTCTGATTACATTCATGGGACGTCTGTGCGTTTGTTCGACCTTTTTCCGTGTGTGTTTTTTTTTTTTTTTTGAGAGAACATATACGAGCGTGCTTAACTGGAGCTTGTTTGTTCTTCTGCAGGTTTGTGGGCCGAATGCACATTTACAAGCCGGAGCAGGAGCCAGTAGTAAGGTGAGGCCGTCTTTGGTTTGAACCCATGGGTCCACTATATCCTACAGTACCTCCTAGTCTCTCCAGCTCTGTCTTTTCCCTTTGCATTAGCCTCTGATCATTATTCCATCGACCCGTAACGCCATAGCAGCATTAAAGTAAAGCCGGCCTGGCAGCTTTTCAAGCCCTGCACGTTCTTCCATTTGTCACTAGGCCGTTTGAAATATTTTTATGAGTCTCTACACCGTGTCCTTCACCAGGCCAAACCAGCCTACATACTTCCAGCAATGCTGCTCATTAGGAGCCACTTTAACGTGGGTTTGGGTGCCAAAATGTGTCTTTATTGACATAATTGTTTGTTTTTATGGTTTAATTTAGATCTTTGGGCCCAGAGAACCTTCTCCTAAAAGGTGCTACACTGAAAAACACCAAGAAGATTAATGGTAGGTTCTGGCACCTTTTAATTGGAGAAATCTTTTGATGTTGAGGAATTATATTCAGCCGAATCACTCTTCATTGCCTTTCTTTTTAAAGGTGTCGCATTATACACAGGCATGGAGACGAAGATGGCACTCAACTACCAGGGCAAATCTCAGAAACGATCAGCTGTTGAAAAGTGAGTGACGAGAGCAGTGTTATACCCAAGTGTGCAGGTTGAAATGAATGATTTTCGGATTATTAGCAATGTTCATTTTAACGATTCGATATTGATTGCAAATCCCAAGATCGATCTTTTATTCTATGTCTGTTTTTGGTTTATGTGAAAATAGTGTCTCCAATGTTAAACGTTAAAGAGTTAATTCACCCAAAAATGAAATTTCTGTCATTAATTACTCACCCTCATGTTGTTCCAAACCTGTAAGACCTTCGATCATCTTCAACCCAAATTAAGATATTTTTGATGAAATCCGTATCTTGACTCCTCCATAGACAGCAATTTAATCACCACTTTCTAGCTCCAGAAAGGTACTAAAGACATCGTTAAAACAGTCGATGTGACTACAGTGGTTCAACCTTAATTTTATGAAGCGTCGAGAATACTTTTTGTGCGCAAAAAAAAAAAAAACTTTATTCAACAGTATCTTCTCTTCTGTGTCATTCTCGTACACTGTGTGTTCCTGTGATCACGTCTATGTGTATCCTGTTTTTTCCAGATCCATCAATGCCTTTCTGTTGGTGTATCTATGTATCCTCATCAGTAAAGCTGTAGTGTGTACTACACTAAAGTACATATGGCAAAGCAAAGAAGGCCAGGATGAGCCCTGGTACAACCAGAAAACACAGAAGGAGAAAGACACTAATATGGTGAGCAGTCTGTGGATTTCACATCTGACCGATTTGAACACGATTACATGAATCAATTAGCAATTACCTCTATATCATCAGTCATTCTTTATGCAATTAATATAAATTACAAGCTAATCTGGTCTCTGGTGGCTGTGGTCAGCTCTTACACAAATCATACTTAATAAATCTTAATCAGGGATTAGCTTTATGTTTAACCTCAGTGTTTCTCATGATATTGTGTCCGAGGGGCTTTGAAAAGACTGAATGCCGGTGTTCTGTCTTTATTTCAGTATTTGAAGATGTTTACAGACTTCCTCTCCTTCATGGTCCTTTTCAACTTTATAATCCCCGTGTCCATGTACGTCACTGTGGAGATGCAGAAATTCCTGGGCTCTTTCTTTATCACTTGGGATAAAGACTTTTTTGACCCAGAGATCCAAGAGGGCGCGCTCGTCAACACTTCAGACCTCAATGAGGAACTTGGCCAGGTTAGACACAGGATTACTTTGGCATATCTGACTCAAATATGACTGTTTTATACTCTAATCATTCATATGTTTGTATGTTATTTTTATATATTTATATATATATTTTTAAAAGAAGTTTCATCTGCTCACCAAGGCTGCATTTATTTAATTAAAAATACAGTAAAAACAGTAATATTGTGAAATATTATTACAATTTAAAATAACTTTTCTGTTTAAATATATTTTATAAAGTAATTTATTCCTGTGATGGCAAAGCTGAATTTTCAGCATCATTTCTCCAGTCTTCAGTGTCACATGATCCTTCAGAAATCATTCTAATATGATGATTTGCTGCTCAAGAAACATTTATGATTATTATCAATGTTGAAAACAGTTGTGTACTTTTTTTTCAGGATTCCTTGATGAATAGAAAGTTCAAAAGAACAGCATTTATCTGAAATACAAAGCTTTTGTAACATTATACACTACCGTTCAAAAGTTTGGGGTCAGTAAGAATTTTTATTTTTATTTTTTTTAAAAGAAATTAAAGAAATTAATGCTTTTATTCAGCAAAGATGCATTAAATCGATCAAAAGTGACAGTAAAGACATTTATAATGTTACAAAATATTATATTTCAAATAAATGCTGTTCTTTTGAACTTTCTATTTATCAAAGAATCCTAAAAAAAAATATTGTACACAAATATTTTGTACAATTGTACACAATAAATGTTTCTTGAGCGGCAGATCAGCATATTAGAATGATTTCTGAAGGATCATGTGACACTGAAGACTGGAGTAATGATGCTGAAAATTCAGCTTTGATCACAGGAATAAATTACTTTATAAAATATATAATATAATATTTCACAATATTACTGTTTTTATTGTATTTTTAATTAAATAAATGCAGCCTTGGTGAGCAGACGAAACTTCTTTTAAAAACATTAAAAATCTTACCGATTCCAAACTTTTGACCGGTAGTGTATATGTACTATATAAACTGTACTATTTATTTTTTGGAAATATTTTTAGGCTGAACGGTCAAATGAAAGTAAATCATGACTTGAACATAATCTGAGCTGTCCCTGGCTCTTCCATGGGCAGTGAGGTCATAGATCACTCATGGCTGGTTATGCAGATGATTACTCCAAATTACAGGCCATGCTTCGTTAAACTGATTTATGCAACTGGTTTTGTTACAAATTAATTGTCCGTCCTTATCGTTGGAGTCTGTTCATTTGAGTAGGAGTGCTTTATTGCCTGGGTTTATAGTTGGTAAGGTCAACATTTGTCTGCACCCTGCAGGTGGAATATGTATTCACAGACAAGACGGGCACACTGACCCAGAACAACATGGAGTTCATCGAGTGCTGTATAGACGGCTTCCAGTACAAACATAGAGATGAGCTGGACGGCTTCACTGTGACGGACGGGCCTGTGAGTAGACTGCAGCAGAGGGCTGGACAGGTGAGTTACACTCATTCTGAGACCCAAAGTACCTCAGATGGGATTGATTTTACATTTACGGATCATGTTGTTGGATGTGTACACTTCAATATGTAAACTGACTGCAGACCTTTTGAATTATAAATCCTCTGAGGCTGAGATATAAATACAAAGGCAGTAAACATCTAATGTTTGTGTTGGCAGGCTTTGAAGGACTGAAGTTATGTGAATTAACTGCCTTTTTTATAATGTACTCGTATGCACCATAAATGGATGGTCCTTTGAGAGCACTTCCTCTTTCTGAGTGCCCTTGTCAGTATGTAGTGCACATGATCTGTATAACTAGGGTTGTCACAATACCAGCATTTTTGCATCTAGTACCAGTGAAATTTCACTGTTCTCTACCAATTTTGATGAACTAATATGTTATTGAACTACCTATTATATTATATTATATTATTCAAAAGTTTGGGGTTAGTAAGATTTTTTTTTTTTTTTTTCTTTGTTTCTTATGTTCACCAAGGTTAATCCTAAACTTTTGAATGGTATAATGATATTATAATAAAAATATATTATATTATAAATATTAACAAATAAAATGAAAACAATGGTGGAAGCGAAATTATTTACCAATTAGTTTTCATGTTTAAATTACTTCAAATTTTTCCAAGTATTAAAGTAAACAAACTCTAATATGCGTTTTCTTAAGCAGCATGTGTTATTTTTTATTTCCCTTTTCATTCCTGTCTACTAGGAGAAAGAGGAGTTGTTTCTGCGGGCCCTGTGTCTGTGCCACACGGTGCAGGTCAAGGAGGACGGAGCCGAGGAAACTCCTAGGGACCAAGTTGATGGTATTGACGGGATGTTCCCCCAGCCAGAGGAGGAAAGAGGCTTCATCGCATCTTCCCCTGATGAGATCGCACTGGTCAAAGGAGCTATGAGGTGGGACCATGTCACACATTTCTTATTTCGTCTTGTGTCTGATAATAGTGGGAACATTGGCACTTACTGACATAACTTTTGCTCTGTTTAGATACGGCTTCACCTTCCTTGGTTTGGAGAGTAAGTGCATGAAGATCAAGAACAGGCAAAATGATGTAGAAGAGTAAGTTATGATCCTTGACGACTCCTCAAACACAAAATTATTGCTAATATGCTTCTTCAGTACTTAGACCCCTGAATGTTCATAAACCTGGGGTGATACATAATTAGCTGTATGGAAGTTTTGCATACCTACATATTATTATTAGTTTTGTGTATTTCTACATATTATCTAACTTTTCAGATATAAATTGCTCCATGTCCTAAACTTTGACCCAGTCCGACGGAGAATGAGTGTCATCGTGCAAACCAGATCAGGTGAGCTAGAGATCATTAGTGATGCTTGCTAAGGCTTTTACTATTACTTATATGCAGGGTTTAGAGATTTGAATTGTGTAACTTGTCCTGCACCATTTCTGCTGTTGACATGAATGATAACTTAAACCATGTGACTTGTTGAGGAGAGGTGACCTTTTAAGCAATTGGACCTGGTGGATGGACTTGGCAGGAAAATGCCATAGGTTTACATTGAAGCAGGGACCCGAGTACAGATTGAAATTTTCTTTCGTTCGTTCTTTTAACAACCAATAGCTACACAAAAATTATTTTTTGTTATATTTTTTTTAATTCTTATTTTAATTTTAATTTATTTCTGCACTTTGACACAAAAATGATTGTCTTTGTTTTTGGAGATATCTATCTGTTAAAGTTAAAATGCTACATATCACTTCAGAATGAATAGTTAAGTGATAAAAAAATAATAATAAAATAATAATTTCTGCAAACTGTCTCCGACCGCTACTGGAACCACTTAGCAACCGCACAGAACATCTTAGCATTGTGGTTGTGAGTTTTATAGATGATGTAAGAAGCAAGTTTATGTTTTACTCTGTATCTCCAAAGTCCCTTTCAAGGGAAGTCTGTTCTCTCGGTGGCCATATTTGCAACGCCTCTGGGCAGCTATTTCAGGCATCCAAGACAAAGTCCTATCTATTTGAATGGGGGAATCCTGAAATTTCAAAAACTGCTTGGCGAACACACAATTAAATAACGTACTTAAAATCGGCAACAAAATCTGACATGAATTGTCCCATAAATGTTGTTTCTTTTGCTCAAATAGCGTTAAAAAAACTTATTTTTCAGGCTAGACAAGCCAATGCACATGTGCAGTCCTTAGGTTCTATGAGAACCAGAGCCTCTAATGGCAGCTGCAGTGATTGATGACTTTACCAATCAGCAATTGGCTCTTTTACTTAGAAGGCGGGACGTATTCCGCCATATTGCGCATTTCAGTTTCTCCCATTCATAACTAATAGGAGTGAACTGTCTTTCTATATCTATAGTCTTTGATGTGTCTCATCTGTCTTCTACTGTTTATTTAGGGGAGATGCTGCTTTTCTGTAAGGGAGCCGATTCCTCCATCTTCCCAAGAGTCAAACCAGAAGAGGTGGAAAGGATTCGGTTGCATGTTGAGCGAAATGCAACGGTATTACAATAGATTGCAGAATGTTAATGTATTGCAGTGTCTTTAATTTCCAAGGATGTTATGACCATTTTGACCTTTATGCTGGAGTAAAGCATAAACATCATTCATTATATCTCTCTTGAAATAGATGTCCTGTAGAGAGTTTAAATATTGAAAAAGTCAGTGAAATAGATGTCCTGTAGAGACTTTAAATATTGAAAGTCAGTAAATTCTGGCCTAATTGTGTGTTTTCGCTCACCAGGAGGGTTACCGTACACTGTGTGTGGCCTATAAGCAGCTGAGTGCTGAGGAGTATGCCATGGCAGACACTGGGCTAAGAGAGGCTAGACTGGCTCTTCAGGACAGGGAGGAGAAACTCATGGCCATGTATAACCAAGTGGAGACGGGAATGAGTTTGATTGGAGCGACCGCTGTGGAGGACCGGTTGGTGACCCAAATTGCTATTTACACCACGTTGTTATCTCATAGAGAAGCTCTGAATAGCTTAATATCTTAACATCTTGTGTCTCAGACTTCAGGAAGAGGCAGCAGAGACCATGGAGGCCTTGCAGGGTGCAGGGATAAAAATTTGGGTGCTGACAGGGGACAAAATGGAGACAGCCAAGTCCACCTGCTATGCCTGCCGCCTGTTCCAGCGGGGTACAGAACTACTGGAGCTGACTGTGCGGACACTGGATGATGAGAGGTTAAAGCGCGAGGAAAAACTTATTGAGTTGTTACGGGACTACCATAGAAAAGCAGTGCAGGATGCCCCGCCTGTCAAAGCAGGGGTCACCAGGTCAGACCCTTGACCTCTTACTGGCTTTGTAGTGAATTTAGGAACAGTTTAGTAATGGAAAATGTAATAGTACCATGTAGAGTTATTCATTTATTTATAATTTTTTTAAAATATTGATTATATCTGTCAATAGGGAATTTTTAATTGTGTGTACTCATTTCCCCTGTTTTTATATTTTTTGTTTTTGACCTTCGTGTCACTTAACGATCATATAAGTTAATCTTTAAAAACATGAACATGTATACTAACAAATATGGTATTGAACTAACTATTTTTGTTTAAAAAGTTTAAAAAAAATCTCAAAATAAATATCTAAATTATAAAGTTGTGATGGCTAAATTCACTTGTAGCATTTAGGATGATACATTTTAGTTGTGTATTATTTTATTTTTAATTTATTTAGACAAAATTGTATTGAGTTTTAGTATCTGCAATTTATCAGTTATTAGTCATAATTCAATATGGGTGCAACCTTAGTTCAAATGTCATGTATTTAATTACCCCTAATTTAGTGTCATTTTTGCACCACAGGAGTTGGTCTAAATCAAATCAGGAGTACGGCTTCATCATAGATGGCGCTACACTGTCGTTGTTGATGAACCCTCCCCGTGATGCAGATGCCACTCTGTACAGGAGCCTCTTTCTGCAGATCTGCCAGAACTGCACTGCCGTTCTCTGCTGCCGCATGGCCCCCCTGCAGAAAGCTCAGGTCACACCTGCAGGCTTCCACTTTGGCATCTCTTTATGGTATAATAACTTGCAGTTATACTTTATGAATTAGTTGGCTAAAGTTCTCTTTTACTCACTTTAGATAGTGAAGATGGTGAAGAACTCCAAAGGTTCCCCAATCACTCTCTCCATTGGCGATGGGGCCAATGATGTTAGCATGATTCTTGAGGCACACGTGGGCATTGGTGAGATCTCATCATGCGTCCTCATGTAAACTACTGTTGTAAAGTTTTGGGCTCAGTAAGATTATTATTATTTTATTTATTTATTTTGAAAGAAATACTTTGAAAGAATACTTTTATTCAGCATGACACATTAAATTGATTGAAAGTGACAGTTATAGTTACAAACGATTTGTATGTTCAATAAATGCTGTTCTTTTGAACTTTCTATTCATCAAAGAATCCTAGGAAAAAAAAGTATGACTGTTTCCACAAAAATATAAAGCAGCACAACTGTTTTCAACTTTGAAAATTATAAGAAAAAAAATATTGTACACAAATATTTTGTACAGTTGTACACAATAAATGTTTCTTGAGCACCAAATCAGCATATTAGAATGATTTCTGAAGGATCATGTGACACTGAAGACTAGAGTAATGATGCTGAAAATTCAGCTTTGCCAGTTATTTTAAATTGTTGTACTATTTCACAAAATTACTGTTTTACTGTATTTTTGATCAAATACATGCTGCCTTGATGAGTATAAGAGACATCTTACTGACCCTAAACTTTTGAATAGTAGTGTACATGGTTGAAGTGAACATATTTTGCTCAGCATGTTTTCTGAGATGAAATATGATGGTGTTGTTACAATTGTGTGTTCAGGTATTAAAGGTAAGGAGGGCCGTCAAGCTGTGAGGAACAGTGATTATGCCATCCCTAAACTCAAGCACCTAAAGAAGCTTTTGCTGGCTCATGGGCATCTCTACTATGTGCGCATTGCTCATCTTGTCCAGTACTTCTTTTATAAGGTACGTCTGGCATCCAGTGGCCCATGTTTCAGTCTGTAAATATAAAGGAAGTTATTTTAGTGACTCTTTTAAACCTGTTTTTTCTTCTCTCCCTTAGAATCTTTGCTTCATATTACCTCAGTTCCTTTACCAGTTTTTCTGTGGATACTCTCAGCAGGTATGTGCAAATAAAGGGCCTGTTAGAAGACTACATCCCAGCAGGTCCCTGACCTCTGCCTCTCCTCTTTTTTTTTTTTGCATCTTTCCTCTGCATTTCTCTCTGCCCTTCTTTGAACTGATATATATATATCAGTTGTGTCCAATCTCTTTCTCCTTTTTTCTCCTCTAATAGTGTCCTGTCACTTCTGCCATCAATAAAAATAAATAGAAACAGCTCTTAACTGCTCAAAAGTCTCAGCTGTGATTTCCTATAATTGGTCTAATGGATCTTGACATCACATTTTCCGACCATTGCATGGGGCCACAGTTTCCCTCTTTTTGTTGTGTGAGTATGTGCGATGTCCTTAACGTGGTATTAACCTCCCCGGTGCCCCATCCTTTCCCTCGCTCCCCTTCCCAGCCCCTGTACGACGCAGCCTATCTGACGATGTACAACATCTGCTTCACCTCCATGCCCATTCTGGCCTACAGCCTGCTGGAACAGCACATATCCATCGAGATTCTGCTGGTCAATGCCTCCCTCTACAGGTGCCAGTCTGCACTGCACTCTTTTGCTTATTTAATTTGTACCATGCTGTTGCTGATGTACTGTGTTTTTATCCTTCTTACAGAGAAATAGCCAAGAATGCCATGTTACGCTGGCGTCCCTTCCTCTACTGGACAGTGTTAGGACTTTTTCAGGGTCTCTTGTTCTT
Source organism: Hypophthalmichthys molitrix (assembly GCA_037950675.1). Lineage (NCBI taxonomy): Eukaryota > Metazoa > Chordata > Actinopteri > Cypriniformes > Xenocyprididae > Hypophthalmichthys > Hypophthalmichthys molitrix. The sequence goes on from CM075505.1 coordinate 23,563,645, forward strand.
CTTTGGTGTCCGTTTTCTGTTCAGCAATCCAGCACTGCAGGATAACGGGCAGGTTAGAGCTTTTTTGTTTTTTTTAAAGTTGGCATGAAATGGAAGTCACAGTAGACTTTTCTTCCCTGTTGTGACGTATCCGGGTGAAATGTCTTCTTGAACAAAAAAAAAAAGTTGGATGGGACTTGATTTTTGTATATCGGGAATTGATTGGCTTGTTGGATTGCTGTGGTTTGCTGTTGCGGTAAGTGACAGGTTGTCCTGCCCTTGTGCCAGTAAACATGTTGTCAGAGTAGAAAAGAGATGTTAAAAGAGGAAGGGGAAGTTATTTTAATTAAAGGTTACGAGGGCACCTGAATTTAAAAAAAAAGAAAATGTTCAAAGATAAGTCATTTAAAATAAATAGTCGTATTCCATTAAAAATATAAGAATTGTCCATTTTGATTTCATGGTGACTAAACTGTCTGAATGAAAAAGTGGGAACTGCATTTGATTCACTCCTTCCTTTAACAGGTCTTCGGAAACTGGTCTTATGGAACAATTGTCTTTACAGTTCTTGTTTTCACTGTCACATTGAAGGTTGGTGGCTTGATTAGTTTATCTCAACCATCTAAACTATAAAAAAAAATGTATCTCAGATCTTCATTTGTCAGAGACTGACTGATTTCCCTCTCCCAGCTGGCTTTAGATACACGGCATTGGACATGGATCAACCATTTTGTGATCTGGGGCTCATTGGCCTTTTATGTTTTCTTCAGTTTCTTCTGGGGAGGCATCATATGGTGAGGAAACGTTAAAGTCGAAAAAGTCTTTTCTTCTCTATTGTGATGTATATCCGAAAAGAAAAATGTATAATATATTAAAAAAAATGAAGAGCGCGCTTGATTTTTTTCCATCAGGAATTGATTGGATCGTTGTTGTTTTGCTAATTGCTGCAATTTCATAATTTATAATAAACTGAAATATATCATAAAAAATAAGAATTGTACATTTGTACAATGGTATATTTTATGGTGACTTAAAATTACACATATTGCTGTCAACTAATATATTTAATTATGATTAATCACTTCTTTCATGGTTAACGTTCATGTAAATATTGCATATATAATAATAGCATACTTTAGTACTAAATTAGTAATAAAAAAAACCTGATTTTATAGTTCTCAAACTTGCAAAAAAGTGCACAGGGAATTTCAATAAACAACTTAAAGATATTTAATTTTTCAGCTTCTTTTTAAGATGGTATTATATTTGTAGTTAAAAAGGATGCAAATAACTTCAACATTCCATCTGAGTTTGATTTATATATATATATTGAATGGTTAAAGAGTGCATTTCTTTACTGATAATTCAGACTACAGATTAACATGCAGTCCACTAGGGACTTTTTTTGTGCTGCAGCTCTGATTGTACAATATAGTTATCAGTAAAGATAAATTAAAAATAAATAAATTAACCCATGTTTAATCGCATGAGTTAACTTGTCCTACTCTCTTGTTTTCTCTTTCCTTCCTTTTCTCTCTCTTATTTTCTAGGCCGTTTTTGAAGCAGCAGCGTTTGTACTTTGTGTTTGCTAACATGCTGAGTTCAGTGTCTGCCTGGCTGGTTATCATCATCCTCATTCTCCTCAGTCTGCTGCCAGAGATTCTTTTGGTGGTCCTCCGCAAGCCCAGAGGCCCCCATTCACGACAGGTATACTTCTTCCTCCCGTTCTTTTTACTCCTCTCTGACTTTCTCAGTTCGCAATTTTATACCATATCCATCCTGTTCTCTTTTATTCTCCCTGATTTACCTACTCTTCTGTTCTTTCATCTTGCACTGTGTCCTAACCAGGCATGACATGACGCAGTCACAGCCAATTAGAAGATATTTGATGTTCAATTCACAGTTATGTTGACCAGGATTTTAGAACCAGTATAGGCAGGCAAAAATGCACTGTTGCTTGGTGTGGTCATGGCTGGTTAGCACAGAAACTCTGATTTACATGGTAGAGAGATAGCTTTTATCGTTTGTTGCTTTATCACGTCACACCTGGTTAGGACACAGTCACATTTTTCTTTGAACCCAGCAATACTCCCCTGCCTTTGGTAAATCTTGGTAAATCCCCAGCCTTATTTTACCTTTTAGGATCTTACATTTTTCATTCTTAATCTCTGTCACTTCTCAGGTGTCTCTTTTCCTTACTTCCCCTGACTGTCATGAATTACACCACTGACTTTTTTCCTAACAGAACTCTTGCTTTGTTTCAAGGCTCTGAACAGTTTGGATTGTTGAGGTTGATCAAACAGACAGGAAGTCAATCAGTCTAATTGTTACAATCACTCTTCTTCGACGTCCTATCTTTCTCTCCTGTAGCTTTTTGTCCCATGTATCGCTCTGATTTAAATGACCTTTATTCCGTTAGTCAAGCACAAATACTTCCATCACTTTGTGCTGCTGCCAGTGGCTACCCAACCAGTTAACATGTACCACAGTTAGAATCAATAAACAATAATTAGACCCCTCCAGTCATTTGAATTATTTAAAGGAAGTGAGCACACACGCTGTAGGCAGTCGCTAATGTTTGTGACACTAGTTAAGCAGCCTTTCAGGCCAGAGATGGGCATACGGTGCTAATCTGCCCCCTGCTTCCTCACAGGTAGGTGCCGCATCCCTTCCAAGAATGCCACATGTCAATTAAAACTGCCAATGGGGAGAAAAGGGAATGTATGGTCACGTCTTATGTACTTGATGAAATAATGAAATGATTTATTCAATTGACAACTTTAATAATGGTTTTATAATTATAGCCTAATGAGCTCCGATAGATGAGAATCATGGTCTTTATTTCCCATTGTAACTTGTAAAATGATAGTGTGTGTAGATGTTATATCACAAGCTAATTTGTATTACAGGTCCCTAGAAAAAAAGAAAAAACGTAATTACTCTATTACACTCTTTTAATACATTTTTAAAGCAATTTTTTTATTAATGACTGCAGCTTGTTAAAAAAAAATGCTCTTTGCAGTTCAGACTTTAAGCCAGCACCATTTACATAAAGTCAAGCTCTGCTGAACTTAGTCACATCGTCAGCTATTATTGAAAATTAATGAGAATTAAACAACTATGCTCATTAATATAGAACATGCGGTCACAGGTGTGTGTTTATTAGCATTTTACTATAGAAAAAATTCAGAATTCAAAACACCATTCAAAAGTTTGGGGTCAGTAAGATTTTTTTGAAAGAAGTTAATACTTTATTCAGACATTAAATTGATCAAAAGTGACCATAATAAAATTTTTAATGTTACAAAAGATTTCTATTTTAAATAAAGGCTGTTCTTTTTAACTTTCTATTCATCAAATGATTGTGAAAAGAAAAAAAAAAAAAAAAAGTATTACGGTTATCACAAAAAAATTATGCCGTACAACTGTTTTCAAAATTGATAATAATATCAATTCAAACTTCAAAAATTCAACTTTACCATTACAGGAACAACTAACATTTTAAAATATATTCGAATAGAAAACAATTATTTGAAATTGTAATAATATTTCACAATATTACTGTTTTTACTGTATTTTTGATCATATAAATGCAGCCTTGGTGAGCATAAGACACTTCTTTCGAAAACATTAAAAAAAATCTTACTAACCCCAGCCTTTTGAATGGTAGTGTATGAGTTTTTAAAAATGTATTAAAATTCCTTTGTAGATTCTATTCTGCAGACCATAAATGTCTTATGTGATTTATGTGGCAAGCCATTTCTACCAGGAGAGTTAGTCTGTTTCATAACTCAAAGAAAGCCCAGTTACTCATTTATGCTGAGCTGAACTTTCTGCTGAATCAAACAGCTCATAGTCAGGATTCTAGTTACTGGAGCTTTTCACTTAAATATTTAATTGTGTTTCTGCCACATTTCTCTTGTTTCTCTATCTCTACCCCATAACTTTATTCCCACCCTTTCTGACACTTGATCTTCTTTTAATTTTCCTGTCCTCTTTGGTCTCTTGCCCACCTATGTGCTGTGCCGTAGATGAAACGACGTCTTCCTTCCTCTGGAACATCCACTATCTTCATGCTGTCACAGACTGCTAGCACTCACAGCTTTTCCTGGAGTGACTGAGGTCTCTCTGCCTGTTCCTCTTTTGCTTTTTGTCTCACTGTCCCTCCTCCTTTGGGTTGCCTGTCTGTATCTTTAGTGTCCTGCCTGCTGTCTCTCCACCCATTTGTCTCTGCTCTGTCTTTGTGAGGAGTTGTTCTTTGCTAACTTAAATGTGTTTGTCACGGGCTCTGGGTTTGGATTGTCAGTCAAACAGTGTACCATGGTGGAAGTTTTATGAGTGGGTGTTTGTCTTGAGGCGTTGCGCAAGAATTGTCCCCAAAAGCTGAGCTGTGGTGGTGGTGGGTGGTCCACAGTGTGCGTCTGTAAGGGCTGCAGGGTATGATGGGGATTCCTTTGGCTGCCATTTCCAGGTGCCTGCTGTCTCTGCATGCCCAGCCAGGAGAATGCAGCACACAAACACAGGGTTTCCTGCATGCGTGCTCGGTACAACCTACATCGCTCCCCACCCAAACCACTGTGACTTTATGGGTGCATTTGTGCGGGTTGATTCAGAGTGAGATTTTGTGTGTTTGTGAGAGAGAGTGTTTATCTTCTTAGTGTTGGGGGATCAGAAAAAAAAAAAGACAAAAGAACAAGGAAGAAGGGGCATTTTATTATTTTTAAAATAATAATGTGATATGCAATTTAAAAGGCAATTTTAATTAAGTAAATTTAAAATATTTTCATGATTAAACATAAATACACCATAATGCGATCATTCTTTTTATTTTTATGATTTCAGATTAAGAGCTAAATACACTACAATAGTACTCTGGGTTCCAATTAGAATGTTACCCAAATGTTTTATTAAATATAATATGTGGTATAATATACACTCCCTGTTCAAAAGTTTGGTGCTGAATAAAAGTTGAATCCTTGCTGAATAAAAGTATTAATTTCTTAGAAAAAAATCTAACTGACCCCAATCCTTTAATTGTAGTGTAGTTAGGATCAATTATTTGGCACTACTTCAAAAGTAGCAAAATAATTGTTAACTGAATCATTAAGGAACTGGAATCAGTATATGGAATCGGAACCCATCCATGTTTGTGGGTTTATTTTATGAGTTTGTTTGAGTGTTGGCTGACTTTTGTTTGGGTTATATTCATAATCTAGCACAACTGAGAGAGGGATTGTGTTAGAAAAATGGCCATTATGATTTATTCCATGAAAGCTAATCTGTATGGAAACTCTGGAAACACATTATTGTGCCCTCAAATATGAAATCTCATAATTATAAACATCCTTCTCCGTGTTTTGTCTTATTTTTAAAGGAGGATTTACTATACAGCAGTTTGAGTGAGTATGTGTGTGTGTCTGATCCATCGTGTTTAAGTGTCTTTCAACACCCCCTTTCAGAAAAAGCCGGGTCAGTCGAATGTTGTGGACAGCCAGTCCTCTCAGTCTTCAGCCAGACCCCTGCTCATGAGAACCTTTTCAGACGAGTCCAATTCTGTCATATGAACAGGTACAAGACCCCAGACTTTACAATCAGAGCCTCAATTGAGTGCCTGACCCTAGTCATCCGCAAGGGATTTGCCTCGTAGTCGGTTCAGTTCCTCCCCTCGGGTTCAGTCGGGCCCCCTCTGTGGGATGCTTTTAATTTTTTCTGAATTCTGCTGTGGAAATTCTCCTTACTTCAGGATGAACTCACATCGGTTGGCTGAAAAGACATTTAGAAAAACAGTGCACTACAGCTCAACGGTTACTGCCCACTTTTTGTTCCATAAGTATTTTCCCATTGATTTTCTCCATAGAGATTTAAAATTCTGCGCCTTAAAGATTTAAAAGTTCTTGAACCATACCATCCAGCTCTGAAATTGACAGTTACAATTACAACATTTAATTTGAAGCAAAAAGTATTTGAAAATGTGAAAAAGATGGACTGTGGGCTTTGTGACTAATATGTTTTATTGGAAAAATCACTACTGTCTTTTATGCTTTAACACAACAAAAATCCCATACCAACTAGTAGGGGTATGATGAGACAAGACACAAAATTGAGTTCACGAGAACGAGATGAGATTTTTGCATAGTATTTTTAAGAAATCCTCAGTGACAAAATACATGACTAGAAAAATAGTCTGCAGGAGCATTTGAAACGTTTTAACTAATTATCTTGTAATGAATGTCATTTCAGTTCAGTTCTACTTTCTGAGTAAAAGATAACAATATGCAAGCACTGTAAAAGGTTTTGCCACAAACTCAACTAACTGGTTTCTCTCCTGTATGATTTCAAATGAGTCTCTTCAGACCTTACTGTACATTAATTATGAGTTTCTACAACTTTTGACCTCCAAACTGAACTCCTTTCCACAAATTGATCATAGAAATAAAAACAGTATAAATAGAAATGAATAACAGTTTTCTCTTAGTCTTATTAAGTGCAAACAATAAGTGCAACAATAATCAAAGTACTCTCTCAATATTCAAAGTGCAAATAGTTTTTCTTCAAGCATGATACAGAGATAAGAGATGGTTACAACTACATAGCCCAGCTGCTTTCAAAATGCAGGGTATTTGAATGTGCCCTCGCGTTTTACTTTCACTTTCGATTTTGTGATCGCACGTACTCTGTGAATAGGGAGTGGCAGTGCTGATCGCGCATTCTACAAGATAAGACATTTATTAAGACGCTTGTTGTGCAACGAATCCTCCGCCATGGTCTTGTCAGTCATCTCGTCACTTACTCTCGTCACGTGATCAGTGAACTTTGATTCCTGCTGCGTTACGTATGCCTGCAGCTCGTGTTGGATGAGCTGGATGGGATTGAAGCGACCGTTATCCAACTGAATGAAATGTTTTTTATTTCTATAAAAAGCAAAACGACAGTGGAGGCGTAATGTAAACGTAGCGGTGGCATATTCTATCCTAATTTCACCCTCACACTCCGTCATGGCAATATCACAAGACAGCTTTTCACCTCAACGAGAAATCTTGTCACATTTTAATCATCTTTTCTCTATGGAGATTTTTAATGGGATTTTTGCTGTGGCACTTTATATAAAAAAAGATCAAGAGTTACAGGACATATGACCCTGTGGTATTTAATATACCTAATTATATATTTAATATGTGATGCTACTATAATAATAGACCACAGTGTAAGAAATCAGAAAAACAAGCCGAAAAAAATTTAATAAATGAATATTAAATGATCCTTTCAGCCTGCCAGGGGAAGCTCCGCCCCTCATTATGCCTTGCATGTGCTCCTCAAGTAACTTGTGATTGGGTCCTTATTAACTGACTAAACCAGTTTTCTGTCGTGTTGTTGTGGTTAATCTCATTTATTTGTGTGTGAATGACAACATGAGCGTGCTTGTTTTGTGTAGTACTTTAATACATTGACATGAAACCGCCATGTCATGTTGGTCTTATTGTGTCATTTGTTGTGGTGGGTATTTTGTGTGGTGTGGTAGTTTGTAATTTGGAATCTTTTTATTTTGATTTTTTGTGACTATCGAAGTTGGCTGTCTAACCTTTGTATGACATTATTTTGGTTCCAGTGATTGTTCACTTGCATTAATGCTTCGCATTTTGCATGCTGACATGCGTGTTTTGCATGCTTTTCTGTGCTTAAAGCTTTTGGGGTCAATTGGTGATGGTTGTAATAAATTATTAGTGCGGCTGTATATAGGAAGTACTCACCAGCATTAAACTTGCTCTTCTGTTCTTCTCAGCTGTCAGAGGAATCCTCAACTGACACAGACAGGTAAAGTGCTCAATATGATCTAAGGAATGTTCTGGGTTCAACACAAATTGATCTTGTATAGCATCTGTGTGTAAATCCACCCAAAGGAATTGTGGCCTGAAGTTAATCAGACAACTCATTGAACAATTTTGGTTACATTATAGGACAAATAACACATTTTGAATGTCTACATTTTGTAGACTTCCACTGGTAGTTGCTAATGCATTTTTAAGTGCAAAATCATGGGTGTTAAAGTTTTTGGCAAAAGGGACCGCCATAGCCCTTTTTCTCTATTTTCTCTAGTCATAGTACTAGTAGCACTGATTTCAGAAATTATTTTGCCCTTCTACTGCATATACAGCCCAGTTTTATTAAAACCCCTTTTTGTCAGCGGTGAATTACCACTTTAAAGGGTTAGTTCACCCAAAAATGAAAATTCTGTCATTAATTACTCACCCTCATGTCGTTCCACACCCGTAAGACCTTCGTTCATCTTCGGAACACAAATTAAGATATTTTTGATAAAATCCGATGGTTCAGTGAGGCCTGCATTGCCAGCAAGATAATTAACACTTTCAGATGCCCAGAAAGCTACTAAAGACATATTTAAAACAGTTCATGTGACTACAGTGGTTCAACCTTAATGTTATGAAGCGACGAGAATACTTTTTGTGCACCAAAAAAACTAAATAACGACTTTATTCAACAATATCTAGTGATGGCCGATTTCTAAACACTGCTTCATGAAGCTTCGAAGATTTACGAATATTGTAAACCCCCCCAGTGGTGAACCACTGAAATTTCGAAACGCCTCGTTTACTGAAATCATGTTTGATACTCGCTCCGAACCACTGATTCGAAACAAAAGATTCGTAAAGCTTCGAAGCTTCATGAAGCAGTGTTTTGAAATCGTCCATCACTAGATATTGTTGAATAAAGTTATTTTGTTTTTTTGGTGCACAAAAAGTATTCTCGTCGTTTCATAACATTAAGGTTGAACCACTGTAGTTACATGAACTGTTTTAAATATATCTTTAGTAGCTTTCTGGGCATTGAAAATGTTAATTATCTTGCTGTCAATGGAGGCCTCGCTGAGCCATCGGATTTCATCAATAATATCTTAATTTGTGTTCTGAAGATGAACGTACCTTAGGGTGTGGAACGACATGAGGGTGAGTAATTAATGACAGAATTTTCATTTTTGGGTGAACTAACCCTTTAATGTCTGAGGTAATTGACAGCATCCAAAACATAGAGTACTTGTTTTAAATCCAGGACATTCCATAAACCAGGATTCACATCAGCGTTTTATTTGGACTAATTATATGAGCGACGACCAGATCCTCCTGTGATTAGGATGGTTCTTCGGTGCAGATCAGTTTGATTATGGTTGGTGTTGTGTACAGAATTGTCTGGGTTTATGTGTTTGGTTTTGATGAATCAATCAAATAAGAGTTTAACACATTGTTGCTATTCAGACTTTAATCAGATCTATCCTCTTCACCTGTTAAATACATTTTTTCCATGTGTGCTAAACAGATTTGTGTGGTGATTTTATTTATTTACTTTATTTTTTGTACACCATAGATGGCTGCTGTCACACCCCTCTCCTACAAGCATCTAAAGGAGCGTTACTGATGGGCACGGACAGCCTTGGGTTAAGACTACTGATGGGACCCTCAGATCTTTCAGGGTCACTGCCCTTCCTCCTGCCTGTTTAAATGAAACATGACAATGGAACCACCTTAAACTGCTCTGTCATGTACTTCTTTCAAAGCCTCTCATCCCAGAACGATTCCACAGGAACTAAGTTTTCACAACATTTTTCGCCCTGCCCTACTGCCATACTCTCATATTCAACCCTACTGGGATAAATGTGTCGCTGGATAAGTCGTCCGTAGCACTCAACTGCTGCAGAATGTACCGACATCCCTGCTCCTCCTTATTGGTTCTCTTGCATGATTCCCCCCTCAAAAAAAAAAGTCCTATAAATACCTTTTTCCACCGTTAACATGCTCTCTAGTTGTCTTTACTTTGTTGGCAGACAGTTGGCCCCTTTTGTGATTGGTTTGCAGGTGTGATCACAAACCCAAATCGTAGTTTAGAGTTTTGTAATATGTAGCTGTTCGAGATCCCTAAATGTGAGCTCTCTCTAAGATGCTGCACTGAGGGCACTGACCCTATGGGTATAAAAGCTGCCTTTCAACAACTTGCTGTTTGTTCGACCACATGGAGTTCTGGGATATCCCAAACAACTCTGTACATGTACGTGTGTGTGCGAGAAATCGAAAATCACTTACAGATTTTCTTCAGATATTTCTTATAACGTACTGTCACAGTTTTCAATGTTACTCTTTGTTGAAACGGGGATCAGTTTACAGTTGGATTATAAATTTAAGAAATGTATACTAGTGAAAAAGTGTGGAAATTGTTGCACGATGCCAAAAAAAAAAAAAAAGTGGGCGACCGTCTCTTCAGTTTTTTTCTTGAAGGTGAATTATCTGTGGTAACGGCACATGTGAAGATTCGTTCTTAATGCAAAGTTAATTGCGTATTTCAGAGCGAGCTTCACTATTGAGCTGTTAATGACGTTTATATTGAATGTGTCGGCTCAACATACCAGGCCAGTGCTCAACAACGCACTTTCACGTCCACATGCAAGCATTTCACTTTTCTGAGGTAACTGAATGAATCAAGGGGTGGAGCTTAGGTCGGTGAAATAGGAGTTGTAGGTCCAATGCCTATTGAAACCTATGTCTGCCCTCTAGTGGCTAGGAGGGAATGGATCTTTATTCTACTTTTTTCACTTATGAATACATTCCATATCTATGTGCCATGATTTCAATCACCTTTTAGAGTATAATTGAATTATTTTGTTCTTTACTATGTGATTCTTTTTGACATATTTATTGTACTTTGTAATTATACTCACAAATGTTATATTTTTGTCAGAGGTATTTCCTTTCTTTTCTTAAATTGTTAATCATTATCAGCTTGTGCCAATTGTTTTTTTGTTTTTTCTTTGCCTGTGCAATCCGCTGTTGAACAGATTGGGTTTCTATATCCTGTAAGCCTGAGCAGACCCTGTAGACCAGCAGCTCTGGGCTCTTTCTCTGATCAGAGATCAGTCTGATGGATCCTCCACTAATATATATTGTGAATGCAGCTAAAATCTCTGTGTCCCTTTAATATGAACGATCTATTCCGTTCTTCTTTCTGCTTGTAACCCAAAATGGGTGTTAAAAGAGCCACTGTCTTTCTTGATAATGTTAATCTCCTAAAACAATGCCATATGAAAAATGCCCCATTCCAGCTTCAGCTATCTTCAAGTGTGCGTGTGTGGATTATCCAAGGGAAAGTGGTGTGTGTTTAGACCTCTGACTGTGTCATGATGCTAAGCATCTTAAGCTCAGCTCCAAATCTTGGGCCAGGCTTAAATCAGCTGTATCACAGCCCTGCATAACCACCAGGCCTTCTTTTAATTTCTGATTACATCATGAATCAGCTTTCCAGAGAAAATATATCAGAGCTCTATTTACATTTGCTTTTCAGCTAGACTGGTAAGGCCAGTTTTTTTTCTCTCTGTGCATGTATGACCACTAATGCCACCACTGGACTAAACCATGGTGAGCACATACACACTCACCAAGATGAAGACATTCATGTGTTTGTTCAGCTCAGTTTGAGAGGGGTAAATGGAACTTGCCTGCAATGTTTGAAATTTCCAAACAGACCTTTAAATTACTTCAGAGATGCTATTTTCAAAGCTTATGATAATTCTTGGATTCTCATGTTGCCTGAATATATATATAAATATGAAATTATTTGATTGTATTTTTAATGAAGTTTTTTGAGCCAATTTTGTAATAAAAAGAAAATATCAAAAAAAAAAAAAAAAAAAAAAAAAAAAACAGCCAAGAAAGGCAGCCTGATTGTGGAGCACGAGGCAGGGCTGAGGTGTGTTGCTGTGAAATGAATCAGGCACTAACTCGGTCAGCCCTGCTCCCTCCATCATGTCCCTCAGGCTCCAGCTGATCTGAATGTACCTCTTAAGACCAGTCTGTTTCAAACTTTTCTTTAATAAAAGCTGTTTTGAAAGAAGACATTCGTGTCTAAAGCTACATTTTTTGCAATGTCTCTTAGAGTTCAATTGTTGTTGTTGTTTTTTGTTTTGTTTTTTTAGTAATGTTTGTAATTGCTATACATGCAATTTATAGGGCTTCAAAGTAATTAAAACCACATTAAATTATTTGTGTTTAAAAATATATTTGTCATGCCATAGAGGCTGATTAATGGACAAAACAAGCTAAAAATGATAAATGATTTAAATTAAAATTGAAAATAAATGGTAACCAGTTACAGGACCTGAAGTAGTGGTGATGTTATTTTTTAAAGAAAAATTGTGTATATGAATATGAATAAGTATATCTTAAAGGGTTAGTTCACCCAAAAATGAAAATTCTGTCATTAATTACTCACCCTCATGTGGTTCCAAACCCGTAAAACCTTTGTTCATCTTCAAAACACAAATTAAGATATTTTTGATAAAATCTGATGACTCAGTGAGGCCTCTATAGACAGCAAGATAATTAACACTTTCAGATGCCCAGAAAGCTACTAAAGACATATTTAAAACAGTTCATGTGACTACAGTGGTTCAACCTTAAGCCCGATTTATACTTGACACGTCCGCAAGTTCACTTGGGTGCGCGCGACAAAAGTGATGTCATCGTGGCGTTGGCGGAAGTGCACACGAACCAATTTCGCTTGGCAGTGTGCACGGCAAATTTTGTAACTTTCCGCGCGGCTCCGCATTTGAAGATCCAATGAAATTGTTTTTTGAAATTAGAAAATATTTAAGAGATCGTTAATTTAGTTGTATACATGTTCTCATACCCATATATTTTGTTCTAGTGTCACAAGTAATAATCTCAAGGTTTACTGGGTTTTACACTATTCTTTTTGCAGTGTGGTTATAGTGAAGTTTAAGTTACTAGAATTAACATCGTCACGTGTACCTTACTTCTTCTCACCGCTGCTTCCTGCTGATTTAGAGAACAATTTCTCTGAGTTGCCCCCTGTAGTTTCAAAGAATAGAAGAATGGCGAGCATGTCAAGTATAAAGTTAAAATGTTACGAAGCGACGAGAATACTTTTTGTGTGGCAAAAAAACAAAATAACGACTATATTCAACAATATCTAGTGATGGGTGATTTCAAAACACTGCTTCATGAAGCTTCGAAGCTTTACAAATCTTTTGTTTTGATTCAGTGGTTCGGAGCGCGTATCAAACTGCCAAAATCGTTATTTAGTTTTTTTGGTGCACAAAAAGTATTCTCGTAACTTCATAACATATTAAGGTTGAATCACTGTAGTCACATGAACTGTTTTAAATATGTCTTTAGTAGCTTGCTGGGCATTGAAAGTGTTAATTGTCTTGCTGTCAATATAGGCCTCACTGAGGCATTGGATTTTATCAAAAATATCTTAATTTGTGTTCCGAAGATGAACGAAGGTCTTACAGGTGTGGAACAACATGAGGGTGAGTAATTAATGACAGAATTTTAATTTTTGGGTGAACTAACCCTTTAATAAATAATAATAATAGTGTTATTATTATTTTTTATTGTGAATTTCAACTTTTATTCATGAACATTGTTTTATGTAGAAGTGTACATGAATATATACCTATATAATAATAATAATAAATAACAATAATAATATATATTTACATATTCATACATTTCTACCTAAATTCCTAAATCTTCATGAATAAAACTTCATAATAATAAAAAACTTTAAATTTATTATAATGATGATAACTCGTAAAACCTTGATAAAATTCATGTCCATGTTATTTTTGTGGTATTGTCATTTATTTGTCTTCAGATGTTAAAGTCAATCTCTCTTTTCTCCATCAGTTGCAGAGGATGTGCGTTATAAATAAAAGATTGTAATGCCATAGGCTATTTCAAACCAGCAGTCTCATGGATATAAGATGTGGTTGTAGAAGCATAAATAGTGTGTTCATTGATAACAATGCCTCTTATTCATGTAGCTGTTTATCTGCAATTTTCCCACACGTCATACTTTTCTGTATTCTGAACAATGAAACTCCTTAGTCTCAGAAGAAAAAATAGTTTTGCTGTCAATAGTGATATTCAGAACAGCCTGCTTGTTTGTGTGTGTGTTTGTAAGGCTGAGAATGGGTGTAATACAGCATGCAGAAATGAGCAGTGAGGAAGCCACTGTCTATGAGGGAAAACTGACCAATGAGGAGGGTGGAGATCAGCAGGAGGCGGAGTCTAAACTCTACAGCGGAGAAAGTCAATGGGGAGGGATTTGGCGGAGTGTCAAGAGTCTAACAGCGATGCAGATCTGACGCACTCTAACTCACAGGAGTTTGCAGCCGGATGGAGTGCGTGTGGTGTGTTTTAAGAAGGTAGACCATCAGCACTGTGGACAGGAAACCCTTTTAATCTGATTCACTTTTGAGACAGGACCTCATCCTCTCTGCCCCTCCCTTATGTGTGTGTGTGGTTTCTGTAAGCTGAGATGTAATATTGCAGTGCCACTATCAGCTGCAGCAGGCTGTTTGCCATAGGTATTTCCAGATACGGTTTCCTCCAGCGGGAGGTCTGTCTGTGCTGCTGGAGTTTGCGGATGCACTTGCTCCTGCTCAAGGTGATTTGGGGAGTGTGGCAGCACAGAACTGAAGTGAAGCCTCAGCTGGGATCTGATCTGTGGAGGTAGTGAAATGAATCCTTGGTGGAGTGGGATGTGAGGGCCTGACGGGCCCAGAGTCAAGTCACTCCTCTCCGGGAACAGCCAGGGAATGGGCTCGGCCTCTCCTCAAGAGCCCCTGAAAGACATGGAGGGCTATTACAACCTTTTGCAGGCAAGCTCGGAGCTGGAGAGCACGCTGCAACGTGAGTATATGTCTTTAAAACTTCCACTTTTCCATAAAGATAGCAAGTTATCAGGATGTTCACTGGTGTTTTATGTAGTGTTACAAGGATTATGTATGCTATTTATAGGTTTGGCCATAACCTAGATTTGATATTTGATAATCTGCTTGAAAGATGAGCAAGACTCAATCTTTCTATAATGAAATGCATTTGGAATTCCAGAACCATATGTTGGAATTCTGCATGGATAAACATTTTTCTATGGAAAAACGTAACGTTTTCCTGAAATCTCAATATTAAGTGTTTTGATGGGGTGATACAGTAAGTTATCAGTTTATAATCATGCATTATGAATTTGGGACAGTAGTGAGATTGAAGGATGAAAATAGAAGTTGTACTGTCCATTTTACAAACAGGGCCCGTTGAGACACAGGAAGTGGAGCACCAGTGTTATTAACCCCCTGCCCTGCTCTCTGGCTCTCAATTCGGCTTTAAACCCACAGAATGATCTTCAGACAATGACTCAGCATCTTCATTTCAAGCCTCCGTGTCTTTCCTCAGGCGTCTCTTAAATGCATTTAAAGGTCCAAGTCTGAATTACTCAATTCTGTTGTGTGTTATGCAATATTTACTTTATAATGCTTCAGATTCCTCAAAGTGATTATAGCAGGATTAGCATTGGCAGTGTGGCTCGGGTCGTTGGCATCTGTCTCCATGTTGGTGTTGTTTTTATGTGAGTATAAGCATCAAGTCTGTGTTAAAGTAATGCTGTGGAAAGGTGTTTATTATGTAGTAATGATGCAGTGTAATACGAGACAGTAGTCTCTTTCAGGCCGAGACAGGTTCACAACAACAACAACATTCTGACTCAGAGCCGTTGTGAACACCTGTCTGGACTTGGGTAACATCCATGCTAATGCATGCCAGAATCTGCTCAAAAAAGTCAGATGTTAGTATTCCTCGGTATATTTGGCATTTTAATTATGATGAAGTGTATTTAAATTAAATCTGAACTTGCTTTCTGAGTTTTCATTTTAAAGCTGTTGTTTTGAATGCTCTGTGTTGTTAATCCTCATATCTGAGCTCCCAACCCTTCATTCCCACAACCACTTTACATTAGATCTGGCTTTAAATTTTAAGATAAGATTAATCATTTATGATGCTCCCACATTTATACCAAACATAACTGCCCCAAAATGTATTCGGACATTTAAGCCACACTTAATAATTGATGAATGTCATAGATAAAATATTAAGCTAAGTGGCATCTGTGAACTGATGATGTTTGAGGTTTTCTCACAACTAAATTCACTGTTTCAAGGTGATTTTTATTAAATGTACAGTATGATTTTTAGGGAAGTCAGATGTAGTTCATCAGATTAAAGGGATAGTTCACCCAAAAATGAAAATTCTATCATCATTTACTCATCCTCAAGTTCCAAACCTGTATAAATTTCTTTGTTCTGTTGAACACAAAGGAAGATATTTGTAACTAAACAGTTGTGGGGCACCATTGACTTCGATAGTATTTTTTTCCCCCATACTATGGAAGTCAATGGTGCCCCACAACTGTTTGGTTACCCATATTCTTTAAAATATCTTCCTTTGTGTTCAGCAGAACAAATACATTTATACAGGTTTGTAACAACTTGAGGGTGAATAAATGATGACAGATTTTTCATGGGTGAACTATGCCTTTAACCTCTTAACATTTGCCTTATTTTTAAACAGAAACTTTTTGTGTAATGTTTTACTTGTAATTTTCCACTTGACTTGATATGTAATGCATTGATGTCCAAACAACTGTAAGTGTAACAAATACTTTTGGGCTTAGTGAATTTAAAAAACATGTTTATCTAAGCTCATCACTGTCTGTGGTTTGGTGCTTTTCTAAATTTACATTATAAAAGTTCAGGCAAATAATCCTCTTAACAATCAAGCCCATTTAGTAATATCTATGATGTTTGTGAAACATTCAGAAATGGTTATTATTTACTCAGAGGTCATTTTATTGTGTTTTTGGTACAGCACAGTTTGAATTAAAGGGATAGTTCACCCAAAAATGAAAATTATCCCATGATTTACTCACCCTCAAGCCATCTTCTTTCAGACAAACACAATCAGAGATATATTTAAAAATATCCTTAATCCTCCAAGGTTTATAATGGTTGTGAATGGGGGCCCAAATTCTGAAGGAAAAAAAATGCACCCATCCATAAAAAAAATGAATCCATACGACTCCAGGGGTACACCACGCCACTACAGGGAGTGCACTACGCCATGATGTACAACGTGTAGTACGTCATATCATTGTGTAGAACGGCATTGTGTACTACATTGCGGAAGTTAACGGTTTGTGGACGTACGTCGATACATATGGCTGTCGCGCCGGAAGCTTGTTATTTTACTTTATAAAGTTTTAAATAAGGATACTTGTCTTACACAAACACATCGATTCACTTCAGAAGGCCTTTATTAACCCCCTGGAGTCGTATGGATTCATTTTTTTATGGATGGATGCATTTGTTTTGTCTTCAGAATTTGGGCCCCCATTCACAACCATTATAAACCTTGGAGGACTAAGGATATTTTAAAATATATCTCCGACTGTGTTCGTCTGAAAGAAAATACTCATATACACTTAGGTTGGCCTGAGGGTGAGTAAATCATGGAATCATTTTCATTTTTGGGTGAACTATCCCTTTAACAGCCTTTCTCAAAATGCATCTGTCACAGATTTGCCAGGCTCCAATACCAACCAAACCATTTCTTGTCCACTCCAGTGGACATTCCAATCTGCTACACCCCCTTCAGAGATGTATTTTGCCTAAAAAGGCTTCACAGTTGCCTCCACACCGGCCATGGGACTTTTCCATCGACTTGATTACGAGTGAGCCAGTGCCCCGTGGAAAGATTTATCCGCTCTCTATCCCTGAGCAGAAGGCCATGGAGGAGTACATCAAGGAGGCTTTACAACAAGGCTACATCCACCCTTCGACACCCCTTGCTACTTTGTGGCCAAGAAGGACAGAGGCTTGCGGCGTTGTATTGACTACTGTGCCCTCAACAAGAAAAAGTTTCGATACCCACTTTCCCTCTTCCCACTGGCATTGGAACAACTTTGCGGAGCCACCGTTTTCACCAAGTTGGACCTCTGCAATGCCTACAGCCTCATCCAGATACGTGAGGGGGACAGGTGTAAGACAGCCTTTGTGACTCCTACTGGCCACTATGAGTATATTATGCCATATGGATTGGTCTAAACCCCCTCCACATTCTAGGACTTTATGCATGAGGTGCTGTCTCAGCAGCAGGGGAATCCAACCAGACTCCATCCAAGCGCTGCCTTCTCTCAAAAACTCACCCCAGCGGAGAATATCAGTAACAGAGAACTCTTGGCCTTCAAGTTCGCACTTGAGGAGTGGAGGCATTGGTTGGAGGGTACACAACAGCCATTTACAGTACTGACTGATCACAAGAATCTAGAATATCTAAGAGATGCTAAGAGGTTAACTCCATGGCAGGCAAGATGGCCATTATTTTTTACCCATTTCAATTTCTCCATTTCTTATTGTCCAGGTACCAAAAAACATCAAAGCAGATGCTCTCTCCCGTGTTCATGCCCCAGAGGAGATCACAGAAGAACCTGAGCACATCTTGCCTTCTTGAGTCCCATTCAGTGGTCATGGGAACAGACCACCTCCTCCAATGCCTCCAAGCCAGCTCTGCCAGTGTGTCCACCAGGACTTAAGTATGTTCCCAGATCACAGTGCACAACACTCATCCACTCTGTTCACACATTTCTGGGCACTGACCACCCAGGGGCCAGTCGTACCCTCTCACTGCTGAAGGATCACTTCTGGTGGCCCAACATGGTCGGGATGTGAGATGGTTTGTTCAAGACTGCTCTGACTGTGCCGTCTCAAAGAGCCCACGCCACCTACCAGCAGGCAAGATCCATTCGCTGGCTGTTCCCAATCGCCCGTGTTCACACCTAGGAGTAGACTTCATTACTGACCTGCCCCCTTCAGATGGTAATACAAGTTGTTTTTGACCGGTTTTCCAAATCCTGCCGTTTGCTTTCTCTCAAAGGAATACCCACTGCAATGGTGACTGCAGAACTCCTCTTCAATCATGTCTTCAGGTACACTGGATTCCCAGAGGACATAGTATCAGACCGGGGACCATAATTTATATCAAAGGTATGGAAAGCATTCTTTAACCTCCTAGGTGAGTCTCTCGTATGGATACCGTCCCCAGTCGAATGGGCAGACAGAGAGAAAGAGCCATGAGTTTGGACTTTTACTGCAAACCTTCTGCCATGGCCACCAGAACTCAATTCCTAGGCTGGGCCGAGTATGTGCAAAATTCCCTCCGTCAACCTGCCACTGGACTCCAGTGCCTACTCAGTTACCTCCTTTGTTCCCATGGTCCGGGAAACCATTGGATGTTGACTATTGGTCCTGAGAGAGTGAGAGGGTCTGGGATGGAGCATACCATCAGCTTTAGCGGGCAGTGTGACGCAAAAAAAATCCAAGCCGATGCCCAGCGGACCGATACTCCAGTCTTCCAGCCTGGACAGAAGGTTTGGCTGTCCACCAGAGATATCAGGATGCGCCTGCCCTGCAAGAGGTTTAGTCCCAGATACATTGGCCCCTTCACCATCATCTGACAAGTCAATCTGGTCACATATCAACTTCAACTCCCTGCACATTACAGAATCCATTCCTCATTCCATGAATCATTATGTGTAGCTACTAAATCTTAGATTTGTAAAGCAGTACAGGTTTATTTAGATGACTGAACTACTGTAAAGGCTCGTTCACACCAAGAACGATAACATTAATGGCAACTATATTGGCGTCCACACCACCAGACGATGACGTTCTGTTCATTCTAAGTGCACACTGCAGTTTTGTCGCCTGTCGATTTAAATGCATGAGATCTTTAAAGCAGGATGGATTCTGATTGTCTGTCAATGGTTTTGATCATTCATCAGCTGGAAAAAAATAATTCTGAAAGTGATTCTGATGGTATTGTTTCTCTGTGCTGTTATTGTAATAGTTGTGGTGTGAACAGGCCTTCAGACACGCTCACATGGACAGAACCAGAATGTGTTTATTTTGCACGTCTTTGAACACACCCTCAAGGGAGTGTAAGTTGTGGTTTTCTATCCATGTTGTTTTAGAAGGGTGATGCTGCCTAAAGTTAACAGTGTCAAGCCAGCGTTGCGGTTATGCCACATTGAACAACAAACAGACAAAGATTAGTGCCTCAACTGAAAATGCCTTAATATATTAATGGAATTAATTATATTAATTATTAATCTTTTCACAGACTTTCAACTCTATTTTTCTTATTATGAACATACTATTATTGTTGTATCAATCTTTTTTTATTGTAGACCATCTATTGTAGATCTTGTTTAAATACATCTCACTAAAATTGACTAAAATGTTTATCTCATATAAAAGGGTGCACAAATTGTCTCATTAATTTAGATTTTGAGGTGTGTATATACCGTGCAGTACAGTATTGTTTTAAAGGAAACAATCAAAACAGTCTCGAGTGCCATTAAATATTCAGTCGGGACTTCATTCACATTCATCTCTCCCCCAGCAACATTGTACCTGTTGGAAACTCATTAAACTTTAATGTCAGCATTCATTTTTTATAATAATAGGTTAACAGTTATTTAGTTAGCAGTTTTTTTTTTTACACATTACAACATGTTTGTTAGCATTCTGCTAGACATGATCCTAAATTTAAGAACAATAGCATGTTTAACCACACACACATTTTTCTCTGCATTTATTTTCTCTTTTCTAGTTTTCTTACAAATCTAGTTCTCAAATAAACCTGGCATTTTATATTATGCATATACAGTATCATGACAAATTGCTTTGTTCCTCTCTTGCAAGTTGCTTTGGGAAAGAAAGTCTGAATAAATGTAAATGTTTAAATGTTAAAAAAAAAAAAAAAAAAGTTTTTTTAATTATTATTATTATTATTATTTTTTATCAATCATGGTTATAGTATAAAATATAGGGAGCCTTATAATAGGAAAAAGAAGCTGGATTTCTATGTAACTTGATAAAGGCCTAAAATAATCAATCTCCTCTATAGCATGTATTGCATTTCTCATTGTGGAATTTGTTTTTGTTTCCCGCAGACACAGGAAGTGAGTTGATGGTGAAGTCATTGGAGACCAGTGTTGTTGCATGTGTAATTTGAGCACATCCTCTTTTGTCAACCTCCACTTTCAGTGTATTGTAGCATGAGACGAGGCTCAGAGAAAACCGAACCACCGTCTCTGGCTTCAGTCGATCCTGATGGCTCTGCAGACATAAATGCTTCAGACTCTTTCCTACTAACTACTAATGTTGTCAATATTACCGAGGAGTCCATTAACAGACCATAACTCGTGCATTTTATACAGCACTGTGAATTACAGCTGTAGTTTGTACATATGAACACTGGGTGGTGCTGTTCCTGAAAATTCACATAACAAACTCACAGAAACATGACCTAAAGCTTGCTGCTGTTATATTTATGTGTGTGGCACATCTTCATTGTCTCCTCAGAGGTCATGGTGCCTGTGAGTCTGCAGGAAGTGGCCGGCTACATTGAGAAACAAGTGGCCTATTTATCAGGTGGGGTTTTCAGTTTCTGTTTAATAGTTTTTGGAGACATATAATACATTATGCATGTGTACTAATGGCTTGTCTCAACATATCAGATAAATTTCATTAGGACGAGGTGTTGTCCCTGAGTTATAATAATAATAATTTGATGTGTTTGTTTGAATTCCAGGGGGACGTGGTGAGGACTCTAGTGTCATCATCACTCTCCCAGAATGCTCTGCTTTCAGTGACATTCCTGAAGAAGCTCTGGCCAAAGTTCTTTCATACCTCACACTGATCCCAAGGTCCGTGTCTAATATTTACATGCCTCTCCATCTCACTGCATTGCAGTACAGCAATCGTCCCTTATGTATTCTCTTCACATAAAGCCTTGCAACAGCCCTTAGACAAATTGAGCTGTTCAAATGAATGGATTCAATGTGTGCAATGCAGAACTGTTTGAATTCTACATATGCAGAGATCTGTGTAGTCACATTGACAGTCTGGACTTTAGGATGAGTGTGTGTGTGTGTGTGTGTGCTCCATACTGCAATGCAAACAAATGTCAGTGTACATTTAAATACATTTACAATGTCATGTCATTGTTCGTAACCAAGAAGTTACTGTGATACATGATGCATTTAACATGTTTTCAGAGCACGACAACCTGGTGTAAAATTTATCATCATTTTAGACCGAAGATTGGATACTTGGACCTCAATCAAAACAGCACTGGCAAGGATAGCGGTGAGAGATTACAATGTTTTATTTATAATAATTTATTTATTGAAGCAAAAGAGTATGAAGTGTTCTGTCATTTTGAATATTATTTATTTTTTAAATAAATAAATAATATATATATATATATATATATATATATATATATATATATATATATATATATAAAGTTGCATTATAATATTTGCAGATTCCTTGTTACATCGGAAATTAGTTGTTTGTAATGCATTTTAATTCATTATACTTTCTAAAGGAGTGTTTAGTGAATATATATATTATAATGTAGCCTATTATAACATTGGTTATAATTATTTATGAAACCATACAATGCATTATTATAAGGTCCATTAAAAGGCATAGTGCATTAAAAATACTTTTATAATGCATTATACATAAAGGCTTTAAGTAAAGTGTTATCAGACATGTTTGTGAAGATACTGACTATCAATGTGTTTTAAGGTACCTTTTCCTAAAAAACAAAACAAAACAAAAACAAGCGAACATTGACCTTACCACATCATCATTTACTTTTAGAGAAAGTGAAAATAGTTGCAGAGTTGATGTTTAAGTCATATTTTTGCATGGATTGCATTTATATTGTATTTTTGAAAAGCTTAATAGAGCAAGGCAATAAATAAATTAATGAGCATCATTGACCCTTATATGTCCTCTGGGGAAAGAATGCATCACATGTCTATAAATACTATGCACTACTGAACTGGTCTTGTCGCTGTCCTCGGTGCTGAAGTGCATCAGCGCAGTTACAGTACAGTATGTGCTTACAGCCCATTTCTCTGAGCTCTAGCCTGAATAAATAACTAAATGCGGCAGCTCTGACTGAAGTTTGTGTTTAAAAACAGCTTACAGAACAGTGTGTGAAATCCGAGCTCACTGCCAGGCAAAGGGAATGCATGAGTTAGCACAAACTCATGCGCAGGTTTTTACATGATGACGCTCTTGGGGCAAGGGAGAGGTGAGGAGACCGCAGGAGAGACGGTGCTGCCACCCTCCCGACTCTGCGGCGATGAATCCTGCAGACCGTCCACTGCACCGGGCGCCGGTCTGTTACAGCACGATGGGCGAGGTCTTAAAACATCCTCATAAAACAGCGATAACTATGAGTGAGCGAAACTACAGGCGAGGACTTCCGAGGATCCGCCGCTCCACGGTAATGTGTCTGGAGGAGTTACAGTAAAGAGTTGGACTGAAGTTTCTATGAGCTCAATGCGGCAGCGCGAGCTCTACACTGCGGCGAGACGGACGCCTTTAGCTTAGTCATTCGTCCTGGGTAGCATATGCTAGCGAAGGCGTTATTTATTCGTGTAACCTATAAACAAATGTATTATCAATATAAGCGATATCCGAGTGAATATTGTCGCTATTGTTTACAAATACGTAAGGACGAGTCAATGTCAAGTAGTCCTTTCTGTGAACTGTGTGCTAAGATAAACGTCCTTCTGTTTGTCAAAGTAATAAGGCTAGATTTGTTTCAAATACTTGCCATGTCATTCAGCTCTTGTTTTCTCTGATGTTCAATAATCTGTGCAGTTACAGTAGATGTCATTTAGAGCAGCTAAACAGGCTGGTGATCTTATCGTGTTAACTAGTTTAAGTGTTGTCTCGTCAGGTTGATTGACAGCTTGTTGTTGTCACTCCAGACTTATTGTCAGTTGTCGATGTGACTGATGTGTGCTGATGAGTCTATGTCTCTACAGGACATGGATTAACTAAAGTCAATTCAGTAATATTTGAACTTTAGAATTTAATACTTTTTATTGAGTTTTTTTTCTTTTCCCTTGTACTGTATATATCCCATGGGGTCCAAAAGTCTGAGACCACATTGAAAATCTGTGATTTAAACCTGGAAATAAACAGAAAATATGAAGAATTAAAACAAAAGGGCATTGTGATTTAAAGGGAATTAGAAATACGATTCTGCACCATTACTAAGTGACTAATCAGATAATTAAATTTGTGACATTTGATCATGTGAACTCATTTTCACAGACTGTCATATCTTACAGCAGTAGTCTCACTATTAAAAGTACTTACAGGCCAAATAACACGTTTTTGTAAGGAAATAGGTAAGGGTAATAAGTTTTGCATGTCTACTTTTAACTCCTAATGGTGAAAATTATATTTATTTATTTATTTATTTATAATACAATTGCAGACATGCTGAGGCTAATTTCATATATAACTAGCATTTGCAATAACTTCTGATAACTTTACTTGGCCATGCAGTTTAATGTAGTGGAAAGAATTTAAGTTAATTTTGAATTAATTTAAATGGTTTATGCATATTTAATTCTTTGCCTATCATAGTTTTAAAAAGTGTTGGGGAAAGTTACTTTTAATAAGTAATGCATTACAATATTGTGTTACTCCCTAACAAAGTAACTAATTGCGTTACCTTTTTATGAAAAGTAATGCGTTACATTACTTTTGTGTTACTTTTTCTCACCTAGGCTGGGCTTGCTTGTTTGTTTTTTAATAACAACAAAAAAGTTATATTTTTGGCAAATGTTAAGGGCCTTTCACACCAAAAGTGAAATGAATTAGCCTAAAGCCAGTATTGCCAATTTAGGGATTTTGTCACTAGATTTAGTGACTTCCCCACCCCTTTTAAGACTTTTTTTCAAAAGCCTAGCGACAAATTTAGCAACTTCATAGACAAAACTTATCTAGATTCCGTGACTCACCCAACATCATACTGGCGAGTCCACTGATCTATAGGTATTAATATAAATATAGGAACCCTGCATTTTCCCTTCTTATAACACATTATGGCCAATGTGAGGTATTGTTCAAAACATCCTCGAAAAGTACCCCTTGCCCTGAGGCAACGAAAAGAAAAACTGAACTTCCGAACATGCAAAATAAAAAAAACTGCAAAAAACCTGACAAAAGGCTTCTCTACACCTTCATACACACAAATATTTTTTTATGTACAGTTCATGTCATTTTAAATGAGATTACTAAAGCAAATAATCTTGCCTTCTTCTCACACCATGTGCTCCTGTGACCATGTGTCAGAACAGGACGTCCCACCTTTAAATGGTGCTTGATAGTGACTCCCACACCTTACTGGACTGTTCTTTGGTACTTTCTCGACCTTTCTAATTGGTTGTAATCATTTAAAGAAAAATTTACTAAACATACGGCTTAAGAAAACTTTCCGTTGCCTGAGGGCAACGCTGTGCTGTAGAGGGCTAAAGAAATTTTTGCTTATTAAAATGGTTGAATTAGACCATTGAACAGGAAAGACATTGGTTAATAAAGTGAGATTAAATACATAAAGCATATTTGTGTAATTTAATATAGTTAATTATTACGGGTTTGCGTAAAATTCTGAGATTGCATTTCACTGTTTTTATTCATTTTGAGGAATATTGAATGTTTTCGTGCAAGTGAGATGAGTGAATACATGTTCACATTTAGTCCAGAACTACAATAACTCTCATGTTCACACAACACCTCTGCACTTTATTTCACTTAACATGGGGATAGGAGAGCTGTCAGTCAATAAATGTGAAAAAGTAACTTGCGTTACTTATTTGAAAAAGTAACTTAGATATTTTGAAAAAGTAATGCATTACTTTACTAGTTACTTGAAAAAGTAATCTGATTATGTAACTCAAGTTACTTACTAACACAGGTTTTAAACATGTAAATGTGGGACGAAGGTAAAACAATAAAATCTAAACATTGAAGGCAATTGAAAAAAAAGTAAAAGTGAACAATGAATGAAGGGTAAAAGTTTCCATGCAAGTCAGCATTCCTTAAACATTTAAACCACATTTTCTGTTTTTCCTTATATCCTCACATTTTAAGAGTTAAGCATGCCTTTATATATTTTTTATGGTGGTTTGTCCATGTGTGTCTGCCAGGCTGATTTCATCTCTCTCTCTCTCTCTCTGTCTCAGGCCTCATTCCCTGGAAACCTGCACCTGGTGTTGGTGCTAAGACCGACCAGCTTCTTCCAGCGTACCGTCACAGATCTTGGCTTCCGTTTTAGTCAAGAGGACTTCATGCTCAAAATGCCTGTATGACTCATTAAAACCTCAATTCTTTGCAATCTTTGTGAACTGCAACACCACCCACCCCATGTGTTTCTGTTATTAAGGTGGTGATGCTCAGCTCTGTCACAGATCTGCTGCGGTACATTGATGAGAACCAGCTGACCTCAGAGTTTGGAGGAACTCTTGACTACTGCCACAGTGACTGGATCGTCTTGAGAACAGTAAAGAATGATGGAATAGATACATTGCAAAATACACAGCAATATCTTGTTAAACAAGACAGTCTCTTTGCTCATTACAGGCCATTGAGAGTTTTGCGGTTATGGTTAAAGACATTGCTCAGATGCTGCAGGCGTTCGGTACAGAGCTGGCCGAGACACATCTATCAGAGGAGTGCAATGCTATTGAGTTCCTCCTGCTGTCACACACCGAGAAATACAGGAGACTTAAGGTACAGATTAATAGTTTTTTTGCATCAGATTAAACATGGTGTCTACCCTAACTAAGGTACTTCCACTTGCTTTTGCCAAGGAAAACATCTAAAAAATATTTGATGTACCAAACCTAGGGGAGTAAACTATAATTAGAGGACACAGAGCTTAAGAGCACAAAAGGTCTATTTCACTCCAGTCTGCAGTCACTTTTAGCTCCTGTCTAGTCTTTTCTTGTGTTTTTCCAGCCCCTCTGGGCTCTGTCTGTTGTTTTGTTCTATGATTCTGTGATGTCAGTGAAAGCAGAACACAGTGCTAAGTGTTGTTGTTACTATTAATGGGTGAAGGATGCCATCAGATCTGTGATGAGGGAGGGGCGGCAGCTGCTCTCAAACCTGGAGACTTCAAGGAAGGAGGGGGATGCTGACACACGCTGGGACATGACACAGGACTGGGATACCATGCAGAGGTATAGAGTTTGATCCTGAAAGAGTCTACGTCTCAATACACATTATATGTTCCTTTCCAAAAATGATATGAACTTTTTGAATTTCCTAACTTAGCTGTATGTGTTCCTGCAGGCTGCTGGCTCAGCTCACAGATATGGAGATGGCTTTTGATGGCTTCTTCGATAAGCACCACCTCAAACTGCAGCAGTATTTACAACTGCTGAGATATGAGCACAGTTTTCAGGAGGTGAACTACTTTTCTGTTCCTAACATTGAAAATGGCTTGTTTTAAGCATAATCACAGTATACTGATTTCCTATTATTCTCTTTCTGTCAGATGGAGTGCTCTTTAGAGAAATTAAGAGCACAGGAAAGGAAGATAAGTGTCACAGGAGAATCCCTGGCCCAGACAGAGCAGACCGTCAAAGAGTTGGACAGTCTGGAAAAACGTGCGCAGGTAGCTGCATCATGCCACCCTGTTCAAGTTGTACATGCAGTCACATATATACTGATATTTCTGACAGCAGTGTGTGTTTTAGGAGGAGATGAGTCGGGCTCAGGTTCTTATCCTGCATGGGCATCAGCTGGCTGCTGGGCACCACTATGCCATGGCTCTGATTATCCAGCGCTGTAATGAACTCAGACATCAGTGTGACACCCTGACCTCTGCCCTCAGTACTAAACGCAGCTCGCTGACACAAGCACAGACCCTACTGCGCCGCCTCGAAGAGGTGAGCTTACACATTCGCTCTTCATTTTTTATAGTATCTCGTTTTCTATTATGAAAAAAAAAATTGGGTCGCAAAGATTTTTTTTTAATGATTTTGAAAGAATTCTCTTATGCTCAACTGTGTCTGCATTTATTTGATAAAAATAGAGTAAAACAGTAATATTGTGAAATATTATTACAATTTAAAATAACTGTTTTTTTTTTTGTTTGTTTAAATATATTTTAAAATGTAATTTATTCCTGTAATGGCAAAGCTGAATTTTCAGCAACATTACTCCAGTCTTCAGTGTCACATGATCCTTCAGAAATCATTCTAATATGATGATTTGCTGCTCAAGAAACATTTATTATTATTATCAATGTTATAAACAGTTGTGCTGCTTAATATCTTTGTGGAAACCATGATACATTATTTTCAGAATTCTTTAATGAATAGAAAGTTTAAAAAAATAGCATTTGAAATGGAAAACTTTTGTGACATAAATGTCTTTACTGTCACTTTTAATCAATTTAATGCGTCCTTGCTGAATAAAGAACAGTTCAAACCATGGATAATTACTGTAATGATATTGTTTTTAATATTGTTCTGAGCTTAAAAGAAAACCACAGTCCACACCACAACTACAACAACAATGGCACAGAAGAACAATATCATTAGAATCACTTTCAGAACAATGTTTTTCAGCTGATGAAGGATAAAAACTTTGACAGCCATTCAGAATTCATCCTGGTTTAAGGAGCTTGAGCATTTAAAGCATCAGACAACAACTGCAGCGGGTGCTTAGAATAAACAGAACGTTATTGTGCTTAAGTGTGGATGATAAAATAGTTAACGTAATAGTTATATTCATAGTTTTCATTCTTTATGTGAACAGGCCATTAAAAAACAGGCCATTTTTCACAGCGATGACATAGACGAACCATTTTGGGTTCCCCAAAGAAACTTTTAGTGATGAGTTCTTAAAAGAACCTTTTTTTTCTTAGTGTGAAGAGCATTTTAATAATCTAAAGAACCTTAAATAAAGAACATTTCATCCAATTAAAAGGTTCCATGGATGTTAAAGGTTCTTCATGGAACCATAGATGCCAGAAAAGAAGCTTTATTTCAAAGGTTGTATATATTTGACAATATTCCAGTGTCTTTATCTTTATGGTTCAATTATATCTTTTATTTTGCAGGCTCAGCGGTGGTGTGATGATGGCGCTTATCTCTTGGCCAATCAGCAGGTGGATAAATTCCAGTCTAAAGAAGGTGCACAGACAGCTCTTCGAGATATCGAGAAGTTCCAGGAGGCGGCGCCACCTCTCCTCGGTGCAGGCACTGATGTGCTCTTTCTGGAGTTTGAATCTGTGCTCACTCCTTATCTACAGGTAAATACTGACAGACTACAAAAAAAAAAAAGACTAGACACAGTTTCAGTAGTTGTTTGATGTAAATTGTTAAGCATCCTTTTTACACAGTAATTACAGAAATGTACACTTTTGATGGAAGGTGAAAGTTTTGCTTGTTCTGTATTTGTTGTATTTATGACTGAGTTGGCTGATATTGAGAATAACAGTTAATCAGTATGGTATTCTCAATGGCTAATTCTTAAAATTAGATTTTTGGAACCTCTCAATCTTCAATATTTAGCCGCTTTTCCACTGTCGGGGCGAACGGTTCTAAAAACGGCAAGGAAGGTTTACAGTTATATGTCCACTTGAGCTTTGTTCGGCACGGGACAATTACAAACCGTTCTCAGCCCGGAATTCTCAGCATGGTTCGTTAACCAAAGAGCTGAGTTATCAGCCCAAAAGTGGACAATGAAACCATATCCATACCGGCTGAGTCAGATCGGCACGGAATGGAGCGGTTAAGCTACAAGAATGATTTGGCCCGATGGTAGAAAGCAGCTTTCGGCTACATTTTAGGCTGATTATAAATGTAAATGACTTATTTTGTGTGTCTGTGCTGTTTCAGGCTCATATAGAGAAGACATTTCAAAAGCATAGCTCTGTGCAGGCTCTAATTCAGTCCAGACAGAATTGCTTGAGGAAACTGGCAGACAAACACGTCCGGCCAATCCAACTGGTGGCTCCTCGACCGGAGAACCCACCACGCTCAAAATCCCCCCTCTTCTCCCCCAAACATGGTATGTGCCAGTGCAAGACTTTGAAAAATTGTACTTTTATAATAAATACTTTAATTTAGGTCCACTTATCCTCAAAATTTTTTCAGCCATGAGTTCTCAAAATCTTATAAATAGTTAATCCTTCTTCACAAGACTTTATTAAATGTTTCGTATCTGAGAGATGAAGCTAGACAATCATGTACATAACTTGGCACAGTACCAAATGTATACTGTCACACACATTAATAAAGCTGTCAAGATGCCTGATCAGAGCTTCACTTGAATTGCGTCATGGAAACAGCAAGAATCTATGGAAACAACCTACACCCTACATTTACAAATACACAGCTGTTCCTAATAAATCCCTGTGGATAATAGAGACTTCCTGGGGAGCTGTGAAATAAGGTGCATCTTCAATTCACATTAAAGCTCTTTTGATCATTATTAACTCCAGGGACTCACAACAAAGGCTTTTTCATGATCTATACTCAAATGAATGCCTTTATGCAAATTTGGAAGCATTACCTTTTGTTTACCACAGAATGCAAACCTTTATTACATTATTCGTTCTGATTGGTCAATAGTGGTCAAATCTCAGCTGTCAGATCTTTTTGTATACTAACCATTAAACTGTTTATATTGTTAGTGACCATACTGCTGCTGAATATGTTAGCTAACCAGTCTAGAGAAAAACTAAGTTGGATTGCAGAATAATAATATAGATTAAACCTATGAATGAGTTGATTGTGAAGAAGATGATAAAGGAGAGAGATTTCTGGCGCTCAGTATTCAGTATTCTTGAGAAGGCTGAAGCACTTTAAGATGGAGAGATCAAGGGAAGAAGCGATAGAGACGTGCAGAGCTCACCTGACACACTGTGATCTTCAGCACAGCTGAATAACAGCCCATCAAAAGTGATCAGATAGGAACGTAATGTAAAGATGGATCTGTGGCTGAAACAAGGGCTTTTGGGAGGATTTTATTCACTTACAGAGGTCATGAACTGGAATAACTTCCAAAGTCAGATCAGACTGATAATGGAAGCATTTATTGTGTTATGTCCAGTGCTGTCTGAATGTCTTTGTTGATATAAACTGATTGTCCATAGTGCTGTGGATGTTAATGTTTTGTGCTACAGTTACTGGTCTATTTTAGTAATGCAACCTACATATTAGTGTTTATTCTGTGTTGTATCCACCTGCTCTTCTTGTTTAAAACAGACTTTAATTCCAGTTTAAAGTTCACCTTTGACCTCCCACTGCCAGGCAAAAGAACATCAAGGAAAAGCCCAAACTCCAGGAAGGTAAACAGTACAATTTCATTTGGTCTTTCTTTACAAATGCATTTGTGAGGTTCTTTTACTACCAATGGTCCTAATTTACTGCCATGTTATAATAGAGTATATGGATGTTTCTTAAACTGTAAAAAACCTGTAGAAAAACTGTCACTGGTTTAATTTTGTATGTCCAGTCACAGTATAATTCTTTAATTTTGGTCTGAAACTCATTTCCATCACATCTCAACTTATTTATTGTATTAATGTGATTTATTGTAATGGCTCTGTAGTGGAAATTTTAAACAAACATCTGAAACATTTTTTGAAATAAAATAGATTTGCTTTTGTTTGCTTACTTTGCTATGGATAATTTCATTGCTTGTATCCTAAAAAAATAAATAAATAAATCACATTTTCACACATTTCACAATTGACTAACATAAGAAAATATTTGTGAATATGTCTGAAAATGGGATTTAATTATTATTTATATAATAATTTATTTTTATTTAGGAAACTTAAAAATTAAATATATTTTTCACATTTGTGGATTGTGAAAAATACACTCTGAAAATGCTGGGTTGAAAATAGACAAACCCAGCAATTGGGTTGTTTTAACCCAGCAGTTGGGTTAAATGTTTGCCCAACATGCTGGGCAGTTTTATTTAACCCAACTATTGTTTATAAATGACTATATGGCTGAACCCAAAACAATAATAATCAAAAGGTGAACATTTATTAATAAGCAATTTAATAAATGTTTACTGTTTAATTATTATTCATTAAACTTATTAATAATTGTTCATTTATTAAGCACATCTAAAAAAAAAATAATTTCCAACATATTTTAGGTTTATTTTAAGCAAGCAATACAGTAATTTTTAAACAATAGTTGAGTTAAATAAAACTACCCAGCAGGTTAAGCAAACATGTAACCCAACCGCTGGGTTAAAACAACCTAATCTCTGGGTTTGTCCATTTTCGACCCAACTTGGGTTGTTTTTAACCCTGCATTTTTTTTAGAGTGTACAGGAAGTGATTTTTCTTCCAAGACCATTTGAATGTGATCTTCATATGACAGTTTTCGTGTTTTATGTATTTTGGTTGTTATATACAAAGAAAGATGTTTAAAGATCAGAAAAGATAGAAATGACAAGTGCAGTATGTGTGGTGTGATTAAATGAACATCATGTGCTGGACTCTAAAGAAAATCATTTAGTGTTTTCTGTGTGGGTCAGATTGAGGTGATTCATGATTATCAGATGGCCAGCTCTCTCCCCTACAGTATAGATGGAGAAGACAGCACTGACCTGCTCAAACGGTGAGTCTACTGTCTGACACGGTCTGTTTAAATGACACTGTGACGTGTCTGATGACCCTGTGAATGTGTGTGACCCCAGACATGTGATGAAGGAGCTGATAGAGACCGAGAGGATCTATGTGGAGGAGCTGCTGGCGGTGCTCCTGGTAAGATGACCTTCATTTTTCTGAATGTGGCACTGAAGATATGAGGTGTTATTGCTGTGGTTTTGTTTATGATCTCTCTCACTTTATTTGTCTGGATTTGCAGGGCTACAGGGCTGAAATGGACAATCCGTCTCTTGCTTCGCTCCTGCCAACAAGTCTTCGCAACAAGAGAGATGTGCTGTTTGGAAACTTGCCTGATATCTACAACTTCCATAGCAGGCAAGGCCACGCACAGTCACACACAGAGAACTTCATAACGCTGCTAACGGCAGGAGCAAAATGTAAACAATTACTTCAGACTGAAATATGATTCTGTTTCCTGTGAGATAAAGCGAATCAGACTTAACTGCACACTCACAGTTTTGACTTCAAGACACCTTCATAAAACATCTTATTTTAAATAAAACTTATCGGTTTATGCAGCTGTGTTTGTCAGTGGCTTTGAAACCTGTCTTGCCTGCTGGGTCTTCATCTCCGGGTGAGGCAAATTGCCAAATTGGTTGACTGCAGGAAGCTGTTACGCCAATTAAAGCACTTTAATTACAGCTAAATGGCTGTTGGTCAAATAAGGATTTGATTAAGCCAATGAGAGCTCAGCTGGAAGGGAGCGCATCAGCAGAGCAGGGGCTCTGATAGATAACTGTGTGACCCCTCACTGTCAGTCAGTCTTATCTACTACAGAGACGGAACCAGGCATAGTGCGACAAATAGTTGTTAAATTATTTATGCATACTAGATATTGTGCATACTACATTTGAAGTGCATATTACATTTAATACAGTACATACTAATTGTTGTAAGTACATACTAGATTTTTACAGCACATATTATGTGTATATATGTATACGCATTTTATACTGTATGTATACGTTTATGGTGTAAATTAGATTTAATGCATACTAATTGTAGTGCATACTTAATGTAATGTGCACTAGTTGTAGAACATATAGGATTTGTACATACTAGATCAGCACACACTAAACATATATACAATAAACATAAACTATCTTTCAAAAGTTTGGAGTCTGTAAGATTTTAAGGCTATACATAGCAAAAATTAATTTCTTGGTAAATATTTTATCCTTGTTTACCAGTAAAAAAAATCTAAACATCCTTACAAGATAAATTTACTTGAGAAGCAAAATCATTTTAAGATGAAGAGCTTTTAGTGAATGTATCAAAGAATCCTGACAACATCGATAACAATAAGAAATGTTTCTTGATCACCAAATTGGCATAGAATGATTTCTGGAGGATCATGTGACATTGAAGAGTGAAACTTCACTGGGGAAAAAATCATTCATATTATTACTGTTTTTACTGTATTTTTGATCTAATAAATGCAGCCTTGGTGAGCATAAGAGACTTCTTTCAAAAACCTTTAAAAAAATTCTAATCAACCCCAAATTTGTTGAATGGAAGGGTATTACATTAAATTACGAAACAGCTTAAAACTTATTACAGCTTATTATTACATTAAATATTAAACAAGCTAGATTTTCAAAGGAGCTTCTGCAACACTGTTGCCAAAGTGTGTGACTTGTGTCTTTTGTGCTCCAGTGTCTTCCTACAGGATTTGGAAAGCTGTCTGGAGAGTCCAGAGGCAGTTGGGGCATGTTTTCTGGAACGGGTGAGGAAGTTTAAAACACCATATGAGAATAATTTGAGGTTAGTTTTCAATGTCTTTCTTTTTTTTGTTTTCACAAAACAGATCTAACATAAAATATCTGTCTATTTTCAGAAAGACCATTTCCATTTATATGAATGTTACTGTCAGAACAAGCCTCGATCTGAGTCCTTATGGAGGCAGTTCTCTGACTGTCCATTCTTCCAGGTATTAAAAACCATCTCCATCTATAAATTCACTTGCAGCTCACTGGCATGCATCTAGATAAAAATCTGAGATGTGTGCTTTGTGTTTCAGGAGTGCCAAAAGAAGCTGGAACACAAACTTGCTCTTGACTCGTACCTGCTGAAACCAGTCCAGCGCCTTACGAAATATCAGCTCCTATTAAAGGTGTGACCTTCAGCTGAATACAAATGTGCATTTAGAATGTTTTCATACTACATATTTTGGTGCCGAGTCCGTTTGACCAGAAAATTGCTCCTCTGTATGCCTGAAAAACCTGTTCAACTGCTCAAGTTGTTTATACCTGAATTTAGCATAAACAACATGAAAGCATGGATCCTTCCTGCCTTGCATCAACAGTTCAGGCTGCTGCTGGTGGTTTAATGGTGTGAGGGATATTTTCTTGGCAGACTTTGGGCAGTTCTGAAGTCAAAAGTGGGCCAACTGTTACTAGCAAGGTGTACCCAATTAAGTGGCCAGTGAGTGTAGTTTTTATGATGTAAGAATAAGGGTATTATCATTAACTAAAGCTAAAAATAATAAAAAAAAACATTTCTGTTGATTGAAATAAAGCTGAAATAAAATAAAATATTAGTTGGAAAACTAAAAAAATATTAGAAATGTTGCCTTGGCAATAAACTGAAATAAGTTAGAAATGAGGAAATTAAGATATTTTTGATGAAATCCGAGAGGTTTTTTTTTTTTTTTATTATTTCCCATATAAACCCTGAAATTACCACATTCAAGGTCCAGAAATGTAGTAAAGACATCAATAAAATAGTCAACATGACTACAGTGGTTTAACCTTAAAGTTAAGAAGTGATGAGAAAACAAAACAAAAATAATGACTGTATTCAACAATTTCCTTCTACCCCATCGGCCAATACTGAACCGGCGTTCGGACGTAAACACGGAAACACTGCACTGCATTCACTGTGTCAACTGCATAGGAAACTGACAGGGTAGAAGGTATTTTTGTTTTGTTTTTGCGCACAAAAAGTATTCTCGTCGCTTCATTACATTTAGGTTGAACCACTGTAGTCACATGAACTGTTTTAAATATGTCTTTACTACCTTTCTGGACCTTGAATGTGGTAATTTCTTTGCTTTCTACAGGAGATAAAAAAAAACCTCTCGGATTTCATCAAAAATGTCTTATTTTGTGTTCCAAAGATGAATGAAGATCTTGCAGGTTTGGAACGACATGAGGGTGAAAGAAATTTAATGTTTGGGTGAACTAACCCTTTAATAAAACTATAATAAAACTAAAATAAAGTCAAAAATAACACTAGCAAGCATCTTTTTGTCCATTAAATCAAGAATTGTATGTATGTCTAATAATAGGAGCTTCTGAAGTACAGCTCAGGCTGTGAGAGAGTTTCTGAACTGCAGGGGGCGCTAGCAGCCATGCTGGATCTGCTGAAGTCAGTCAATGACTCAATGCACCAGATTGCCATCACTGGATATGAGGTGACATTTTTGCCAACTTAAAGTGAGTGTGTGTGAGGTTGAGAGTCTGTGTGTGTAAATGCGTAGTTAACATGTTGTTCGTTGCAGGGTGATCTCAGCGATCTGGGCCGTGTGCTAATGCAGGGCTCCTTCAGTGTGTGGATTAGTCATAAGAAGGGTCCAACACGCGTGAAAGAACTGGCCCGCTTCAAGCCAATGCAGCGACACCTGTTCCTGCATGAGCACGCGCTTCTCTTCTGCAAGCGGCGGGAGGAACATGGAGAGAACGCTGACAAAACGCCCTCCTACAGCTTCAAGCACTGTCTTAAGGTACGGCACACTTCCTGCTGTGAGCACATTTACATTCTCAGAAAGCCCTGGCAGCATCACATGTGCATGCATCGCTGTCTGTCAGCCTGTTTGCTTATCCTTTCCATGTTTTTAAAATATTATTCTACTGTATATCACAGGTTGTTATAGGATATGAACTGTATCTGTGAATATAAAATGGCGTGTTTTTGATGCAGATGAGTGCAGTAGGAATTACGGAGAACGTTAAAGGAGATGTGAAAAAGTTTGAGATCTGGTACAGTGGCAGAGAGGAAGTCTATGTGATACAGGTAAGATTGTTTAAAGTGACAGTTAATCCAAAAATGAATGGAATTTCAGTCTGATCATATTAAATTAATTTGTAAATGTGAAGTATTGTCCCAGCCGCTCTTTTCTGTACCATTAAAGTGAATGAGATGGCTCCAAACAACATTAAAATGTATTATTTAATGGACAGTGACCATGATTATAGACATGTACCATTGATATGCAAAAACTTCTCATAGGCTCCCACAGTGGAGGTGAAGATCGCCTGGCTGAACGAGATCAGAAAGATCCTAACCAACCAGCAGAAACAACTCAAAGGTTTCAACACATTTCTAATGATAAAATGCCACTATGATTCCTCCACAAGTACTCTGAGTAATCTGTCATCTTCTCTCATTGGTCCAGAGGAGTTGTGTCACTCTGCTGCAGTCTCAGAGCAGATGCAGATGTCTCCGCCCCTCTCAGTGAGGTAAGAATACACTAGTGTGCAAAACTGTAGATTGAACCCTCATATTTAACACTCACCAATCACTCTCTCTCCTTGATCCTTTGGCTTAGACCAGCTTTTTTGCTGCTTTTAGCCGTTAGATCTCTCACATGACACTTCCTTCCCAGAATCCCACCAATTTTAAGCTTTAATAGTACCCTCCCCGCTTTAGCAATTCAAATGATGTGTAAGCAGGGTCCAAAATTAACTACTTCTTGTTTTTAATTATATGTAACTTTTGTGAATTGAGAAAGTTTGCCTGCCATAAATATACAGGGCCATGGAATTGCATTGTTTGTATATATACTTAAAGGGATAGTTCATCCAAAAATGAAAATTCTGCCATCATTTACTCACCTTCAAGTTGTTCCAAATCTGTATAAATGTATTTGTTCTGTTGAACACAAAGGAAGATATTTTGAAGAAAATTTGTAACCAGGCCGCTTTTGGGGCACCATTGACTTCCATAGTAGGAAAAAAAAATACTATGGAAGTCAATGGTGTCCCAGAACTGTTCAGTTTCCCACATTCTTCAAAATATCTTCCTTTGTGTTCAACAGAACAAATAAATTTATACAGGTTTAGAACAAGCTGAGGGTGAAGAAATTATGACATGAGTTTTCATTTTTGGGTGAACTATCCCTTTAAATTATATTACATTTCATATTTATTATATATACTGTGTATATATCTTTGTATATACACTACTATTCAAAAGTTTGAGGTCAGTAAGTTTTTTTTATTATTATTTTGAAAGAAATTAATACTTTAATTCAGCAAGGAAGGACACAATATGAACAAAGGTGACAGTAAAAACATTTATAATGTTACATAAGTGACTGTAATGGAGTAATTGCCATCACAGGAATAAATTATAAATTGCATATTTAGAAAACCATTATTTTAAATTGTATATATGTATGTATGTGTATATATATATATATATATATATATATATATATATATATATGTGTGTGTGTGTGTGTGTGTGTGTGTGTATGTGTAAATATATATATATATATATATATATATATATATATATAGTATATTTGAATCAGTCGTTACTAACATCAGTGAAGGTCAGATTATCATTATTAGAATTTGACTTAAGTCATATAATGTTGCAGTTTCTAAATATCTTATTTACTCACCAATGCCATTTTTACTCTAATTTGGCTTTTGACGAGTGTTAAGTTTGGACCTTGTGTGTAAGCCTGACATATTTCTTGTATTTGTATATATAAAACCCATACACATTCAGATTGTTTCATTTGAACAAATCCTAAGTAAAAGTGTTTGAAAAAATTTCTGATGATGATGATGGGGATGAAGCCGCTGTGTGTGGTTGCCTGTCCTCCCACAGGGCCGTGCGGCCTTCCCGTGGCGTTCTTAAGGGCTGCCTGCCCCGCCTGGACCTTGTGTCCCTGTCGGGGGGCGTGTGTGTGTGCCTTCGCGCTCGGAGCCCACGCCTCACTCGCCCCTCCCAGCGACAGTGACGCTCAGTGGTAAAGCAGGCGGGAGGGGGGCTGATCCGATCTGTGCTCCGTCACATACAGGGCTGCTACGGCCACATTTTAACCACCATCACCGTCCCTTCCATACATACCTCACCAGCAGTTCCCTGCTCATCGGTATATCAGGCAGATGCTTTGCCAGCTCATCTCTGCATCTGTTTTGCATGACATGCAAACAAAAGAGAACGCCAGAAGAGTTTGGTTTGACATTGTTTTTGGCTGTTGAACAACGCTTTGAAAACAGGCTTTTTTTTTTAGATCAAGACAGATATGCTAACCAGCTCGGCCTGTCAAGTCATATCCCGACAAATCGAGACTCTTTATTTTCACTTCATTTTCTTATCAGCCACGTCTGTTATGAAAGAATCATGAAATTACTGCCATCTGTCCATATCTGCCAGCTTCTTATATGGTTTGTGCTGAGCTGATGGCTGGTTTGGCTCCTGTTTCATGTATAAGAGATGGTGTGTGTGTTTTTGCGTGAATGATTTTTATTTACTTCATGCTCTGCTCTTGTCCCACAGCAAACAGCAAAGAGCGTCAGTCAGCTCAGAGGGGACTGAGTCAGGCCACAGCAGTCCAGATCCGTTCAGCTGCTCTAGCCAGCACCAACGCAACAGACGCAGTGAGTATTTCTGAAAAACCTGCACATACACACTTAACTGTGCCGTTTAAGTATACAAATGCAGACGTGAATGTGTTAGGCCAACAAAATGCAAGTGGTCTCATTGTGCAAACTTAATTTTAAGCACTTACCAACATATACTTATAAACACTTATAAAGCATCATAGTTAAAGTGTAATTCTTACTGTTTTACTTGATTCTAAACATCACTCTCAATGTAAAACCTTCATCCCCATCACCACAAACTTCACACACAAGCAGTAAACATGAAGGAGCATGTGATTTCTTCACCCACATACATGTTGTCTAAGCTGGCATCAGTTGGGTTAATCAGACACTATATATTGAATTCTGAGTATTTCATGAATCAGAATGCAAGGGTTTACACTAAAGCATGTATGCGGTGTGTTTGTGTAGGCTGGCCGGGTGCACCTTATTCTGTAGATATCTGTGAAGGTCTGGAGGACTGGAGTGCAGCAAACAGCCTCTCTAACCCGTCTGACACTGAGGAGGAGGACGCCTCCCATCTGGTGAGACATCCCACACTCACTCTGTCACTTATTTCAGATGTGGTAACTCGTGTAGGGTGACGCATGTTTTTTTAAAACCTTCACTTGTTCATCTGTTTGTTTTAGGTTCCAGGCAGATACAGGGCCTTTGTCGACTGGAGGAAAACCGGGCTGGATAACTTGATCATTAAGTGTGGTGATGTCATACAACTACAGCATGAGGAAAATGATGGCCAGTGGTGAGTGATGTGAGGGGGACATAAAGGGATATTCTGGGTGAAATGCAACTTAAAGGGATAATTCATACAAAATTGAAATTTCTGTCATCCTCATGTTATTCCAAATCTGTACAACTTACTTTCTTATGCAGAAAACAAAAGAAGATACTTTGAGAAATGCCTCAATGTTTGTTTGTTCAAATCAATAGTTACCAAAACTCATTGGTTCCCAACATTGATTTAAAACACCATCTTTTGTGCTCCACAGAAGAAGCAATGTCATACAGGTTTAAACAACATGAGGGTGAGTAAATGATGACAGAATTTTCATTTCAGGGTGAACTATCACTTTAAACTCAACAGAATCGTGAATTTGATTCTTTCTCAAAATGCGTTGAGAAATGTAGTCCCATTATCAAAATTTTAACAGTTTCAACAAGGGTTGGGCAAAGGCAAAATTCAGAATTAAAGAATTAGATTCGACACAAGTTGCTTTACTAGTTAAAAAAACTCCAGTTACTGCATATGAAATTCAATTTATTTTAATTCTACTTCTTAACATTTAAATTCAAAATGTGATTCTACAACCTGTTTGTTACCTCAGTTTAAATTCAGAAATTGATTTGGAATTCAAAAGACAATTTCATTTGTGAATTATGCAAAACCCTGAACTTTACAGGGCAAATAACACATGCATTACTGAATAATTCATGCAAGCGCTTTAACAAAAAATGAGATTCACATTTCTGCGTTTAAACACTCCATAAGCTTTGTAGATTTTGAAAAAAATGCATTCATCCATCATTAAAGTAATCCATACGGCTCCAGGGGGTTAATAAAGGCCTTCTGAAGTGAAGCGAAGCATTTTTTAAAGCAAAATATCCATATTTAAAACTTTATTATCTATAATAACTGGCTTTCGGCAGATGACCGGAAGCATCGATTTGCAGCGGAAGAGTAACCTCTGACCTGACACATGATGCAATGATGAACGCAAAAGCACAGAGGATAGAGCAAAACAAAACACCGGTCATTAATTAGAAGTCTAAAACGATCTTTTTTAAAGAGAAATGTCGGAGGATTTCGAAATAAGAGAAGAGGAGCTTGAGTATGTTGTACAGCCTTATTTGTTTAAACCACTTCAGAAGGCCTTTATTAACCCCTGGAGCCATACGGATTATTTTTTATAATGGATGGATGCATTTTTTGGGGCTTCAAAATCTGCCCCCCTTCACTACCATTATAAAGCTTGGAAGAGCAATGATATATATATATATATATATATATATATATATATATATATATATATCTCCAATTGTGTTCGTCTGAAAGAAGACACTTAGGATGGCTTGAGGGTAAATAAATCATGAGATAGTTTTTATTTTTGGGTGAACTATCCCTTTAAAATGCTTACGGTAGTTCAAAAAAAAAAAAAAAAAAGTGGCCTTAAATGTTAGTTGGGTGTAAAAATCAGTTTAGTTATGAACTCTCACAGGTTGGTGAAGAATCTGAGTCGCAGACAAGAAGGCCGTATCCCTACTGCCAACCTACAGGGCATTCTGGGAGACAGCATCAAGAATCACTCCAACCGGCTTGGAGGTGAGTCATCCGCTGCCTGTTTAGTGTAGTTCCCTGAAGAAACAAAAGCTTCCTTGTTGCATATGACCCATGCTGCCCTATCTTCTCTGCAGACCCAGGGAACCGTAAAACACGGAAGCTCAGCTCGCCGTGAACAAATCATCCAGTGCTATATTGGACCTTCTCATTCACACTTGGTAGCTCAGATTGGATGTGACTACATGGATTCAGACTTGACCAGCAGGATTGTATTCCAACATTCTTGTTCTGACCGTCATTGCGATCAGACACTACTAAAATGCAAAATACATATTGTTTTTTTTTTTTTACACCTTAAAAGAGACCTGCACCATTTCAGAAAACCCAGAGAGCGCTCTTAAAGATCTGTCCTCTGCCGAAACACTTCAGTCCTCCTGACTACGTAAAGCCTAGAACATTCTGACTCTGCAATTGTCCCAGTAGACTTGACAGTTTTTTTTAATGAATCAAGGCCCATGAAAAACACTTCTGATCTGGCTTTGTTGATGTCTTCATGGTTACCTTTCCTAGAAGACCAATGAAAACATCCTGTTCGTAACGGACCTGAATTTTTAAACTGTGCGCGTTTGTGCTGTTATTTATTGTGTACTGTTACTATTGTAGTGTTTATCCTCTTTGAACAAACAGCTCTGCCTGAGAGCTTCAATGCCAAATCATGTAGTGCCATAATGCCTGTTTCCCAACTTTATTTAATGTGGTTACCTCAAAAAATATTTCAAAGCACTTTATTCCGGTCACACAAATTTGTGGTCTTTTGTGTCTCTCTACAGCTTTAAACCAGTTGGATTTTGCATGCCGTCAATTCTTACCTCTCTTATTTAGTAGAATTCTCTTGTCAGGCACTTTACATGCAGAATCTACTCCACCAGCTTGAAGACCTGGGGGCTGTCATGTAAATGTTGACTTTATAGCCACAAATAAGAGTCATGAGGGGGCGAGCAGAGCTCATGTGTGTTTCTTGTCACATTCGTGGCGCCATGTGTGGCTGCAAAATCAGAGCAATGTTAATGCTGATTTCGTATTAAGTGAGATCATACAGCAAACATTAAATATACCCACTGTTTTGAATAATTAATTAAATATTAATTGCAGCCTTATATGAATTTACTACACAAAATCAGGCCCACAGTTGGAGGGCTGACTTTGATATACCAGCGTTTGAAGTGCAAATGAGCTGTGTGTAGCAGCAGGAGACGCTGTGGAGTACATATCTCTTATGTTATTAATTTTGCTATCAAGTTGTTCCCTTCCAGCGTGGAGCTTCAGCCACACATCCAAAATCAAGCCACATAAAGAATATATATCTGTGTTGTATTAAGGCCCTTTCACACCAAGAATGGTAACTATAAAGATAACTATAACGATAATTATATCAGCGTCCACACCAGCGGACAATGTCGATCTGCACTCTGCAGTTTTGTTGTCTGCAGCTTTAAATGCTTGAGCTTTTTAAAGCAGGATTGATTGGCTGTCATTGTTTTTAATCATCAGCTGGAAAAAAAATCTCTCTGTGTTGTTATCTTTATAGTTGTGATGTGGACTGCTATTCTTTTACTTTCAGAACAGATTTTTGAAGTATCTTTATCTTTATACTATAGCTTTCGTTGTTAGTGTGAATGGGCCTTTAGCCATATGTACTGTCAGTTTTTCATATTTACATGCTTATTCATGTCCTAATGTCTGAGACCACAAAGCATTTAATCCTGTGTTTTTTTTGGGGAACTGGCTTCTAAATTATTCTTTTTGAGGGAATGTACCTGTATTGACTGTTGTATTGTAACAATGTTCTATTTAAATTTGTACAGCCTATTGAAAATTAAGAAATACATTTTTTTTTTTTTAATCAACTTGGGGTCAGTAAGATTTTTTAAAGTCCCCTGTAGTCAATAATTTTATCCCTTAAAACTCATCTTTGATCACCAAAATTACATATTTAAACGTTTTTTCCTGTGAAAAAAATTCTTCATGCCTTAAAATACCTTGAATGTAACTCTACACCCTTGCCTCATTTAATATACACGGATTTATGAATAAAATAATTAGCCCCGCCTCCACTCACTCGCACGAGCTCAGACGAGATCCACTCGGTCAACTTACTGAGGTAAACACTGCACAATGATATTGTTTTTTACAGCATCGGACACATGACGGTAATTAATCTACAGTAATTAGCATTTTGCTTGACTACATTATCAAACAGCTAATAATGTGTTGCTAATGCTACACAAACCATGTTCACATTCAC
Organism: Hypophthalmichthys molitrix; assembly: GCA_037950675.1. Classification (NCBI taxonomy): domain Eukaryota; kingdom Metazoa; phylum Chordata; class Actinopteri; order Cypriniformes; family Xenocyprididae; genus Hypophthalmichthys; species Hypophthalmichthys molitrix. The sequence continues at coordinate 23,607,280 of CM075505.1, forward strand.
GAGTTAGCTGTCTTCTAACAATCAGTATCCTTAGAAATGCTTTGAACAACTCAGAACGTCAGTGGAGAAAGGCATATAGTTAATAACATGGTAATATGCATCATACACCCGCCATATTGCTAAATCTACCCGATTTTTCATATCAACAGAAAAATATACCGGGATAACCTTCATTTGAGACTCCCTTGCGCGGTCAGTTAATGATATGCTAAAGCCCGCTGGCACATTGACTTGATTGGTTACAAGGTAGTTTCAGCGATTTCAAACCGCGGGTTACTTGAGGCCCTGTTTACACTAGTGTGTTTTCGTTTTGAAACGCATAAGTTTTGCTACGGTTACACCTGTCGTTTACACAACGCCGGCGTTTTCAAACCTTGAAAACGGAGACTTTCGAAAATGCTGCAGACCATGTTTTAGTTTAAAAACGCCGGGGTTGCATTTCAGTATAAACGGACCAAAACGGAGACTTTTGAAAATGATGGTATGGCTGCCCACGTTCGCTCTGTGTATCCTTGACGGCCGTGTAAACAATAACATGGAGACTGAATTGAGCCTTCACCGGGAGTTTGATTGACAAGCGCTCTAACCAATCATAACACCGAATCCCCCATATTGTCCGACAAAGCAGTCAGGAGTTAGAAGATTAACCTCGGGGGGACTTGAACTTGAAAAATGGTGTGTACTTTCCACGTTTGAAACAACTTTCCTTCTCATTCATGTTTATTTGATGCTATAAATGAACTAGTAAGAAGAGATGATCGGTTCACGAGCCTCTTGAACTGAGGCGCTACAGCAATCTGTCACGACACATTAAAGAGCCACGAAACGGTTTTTATTGTTCGAATTTCTTAACAAATTACACAGTTTGAAAGCTGGGACTTTGTTTAATATCATAAGTAACCTGCTCTGTCTTGTCTGTCGACGTGTTGTCAGTGTCCTCTTTGCTCCGCGATGTATTTTTCACTCTGGCGTGACAGTGCCATGGCTTGTCGGACAAAGCAACATTAACTAAGGGGCGAGTCTTTGCGAAGGGTCAAATGCCGTTTTAAAACGCCATTTTAAAACAAAAATGCACTAGTGTAAACGGGGCCCGAGACTGTCTTTGGTTTACTGCAGTTTTAAAGAGAAAATACTCAGCAATGGTGTTGACTTATGAATTTGCACATGGTTTGTCTTAAAGCATGTTAAAAACACCACACAGACATATAAACAACATTAAAAACTTGATTTTCACCACAGGGGACTTTAATATTTTTGAAAGAGGTCTCTTATGCTCACCAAGGCAGCATTTTTGATCAAAACTAAATTAAAAAAATAAATCTAGTACTTTGAAATATTACAATAGGCTATTCAATATTACAGTATTACACACTCCAGTCTACAGTGTCACATGATCCTTCAGAAATCATTCTAATATGCTGATTTGCTGCTGAAGAAACATTTCTTATGATCAGTGTTGAAATATTGTTGAATATGCTGCCTAATTTTTTTTTTTTTTTTTTTTTTTGTGGAAATCATGATGCACTTTTTTTCAGGATTATTTGATGAATAGGAAGTTAAAAAGCATTAATTTAAAATAGAAATCTTTTGTAACATTATAAATGCCTTTACTGTCACTTTTGATCAATTTCTTGTGTCCTTGCTGAATAAAAGAATTTCTTTAAAAAAAAAAATGTATATGTATATAGTAAATATGTATATAATAATAATAGTTTAATTTACAACAACAAGATGTAAAGTCAAAGGCACATATACATCATAAACATTAACTTTATGTCCCAGAGATTTGCCTGAAATGATGAAAGGATCTTTCACAGGTGAGAAGTGAGTGATCCGACGCCTCCGGTGTTTATGGGTAATATCCAGTGATTTTCAGAACTAGGGCACAAGTCTTTTTAAGAACGCTGTTGAAATCTTAAGTAGGTTTGTAGTGTCAGATATTTTCAGTTATCCCTCCCTCACGCTCCTCTAGTTTTCCCTCTTAATGCGGTGGCAGTTTAAAGCTTGAGGGGCTACATTTTGTTTCCTTTGCTGTCTGAATAAGAGGTTCTAACCATGTAGCAAGACAGCACTTTGCTTAATAACATACTTGCTTTCATTAGACCACAGGAGAAAACAGTGCTACTGAGCATGTGTCTACTGAGTATAATTATCGATTATTAAATGTCCTTATGGGAAAGTGAAGATACTAAGTCCTGCATAATTGATGAAATGCTGCACAGGCTTTAATGATGAAATCTCATTAGCCAGCCAGGTCTTAAGGGGCGGAGCATGATTACAATCCATTACAGTGGGATCAATGGATTAGGAACAATGTAATTTTTTTTTTTTTTATTTGACGTGATTAGGCAAACATCAACTTAAATATCAATCAAAACCTTCTCTCAAGGTTTGAGCATTGCTTTCACCATGTATGAGATGACATTTTTAAATGAGACTTCAAGATCATTGGTCCACATTTGTAAACAATACTCCTTTAGTAACACCCATCACATGCTGAATCCAACGATAATAGTTACCAACCTGTGTGTACACACCATACTTCCCTTTCTTGGCACATTCTTCTCCCCAACTGATAATGCCTGTGAGGAACCAGGTGTTGTGGTAGCGCATGGCATGAGGTCCTCCACTGTCCCCCTGACAGGCGTCTTTAGGAGAATCCGAGTAGCCCGCACAGAACATGAAGTATGTGATTTGGTCACTGCTGCTTTCCTTACACACTGTTCTGTCCACATAAGGCAATTCAACCTTCTGTAAAGTCACTGCACTTCGTCCTTGGAAGCGCAGACGGCCCCAGCCGCTGACAGTGGCCAGAGATCCAGACTGCAGCAGTGAGTTGGAGAAGAGCATGGGTCCCAGGCAGATGGGACGTATTGTTGGAGTTAACCGGATGGGTGTGCGCAGCCGCAACAAAGCAATGTCATGATTGTAGAGGCTTGATTTGGAGTCATAACGAGGATGAGAGATGAAACGGGTGACGTCTATATTCTGTTCTGTGTCTTCAGTCTTGGAGATGTCATGTTCCCCTGTGAAACATGGTTGTTAATAATATTATTAATAACTGGTCTTTGATCAGTAAAATTTCAGTAAAAATATCTAAAGATTCGTGAAACATTCAATTTACTTGATAAGCAAAGCAGCATAAGATAATGTTTTTGGAATTAATCTCTTATGGTCTCCAAGGTTATATTTATTTGATCAAAAATACAGTAAAAACAGTAATATTGTGGAATATTTAAAATAAGTTAAAATAATTTTTGGTTTCACATTATTTTAAGGTGTCCCTATTACAGTGTAATTATACTAATTACTGATTATCTACATGTACTTATTATAGAGTTAGGCTTTGGTTTAGGGTCAGTTGCATGTAATTATGGATAATTTATAGTTATTACTATAGTAACTACATGTAACGTGTAACAAGGACCATGTAAAATAAAGTGTTACCAAATTTTAATATGCTGATACATTTTTTTTTTCATGATTCTTTGATTAATAGAAAGTTCAAATGAACAGCATTTATTTGGAATAGAAATCTTCTGTAACATTATAAATGAATTTACTGTCATTTTTTGCCTGTCTTAAGTAGTAATTTCTTTTTTATATATAATCTTAATGACTTTTTTTAAATGATAGTGTATATATTTTAAAATATTTTAATATATTTCACTATTTTAATGTATTTTTATATTTTATCTTATTATTCTGTTTTTATTGCCCTATTGGCAAAATGTGTTCATGTTTTAAGAAAAAAAAAGAATATATATTTTCTAAACAAAGTCTTTATTATCTTTAAATGATTTTCTTCTTATGTAATTTCATCTTGTTGTAAGGATTTAGATACTTTTAATGGAATACAAAAATAAGTAATTTGTTTTGTATTTTTATTTTATTTTTTACATTACATGTTTTTTTTTGGTAACACTTTATATTAAGGTGACATATGTACTTAAATAAGTACTGAGTAATATTAATTAACTACATGGACTTACTAGAGAGTTGTGGTTAGGGTTAGAGTTTGGTTTAGGGTTAGTTACTTGTAATTATGCATAATTTATTAATATAGTTATTACTATAGTAAGTACATGTAGTAACATGTAACTATGTCATCTTAAAATAAAGTGTTACCTTTTTATATATATATATATATATATATATATATATATATATATATATATATAATATGCTTTAAATTAAACGTACTTGGCGCCATGTATCAGTTTATTTTAATCTGTTTTATTGGCTGTAAAATTCTGCCGTTGTTCTGTTGTATGGTCTTACCAACTCTGATGAAGAAGGATCCATTCTGGCTCCCTACCAGGCAGTGTGCTGCAGTAATGACCCATAAAGGGCTCAGAATGGAGCCTCCACAGAACACCTGCTGTGTTGAGTGAGACACCAGCGCCACCTAAGGATCAGCAGTCAACTGGGATAAATGACATGATTTTGGGTGCAAAAACAGTTTATATAAACAAGTAACTCATAATTTACTCCTAGATGATTTGATCAAAGACAATTTTGACTGTTAAAACACCTAAAATTTACAGTCTTTACCTGCCAAGGGATTTCTCCAGGTAAGGCTGGATTGCCACCAACAATACGGCTTCTTGGAGCACTTACTGTAGGCAACGTCAAATACTCAGCAAATGTCCATTCAGGCAGTTTAACACGAGGTGACGAGATTTTCGCTTCTTTCTGTTTAGAATCTGTAGGGATTGTCCAATTGTCCGTTTTGAGTATGTTGGATGTTGATTTGATTGTACTATTGGAAGACTGTGCAGATGTGTTCGTTACAGAGGTGGGGCCACTGGCAATTATTCTCACAGCTGTTTTAATAGCTCTGCCACATGGGAACTTCACTGGTAATACATAAAAAAAAAAAAAAAAACACACATTTTGGTTACACTTTATTTTAAGGTGACGTAGTTACATTGTACTTACTCAAATAAGTACTGAGTAATATTAATTAACTTCATGTACTTACTATAGAGTTATGGTTAGGGTTTGGTTTAGGGTTAGTTACTTGTAATTATGCATAATTTACTGTTATTACTATAGTAAATACACCTTAAAATAAAGCCTTTTATAAACCCATTTTTTTTCTAAAATGTTTTGCATTAAATTGTGCTTGCACTGTCTTTCTAAATTACATTTCTGATATTTTCATATAATGCTGTATATGAGAAGCTTTAAGAATGAAAGTAGCTCTTTGAGATGTTTTTGGAGAAATCAGGAATTTAAGAAGTAAATAAATCACCTATAGGCTCACACGTGAATCCGTCGTCTGTGAGCTTGTATCCGGATGCACACTGACACTCTATCCCACGAGACTCCAGGAGAACACAGAAATGCTCACAGCCACCATTATCAACATCACACTTTTTGGCAGTCACTGAGAAACAGCACAGAACATCTTTTAACATTGTAAACACGGTGTGCTCAAACTGTGCGTTTGAGGAAAGAGAGATCCTGTCTCACCTATTTCGCAGTTTTTTCCAACAAAGCCTGGCAGACAGTTACAGGTGTATGTGCCCATCTGGTCCTCACATGTGCCTCGGTTCTGGCAGGGTGATGATTTACACTGGTCCCCATCTAACAAACAAGATCTTTTTTTTTTTTTTTTTTTAAGTTGCAAATTGATATTTTTGAATTTGCACTTAAATTTGCAATTAAATCTACTTTATTTGTCCAATAGGGCTGGGTATTGACACAAATTTCACAATTCAATTCGATTTCGATTCACAAGCTTGCCATTTGATTCAATTCAATATTGATTATCCAATTATTTTGGATATATCAGGTACATGGCATATTTTCTCAAGGAAAAAATTTGCTGAGAAAACGAATGCGGTAAACTATACATGAGAGTCAGTTAGCTACTTTAATATAATATTTGAGGTTAAAATTAACTGATTTGTTTACATTACACTCAAGAAGCTTTTTATAAAAATAAAGTTATAATGCTAACTTTAGAATCACATAATTATATTAGCCTACTACTCCATTGCGTTTTTTGAAATATCAACATTTAAATGGTGTCTGTCATAAAAACTTGACGGATTTATTCAAACACGCATTAAATATCGAAGAACTTTAAAATTATAATGAATATGTAATATGGTGCATATATATCCTCTCTAGAGTTAATTTTTCTAGTTGACTAACGAGTTTATGGTTACTGAATATGGTTTTTCTGAGGTAAATTTGACGTTACATAACATAAGCTGTTTTATTGACATCTTTCAGCGGTTAAAACACTGATTGAGCGATTACATGAGACATGATACGGATTTCAGTAAGTTGTAGCCTACTGTATCTTTTAAAATACCTTCAGATGTTCATTCATATTTCTTTTGCGCTGTAAACGGTATTAAAGCGGAGATGATGACTTCACGTGCTCTTCGCCTTGCCGCTTAGCTTGAACCTGTCACATTAAACAGCGCCAAAACGGTATTTATTTTTTTTAACTTCGTAATAAAATGGACAGCATTTGAAAGCTGAGACTTTGTTTCATATCAAAATTAACAATGCACAAAGATTATTTCGATTTATTCGATGGAAGGCGCACTACAATGTTCTGTTCATTCATCAACTGCAAACAGGAAAGACCAATCGATTCTTGAATCGGTTCGTAAAAATGAGAATCGATTAATATCGAGAAATCGATATTTTTTACCCAGCCCTATTGTCCAATAATTGGGCCTAAAGCTTTGTATAAATTGTTTCCTTAATTTCTGAGTTAAAGAATGAACGGTATTAATATCCATTTCAAATATGATCCTATAATTTATTTGTCTTTAGGTGGAACAGAAACCAACACACATTTCCACTGCCTCCCTGTTTAACGTAGGTAAATATAAAAGTTAATGATCTAACAGACTTACCAGTATAACTCGCCCAAAACGCCATCTGAAAAACACACATTTGCTGTTACACAATACAATGACAAATGAAGAACCACAACTTTTCTACTCACTGTCATTTCATCATTTTCAAAGGCTTCTCTGGCCTCCTCCAGGACACACGTCTCCTCCATACACTCCCTTTCCACATTCCCATTCAGAAATTCCTCGAATAGTCCTGTGTTTGCTCGTCTGTGTCTCCTCAAAATTTCATCAGATTTCTCCCCATCTAGGAACACTGAACCTGGGGCTGTTACAGAGTTTGAGAGATACTAATCTTTACTAGAGGGGAACTACTGAAAGCTCCTTTTGAATTTGATTATTAACCCTCAGAATGTCATAAGGCAAATGCTAGGTCTGTCTGTTATGTTCTCTGTCAGCTTTCAGAAGTGTGATTTATGAGGTAAATGGTTTTGTAGGTCTTACCTGCGAAGGCCTGCAGCCAAATATATGGGAAAAGAACAAGAATAAATGAAGCCATGTCAAACCAAATTCAGTCCCTTATTATTCCACAGTGAGCTGACAGATAACCTAATCCTGCGCTCCAAAGTACACACTGACTGGCACAGGACATTGTCGAGAGACAGAAATAAAAGTACAAAATAAAATTGATTTCACTGAACATTTCACAATCGCAATTAAAGTTAATAATATTAATCAAAATGAATACTATTTCACTATCATTTTGTTTTCTTATTCAGGGTACTTTCAAACTGGTGGTCCTGTTAAATTTAATGTTAGATATTAGGATATTTAAACGTTTTAAATAATTATTATTTGTTTTTTTACATTCACGTACTATTTTATTTTGCTTTATGAAGACTGGTGTAATATGTAAATCTCAGATATGCTGTTAACTTAAAATCTATTTTAAAAAATGTATTTTAGTAATGGCAATGCGAATATTTAAATTTAATAACATGTATAGTATTTATAATATTACATTTAATATTTTCCCACACAATATAGATGGATTTTTGTACATTGCTTTTATATTTTAGGAAGAGTGTCCATTGCAAACAGATCGTCATATTCGGGAGTCCTTGGCATGAAGAAGTTTCAAAATCAAATCTCCACTAGATGGTGCTGCTGCTCCAATGACTAGATCAATAATGAAACTGATAGATAGTTTTTACTTCTTCTTGACACAGTTAAGCATTCACTGGTTTCCTTTTGCACTAATAGAGAAAAGAGATGACGCTTTAATGCAATATTGTATGCGATACCATGTATATATTTTCTCCACAGATGGGCTCTGTATTGGGGACTGTGGGAGGGGCTCAGTCGGCATGTTGGAGATCAGCCCAGTTCGCTTCAGTTCACTGTAAGTGCTCTTGATGTCTTCTCCCCCATGGGAATCGGTTATCTTCTCAGATGGAGCTTTTTTTTATTGACTGTGGGCTTTTCGTTTTCATCCATCCATTACGAGGCTGAATTATTCATTTCTAAGTAATTAACACTGGTCATCAATCCCACTGTATGAGTGCCAATCAATCTGTAACTGAGATTTTTCATTGCTGAAATGGGCTTTGGCTCACAGCCTCTCAAGGAGCAATCAACAGACTGTTATTGCAGCTGTAAGAAAGAACATGAGTAAAATGACTACATCACTCAAAACTTTTTCATTACTTGGAATAGCTTTACCCCCAGTTAGGCTTGAATTCACAGCCATTTTTTAAAACCAACAACATCACCAGTCAGTGAAGCTGAAGTCTCTAAACGCAGAGATATACTTAGATACATTCAGAGGCAGACAACAAGGCTACCATGGCGCTCTGGAATACTTGATTGTGATTGGTCCATCGCGGATTGGCACCCTGTCCAAGGTGTTTTCCCGCCTGCGGCCCAAATTGCTCGGATAGATTCCAGCCTCCTTCGAATCTAGAGAGGACATGCGGTATGGAAAATGGATGGACAATCGCGCCATCCCTGATGTCCATCCAGGTGCGCCACGCTCATGGAACTCGTTTCATACAACGCAACTGCCGTCATCTTGCGTCTCAGTTATCGATTAGCTATAGTGAAAGTTACCTCAGGTGACCTAGGTATTTGTATAACTGTAATATTGTTGCACTGTTCGTTTTGTTGCTAGGTTGTTTTGGATGTTGTAGTGAACTATTTTTTGAAAGTTGTAGGTCATCCAGGTACTTTTTGCCTGCTTTTTTTATGAATACTATGAATTCAGGCATAGTAGCCTACTACTTGGCTCACATACTGTTTTTTGCTTACTATATAGTAGGGAAGTATTCAGACACATTCATGACAGACAGGTCATTGCACTTGACTTGATCACTTGTCTACTTACTGTAGCCTACATGACATATTTCTTGATATTTAAGTAGGCACGAAGACCGCAAGTTGTGAAGAACTTTTCGTTACACGAGACACACTTGCTGGCTGCGTCCAAAATCGCATACTCCTAGATATTTATAATATATTTAAAATAAGTAATTACCTCACGACTGCTAAAGAAGCATGTTCTAAATAATATTAATGTGTGTATCCATCGTATGTACACTTCACAGTCTTGCCGGAAGTAGTAGCTCATCTGAGTACTTTTTGCCTACTCTTTTATGAGTAGGCTACTGTGAATTCGGACATAGCCTACTTCTTTTGTCAAATACTGTTTTTCGCCTACTAGGGAAGTATGCGATTTCAGTGTTGTATTAATGCAAGTTAAGCTTTATTTACACATTTTATTTTCAATACTTAGTTTGCAATTTAAAATAAACTTATATAATATAACATTTTATGTTTCACTAACAAATAATGTAATAGCTTATCTAACACAGTAAAGTTTTACTCTAAATCTTGCAGTTTCAGGGCACATAACCTGAATGTGATGAATAATGGGATACGCTTAGCTTTACAGCTTTCGCTTGATACCAAGCATGTGGTATGATAGCAGGGCAGGTTGATGTGGTTATGTGGAGCACATGGGAACTGCAGCTGATTTATAACACAGCACCATTGATTTCAGCAGTGACATGTGTCTGTCTGCCTGCCCTGTGCTACTGCAAATTGGTGTCGTCTCCAATTAGATTAGAGGCTACTGCGAAGGATCAGCCCAGTGCAGTAGATAATAAAAATGTAACACCTGTTCAGTGCAATTGATTATGGAGAGCATCTTCACTCTGGGGTCATAGGCCTTGTGAACTCTTCATAAGTCCAGTGTAGCTCATTAGAGTCCCCAAGCCATTTGTACAAACTTATTTTTGGCCTCGAAAAGCACCTGACTGGGTGTATCGTAATGTGCAGATAGAAGGGATGAAGAGAGATGTAAAGGTGTGAATTTTGCGGTGTTAACTGTATCAGGAAATAATAACAGGTACAAGACTGCACTGTTTTCAGATGCTTCATGTTCCCATGATCCACACTAGGAATAGTTTCATCATTATTTTCTAACTCATGTTGTTTCAAACCTACTTACTATTTTGAACACAAAAGGAGATGTTAGGCATAATCTTTTCATGCAATGATAGCGAGGGACTGTTGAGCTCCAAAAATAGACCCAAAGCACTATACTGTAAAAGTGGTACATACGACTAGTATTATACTGGCAGTCTACTGAAGTCGTATAATAGCTTTGTGTGATAAAAAACCTGAAATTAAAGTTTCTTTGAAAAACTCTTCTACCTTATCTCAAAAATCTTTCCGGTTTGCATATATTTAAACACTGTACATCAAGACATGCTAAATATTATTGGTTCTTGTCTTGTAACCAATCTGGGTGCACCACATTTAAATATGTGCATATTTAGATTGCGTAAATGAGATTTGTGAGCTATAGCACCAGGAAATATTATCTGGGGATAATAGGGAATAATTGTAGTCTGTTCCTCGCATAAAGCTATTGTTTGACTTCCGAAGACTTGGAATATAATGTATAAGTGAATATCTTGCTTTCTGATGTGCTATGACTATTGCTGGCAATTACAGTTAATATTCCTCATTTAGAAGTTGCTTTGGATAAAAGCATCTGGTAAATGAATAAATGTACAGATCATTTATATGGTGCTTTAATGAGGTAGGGTTTTTTTTTTTCCTTTCATTTTTGGAGCTTGACATGCCCTGCTTTTATTTGTAAGGAAAAGAGCAGCATGAATATCCTTCTTTGTGTTCACTGTAAACTCTAATGCTCAAAATAATTATTTGGTTTGAGTAGGACAAACTTAAATTAAACAAATTAGTTCAGTAAATTAACTTTTATAAGTATTTAGCACTTTCTTTTTCTTTCGAGTTCACAGAACTGACATATTTTAAGTAAACCGAACTGTTTCATTGTTTTGAGTTTTATGAACTTATTTTTTTAATTTAGATGAACTTAAATTTAACTGAAACTAGGTTGGGATTTATATTTCGCAGAATGCTTTGCCCATGGCACTCAAAAGGGAGAGTAAATGTTAAAATTAAGTGTTATATCATGTTTTTTGTGCAAGATTAATGTTAAGAGGGAGATTTAGTAGTGACTAATGTTTTATGCTAATTTAGAAGAGATTCTGTTAACGTGGATTTTTGGAAAGTTATCATCATGGGGAGTAGTGGTGCATGCGGCTTGGTTTGAGAGCAGGTATATTAAAGTTTTATATTGCTGTACTCATTAAGCAAATGCTATAACATGCTATGCAAACCATGTTAGCAAATGATCAAGTTAGTATTTTCTGAATTAGCTTGTTATAGCTAGCTAAGTTTCCACTAATAAAAATGTTTACATTGAGAATACATGAGAATTTTAAGTTAAAAATGTAAAAATCTCTTAAAATTTCTTAACTTAAAAAGTTTGATTTAACTGAGTTTTGCCAACCAATTTTTTTGAGTTTAGCCAACTTATTCGGGTTTACAGTGTTTCATGGAAGAAAGCAAGCACAGGTTTGAAACACCATGAGTAAATGACGACAATAATTTTTTGGGAGAATTTTTCCTTTAAAAGGCTTGGCACAAAGGTACTTGTTTATACTATATGTGTCCATTTAGTATCATGTACATTTAGTATCCAGAACATTTAGAGTATATTGTATATTGAAGTTGTTTTAGATGATGCAAATAAAACCACAAACTGAGGTTGAGTTTCACTTTAATTTCTTCCTTTAGTGAGATTGATTATTCTTCAGAGACGGCGAGGCAGTAGGCCAGACCACAGATATATATCAGCGAACATCAGTGGAGTGAGAACAGAGAAACATCACACCAAAAGGAAACGGCACAGAGAAGACTAAGAAAGGTTGTAATTACTTCACTTTCCTTTGTACGTTTTTGGAAAAAAGAGAGAAAAATAAACTTTGCACCATCTCAGACGAATGCAGACAGCCTAAGAATAGCAAGCTGTCCGAGAATAACCTTCACATCACGCACGCACCACAATATCTGCCTCTGTTTCTGCGGTTACAGGGAGTAGCAGTGACTCACCATGTAAGTCCTTACTGTTTCCCTCCCTCTTGGAGAGCGCAATACGGACATCAGTCATTCCACACCGTGTGTTTACCCTGCAGGTCCAGTGGGATCATGGGAGCGTGTGTGGGTGTGTTTTCAATCACAGTGGCATAATGAACCAAAGCTATTATTTATGCAAATTATATATAATTTTATTGAAGAACCACTTCACTTGCAGAACTTTGCCCTCCTTTGGGTCATGTGCTGGGCTTCAAGTCTTGATTTCTGCTTCTGAAGTAGTCACTTTATCAAAGCAATCTTAAGATTATAAAATTAGGAACTGTGAAATAACAATGAATAAATTAAATAAAGAATTTACTTTTTTTTTTTTTTTTTTTTAGTACTTTTAGTTTTAGTACTTTTAGTAGTTCAACTTAAAGTTATTTATTTCAGTTGTCAAGGCAGCATTTCAAAGTTTCATTTTTTTTAAGTTTAAGTTTTCATCTAATATTTATATTTTATATTATTTCAGCTTTATTTCATTGAACAAAAAGCTTTAATCATGTAGTTTAATAATAGTTATCAACAACAACACTGGTTGTTGCTGGGGTTATATCAAAGTAACTATAAGGTTTTAGATTAGAACCACAACTGTAGGTAGACAGGCAGATTTTAACAGAAAATGTGAACTGTGTTCTCATTACAAGTATATTATTGTCAGGGCAGGTTGTCACATTTTTGAGGGGCAAGTCATTTTTTTAATTACCATTTTTTAATTAAATTGAAAATGAATAAATTAAAATGTAATATATTTTTGATCGTATCTTCTTTTCATTTTTCCTTTTTTTTAATCAATTGTTTTGTGTTTCATTAAGCTGATAATAAGCTGTTAAATGGCAGGTTTCCATTGAGACAACCATAGTAACTGGGTAACCATGTAGTGTAAAAAATAAACCTTAAAGAGATAGTTTACCCAAAAATGAAAATTCTGTCATTAATTACTCACCCTCATGTCGTTCCACACCCGTAAGACTTTCGTTCATCTTCGGAACACAAATGAAGATCTTTTTGATGAAATCTGAGAGCTTTCTGTCCCTCCATAGACAGCTATGTGACTACCACTTTGACGCTTCAGAAGTGGTACTCGCATAACTGTCTAACTGTCATAATCTGTTCATCATATAAAGCGAATGGAGTCCTTTCAGAAAATTTGGACTAAACCACTCAATTCATATGGATTAGTTTTATGATCTCTTTTTGAAGCATCAAAGTGGTAGTCACTTTGCCGTGGAGGGGCAGAAAGATTTCAACAAAAAGATCTGTATTTGTGTTCCAAAGATGAACAAAAGTCTTACAGGTTTGGAACGACATGAGGGTGAGTAATTTTCATTTTTGGGTGAACTATCCCTTTAAGAGATGTTGAAAATAGTGGCCTAAATAGTGGTTGAAAAACGTGTGACTAGCCCATATCTCCCCTTTATTCTTTGACCTGAGAATCAGGGGCTGCCTAATATGTTAAGGTACAGTAGCACTGGTTGTTCATATGACAAAAAAAGTGAAAAGAAAAAAAGAGTATCTAGCCCCTTATTAGATATTTAATCATGTCAATGACATGTTAAGATATGTGTTTAAGTGTGTTTAATCAGTTTGGATTGCGACTGATGACCGCTTGTCTAATCTCTCATACTAGACATCCCATTTATTTTCTAAAAGTGAGTATGGGGGCATTTACTGCTGCTGGCTCTGACATCTGTCTCCCTTTCCACCATTAAATCACACGGAGAGCTCAGACTCCCTTCCTGTGGGTGCAGTACTGCAGTTATAAATGGAACAACTGCAGGCTTGAAGAATCTGCCCATGCCTTATATAGTCTCCTGGATGTGGCCATTGACATTAATCTGGTATTTGTTCGAGTGCACCTCTGTTAATTAGCGCAGTCATTCTGTGAGTCTGAAAGGGTAATGTTTCACACCCACAGCCCCTGTGCACCACTCCAGTCCGGCCCAATCTAAGCAGCTGACATTTAAACAATCTGCTTGATATTTAGTGGGAGGATGAAAAGAAATAGCCACTTTATGTGTGCTCAAAACCATAAAAACATATCTTTTGACTCTCTCTCTTTCTCAATCTACAGACTAGCAGTGCTTCGTTATATTGGATGGGTCTTAACTGAGGAGCTGTGAAGAGCCGTTGCAGTGGAGATGTCCATTACTCTAGAAATGTATCTGTGAATTTGACGCCAATGTCTGACAGTAAGTGAAAATCCCACTGACTTTGAGAAATTAGTTTAAGTCTACTCTATGGATGATCAACAGTTAAGATTGTAAATGAACTGCTAAGTTAAAATAAGCCATGTCTAACTTGTAACTTTTGTGGTATCTGCAACATTTTAATGGGCATTCGAATTTTGGTCAAAAATGTACTTTTAAGACCTCTAAAACTTTTGTTGGGTCTCTGTTAATTCCTTCTAATTAATTCCTCCAGTTCATTTGTCGACCCTGTCTAAATAATAATAATTAAAAACCCTAATTAAGACCATCATTGGCATTAAATACCATTATCATTATCAGTAGCTGGTGATTAAAGTGGAAGCACAAATGCCTAAAAACAGTGCCAATGCTCCCATGTAATTCTCAGATGACCCAGTTCACAAGTTTCCAAACATTTTTAAATGGGAGACTAATTTTTGGATTGCAGTGGGCAACTGCAGATAATGTTACCACAATACATGTAAAATCTTCTCCCCTCATTTAAGAAGATATTCTGCTAAGCTGTTAACATTTTAGAACATTCTTAGACCTCCGGGATTCATCAAATGCCAAAACAAGACAATCGCACATACTTTGTTCATTCATTATCATGAAGAAAAGTTCACATTGTGCCTAACAAAATATCACAACACTTCCAGCTCTATAACAGAATCTTTTCTTCCTCTAGTTTCTTCCCGAGTGTGTTTTTCCAGCCCTCTGCAGCTTCGCTGTTTGGACTTGTCTTCTGGGGATCAGTCAGGCCAGAGCTCCTCAGCTCCAAACCCTCCAGGACAGACCTACAACAAAGCCTAATGTTTACCTTTGGAATGTTAAACAGAACTCTGCTCAAGGCTCTGCAGCAGAGATGGAGGACTACAGAGGAAGAGACAAGAGGGAGATAGAGAGAGGTAGGGAGTCATGCCTGTTCATTCTGGGGGATATTCCATGTGTCAAGCTCAGGTTAACTAATTGACAGGAAAACAAATAGTGTTTCTGCCCTGGCCTTTCCTTATCTCTTAAGCTTCGTTCAGACTGTCAGTCCAAATCTGATTTTTGTGCATATCCGATTGAAATCCAATCAGATTTAGTTTGAACCTCAAAAAATCACATGAAAAATGCGATTTTTCCAATCCAATTCGAGCTACATTCATATGTTGTTTGAAATCCTATTCAAATCGCATTTCTGGAAATCTGGAAATTTCAGTCTGATTACTCTGATCGGATATGCACAAAAATCGAATTGGGACTTACAGTCTGAACATAGCCTAATGTGACTGTCTCAGTAAAACATAAACGTCAGTCATTGTTATTGGAAACGTGCTAAAAGTCACTGCAGAAACAATTTTGCAATTTTGTTGCAAAGTGCTGGACGAGCAGAAAATGACAATATAACGGAGACATATTTTGAAACCTGTGGAGATGACAGCACAGAAGCAATAGGAACCAATGCAGATATTCCGGAAAACGAAATGGGACACACAAAAATCAGATCTGAACACTTGCGATACACAATGTGGACAGTCAATAATTTTAGATCAGATTCCGAACGGATACACAAATGATCGGAATTGGACTGACATTGTGAACGTAGCCTAACTGTGCATTCACACCGCCACCGACTTTGAGCATCAAAGTGATAGGAAGTCATTTATTTTCTCTTAGATCCTCTCAAAATGCACCAGGCGTGGTGCATCTTGGACGGTGTGGGCGTCGAGGAGAATTGAAGTCAGGTCAACTTTATGGTAATGAGCTATGACGCGGTTCGGCGGCAGCTAATCGGAATGTAGAGGTCCTCCACTTGAGAGGATTCTAGAGAATGCAGTCATGTAAACTTTGGTTACGACCAAACATTAGTTCCCAAGCAAAATGGAGGAGAGGTGGATAACTGACGTGGCGGGTTTCCCAATAATATACGATACGTGTCCCTGTTTGCGTACAGGGACATAAATAAAAAAATGATGCATAGACCAAAGTGTCTGACATTGTTTGCATGCTATGTCTGAAATGGCATAGCTGTATGCCTATATATTATTACTATATAAATATATAGCTGTATGCACTATATATTAAAGTTTAATGACATTTATCATTATTTTCTCCAGCTAAGCAATTTGTTCTCTGCGTTCTCTGGAATCCTCTCATGCGGAGGACTTCTACATTCCGATTGGTTACCGGTTACTTTGACGCTTCCACCAGCGGTGGTCTGAATGCACAGTACAGCGTTGTTGGCAGGGCAGCAAGAGCAAATTTTGATGCTCTCGCCGGCAGCAGTCTGAACGCACAGTTAGATTCTTTTTGATAACAGCAATGTAAAAAATATTTTATTGTACATATACATATACCATGGGTTGATCACACTCACTGACTGCCAGAAAGCAGAAGATCTCCAAAAGTTTAAGCCCCCGATATATTTCAAGTGAAAAACAGAGTGATGTGATATTATGTAGAACAAAATCCGGCCATAACAAAGTTCGTTTGGAGATTGTTTCGGGAGTTCGGAACAGCTTGCCAAATCGAACTTTCCGGAGAAGTTCACTTCAGCTGGTAAACACCTTCGAACCATTGGTCCGTGGCTATTACATATTAGGTAGGTGCGCTCTGGGGCTCCGCCCTGTTTGATGTGGAAATCTCCGGTTCATTTCCTCTGTTGAGTCCGTCAAGGTCAGACGTTCGCGAGTGAAAAACACTGGAGAGCTGCTTTATAGAAGAAATTAAAGTGTAATTCTAATTGAAAGCAACACTGACACTGTTTTTCATGTTTAATGTTGTAAAGCTGTTTGGTTTAAAAGTAATCTATTATATAAACTGCTGTATAAATAAATGTGACATGACTTACTGCAGTGTCGAATTGCAGAGCTCATACAAACATCCACATCACTATGATCAGATGCTTTCTTAACTGCTGTTTTCTCACCGCTGTCATTTCTGTTGTTTGTTTTGTCATTGAAAGGAAAGCGTGCAGCACATATTTACACATTCATCTAAGCATGGCTTTCATCAGCGTGGGTGGATAGCTAACAGTTTATCGCTGCAATTTCAAACTTCTTTTTACCTCTAAAAGTTACAGGCAGGTGAGTGTTTTTTTCAGGGTTGGAACTAAACTCTGCAGGACAATGGCCCTCCAGGATCAACGTTCCCCACCCCTGCTCTAAACGAAGAATGAAAAAGAACTTCACTGTGAGTATATAGGGGCCTTTATTAGTGACACTTGGGTAGAAAATACAGCCATAAACCCAGTGGGGTCAATTGTGCCAATTTTAGATAGAGGAGATGACAGAATTGTGGTGTCAGGTCACGGCCTTTGACCTCAATTCTAACAGTTGCCTTACCCCATTGGGACCTGTCATTGCTAGCATATGTGCACTATACAGCACTGGAGGAAGACAGTGCTGATGCAGCAAAGACAGTGGAAATTAGAGATCCTCTCTTAGATATTTAATAAAAACCTTTGTGGGTGGTGGGTAATTGTCTATACTGCAAAGTCAGCCATTTAACCCTCCGGTATGATGTCATACTATTGTAGCAGTATACTGATAATAACAGTAAGTTAATTACTCACTTATCAGCTTCACCCACAGCACTGGACATAACAATATTTACAAAATAAGTCTTCTAACCTCATCATAACAGCAGCCCATAAATCACTTGCTCTTAAAACTTGCACTTTTCTCTCTGTCCCAGAAAATTATTTCAGGAACAATCCCATATGACTTCTCAAAGCTAACACTTTTCAAATGACATATTTTCTCATCCAGCATTTGGTTTATAAAAACAAAAATCCATTTGATTGACCAGTGACTAGCTTGTTGATTTGAGCTCAGATGTTCATAGACTTTATTTAAAGTACACTTATAAATACTCAGATTAAATAGGACAGAAATTGTCTATGAGTTCTTTGATGAAGCTAAAAACTTCTGCAAAAGTTATTCTTGTGTTCTCCAAAGTCACTTTGAAGTGTGCGCCTCCTAACAAAACAAGTTAGAGAAAATCACCATGACTGTGTCCTGGCTGTGCAAGTAAAGCTGCCATTAATGTCAGCCCATAACTGAGCGTTCACAGCTGAGCTTTTCTTCATGAACATTTGGATAATTATTGCCCACATAATACCATCGTTCCAACCATTCATCAGTAAAAGCATTTCAAGGACACCTCTGGAAATCAACACCCCTGACTCACCGCTGTGAAATAATTCATAGTCTTTAATCTTAACTACTGTTATTTTAACAAGGTTGATTGAGTGACGACTGAGTGGCACAATGGACGGTGTGGTAGAGTCACATTGGAGCTAAAGGCATGTAAAGACGTAATGGATCATATTTTGACTCGATCATTAGGATTGAGTTTGCTATTACTGTTTAGGGAAATTAATAAAGGGGATGAAAAAATATACTTTAAACAGCACAAACTGTTTTCACTAACCGGTTCAGTAAATATTGTGTAAAAATTTGGTAAGTTTTCAATTTTATGTGCGACATCTCATTTACCATTATTAAATGTGACCCTGGACCACAAAACCAGTCACAAGTCGCACGGGTATATTTGTACTGAAAATGTGCATCGCTAAGGATTTCATTTGGACAACTTTAAAGGCAATTTTCTCAATATTTTGATTTTTTTGCACCCTCAGATTCCAGATTTTCAAATAGTTGTATCTCGACCAAATATTGTCCTATCCTAACAAACCATACATCAATGGAAATCTTATGTATTCAGCTTTCAGATGATGTATATAGATGGTCTGTTAATTTAATGCATGATGTTCTGATATATAGAATCAGGGTAGAAAATCAAAATGCCACTTAAGTGGATCATGTGTAACTGAATCAAAAATGCAATGTTCTGACTTTTTTTTTAGATCTCACTATTTCTCTCAACTGACAAGTCAGTTGCAGAATAGTGAGATCATTTTTCAGCCAGATGTTTTCATCATGTCATTCAGCTGGTGACCCCATTCTTCATTGATCAGGAGCACAATGACCTCCATGACCTTTTGCTTCTGATTGGACATTGTAAATATTGATTCCCTGTTTGGAAATCTGTACCTCTATTTAATTCTACCAGACCCAGCACAGAAATTTCCTATGCATCTCTCACTTCTCATGAATATAAATGAAGGAGGAGGCCATTAATCGACACTCCTGTCTTACAACAATAAAGATACTGTACGCATGTCACTATTATACAGTACACATATTGTGTAGTCGATCTCATCATGAGGAAATGCCAACACAATATGCACAATTCAACATCTATAAATTCTCCAAACGATATATTTCCTCATAAAGATTCAAAGTACAGTGATTCTGTTCAGTGAATGTAGTTCTTCAGTACATAAAAACTAAGCATTTATTGTTCCATATTATTTGAGAAAAGCACATTGTGTTCAGCATTAATTCTGGTGGTACAGAGGAAGATGACAGACTTGAAAGGTAATAATTACAATGTGAGAACAAGAGACTTCCAACACTAACTGTTTTGTAAATAACTGTCACTGCAATAATTCAAGCATTTAGCTTCAATAATACCCATAACTGTCAACATTGTTGTCCACCATAAATCACCATTTTAACATGTTTAAACAAGCATTAGATGTCAACTCAAATCTAGCTTTATTTTATTGGTGAAAGCTTTTTTTTGTTTGGGCTCTAGATTTGACAGAATCTGTGTATGTCAGCAGAGATGTTTGAGCATCATTAGAGGAACAGTGAAGGGCAAAAGGAGGTTAGAATAGCCTTGAGCTCTGCCTGACAAACTGCAAACCCAGAAGATACACTGTGCTCAGATAATCCACTTTAACCCACACATCTTGGCCTCTTTTTATGCCTGCCATCTTCTTGAATTCTCCAAGGTGACTTTGTAGATGGCAACCTAAAAATGCCATCATTATTTGTGGAGGAAAACTTCATTCTGCTGGAAATCCAGCTGCTACAAATGATGTTCCCATTTCACCCCCTCCAGTAAAACCTTTACATTTTCCCTTTTGTAGGATTCATTTGCCCATTTGAGAGGAGTTGTTGTGTATATGTAGTATTAACTACAAAGTTTATACATTGTGACTCGTGAGTGAGGTTAGTTAGCCTACATACTGGAGGCAAGACCTATACTAATGGTTCAGAATATTTAAGCATTAGTCTTCCATAAACCTTGTTTGTTGTATAATTTAGTTAATTATAATTTAACAAATGAGAAAGCAGCACTGTCAGTTTAAAGCTCTGGATAGCGTTTTAAGAAAGTCTGGAAGAAACTTTGAAAGGCGTCCAACTGCCGCTAAAAATAGCAAGTATGGATCCTGAAACCATCGCCTTCTGTTTCCTTCCACTCAGAGCAGCAAAGGAGTACAATCCGTCAGGTGATAAACACCCGTCTGATGTCGTTTTTCTGTCAACTCCAAATTAGCAGGGACAAAGAAATCCAGCATTTCAAAGTGAAACATCTGTGGTTCAATAGGTCTCAAAAGCGGACAAATTGATCTGCAGACTAGCCTACGTGGAGAACTTTACTTCGTGGTCGAGTTACCTAAAGTGGAACAATTCATCGGTCTTGTGCATCTATTCAACGATTAAACAGGTAAGATAAATGATCTTTTATATGAGAGACTGTATCAGGACTACATTTAAGACCGTAAGATATCATTCTCGCCTCGACAAGTTTGATTGGCAACTCTGAAAATGCGTTTTCACGTGTGATCGCATGGTGCACATTAAAAACATGTATTAATTTTTTTTTTTTTTTTTTGCCTGATAATTAGCCATAAATACGAACGTATCGGTTCACATTCAAAATATGGTGCATATATAGGCTAACAAGTAGTTTTTAATCCTCAACAATGTGTTTCTCGAGATAGTATGTAGATATCATATTCATACTGTTACTCGTAGCTTATAAAGTAAATGCCTGAGCTTCTTCAGTTCCCTTTGTGAATATTGTTAGGACAAGACTGTGCATTGTCCACTCTGGAGACTTTATTAATGAAGCCTGCAAAAATCCTACAGTGTACGTCATAGCTAATTGTAAGATTTTGAGTGTTTCCAGTGTATTTGATCAGGAGAATTATAGACAGATATATATATATATATATATATATATATATATATATATATATATATATATATATATATAGACAGGGCTACTTTAATGTTTTATAACCGGATTCAGATAGATTTAGTCATTCATATTTAGTCATTTTAAACTGGGCGATTTATACAATGACTTCCCGGGGGTTCAACCGGGGGCCGCAGGCGGGGGTGTTAAAAATGGATGCCCCTTGTGGTTAACATTGGTACCACATGTATCCTTTTTTATGCTATACAAAGCCACTTTCATCATGAAACAACATATATAGGCTTATTCTTATTGAAATGTAGGCCTACACATTTCATATCCATATAGCAGTTAAGGAAGTTTCCATGGGCTTTGTTATAGGCTAAGTTTCATGAGCTACTGAAAAGATAGACCTATATTTGGCCTAAAATGAATTGGAATTCTGGGATTGTTGGAATTCATAGCATTGTTAAAAACAAGATACAAAGTGTAGCCTACCTTAAATATCTACAATCAATGTTTCTACTGTAAACCGTCCATTATTATGGATATCAATGGTTTTATTTCCTCTACATGTAGTGTAGGTGCTAATTCGGTTTTGACTGAGTAATATCCTGTTGCTCACAACTACATGTTTCAAGCCTACATCAAACCCAGTTTCTGCAAACGCTGGCAACAGGCTGGTACATGTGTGAATATCTGTTACAGTATCAAAAGGTGGTTCCTCAGGTTATAGCAGCGCTCGCGACCAGTGTGTCACAGCTGACGTCGACTGACACTCGGTGGAAGCCCCTCTCCTTCCCTCGCGCTTTTTGTTCTCTGATTTGCTTCATTCGCGAGGGTTCGTCTTATTTGCATCACCTCGAGCTTCATGCGGGAGCCGTTTTTCTATATCAATGTGCATTAATGTAGGAGACAACGTGGAAGAGATAAGGTGAGATAACCTTGTTGATAACAAAGAGCACAACGTGAAGGTCTGCGTTTGATTGTGACATTGGCGGACTTGTTACTAACCACGCGCTTTGTAAACTCGACTTCTGTTGTCTGTATGTTTAACTGCATTGACGGCTGTTGATAAATGTCGATAGAAGGTACGAGAACCATCACTTTCTCTCTGATGTTTTACAAAAAAAAAATGTACTTTTGTTTATTTACTATGCGTTTCTTGCAGAGCTCTTATCTCCTCACCTGGCACCTTTGTTTTGGATTTGCCAAGGATTTTCTAAAGCGACAGTGGGTATACACGACTGAAGGATTTTAATCTAAATCGGGATCTATACATCCAAACTGGGATCTATGAGCGGAAAAGTGGCTAAGTCTAAAGAAGAAAAGGATGCTTCAAAGGGTAAGAACAGTCTGAAAACGTCTCGATTCCTCGCCGTGCATCACAGGTTTAAAGCGACCGTGAGCTCATTCATCTCCCACTCGTTGCATTGTTGCTCAATTGTTAAAACATAAAATCAGTAATGGAAATTGCCAAAATACATGTGAAACGTTGGTCTAGGACAAACGTTTATATATCCACTATTTCAAAATGAACGAGTATAGGAAAATCTGCCACCTGATAAAGACTGAAAATCAGCATCCCATTCAGTTCTGCAGAGATGAATTATTGGGCTGTCGCTTTAACGTATATAGCCTGCAATAAAAACAATGATTATTCTGTTGAAAGTCCCTTTTATGTTTTCTATCTTGCACAAAAGGTAGGTTTGAGTAACTATTCAAATAGGCTATTTATCACATTTGCAACGATCTGCGCTGTGTGATGACGCTTAATCGTTTGTTTGGGTAGCTACTGCGCAAATGACCTATTGCGTAAAACTGAGCTTCTGCATGTCTCTGGAACAGCCGCGCTTTAACGGGATGTAAACTGGCCAGCCATTGCCATGGAGACAAAGGGGCTACAGGGTTGCCAAAGAAACCTCCGCGCGATTAATTGATGTGCATGCTGTCTGCCGAGGGGTTTTCATTCCAGTTTACAACGACATGAATATGCTGTGGTCCTTTGTTCCGACTGATGATAAACCCGAACTTGATAGCAAGCAACTTTAGAAGATATTTGACGGAATCGAATCTATCTTACTTTGTTCTAATAAAACGTTTTGTGACTTTCCGACTCATAGATCTTTGATTCTTTTGTGAAGTTAATTTAATTATTCCATAGGCTTACTGATATAAATGTAGTGTTGATCAGAAATAAAGATGATAAAGTGAGAGATTTAGATTTTATTATGGAAAATATTGTTTACAACAAAATATAAGTTAAAAAAACTCACATGTGCATTAGGAAAAGAGAAAGAAATCATTCCATTCCCCTTTTTAGGTAGAGTAGACTGACAGACAGCTCAGCATTATATTATGGAAATTATCCATGTGTATTTTTTATTATTAGTGTTTATGGTAAATGTACAGCAGACAGGAGTTAATTTTTCTTTTTGTTTTAGGCAGCATGTGTCAAAGCATTGTACGTGACTCATTCACTCAGCATGCCGGCTTTCATCTTATTTGTTTTGAGCCATTATGAAACACATTGCAGTGGCTGCCTCTACATCATTAAAACTTTCAGGATTCCATTAACTTTGGGATTCTCACCGCCTCTTGTTCTTTTGTTAGTTACCCGGGATTTAATTTGTGAAATTTTAGGTTTTGGTTTTCTGCACTCTGTATCGGAATGAGCAGTGCTGCCATTGAGATCCTTTTTTTTTTCATAGAAACTATGTGAATTTATTCACACTTTGTGTGTTTGGCATATACACTGTAAAACAGTTGTGGACAGTTGTTGCATTACTTAAACTTACCTATAAAAATGCTTTTGGCTGGTGTAGCCAAATGAGGTCAGGTTGATTCAGTCACATAAACTGCAAATGTTGACTTAAAGGATTAGTTCACTTCAGAATTAAAATTTCCTGATAACTTACTCACCCTCCTGTCATCCAAGATGTTTGTCTTTCTTTCTTCGATTGAAAAGAAATTAAGGTTTTTGAGGGAAAACATTCCAGGATTTTTCTTCATATAGTGGACTTCAGCTGTTACCAACGGGTTGAAGGTCCAAATTGCAGTTTCAGTGCAGCTTCAAAGGGTTCTACATGATCCCAGCCGAAGAACAAGGGTCTTATCTAGCAAAATGATCGGTCACTTTTTAAAAAAATAAATAAAAATGGTATACTTTTTAACCACAAATGCTTGTCTTGCACTGCTCTGCGATGCACCACGCATTACGTAATTACGTTGGAAAGGTCATGCGTGACGTAGGCGGCAGGACCGCAGAAGGGTCGAAAAACTTCATCTCATTTTCTCCTCCAACTTCAAAATCGTCCGACATCATTGTTTTACCTCTTTTTGTGAAGGTCGTTTGACTTAGTCTTTGCATGATTACTTTGTATACACTTGTTCGGTACTTCTGCCTAATCGTGCGTGACCTTTCCAACATGATTATGTAATGCATGGCGCATCGCAGAGGAGTGCAAGACGAACATTTGTGGATAAAAAGTATATTTATATAAATTTTTTTTAGAAAATGACTGATTGTTTTGCTAGACAAAACCCTTACTTCTTGTCTGGAATTGTGTAGAGCCCTTTGAAGCTGCACTGAAACTGCAGTTTGGACCTTCAACCCATTGTACCCGTTGAAGTCCACTACATGGAGAAAAATCCTGGAATGTTTTCCTCAAAAAACTTAATTTCTTTTTGATTGAAGAAAGACCGACATAAACATCTTGGATGACATGAGGGTGAGTAAATTTTACTTCTGAAGTGAACTAATCCTTTAACCAGTTAATTTAGATCTTAGTCATTAATTTACAGAAAGTACTTAAGTACTATTACAGATTTGATTACATTATGTTGGCATGGCTGTTGGAAAAATGCCATGGCGTAGCGACAGTGCGCAAGCTTTTGACACATTGTAGTTGTGGTGGCTCAAGTTTGAATCTGGCCTGAAATGCGCACAGATTGCATCCCCCTTCTCTCTTTCTCTCTTTTTTTTTCTGTTTATCATCACTATCTCTCTAATAAAAGAGGCAAAAACTCAAAATTAATAATGTAAGCTATATGCTCGAAACATTGATTCTATTATGATTTTTTAGCCATATGCGTCTTATTTAGGGCTTGATAAATATCAGAGTACCCTTGCAGTGTAATTTAGGCCAGTGGTGCTGAATGCTCAAGGGCACCGGCTAATTAGCCGGAGGATGAATGCCATAGGCTCTGGACTGGCTGAGCAGGGCTTGCGAGTCTTTCATATTTTCTTGCAGATGAATTCATCTCCAGGCCAGATGCAGTGCCAAATCAATAGGCATCCAGAGCATAATTTAGAGAGGCTTCATTAATCACAAAGCACCAGAAGCTCTTTTTTTGTGCCCTGCTCTGACACCTGCTCTAATCTTTTTGGCATAGCGACACCCCAACTGCTGCAGCATCCAAATTCACTGATGGTGTAACTGAAGGTGAAAAAAAAATGTATTCTCGATCTGCTGGACCCAAGTAAATTAATAGCTGAATATGCCTTGTGAATAAAGGGATGTTTTGTACAGTTCCATGTTTCAGTAGGTTAAATGCTGCCAGTAACATTAAAGAACAGACTTTGAACTTGTTGTTTGGATGTAGCCACCCACGTTTCAGCCACAAAGTAAGGGGAAACACATACTTTGACATTCAAATGCAAAAACGCTTTAAGTTCCTGAGTTCCAGAATTAAAGTATTACATAATTAAACAATTAGTTCACTTCAGAATTAAAATTTCATGATAATTTACTCACCCCCATTTCATCCAAGATGTTTATGTCTTTCTTTCTTCAGTCGAAAAGAAATTAAGGTTTTTGAGGAAAACATTCCAGGATTTTTCTCCATCTAGTGGACTTCAATGGTTACCAACGGGTTGAATGTCCAAATTGCAGTTTCAGTGCAGTTTCAAAGGGCTCTAGACGATCCCAGCCATGGAAAAAGGGTCTTGTCTAGCGAAACGATCGGCCATTTTCTAAAAAAATAAATATATATATACTTTTTAACCACAAATGCTCGTCTTGCACTGCTCTGCGATGCGCCACGCATTACGTAATCATGTTGGAAAGGTCACACATGATGTAGATGGAAAAAAAAACCTCAAAATCCTTAATTTCTTTTCAACTGAAGAAAGAAAGACAAAAACATCTTGGATGACATGGGGGTGAGTAAATTATCAGGAAGTTTTTAATTCTGAAGTGAATGCTGCACTCTGCACTCTCACCAAGGCTGCATTTATTTAATGATAAATACAATAAAACAGTAACATTGTAAAATATTATTACAATTTAAAATAATTGTTTATTATTTTAAAATGTAATTAAGTCCTGTGATGGCAAAGTTGAATTTTCAGAAGCCATTACTCCAGTCTTCAATGTCATAAGATCCTTCAGAAACATATAACGTGATACCCCAACACCCCAGGATTCTTTGATAATTGGAACTGGATCATTGGAATTGGATAATTGATAACATTTTAATGTCTTTACTGTCACTTTTAATCAGTGTAATATGCTGAAATACTCTTTCTCTTATGAACCCCAAACTTTCTCCATCATCATAGGTAGTTTGCTTCCACATTTTACCACTTATATTTAGTGTGGAACAATACAAGCACAGACTTCCCATTATCTCAAAATGACCAGTGTTGTTGTATTAAGTATTTAATTTAGTAAGCAAATTATGTGCACAATGCTCTGCCAGAATCTTAATAGTTTTTGAAGGGTCTGACGTCTGTATAGTAAGTGTTTTGTAAAGGCTGTGTAAGGACAGTGTGATTCAGGACAGTGCTACACATTGTAGTCTACAGCCATCCTCAGCGCTGACAGAAATCTCAGCATGAAGCCCTAGAGCAAGACTCCATCTGCATTAGAGAGCTGTCACTCTACATAGCCGCCTTGCTCTCTGAAATGTTTGGGAATGTCGCGGGCCTGTCTCTATAGCTGTTCCCTCCACCTCGTAAATGTCGGCCGTGCTGGTGAAAGCGGCACGATTAGTGCTCTCTGATTGTCCGGCCGTTTCTCGCTTCAGCTTAATCTACAGCTCCTCAGAAGACCCCACCGCTTGTCATAACAGCAGCCTCAAACCATGGCTGAAAAGAAAGAAGAAAATAATGCAAATCTTGTTTTTGTTTTGGAGAACAGTCATAAAATTTCAAGTGCCTCTCCTTGCTTTGGCAATTTGCCTGAACTGAGCATTATGGTTTACTTTTTTTAGTTATAGTGGGATGCATATTCATGCTGGAATTAATATTCAAGCAAATCATGGTTATGTCACCTTCAAACATAGAAGAGCACAAAGTAGCCAGGGGTGTCATCTTAATTAAATGCTGTGACCTTAAAGTCTTCAAACACCTGGGGTGATGTGAGAGGAGCAGTAATCCAGAGAGCTCTGGAGGTGAGGTGACTGAACGGACTGGAGGTCTGAGCTACCCTCTTCGTTCCTGTGGAAATCAGCTTTGCTTCAGATGGCAATTTATAGGTCACATTGCTCAGATCAGAAGGTCTGTTCAGTGTTCCCAGTCTCAGCCTCAGTGCATGGGCCCACAATCTACTCGCTGACCTACTGATGCATATATTGCTCACAAAACTGGACAGTGCTTTTTTGATCTGGCAAGGTCTTATCTGATTGGCTGTCTTTGTGCAACTTCTGAAAGTAAAGGACACACAGGATTTATCAGTCTGCCTTGCAAACAAAGTTGTCCAACTAACCAATTATTATTATTACATTATCTATTTTATTTTTATGCTGTGTATTTTCGGATAAATATCCCCTAAACATCATATAATACAAACATGATCTGTGGTTGCTGTACATTTCTCTCTTGTTCTTTTCAGCCCTTTTTTTACAAACCTTGAACCTTTGATTTCTTTCTCTTTTACTGTTAATTTATCATTTGAATAATTTGGACATTTTAATATAACGTTACACCAATGCTGAGTTCACAAAAAAGTTCAATTTATAAGAGGAAAAACAATTGACGAGAAAGAAATGGCAGAGAGAAAGAGAGAGAGTGACCTTAAATTGTCTGTTGTGCTAGAGTTTTCATATTATGACTGATGACAGCAGTGGCCTAGTGATGGTTGTAATGGGATTTATGCAGCAATGCATTTATGGGGATTAAAACCCAATCAGTCTTTCTGTGTTGTGCATGTAGGCCACTGCCGCACTTCCTCCAAATATTCAACATCTCAGTGTTCCTCTTCGAGTTCCTCCACTCCATTTAGTTATAACGAAGCCTTTAATGGTGAGGATATTTAGTTATTTTGTATTTAATATTGTCCTATCTGTAGCTAGTGTGTTGTAGATTTCTTAGATAACAGTATGTTGGGTATTATTTTCAGGTGAGTCATAATCTCTGAAATAATCACGTTCATAATCGCATCTTACTGATCTAGTTATCTGTATTATTTGTTGGGTTCTTTCATTACACTAATGGCTTGATTCAGGGACATTGTTTTTTGTAGGTGTGGGATTACGTTGCAATTCAGGATTTTGGATTACAGGTCTGAATGGAATTGTTTGAGATTTAGAAATGCATTTTCATGTCATTTGTTGATATAAAGATAAGCCGCTTCGTTTAGTGTCATTTATGGACAAAGGCATTTTTTATATTGCCCTCTGAGTTTTGAAGTACAGCAGGGCAATTCAGTGGGCAGTAATTTGTGTAACATCATGGAATTTTTGAAAGATTTATCCACAAACCATTGTCAATTGCTGCATCCCAATTCAGAGCCTGAATCCTTCGAAGGCCGCATTCGAAGGCTGTTTGTTTCCCAGGTTTTTAATGTTGTTTATATGTCTGTGTGATGTTTTAATATGCTTTGACAAACTATGTGCAAATTCATCAGTCAACACCATTGCTGAGTATTTTCTCCTTAAAACTGCAGTGAACCAAAGTCTCAAAAACACCCCAGTTTTTTACTGTCACAAACGTAACTAATCCTGTCAACGTGCGGGTGAGGCTTTTCCAAAGTGAGCACAAGAACACCTTCAAGAAATGACAGGAAAAGTCAGGTACCTATAGCAATATAGCGGGTGAATTATGTATATGATGTTTATTACGTTGTTATGATGAATTATGTCTTTCTCCACTGGCTTTCTATGATGTTCAAAGCATTTCTAAGGATGCTGATTTTCAGAAGGCCGCTGTCTGACTCGGAGATGGTGAACGGGAACATGGTTTGTGTAACATTAGCAACGCATTATTAGCTGTTTGATAACGTAGTCAAGCAAAAGGCTAATCGTATCAATTACTGCTATGTTTCCTAAAGCATATAGAGCGATAACTAAAACGCATTACCATTTTGAAATATTGACTTGTAGAAGACGACCCTGTATAATTCGCTCTTCCTCTGAATCTCTTTCTGTTTAAAACATATATGGCTGAATTAAACCAGTGTTTCAACTTGCTGTTATGTTTACTACAGTTGACCAACTGAATCAGGTAGTCCAAGCTGGTGTGATTGAGTGGAGGCGGCAACTAATTTGCATATTCATGGGTCTCACGTACACTAAACGAAGGGTGTAGAGTTACATCCAAGCTATTTTATGACATAAAGAAATTATTTTCACAGGGAAAACATTTAAATATGTCACTTTGATTATCAAAGATGAGTTTTAAGGGATAAAATAATTGATGACATGGGGACTTTAAAGTAGTAGTTCACCCCCCAAAAAAGTCATTTACTCACCTTCATGTCATTCCAAACCTGTTTGACTTACTTTCTTCTGTGGAACATACGACATTTTGAGAATTCTCAGTGTTTTTTGTATACACAATGTAAGTCAATGGTCACCAACATAATTACCAACATCCTTCAAAGTATTTTTTTTTGTGTGTGTTCTGGAGATGAAAGTCGGTCATACAAGTTTGAAATGATATGAAGGTGAGTAAATGATGACAGAAATTTCTTTTTTAAGTAAAATATCCCTTTAAAGGTGCAGTAAGCAATTTCTGAGAAATGCTGTTGAAAGTGGATCAGACTGAACACCACAGCACACTTGTAGCCAATCAGAAGTAGGGGGCGTATCAAATAATGTTTGGGGAGGAGAAAGAGAGCAAT
Source organism: Hypophthalmichthys molitrix (assembly GCA_037950675.1). NCBI lineage: Eukaryota > Metazoa > Chordata > Actinopteri > Cypriniformes > Xenocyprididae > Hypophthalmichthys > Hypophthalmichthys molitrix. Next base: position 23,637,907 of record CM075505.1, read on the forward strand.
AGGGGGATTTGAAAGACTGTAGAAAGAGAGATGTCAGAGGTTCTGGGTTCTCATCCATCCTTGTATAGTTTTTTCTTATTTTTTTTCTCATTAAAACCAAAGATGTTCATCAGTGATTATACATCAAGAGAAGAGACACGTTTGTGTGCATTTTGTTTTGTGATTTCACTGGAACAAACAAAGAGTCTCCACTTCGGCGTTAAGCAATAGATTGAAGCGATTGTCTGTGTGAAGACGAACGCCAAGAGAACACGGTTGCCTTCTGCCACTGAACAGCGGCAACGAACACTCAGCATGATTTCAAAAACAACACATTCCAGTGCCAGATCTCCTCTTATTTAACAAACGAATGAAATGAACACTCTGCTAGTCAACTGGAGATGTACATCCATGCCACGAGATGTTTCAAAAAGTGGTGTGGACAATATCGACACTGGCAAAAAGTGGTGGGGACATGTCCCACCTTACAATTTAATGATCAAGCAAATCACTTAAAATAATACATTTTAAAAAAATATTTCAAATTATTTGTTCTGCGACAGGATTTATATATCTCTGCAACAAAAGCGATTTGAGTTTTGATTTGGGCTCATTTCAAAAGGCACACAGAGTCCCTGTGTCTGGAGGGTTGTACTGAATTGCTTTGTCTTGAATCTCAGCGGTTTGTCTCAGCAAGTCAAAACCTTGTGCCTGAAATGGAGAAAGTGATAATTGTTGTTAGTTGAAAACATATATGAGTTCTTAGACATCAGACTGGCTTCAGCTGCTTTTAACAAGGTCACACAGTGCATTCATTATACATCTTAGACATGGTATATGTAGGGGAGTGAAACCTTCATCAGACTCCTGCAGTTTAGTTTTATTTTTGCTCTCCAGAGCAAGTATAAACCTTGCAGCTACAGAAACTCTACCAAGTGCATAATTACTGCAACGCTGTTTGCTACTTGATGCCCTGTGATTCGCGTCACCTGCACTGACAAATATTTTACCTCAGTCACGCATGACATTTCAAGTATACCGGCAGTGGTTCAGTTCTAAAACCACCATGACACCTTGTTGATTTATGTACCTGTGTGAATGACACCCAGAGCTGGCAGCTCGGACTCAGAGCCTGCTGTGGATATTGTCGTATGTTTAATTACACTTCCCCTGGGCCTGAACGTGGTACTGCTTAATGGGATTTAATTTTCTGCTGCAGAGCCTACAGAAGACAAGTTGTTTGTGAATTAGTGGTGAAGTTTCTCACTCAGTCATTGATAAGTATTTCAGTGTTATCAAATTTAAGGTAATGACTGTCCGTCTTCGCATTTCATAAGCAACAAATACAAAATGGTTAAAAATGCCTTGTTTTGGTTCTCTCTGGTAAGAATTAGGAATAATTAAAACCGAAATTGTAATTAAATATGCGCTCAGTGTTTCAGAGTGAAGCGCGACACTGTTCTGTCAGGACCACAATCGTCAAATATGATTGATAATTGCATAGAGTTTGCATTGTATATACATGTCAGCAGATAATGATCTGATATTTGCAGCGGCTCGGTTCATAGTAAATGCTGCTCCACACAAACATTTGTACAAGTTTAGGTTGCTTATAACGTGCACTTGGGAACATGTGACAGCCATCTTCCCAAACTTAATAATGTTTGAAACAAAATGGAATAAAGATGGCCATAATTATTAGTATTGTAAATTTACTGCTGTACTGTAAAATAAATTATTAAATTATAAATTTATTATTGTGGTTTTTTTCTTATATTCTTTTTTTTTTTTACACTGAAATATTACAATAATAGTATGTTTTTTTTGTTTATTTTTTATTATAGTTTTTATTAATTTTTTTTTATTATAGTCCTATTGATATGCCACATTTTTTGTGCAGCCTTACAAACAAGCACAGCAAACCTTGAGTTTTTTTTAACTTTACGTTTTAAATAATAATTGCAATTTTATCAAAAAACAAAACCCCCCAAAAAAACCAAAAACAAGACGTAGTTAGATTTTTTTCCCCCTAAAACACGCAGCTCTAATAGCCAGTCAGCAGAAGTATAGGACATTAAGCACACTCTGTATAGAGCAGTGGTTCCCAAACTGGGGGGCGGAGTTATAAAAAGGGGGCAAGGCTAAGGGATGGTTAACAGTCAGCAGATTGATATGCAAAAGAACCCTCTTCATGGTGATACAAGACCCCACTGCGAAATGTTCCTACTTATGTGGCTACTTTCCACATAAGTAAAAAATTGAACACAAAATTTTGACATATTTTATTACCTCAAGGTGACTCGCAATACCCGCTTGAGCGGTCTGTTACCAGCTGTAGCGGTTGTTGTCATGCAATAACAGACCACTAGATGATGTGATTGAAGAATCAGAAAAGCACTGAGCAGTAGAAAAATATAAATGAATGATGCATGGTTCTGAACTAAGCACGGGCAAATTTGTGAAAGTATGGCTAGTACAAGATTAATGTAAAGCTGATGATAAATCTATCAAACGTCACAACTATCAAAACAACACGATTACACCAGACGTGAGCAGTGTACTACAATGCGACAAAAGCAAATAGAGCCCATTATAATCAGTGATGCTGTCTACACTGGATGTGGAGTGACACGACACATTCTCAACAGTAAACTGATGCCGTTCTATTTCTGACGTACTCTAAGCACTCACACAACTTCTAGACACAAAGGAACAGAAAAAGTTTGGGAACCACTGGTATAGAGAAAGGGAAATATCTGTACTATCATTTGTAAATCTGGTTACCCCAAATAAAATCATTAAAAGATGACCGTGTTGTACATGGCAGAAAGGTAATTTAAGACAAGTCGTTCTTGCATCATATGGTTGGAAATCCTAAACCACCAACACAGTCCTCCACTTCTGCCCCTGCTGTCAGTTCCCATGGGCATTTTACTGCCTGCTCTCTGCCATAGTTCAATAAAGAGATCCATAATTAAACTCTGTGCTTTAAATGGTAATTCCCATTGGCAGTTGGGGTCCAGCTGCTTTTCCCCCTTCTCGATCATTGACAGTCTAAGGAATGGCTGAAAGTTTGTAGCGCAGGGCTGAAGGGCCAACCGAGGTCATATATGTAATAATCAGGTGACTCGGAGTCCTGCTCCTTTACCCTTTGTCCTTTGTCAAATTCGTTACAATTTGAGAGAAGATACCACCCATCCAGTCTGTGTAGTTCTGCTATTCAAGTAGTTTATTGAGATGGTTGTTAAAGCAAATCGCGGTGATTATGACTGTGTATGTGCATATGTGTGTCGCATGTTAATAGTCTGTTTCCTGGTATCTCTTATTGTGTTGAGGATTACTCATTGGTTTGATGATGAACAAATTAAAGCTGGCCAAATTACAACAGGAAGGTAATAAAGCCTAACAAGGCTTGAGATGATTCAGACTACCCCTTGAAAAGTGCATTATGGGTCAGTGGAGGGAGAATAATTGCTGGAGGATGTCTGTGAGATGGGTGTAACGCTTTGTGCCTGAAAATGGCTTAGGTTAGGGCCTTGACAGCCTATCAGGCACAAAATAGGGCGTATTTTACCAATGCACACGTATATAAATGCATTTTGTGGGTGGTTTCTGATTACATACATGTAGATGAGGATTTGATTGACATCCAGACATCTTTTTATTACAAGTAGAGATCTCCCAATGCCTCTCTTTACAAATTATTCATTAGGAATGATTAGAGAGGCCTGAGTGCCTTCATAAAGACTCCATTAGTCCACAGTTTGACACCATTCTGGCCAGAGCAAACATTACCTAAATTTGCACTGTTAGTGTCTGGAACCACTTCCAGCAACTCTTCAAGATGAGCATAATTAAGCACTTCTGTGGAGGTAAATACTCTGCACTTTCTGGCCGGATTTTTAACTTGAAGTCTTAAAGCAGTAGTTGGTCACCTGCAGAGACATTAATATCGGTTTAAAGTGTGATCCAATTTGCAGCTTATTTTGGCTAATAACTGCCCATGCAGACAAGACTAATCAAGCAAGTTCTGACTTGCATATAACCACCAACCCTGTACCATTTTTGGCTGGGTTCACTTTAAAAAATGATTTTTGTAAATAAAAAAAGATTATTGGAGTACAGTTTACAAGAAACCATTATAATGGGCCAGTGGTCTCTGTTAAATATTGTGGACTGGTAAAAACTTTAGTTGCATATAATCTTGGCAGAGATTGGTCGGTAAACGACTGTGAGAGGTCTGTGGGTATGCCGTCTAAGGTTGAGATTAGCTGGTCGTGTGTCACAGGATTAATGCATTTACTGTGCTCTTTGCATCTCTGATTTTAACACTATTGACCACATTGATCTCTGGGGTCACACAGTCAACATAGTTGTTGCATTCAAATGCTGAAACACCGTTCTTCCTGTAGAGAGGTGGACTCCTCAGCAGTACATGGCTTGAAATCAGACAAATATTATCTAAGTCCAGGGATCCTTCTTTAGCAGTTTATTTCAGGTTAAACCAGGGAATTTCACCGATGTGCATTCTTTGCATTTCAGTTCCTCTTTGAGTGATTCAGAGTCTACCAGATTTGAAGAGAATGCAATGAATCTCCGTCTACCTTGTTATTGTTCTGTAATGACATTTAGATGAATGATGAGCTCTCGAGTGCTCAGGGGTTGCTGTTTACATCGTTTCTCAAATGTCTGAAAAATGTTGTAGATACTCAGGTTTTTGGATATACATATACCAAAAGTGTTGTGTACACTGACATCCACTTCTGTGTCTCCAAGCTCAGTCTTATCTATGATAGACTCATGAAGAATGGAAATAAAACGTTGTGAGGATGACAGCAGCTAAAAATAGCTTCGTTCTTGTTCTCTAAAGCACACAATTTCACACACTCTGGTGACGATTATGAGGGGTGTGTGTGTATGCGCTTCAGTGTTAGGAGGAGCACACACACAGGGGAAGGAATCATTTACATAAGCAGACAGCCAAGACAACAAATCAGAAATAAGTGGTAAGCAAACAGTCACAGACGCTCTCAACTGTCTTGGCTGTAACATGAGGAAAGAAAGGATAGATGTCTTAAGCAGTAGTTCACCCAAAATAGAAAAATATTTTAACATTTATTCACCTTCATGATGTCCCAAACCAGTACCTGTTTTTACTTTCATCAAAAACAAAAGGAGATGTTTTGAAAAATGTCCTGGATGCTCTTTTCCATACAATTAAGAAGTGGATGGAGATGGGATCTGTCCATATTGACACTATATTGTAGCTTTGTGTGAAGTTTACGTACAGTTGTTGGTTATTCCATTTGTCAGCCCAGCATCACATATTGCTTCTAATCTTTTGATTTCTCCAGAATATAAATGCATACCTCATTTTGGCCATGATTTTAAAGTAGCTTGAAAAAAAAAAAAAAAAAAAGTACCTTAAATTAGTGACTTTTTTTACCCTTCGCTTCTAAGTCAGGCATCAGTTTTAGCAATAGAGATGTTTTAATGAATCAAAGCTTCACGGGATGATCACTGAGCAGTGCTGAATGTCTGTCAACTGTATCAGTCTCACTACTATACTTCAACTGCACCAGCATATAATCAGTAGTGTGCATGACATTTAATTGAATCACTATAAATTGATCATAAACACTGTCATTTTTACAGAAAAACGCTACAGTAAAACCCTGTTAATTGTAAGATATCTTACCATATATGGTGATAAATTGTAAATGTTTTTTTTTTTTTTTTTTTAAAGTTACATTATATGGCTGTTTCTAAAAGCTGAAAAATGCTGCCTCCCCAGACAGCATAGGGAGGTTGAAAAGCAACTAGGATCGTTTGTATTCAATGATCATGTCACATCCTGTCTACTGAGAGACCTTCATCTAATTGATTTTTGAAGGCACCATAGATGTATCCTTCGCTGCCTATGAAATCCCTCAATCCTGTGCGCTCGATTCCGTGACATTGAGCTAAAAAAAAAAAGGTGTCTGAAAGTTGCGTTTGGTGTACGTTTTTGACCAACTTTTTTCACTTTTTGATTTCATTTCTGGAATATTTTGTATTGTAGTAATTAAATATTTGCTTGGTTACTTTTATGCTCCCTCAGAAGTCTGTTCGCAAGCACTGCAAAGTTGTCTGATAAGGCAGGGAGGTAACAAGTCCACTGCCTAAGCTTTCAGACGCAAATTATGTAATTTTACTGTAAGGCAATGTAAAAATGTATGTTTTTTTGAGGTAAAAACTATGAATTGACATGAATCGTATGAAAATCAATAAAAGTGCCTGCGTCCACTTTTTATTTTGGACATACTTTTTTTTTTTCCTCATTTTTGTTAGTGATGTGCATCAGTGTGTTTTGTTACATTTTCTGTTATTTAGTGTCATTTTAGTCTCGTGATGGTGATGTGACAAGACGAAGTGAAAAGTAAAAGTAGGCGCAACAGATCCTGACCATCATTGACAAATATCAGTTGCTGCTGCTCCCTCTACAGAGAGTACACGTTATCGCAAATTCGAAAGTAAAAATGAAAAGCAAGCGCACTTTCAAAAGTGATTTCAATACCCCGCATATTGATAGGCACCTGGTGTTGTCAGATGTATTAACCGGCGGGAAACTTTCCTCACTGTGACATCCCTTGTTGTTATCAGTACATTTTAAGAACTTTAAAAAGCAAGTAAAGTTGATTGGTATATTTACATTATATCACTTGATGAAATATACGGTTATAAGATGTAAAATAGACAGGCAAAAATACGCCACTCTGTAATACCGAGACATTGACCATGTATTTTCTTTTCTGCAAATTTCTGGCAACCACAGCTGCCTTTTTTTAACCATAAATTTAACCATATGTTTAACAGTGTAGATTACACAACAGAATATGTAGTTTTTGTAAAATTCACTTGCATAATTGCATTTTTAAGCCTTCAGCTAGTGGAAAAGATGCTCTCTAAACAGTCTCTCTTTAGAGAGCTGTGACTGTCAGTAAATACCCAGTGACAGAGACAGAAGCAACTGATTTCATTAAGTCAGGCCCATTTGCTTGTAATGAAGTGCAGCATTTGAAAGGCTGACAGGCTTGTGCTATAAGCCAAGCACACAGTACATGACGCTTGTTGCCCTTTGATGTTTTGAGTCTGCAGAGAAGTCTGCGACAAGAAGTCCCATAATGTAGCCACCTTGCTCCCATTGCAGATGCTCTTCTAATGTGCACACTTGTTATACACACTAGCTATGTTTCCATCCACCTATTTTTATGCGCATTTTGCATTAAAAAAATGCTGGATGGAAATGCCAAGATGCGCATAAATTCTAAAAATGTAATTTTTTTTATCCAATAAGAAAACATGCGCATAAACTACGATGGAAACACATTTACCGAATAAATTTGTCAATGCACATCAAAAAGTCATGTGATAATGCACAAATATGCACAGGCTGGTGAGCTTTACTCTTGTAGTGTGCACTTGGCATTACTGAACACATGCACATATGAGGAAATTGGATGGACAGAAATCATTGAGAGTCAGAAAGTCTAGTTCAGATATGTCTGTGAAAACACTTCAGTGCATTAGCATGTCTCTGTCTGCCCTAGTAGTGTGAGAGGATGTGTGTCTGCAGTTTTGTCATTTTCTTCAGCAAACTGAGCATGTCTTTATGTATGTCATATAATCCATTACCTCCATCCTTCTGGACGATCAGCTGAATGTCGCAGATGTCTAAAAGCAATGTCTGGCAGCATTCTAGCAGTGTCTGTCCTCTCTCTTAAAGGGATAGTTCACCCAAAAATGAAAATTCTGTCATTATTTACTTAACTTCATAACATTTAAACTGTTTTTGTAAATACAATGAAAGCCAGTGGGTTCCACAACAACAATGGACCCCTCTGACTTTCACTAGATTTTTCTTCAAAATATCTTCTTTTGTGTTCCACAGGAGAAAGTATGTGTTTGGAACAATATGAGGCTGAGTAAATAATGACAACGTTCATTTTTAGGTTGACTGTCCGTTTAAGGCTTATTCACGGTCCCAACCAAGGGATCAAGGTTTGGCGGGTTAGTATGGTCTGGTATTGGCGCCTGGTCGATACACATTACACACTCTGGCAGTGTAGTATTTTTTTCCCCCAATGACGGGCATGCAAAATTATCTGTATCAGATTACATTTTGGTAACATGATTAAAGGGTTTGTTTACCCAAAATTCTTTCATTAAGTACTCACCCTCATGCCGTTCCAAACCCGTAAGAATTTAGTTCAACTTAAGAACACAAATGAAGATATTTTTGATGAAATCTAAGAGCTTTCTGTGCCTCCATAGACAGCCTACACAGCTGAAACTTTGACGCTTCAAAAAGTTCATAAAGAGATCGTAAAACTAATCCATACGAATTGGGCGGTTTAGTCCAAATTTTCTGAAGAGACTTGATTGCTTTTTATGATGAACAGATTTAATTTTAGCCTTTTATTCACATATATACATTGATCAGTGAACATAAATAGAAGCTCAACCGAACCTGCTTGACGCTCAGAAGTGCTGCGTAATGAACCTTATTGGTTCTTGCACGCGTCAAACATGCTTGAGCTTCCGTTTACCACAACTAATGAGAGTTGATGAATGTTTATATGTGAATAAAAGCCTAAATTCAATCTGTTCATCATGTAAAGCGATCGAGTGTCTTCAGAAAATTTGAACTAAACCGCTCAATTCATATAGATTAGTTTTACGATGTCTTTGTGAACTTTTTGAAGCGTCAAGGTTTCAGTTGCGTAGCTGTCTATGAAGGGACAGAAAGCTCTCAGATTTCATCAAAAAGATCTTCATTTGTGTTCTGAAGATAAACGAAAGTCTTACGGGTGACATGAGGGCGAGTAATTAATGACAGAATTTTTATTTTTGGGTGAACTAACCCTTTAAATATTTGCAGTTTTACAGTAGATATTTTACATCTTTTTTAGAGGCTCTTAGAAGTATGAAATTTTTATTTTTTTCCCTGCCTGCCTGCGCCGTCACAGCTCAGGTTAGTCACTAGTGAAGGCTTTGGGGCTGTACATGTTCTTGTGCTGTCTTTGGGTAAGTAGCCAACCATGACATAATTTTTTTGCGGCTCCAAAATGATTAGTCACATGGCATTCATGGCTGAGGTGACTGGCTCAAAACAACAGTGTTAACACACTGATCCAACAAAACACAACAGTATATTGGTGTTCAATGAGGCAGTGTGAACTAGTCTTTAGTTAGAAGATTGTGTTAAAGATGTATTAGTGATAAAGTCATTGGGTTCACTTATGTGTATACACTGAGTATCAGAGAGTTAGACAGCTGAGGTCACAAAGGCAATGAAGCCTCACAAAGCAATGTGTTAACCTCCCAGGCATCCACATAATTGAGCCTTTGCTGTGTTCAGCATCTCTGTCCCTCTCTGTTCTCATTCTAGAGGGTGTGGGATGATTCCTGGTGAGTCCACAGGCAAGATACCTGCTTTGCGCATCTCTGCTTCAGATCGGTCTACCACAGACGCCTACATGTTGTCAAGGTGGAGGCATTGATACATAGTTGTACATAATGTGATATGCAATAAAACTGTGTGGCTTTAATCCAAAACCATGCCTTTTTCATGCCTCCTTGTTTTATCTCCATCAGCACCTCTTTTAGTAATAATGCAGCTTTGCACTTTTTTCTGTTGTCTGCCATGTTTTGTTCTTGTTAAATGTTCCAGCACATGCTATATAAAGACAATAATTTGGCACCGAATGCTGTAAAAAATGTGGTTTATGCCAGTACTCTGTATTGAGAAGGACAGTGTTGGTGGATCTCTGTAGTTTAATGACTGGAGACTCCCTTCAGAGAAAAGGCAGCTTCTGTAAGAGGCCACACCACAGGACACCACCTGGCACCAATGGAGCTCCTCATTAAATTACAGCCAGCTCAACACACACACACACACACACACACACACACACACACACAGGTTTGTTTTTGTGAATTGTGGGGACATTCCATAGGCGTAATGGTTTTTATACTGTACAAACCGTATTTTCTATCACCCTACACCTAAACCTACCCATCACAGGAAACTGTGCACATTTTTACTTTCTCAAAAAAAAAACTCATTCTGTATGATTTATAAGCCTTTTGAAAAATGGGGACATGGGGTAATGTCCTCATAAGTCACCCTCTCCTTGAATACCTATGTCATACCCATGTCATTATACAAATTTGTGTTCTGATATGTCACAAACACACACCTGCACATGCTTATCTCCACATACAATGACCTGTATATAACATCATCAATATTTGAAAATATTTATTAAATATAAATAAATAAATAAATTGCTTAAAGGGTTAGTTCATCCAAAAATGAAATTTCTGTCATTAATTACTCACCCTTATGTCGTTCCAAACCCGTAAGACCTTTGTTCATATTTGGAACACAAATTAAGATGTTTTTGATGAAATCTGAGAGGTATGTGACTCGTCCATAGACAACAATATAATCAACACTTTCAAGGTCCAGAAAGGTACTAAAGACATCGTTAAAACAGTCGACGTGACTGCAGTGGTTCAACCTTAACGCTATGAAGCGACGAGAATACTTTTTGTGTGCAAAAACAAAACAAAAATAGCGGCAATTCAACAATCTCTTCTCTTCCCTGTGATTATCCTTACGCAGTTGACGCAGTAAGCACAGTAAAGGCTTCCGTGTTTATGTCTGAACGGTAACTCATTATGGGCCAAAGCTGCTCACGTGAGCAGCACAACATGCGTGTGATACTGACCCAGGAGCCGGCCAATAATGAGTCAGCATTCTGACGTAGAACCTGGAAGCGCTGGATGTAAACAACGTATGAGAGTGACACTGAAGAGAAGATATTGTTGAATAAAGTCGATATTTTTGTTTTGTTTTTGCACACACAAAGTATTCTAGTCGCTTCATAACATTAAGGTTGAACCACTGCAGTCACTTCGACTGTTTTAACGATGTCTTTAGTACCTTTCTGAACCTTGAAAGTGTTAATTATTTTGCAGTCTATGAATGAGTCATATACCTCATGGATTTCATCAAAAATATCTTAATATGTGTGCAGAAGATGAATGAAGGTCTTACGGGTTTGGAACGACATGAGGGTGAATAATTAATGACAGAATTTTCATTTATGCCTGAGCTAACCCCTTAAATTTAAGAATGCTAAAAACAGCATCTGTGATTGCAAAGTAATAATTCAGAAATAATGACATTGCTATACTGCACCATTTTGCTGTGCCGTTACTGAATTGGCTCAACAGAAGAGCTCTAAATCTGGTTTAAGAGTCTGATCACTGCACACGTAGCTCAGAGCGGTGTTTGCGTTGCTCAAGGGACAGATGGCCCTTCTGCCATCCTGCTGTTCTCCTGTTCCCCATCTCCATGTTCTCATCCTGTCCTGGCACACAGAAAGAGTAACACTCTTTGGCCCAGACAGCCCTCTCCTATATTTATCACAGTTTCAAGCTCTTCTTTAGCCTCTGGCTTACTACGCTGCTACACACCGACTATAGGGCTCCAGGTGACCTGACCTATATTAGCACACTGGACGCTACACTAATAACCCTAATATGATGTTATTCTAGCACGTTCTCCACATAATTCTGTTGCGCTTTCTGCTGAGCTTGAGAACAGGACTTAAGCTTAGCTTGAACGCCAACATGTAGATGTAGTGAAGCAATACAGGATCACTTATTCTGAGACAAGGGACTTATGATTTATTCAGAGGTTGAGGTGGAGGTACACGAATGTGCAGGAAAAGTTATTTTTCCAGCCTGCGGAGAAACTGATGACCTTCCGCACACGCTGGCTGCACACTGCAGTCAATGAAACCTCAGGCTCTGAAAGCACCGCACCACATGTGAGAGAGAGAAGCTGAGAGTGAGAGAGAGTGAAACGAGTGATAGCATGCAGCTCAAATCTTCATGTTTCTGTTTCACAACATCGTTCTCCTCTTGTATGTGTACCTGTAAACAGAGGACGTGGCAGCAGTTCAGACTGCATGTGGTGTGGATGTGTCTCTCTTTGCTTCTGCTTCCAATCTAAGCTTGTTTTCATCTATGCATGTCATAGCACATTATATTTATAAACCTCACACTCTTGCATCACCCAATGATATATTCTAATATCTCAATTGTTTTTCCTAATCAGCAAGATGTTTAAATATACATAATATACAATAAGTTTTACATGTACACTACCAGTCAAAAGTTTGGAAACATTACTGTTTTTAATGTTTTTGAACGAAGTCTCTTATGCTCATTAAGGCTGCATTTATTTCATAATAAATACAGAAAAAACAATAATATTGTGAAATATTATTACAATTTAAAATTATGGTTTTCTATTTTAATATACTTTAAAATATAATTTATTTCTGCGATGCAAAGCTGAATTTTCAGCATCATTACTCCAGTCTTCAGTGTCACATGATCCTTCAGCAATCATTCTAATATGCTGATTTGATACTCAGTTATTATCAATATATACCATATACAATATACAACTATAACACATGACATTCTTGTTACCATAAACTGTTCTAGATCATCTTCCATTTATCCATCTAGTAATGAGATATGTCCTTTGCACATCCTGTAATTTGCACGCACTGATTAAATGTCTGGTTGCACTATAGATAGTCCTGATAATCTATCTCATGATGACTTAACAGTAGTGACCACATGCCTTGTAACCATTTGTAGCCACTAGATCTTTAATATGGCTGAGTTTAATTATTTATCCATAAAGAATAAGTGAGTGCTGAAATTTAAGCAGGCTGTAATTACAGGATTGCTACTATTATATATTAAGAAGCATTTCTACACTATTCGGAGATGGCGTTAAAGGCTGCTAAAGCTAATTAAGTTGTTTGTCTTTTGAAACGCATTATATCCACCCACTTCCACATGTTAATGAGCTGTTGCGCCTTCACACTGCTCTGGAGGATCATTGGAGATGGGACTCCAACACGAGCGGTCTGGCTGAGTTTACCTTGTGTACGGGGGATCTGTGATCTCTTTATGAAGGTGGCTTAGCACTAGCAGCAGGATTAAATCATTGTGGGAGAGGAATGTTTGTATGAATGAGTATAATGTAATGACTGTACGATTCACAGTGCATGAGAGCACCAAGCACATCGCTGACACATACTGAGGACAGTCTGAAATGTTGAGCATCGTGTCCAGTGTCAGAGAGCATCTAGCATTAAATAGGCAGTTCACCCTCACCCTTATGTTGTTACAAACCTGTATGCCTTTCATTCTTCCGTGAGATTCTAAATTCTAAAGGATGTACCTGTGCTGCTTTTCAACTCTGTGCTAGATACATGATAAGTCATTATTGAACATAAATATAAGAAATAACTGCGTAACTACATTTTACTGCTGAAGCCGCTGGCATTTTGAGTATTTCTGTATGATGTTGCAGTGGTCATGTGGTACAAGACGTAGCTCTCCGAAAATTCTTGTGGTACAGGTTGATGGCAGCATTTTCATTTTTGGGTGCACTATCCCTTTAAATTTGTAGTAAATTCCTGGTTATTCGTTTTTAAAGCTTACATTTCATGGCAATGTAATTTTTATAAATGAACAGAGCTGTCTTGTGACTGTAATGGAGGCTTTCTTGAGGATGCTTCTGATGGATTATATGGAGGGTGTCGTGTCAAAACTGGGAGAGCTTAGTGAAGACATATCCTCAAGAGTTGTCCTTAAGCCTCTTCTGCTACTCCTCCTCAACATTTCTCAAGATATCTGCATTCAGCTGACTTCGAATTTTTCTAGTTCTATTGCAGCCTCTGAAACTTTACCAACAAATACTGAAAGTCTATCCACAAATCTGTCATTCTTTTTCCTACAATTTCTGTTTGTTTCTCTTTACTTTGATGTCAGTGTTCATCTGGTCTTCTGATGAAAACTGCTGGTTTGGTCAATGTAGTGTTAGTGCCGGATCACACGGAACGCGAGACACAGGTCAGTGGAATGGAAAAAAAGCGCAAAGTCTAGAGATGCATTTTTTTTTAAAGTTGAACTTCTTTTAAATTGAGCGCCACATTTTTAGAATGCCGTGTCATGCACAAAATGCTGCAGAAGATGCGTGACGTGAGCGCAGCGGTTAAAGACATCCATCTACCACCTGTTTATATTAAAAAACAATGCAAAAGTAGGACAGTGGAATGCAAAAACACATTCTGTGTGAATGGCTTCTTAAAGGTACGGGTACTGACCGTCTATCCTGCCAGTAGTTTTTTGTATAACTGCCTGTGTGAATGTGGCTGAACATATGTGGGAGCTGTTCTCATTGTGATTTGTGGTCTCTTAATCATTGTTGTGCACGTGTGTGCAAAAGACAGAAGGAGAGAGAGATATGAGCACAAGCTGCAGTCCTTGCATCTGTTGTCAGTGTTTTGTAAAAGAGTAGTTCAGCTCCCAGCCCTGTCCTGACGAGTGTCTTTTCAGATAACCCTGTATACACACTGCAGCTTCTAGGCACACATGCACATTTCAAAACTATTAAAGGATTAGTTTACTTCAGAATTAAAATTTCCTGATAATTTACTCACCCCCATGTCATCCAAGATGTTTATGTCTTTCTTTCTTCAGTTTAAAGGTTTTTGAGGAAAACATTCCAGGATTTTTCTCCATCTAGTGGACTTCAGCAGTTACCAACGGGTTGAAGGTCCAAATTACAGTTTCAGTGCAGCTTCAAAGGGCTCTACACGATCCCAGACAAGGAATAAGGGTCTTGTCTAGTGAAACGATCGATCAAACATTTTCTAAAAAAAAATAAAAAGTGATATACTTTTTAACCACAAATGTTCATCTTGCACTAGCTCTGCGATGCGCCACGCATTACGTTATCACGTTGGAAAGGTCACGCGTAAGCAAGCAATCAATCAATCAATCAATCAATCAGTTTATTAATAAAGTACAATAAAACAAGAATAGTTGGCCATTGTGCTGATCACAATCAGATAAAGGGACATAAAAACTGCAGAAGTTAAAAATTACAACACCATACTATACATCTGTAATTCAAAAGTAAAAAAGCCATAACATATAAACACGTTTTTCTGATATCACCATACATGAACTGCTGGCCACATTTGTACCGTTTAATGTTTATATGGATAAATGGGGTTGGAATATTTGATTTCCCTCAATGACAGAATTTTATGACAGACCAATCAGGACAGATATTAGCGTTAAAGAACATCAGGTGCAATGACTCGTGAGCAGAGGATGTGAGGTAACATTAAGGTCACTGTTAAAGAGTCATGTCAGTTTATGAGGCAGAAAACAGTTGATGGGCCGTAATACAGCGGCAGGCCTGAACCTCGAGGTGGCAGACATCACACCTACTCACAGAAACAGACAGAGAAGAGAGAACTATGATGGCATGGTGGAGGAGGAGGAATGGAGTGTGAGAGCATTGCTGATTCACAAATCGTGTTGTTAACATCTATGCTCATGTCACCATCACAAAGTGACCAAAAAAGAGAGAAAGTGACATAAAACCTCTGTTCTGTGTGAATGCTAACATTTGAACCAAAAGCACTCACATACATGCACATTGCGTAGATTCACACTGGTTTTGGGTATCAACTGTCTGCTTTAAACAACTTGAGTAACTATTTCTTTGCTCTGATTCATCTGGCGAGTAAGTCTCAGCCTCAGTCTGTGGGCCGCCTGCACTCAGGTTATTGACTGCTCCTACTGCTCATAAAAATGGCTGAAATAGCCAGTTTCTTTCTGGTTGGCTGGTTTTATGCTACTTCTAGGAGCACAGAGGTTTTTTTTTTTTTTTTCAGTACAAAAATGAAGTCAAGGTCCTGGGGTTCATACAGTTGCCATTTTGAGAAAGAACTGATCACTGGATTTGCCAAAGTTTTTGCCAAGGTTAGTGGCATCAAAGATTTTTGTTTCAGTGTTGTTATTGTTAACTAAAACTATTAAAAATCATTTTTGGTTATTGAAATAAAATATAAATTTAAGATGAAAAACTTAAAAATGACAAATTTTGCCTTAGTAACTAAGTTTAAGTTGAAATACTAAATGTACTTAAAATAAAAGCTCATTCAAAACAAATTTAACACCTTAAATACCATTTAAAGTAGACATCTACTGCAGAACTACATATTCTGTTATCTTCTAAGTTATGTATGTATGATACATAGCATTTTTTGTATTCATTAGTTAATGGTGTTTTCTGTAAAGTTAATTACGTGTCACTATATTATACACCTACTGTATCTATTATATTGTTACCCATGTGGATAAAACCACCCCTAAACAGGACAAAAAAAATGTGTCTGTCAGATGGTCTCTTCCTGTTTAAGCGGGCAGTTCTTTGCCAGAATAAGCAGACTTTTTGGTGCAGTATGCAGCAGAGGTGGTTGCATACATCAAAACTCAGTTTTACACATTTCTCCATCTGTTCACCACAATTTCACCTTTTTTGTTCTCTAGCTCAAATGCCTTTTCTCGCTGCACATGTAGTCTTATTGACATCCACAGGCTCATAGAGACACTGTAGTGGTCTGCTGTACACGAAAGCGTCTGCAGTTCTTTTGAGGTTGTGTTCGTTGTTGTACCCTGACATCATCTCTAATCTCATCTCTGAGGAGCCCTAAGTTGATTATTACAGTTACAAGGTTGTTATCATGGCTGCTCTCAGAATAACAAAGACCCGGCGGGTATTTCTCTCCACAATGGGATGGGGCTCTGAAATAGCCTCCCCATGAACCCCCCACCACCCTCGCTCCCCTCCTCCATTTTGAATCAGCAATTAGATGCTGTTCTTTACAAGGTTCATCTACAGCAAATGGATGTAATGGCAGGAATTGGTGTGGCAAGAATGAATGAGCTGGCAGGATTGCTAGTGTTTGATTGGGAATGAACTTCATTATGGAGAGCCTTTTGTAAAGCCTGTGCACCGTTCCCTGCAAGACAAAACACATTACCTTAAAGCCAAACCAATGCTTTTATGAAATATTCATGAATAAATTATCCACATCTAAATGTATTTACACTAATGCCAATTTTGTCATTCTCTGAGGGACATTTTGGAGAGTTTAGTATCTGGAAATGTAATCTTTAGGAATGATTCATCGTTTGATAACCCATCGTCCTTGTAAATGCCTGACAGGTGACAAAGCCCTAACCTTACATCACCCGCCCTTACGAGACTATAAGATTGATCAACCTATCAAACACAAGCGGGGAACCTTCCACCAATGTGTCGGTATGATATTTCAGCCTTGGTGTAGAGGAGTTCATGGATATGCATTGTTTTTTTTCTACATGCTTGTCCTTTTTTGTGACTTCGAACTAATGTGAATATATCTTTAGTTATGTCTGATCTTTACTTGGTCAGTGGTACAGCGCCGCTGATCAGGGCTGCTTACTATGACTTTAATGCAGATGAGCTTGTGTTTAATCACACCTGTAATCTTATTGCTGAATTATTTATGGGCTGAAGTCTAAATCTGGAAGCTGACAGAGAGCTACATTTGAATAATGTAAAAAAAGAGAAACAAGACATGAGGTTTGCATATCCTCCAAGCGTTCTGTCTGCATGTTACATCACCGTTTGTCCTCACGCTGGACTGTGTGGATAAGCTCTGTGACAAGCACTGATGCTAATTCAGAAAGATGCTCTTTTCCTAAACCTAGTGAGTTGCCTAAACAGGCTACATTTTAAAGTGTCGGAAGCATGGATGTACCTGACTCGAAAACGTAAGGATGGAATTAGGGCTGGGCGGTATGACGATATATATCGTTACCACAGTATAAAATGTCTATCGTTAGAGATTTTGCTGTATTGTGTTTGTCACGGTATGTAAATAGATAGCATTATTGCCACAACGCATGAATGAGAATATAAGAGCGGGACTTGCTTGATGTTAAAAAGAGTTATAAGCACAATATATCCTGAAAAGGAACTCGGTGCTTGTGCTGACTGTGCGCACACAGAAAGCTGCCTGTCTCAGAAGGTGATCTCGAATTTGGGATCACGCTTGATGAGAAAAAGTGTTAATGAGCACTATAAGTAGTGAAAAAAAAACTCAATGCGGTGCACACGCTGACTGACACAGCATAAACGTGTGCACAGAAAGCCTTGTCTTTCAGCATGCGATCACTAATTTAGTTCTCTTTCACATCTTATTGCACTTGAATAGTCGAATACACACACAATTTTGTCAAAATGCCCAAACTCACGCAGATCACATGCCTTGTTGCTAGATGCATTACAAATGAAAACATTAGCTGCATCTGAAATCGAATACTTCTCTACTGTATAGTACGTGAAAAACAGTATGCGAACAGAGTAGTATGTCCGAATTTATAGTATTTGAAAAACAGTAGGCGAAAAGTACCTGGATGACTTACTACTTCCGGTGAGATTCTGAAGTGCGCATACGATGGACACTTTACTATCCCATGAGGCCACGGGAGAGGATTTGTGAATAGAGTTGAAGGGTCGTAACTGATGCTGGTAGGTCATAGAACATAGGTATATAGAACATACTTTTTCAATGGTCGTGAAGTAAATTTAAATTCAAATGTAGTACCTACTCAACAGTATACAATTTCGGACGCAGCTATAGTGTTTTAAAATTGGCTCAAATTACCAAACATGTTTGATATACTGTGACTGGATGGAATCATAGTCTGAAGCTCAAAAATCTGAGTCTGTTTTCATCATATATGACGATTTTGCAAGAAAGTCTCATAAACTCCGATTGCCCAAAATCTGCAGACTGAGTCTGACTTTCGGCAACTAACTTTGACTCTTCAGACTGTAAATCGGGGGAAAATTCTGGGAAAAAGTCGTGTAGTGTATTCCAACCTTTAATTATTCTGCCTCCTAAGATTTTCATTATAACCTAATTCTAAGGCACCATCACAAGTACCATTCTCAGAGACGACAATCCCAGAATGCAATGCGAGCTCAGTGAAAATTAAATATAATTATAATTTAAATATTATAAATAAACATTTCATTGTTACTAAAAAGTATAATTAGTGTTTTTTTTTTTTTTAAATTACATTTTACCCAGTTTATGCACCAAAATATTGAAATCAGATATGATTTGAATCTTCTGTGTAGAGTGTTATTTATAATATGTGACATGCTGCCTAAGTAGAGTGCACCAAATTGGTTACTTATGAGGTTCAATGTGGTTAGGATGCTGCCTATGTAGGCAGCAAGGTAGCAGAACAGAGCTAAAGTAAGGTTTATCATACTTCTACCAATGCAGTATGACCTTTTCTATGTCTGGTCTCAATACACTGCTTTTTAACAGTTCGGAGTCAGTAAGATTTTTTTTCTTATACTCAACAAGGCTGTTTTTTTAATCAAAATAACTGTTTCCTATTTTAATATATATTAAAATGTAATTTATTCCTGTGATAGCAAAGCAGAAATCATTCTAAAATGCTGACTTGGTGCTCAAGAAAGCATTTTTTATAATTATCAGTGTGAAAACAGTTGTGCTTCTTAATATTTTTGTGGAAACCGATGCATTTTTCAGGATTCTTTGATGAATAGAAAGTTCAAAGGAACATACACATTTTGTTGGTGAGGTGCAGTAGAAAAGTAGAGAACTGCCTGAAGTAAAGTTCTTGTAAAGAACACATCCACCATTGCAGATGCATTAAACATGTCTGCCTGTAAATCAAAGACACAGCTTCCTGCAGTGGATGACAACTGTTAAAGCTACGTGTCATCTACAGAGAAATACCACTCACTGGCATCTTCATTTCAATACATTTTCTTTTTTTCATGCCGGGCAATTTACATTTCTCATTTTTCTGGTATATCTTCAGCACGTAGCAAAAAGATCAAGGACCGAGGTAATTTTGATTCCATTTGTGTCTGCTTCATAGACTGCATGCATGTGGAAACTACAAGTTGTTATGTGTAAGGTTACACACTGAAGCCATGTTATGTGGCCTTAGGTTGGGTAGGTCAGTGTGTGAAATGATTTAAAGTGTGAACATTAAATTGGCCACTAAACAGCTGTGATCACTATGAGCTTTGGGTCAAAAGGTCTCAAGCAATGTAACAGATGCATGTTGCTATGCATAGAGGTCAGAGTTCAAGGCATGAGAGTTACGGAAGGAATGAGGAGGCAACAGTTTTTAAAGAGTGCTGATAGCTGTTGAGATGGTTGCTGCTTTTCCTCGCCGCTTGTTCCAGCTTTCTGCAATGGTTGGATTCTTGCTGGCTGACAGCTGAGAAATGATGAGACAAACTGAGGTGGCTTATAGCCTGCTGCTGAAGTGATGTGCTCGCTGAAGCCGCACAACCTCAGCTCTCATCCTCCCATCATTCTCTTTAAGGGCCTGTCTGCCTGGCCTTTGGCTATTGATCAGTGCTGACTCAAGACTACACAGCCACACAGATACACATGCTACCAATAGACAGTATGAGTAAAACGTCTGATGTGCTCTATAAGGGCTAGTGTGGAGATTTCAGCTACTTTTGTCCTTCTCATATACGAGTGTTTTGGTGCTACTCAACGTGACTCTGGAAACTTTTAACCCTAAAAAAGTATACACACTACCGTTCAAAAGTTTGGAGTAGGAACGGTTTTATTTTATTCCTGTGATGGATTTAATTTTGTATTGCTGTAATGGAAAGCTGAATTCACAGCATCATTACTCCAGTCTTCAGTGTCACATGATCCTTCAGAAATCATTCTAATACGCTGATTTGGTAATAAAGAAACATTTTTTATTATCATCAATGTTGAAAACATTTGTGCTGCTTAATTTTATTAGGAAAATTCTGATCAATTTTGATCTTTTTTTTTATGAACAGCATTTATTTATTTATTTATTTAATAATTATAAAGGTTTTTACTGTCACTTTTGATAAATTTATTGCATCCTTGCTGAATAAAATTATTTGATTCTTTAAAAAAATTCTTACTGAAATGTTAAACATTTGAACAGTAGTGTTGTTTATTGATTTAATTAATTGTATTATCTATATTAATATATTAATATTTTACTATAAATTATACTACAGTTAAACATATTAAATATATTTTAAATATATTTTTGCTAATTTTGTAATAAAAATTCTTTTAATTTGCAGAAATCAAACAATTAAATTAAATCAATCGCTAAATTTGTCATTAGTATCTTATATATACAGTATATATGCCTAAAGATGGACAATTTAGGCAGTTTTGGTGGGACAACCAATGATGTAATTTCACTCTAACCAGCCGGATAATGTTTTGGTCAATAATATGACAACTGCTGCGCTGATTATGGATGCATCGAAACCGAAAATTCTGGAATGCACTTGCCCAAAAACTGAAACCGAAAATTACTTTTTTTTAATAATGATTACAAATTTTTTATTTTAAATTAGTTTTTTTGTATAGTTGTATCAATAGTAGACTTTTTAATTAAATTCAATAATTTTATTGAATCTGAATTTAAAAAATACAAGCCAGCAGACTTTATAAGCAGCCTTTTTGAGTCGCTTCGATGTTGTGCATCTTTGGAAGCGGTGCCGCTCGCAAAGTTACAAAAAAATGCTGCGTGGGAGTTAAACCTGAGCATTGAACACTGAGGGGCAGGGCAGCATATATTTTCGGCTCATATTTTTGGCCTTTTTTTCCTTTCAACCGAAAAAAATTGGGTGAATCCCTAGTACTGATAACATCTGTCTGTGTCCAGGTCGCTGGTTGAGATTTTTAAGTGTCTCCTCAAGCTGTACTTATCTTCTTTGTCAAGAGAGAGGATGCAAATGTCAAACAGAAGTACTTCTCACATGTGTTTTATTTATCTTAGCTGTAACTATATTTTCAAATAACTTTGTAATATAGAAATCTCCGTTGTGTAGTGTCATTAATTATAATCAGAGATATAATTTCTATTAAAGGATCTCAGTATCTGATATGTTCATCTGCTAAACAGTTGTAAACAGGCATTAAAATCACACTGATACTATACAGACATGAATAAATTGTGCATTCATAGTCATGATCTCATTACATAACTGCATCAGTCAATTGCCATGCTTTCAATTCCTAGCTAAAGCATTTTCTTTTACAGAAATCAACTCGGAGTTGAAATCCCATTAGGCCATGTGTGGCATACACAATAACCTCCACTTCTCTCATAGAGTATGTCCTCCTCAGGTGACCTCAGGTTCAGAGCGCTGACATTAATAAGGGTAGTGATGTAAAACCTTGACATACATCTGGAGGGAGAAGCAGGGAAACAACTGACTGAAAAACAATTTAATGCTTCCATGCTCCCACTGCGCCAGAGGCCGCGGTCAAATAAAAAGAACTTGCCATTTCCCTCTTATTTTCTCGTTCTTTAGATCTGGCCAAAACTAAGAGACCAGCCGTGTGTATCATTCAGGACAGCAGCAATGGGGGTGGGGGCAGGGCTTTGATTAATGTCCAAGTGTTTGCTAACCCAACATTCGCAGTTGTTTTGACTGGTTTGTTGTTTGTTGGGAGACCAGAGTTAAACTTGTAAAATGCAAGGTCTATAATATACAGTTGTTTATCTAAAACAGACTGAAGTATTTGGCCCTTGTTGTTCGGTTGTTTCAGAAGTCCAAAGGTCAAGTCAAATTTATTTGTATAGCGCTTTTCACAATACATATTGTTTCAAAGCAGCTTTACAAAAAGTCATATTGTTATGTCTGCAATTTCTTAATGCTTTAAAATAGAGCAAGTTTTGGATTCGGCGACATGTTACATTAGGATAAATAGATCTTTAGATCTAGTTATATTGTATTTATTTTGTGTAGTAGGTATATCAGTACCACGGTGTCTTGGGCACATGCCTGAGCATTCGAATGTAATTAAAGACTGATGAAACGGAAGTAGCAACAGATCTTTTCTTCTGTGCAACTTTGCAACAAAACAAAGAAAAACCTTCAGTTTTGACACAAACTTTATGTGTACAGCCAAGCGCATAGCCCTTAAGTACACTCCATTCTAGTATGCATATACAGAGCATGTGCTTTACACATGTGCACTAGAAAGTTTATTCTTGTTTAGTGCCTGTGCTATTTCTCTTCAGAATTTATAACCGAAAAATTCGAGCTGCATATACTAGCTGAGCACAGATACAAATCTGAGTGTGCGTGTACAGTATGCATGTACTATGCTGATGATTAAATTTATGTCATGTGCACTGTACACATACCCTAGTGTACATGTAAAAACTGAAGTACAATTTAGGCTTATGTCACATTGAAATCTAGTGGAAAGTCTTGCGGACTGGTTCTTTTGGACAGTTCAAATGTTTCAATGCACCAGTAAAAAAAAAAAAAAAAAAAAAAAAAAAAACATTCACCAGTTTGTTTATGTCATCACGCAATGATGTAACTAATATGTAATGCTATTATCCTGGTGGATGAAGCAGTGATGTGCAAAAGCAGTTAAAGCATGTAAAGTGATTAAGGTAGTATTAATCACATCAAGCCGTCTAACTTTTTTTTGTTTACAGAAACCATTAGAATCCATGAAGAAACATTTTGCCCCCTCATTCAAGTTTTCAAAGAAGTGTTGGCAAAAAAGCAGCATCCTAGGATTGTATACTGTATGCCGGGATATTGGCTCATTTTGAGTCTGAGTGACTGTCAGGCATGTCATAAAATTTTTATTAAATTGCAGATCAGTGTTGAGTCAAGCTGTGTTTTAGACCATTCAGTCCAGTTAGGTGAACTGGTTCAAAGAATGATTTACTCACAATCCAGACATCATAATTGAAAAACCTGTTTTCAAACAATACTTTTGCAGTTTTGTTTTGTTCCATTAGTAGTGCAGAAATTAAACGTCTCACCTTTGAAAGAGCTAATTATCCATTAGTTATGTGAATGCCACGTGTTCTTTGCATTGACATTTGATTTAGAGTTACATTCTTGGTGTTTTGCTTCTCTTGATGTTCCGTACACAAAAGGGAAGGGATATTATATCTGAAACATTGATGTTAATGGCTAACCTGTTTGCCTCTCAAAACAAAACCCTGCATTGTAGAATGTGACTGAAGCTGAATCACTGAGTGATTTCCCCAGTCTCAGTGAGTAACACGGGGGCGGTTGCATGAAAGATGAGATACTGTATGTGCTTTCCTCTTGATTCAGTTTTCTCCCAAAGCTGCAATGCTTTCTGAAATGACAATAGATGTTTCCTCACAGGGGGCTGTAATAATGCCCACCACAGCCTTTTGATTTAGGAATAATGGGTTACATCTAGGGAGGCAGATGGGTTGAATGCCACCACAACACAGATAACAACATTGTAATATTGGGGGTAACACATTACAAGTAACTTGAGTTACATAATCAGATTACTTTCAAGTAACTAGTAAAATAACACATTACTTTTTCAATTTACAACAAAATATCTAAGTTACTTTTTTAAATAAGTAACGCAAGTTACTTTTTCACATTTATTGACTGACAGCTCTCCTGTCCCCATGTTGAGAGAAATTCTTTATGTATTTAATCTCACTTTATTAACCAATGTCTTTGCTGCTGACCTTCAACCATACTAATAAAAAAAATACTTTAGATTAGATTTAGAAAAAAGAGTGTTGAACTTCCATCTCCTGTATCCTATTCTTCTTTAATTGGCAGCACAGCTGAGAGGTTTGTTTGAGCTGCGTCCTCTACTGTACAGGTGTAAATATGCATTTACTTTAGCCTGAGGCTTATTAATTTCACTTTTGGTGTGAATGTGCCTTTTTTTGTTATATAAAAATTTTTTTTTATAACATCCATTTGTTGCTTTTCAGACATAGCATTAAAAAATGTATTGTTATCAGCCAAAATTTTAATATCAGTACATCCCTAAAAAAAATATAAAGTCTTAGGCAGGTTTTGAAACAGATCTTCAAAAGGTCTCAAACGTGAATCTTTTGACCGATTGTCTCTGAAGTGTATAAGGTAATTCTCCTTTGTCTTAATGTAGAGCATTATTTGTTGCATTGAGCTGAGTTGTTCTCCCATAAATTGGGTATTAGGTGTTGGACGCTTCTAGAGAGTTCTGGAGAGTACAGGAGAGATGTCAGCGGTTATCAGAGACAGAGTTCTCATAGCTTCTGCCAGCAGGTGTTTACTTTCACATACAAACACACTCCTCACTTGACATCTCTGATATCCCTGACATAAGTCTTTTGGCAAATTTTTTTTTGACAAAGTGCAATTTGTCTGCTTTAAACATAGCTTTGACTTTAGAACAACCACTGGATTATGTAAAAGGCAGCTGGCTATATTTGTGTAAGCTGTGAGAAGTGAGTCTTATTGAATTGGGCTTTATATTTCTGTCAAATATGTCTTGCCAACTGTTCCCATGGTGATGCTTTGAGCACTCAAGGTCATAAAGATACTGTAAAGAGCAGTTTATCAAATGAAAGAATGTTCTGTGGTGTAAGGTATAGCAGAGCAACATTTTACTGTTTTGAACCAAGCTTAGGACTAGAGTTGTGTATGTTTATGTAATTGGATGTACAGAAAAAATGAACAGTATATTTACTATTAACAGTTTGTTCTTGTCTTTGGTCAGCCTGTGTGTGTTTTAAATTTTTTCATTACTCTGTATGTCCGTGTTTGCGTGTTCCAAACTGACTGTCAGCCTGTGCAGTAGTTGTGGAGATTTTACATCAACTTTTTCTTCATGTTACATTGATACATCATTGGCCAAGGAGGCAAAGAGGACGTTTGACTGACATGTATCACAACGAATCACAGTTCGTTTTGTTCCACGTCATGTTTAGGGGCATGCAAATGTGAAGTTGATGTCCCTACAATAACAGACTGGCATGAATCTAATAAATTACTCATTTAAGAACATTGTGCAAGTTTACTGCAACAATGGAGCTGCAAAATTCACATACTTTTGAAAATCCAGCGTTTAGTTGATACTGGTAAGGACTCATTCTCACAGTTGTAAACACAATGGCGTTCTTCTTCCACAAGGGGGTTTGGCGTCACGGCATTTGTTTCCAGGCAGACCACTAAAGAAAGTGACACACACGTCTCCCGGAAATCCTGTAGAATTCAACCAACCAGATGATGATTTTAAAAATCCTGAAGTGTTTCCAGTTAAGTGTGCCATATGCATCAGACATTCAGTCATCAATCAGTGGGTGTGATGTCTGAGGCTGAGACTATCCACAACCTAACCATAAGCTCTACTCTTCTGCACAATGGTAATGATCAAAAGTAAAAAATTAAAAACCTTTAAAAGTTATTAAATTTTAATCAACCAGTCTCTATTACGCCGTTTCCACCATAATGTTGCTGGTTTTTGTGCTGGAGCTGAGCTCGTGTTCGGCAGGGGAACTGCTTATACTTCAGACTGCCGTTCGTTTCACTCATAGCTGATCTATGCTGTGACTGACTCCATAACCTGTCCATAAACAATTTTTTTTAACATCCGAAGTATTTAGATTTAGTATCTTTATGAATAAGATCATTTATTTTATGCCAGGTATCAGGTGAAAACACAGATATGACACTCATTTAGGTGACTCACATCATGTCCCTGTATGTTGCTTTGCATAAAATTAAATGATTTACAGCACAGTAATGATTTTATAGATGAAATAAAACATACACAAACCTGTATTTCACTGACGAAATACACCAATTCTATGGCACTGAGAACCGCTCTCTCTTGAAGAGGATGCAAAAAGCCAGCACTAAGTAACTCAACCGCTGGGTTGTTACATCCGACCCAGAAGCTGGGAAACATAAAAACAAAACAAAACAAAAAAAATGACCCAACAGGCTCAACACAGTGTTTGGGATGAAAAGATTACCCAGCATTTTTTTAGACTGTATAATCAGTATACTAACAATCACGTCAGTGCGATGAGAGATTAGCACCCCTAACTCAAATGTGTGATGTTCTCTTATCAGATTATTTCTGTCCTCTAGATCCTTCCAGTGTGTGTTTATAAGGGTCTGTGGCAGATCTGTTCTTCTCAGTGGGATAGTTCCCCTGCAGCACTGATGTGTTCAGCATTCATAACAGAAGACACAGACACAGGTGGCTGCACTAAACATGCCTCAACATACATACTATTCTCTTTCTCTCTGTATTGGTCTCAAGCTTGCTGACTTGGGAGCCTGTAATCATTATCTCAAAAGTCATGTATTGAGCAGTAGTGTCTAGTAATCTGTGCCACACTGAACTGAGGCTGTGCTCTTCTCCCAGGCCACCTTCTCTGTCAACACGAATTATTCATGAAGCTATTCCAGCCATCAGCCCCCACCATAGCAGAACACAAGCTGACGCTAGACCTGAAGGTCAGATCTGAAGGAGTTAAAGGACATTGGTGGACAAACATGTCTTTGTCCTTTTATCTGTACCACAGTGCTGCAGGTTTTATAACAATCATACAGTATGTACTTCTTACGTAACTTACTAGTGAATATATATATATATATATATATATATATATATATATATATATATATATGTATGTAATATGAATGCATGTTTTCATAAATATAAAGACACTTTCTATGTTATTCACATTATTCCACCAAGGACACTATTGCTTCATTTGTATTAGTTTCTAAGATAAAAGCCTTCTCAAATTGTTAAATAGCTGTTGTATGTCTCTGTAGAGCTCAACACTTTGCAGACAGAGTTAGTGTGTTTGTCTAGGCCACCGCTCTTTCTTTTAAAGAAGTAGTGTCTGACAGAATGGGGTTGCTGTGACGAGTACAGAGTTTGTCGATTTATTTTGGGTCATTTCAGGTGTCTTCATATTACTGACAAAAATAGCTAATTTTGCCTTTTCATCTTCAAAACGAAACTTTAATTGGCTTCACTTATCTTCCAATGCACCTTCCTAATGGATGAGCGGTTTTGCTGTTATGCAATCCATTTATATTTGGATCTGTGCAATCTTGTTTGTCAGCTCCTCAAACCATTAGGTTGTGAAAGTTGGATGGTGTAAAACAGGGATCATTATCTCATTTGTTTATTACTCTAGTGCCCCAGTTGTAATGGGGGTTGTTCACCTCAAATGTTGTATACAAGACAATGCCGTGTGTTTCATTTATATTCCTGTTGTCCCAGATTAATGCCACCCGGACAGCTAATCAATACCTGCTGCAAAACCCATTACCAAAACCTGCAAATGGAGAAAAAAAAAAAAAAAAAGTTAGATGGTTGCCCTAAGGTGATTTAGAGACTCAACCCATTTGTCTGTCGCAGGTTGTGCTGTACCGAGGGTTTGAGTTGTTCAAGACCGGCTGGGATGTCATGTCTAGACGTTATGGATTTGGACTGGCAAATGTGATGCTATATTCACTCTGTACGTCAGGCACTATTATGCAAAGCTAGGTCAGGCCAGCAGGAAGGTGTTCAGCGATGCCGGTCACGCTGACGGACCCAACGGGAGATAAATCAGAGAGCTTTGTATACTGAAAGCTTTGACCACTTGTGCTCCACAGCTGTTTCCTATATGGACATAATATAGATAGTGCTGACAACTGAAAAAAAAAAAAAAAAAAAAAAATTCAGAGATTGCTTTGAATACAGATGCTTAAAGCACAAACCCGAGTTTAGTGGTTGAATAGAAAGAAATGAGCACATCCTGTTGCTATTTTTAATGTCATAATTTGACACTATTAAATGTAATAATTAACAGATAAATGAATGAATGAAAATGAATATCTATCGGGACCTATAATACACCCGGCGCAATGCAATGCCAGGCATGACGCCAGGCATTGCTAGTTTCAGCCTGACACAGTTATCATTTTCACGTTTGTTTAAATAGCAAATGCACTCGCGCCCATCTGTTCGCCCATTGACGTGCAGGTCTGAAAACGAGGTGTATTAAGGCGCATTGTTGGCGCATTGCTATTTTCAGGCAACTGAAAATGACTGCGCCATTGACCAACAAAAACCTGGTCTAAAGTCAATGGCGCAATATTTCTTTTGTTATTTAAAGGGCAGGTTAGTAATACTCGCCTTTAGGTGGGTACACAACACACGTACACTCGCTTGTTACACACAGGGCACACAAACATTTTTAAATATTAAAAATATAAGTATTCCTCTCTGGAGAAGCAGTCTTTCCATTTGCAAATTCCGCCATGTAAATAGCGAATCCGCCATGGTGCAAGTGCAACTGGCTTTTAAAGGGAATGGGAGATGATTGGTTTATTACACGTTACACCAAAAACACACCCATGACTCATTAAGAGACTAGGTACAACCCTTTCGGACCATGTGCCTGGTGCGTGACCATTTTTTCCGTCGTTACACTAGCAAAGGAGGATAAAGTGCACCTGCGCCATGTGCTTCAGACAATGGGCTTAGATCGTTAAAACAGGGCCCAGAATGTTCATTTTTGGGTGGATTGTCCCTTTAAAGGATTGCTAATGTTTGGCTAACCTTACTTTAACTTTACATTTTTAACCAAGAGACAACTTGGCTTGTGTGAGATGAACCGTAACAGGTTGTTCCTTGAAAATTGCCTATAGAAATTCCTATCTAAAAGTCAGTCCTCCTCCCTCAGTCTGATTTGCAGACAAGGCTGTGTGATCATTGCTGTTCTCATGAGGTCCTGGGGCCGCCGGGCGAATGAATGGGCGATCCGCTTGAGTTCACAGGCTGCAAGTGTTGCGCTCTGTGCCGTTGCGTAAGCACATTAAACACACGACCCACACGTGTGAACCTTTGCCAGTGGAAGAGAGAACTGTGATAGATGGTGGAGGGATCTCTCACCTGTGTGTTTCTCTTTTGAATCATCTGTGCTGGCTTGAGGGAAAGTGTCATGTGGTGTTTCTCTCCAAACCACCTGTCTGGAAGAGAACATTTATGAAGCTGCATAAAGCATTGTGAAAAACACCTTATCCCTTACACATATGAAGAATGAATGTGACCCTTGAAGCAAAATGACCTACACATGCATTGTTCAGTACAGCTGTTTATGCCAAGTTTGAAAATATGATTAATTGCTTGTAATGTTTTTCCAAGATTAACAAGGATGTTGATACAGGAACATGTGCTATTTAGGTAAATCACTTTAAGTGTTTGCCATCTTGCATTATGATTTAAAGGAACAGTTTACTGAAATTAATTTATTTCATTCATGGAACACAAAAGGAGTAATTCTGAAGAATGTGACAATGATCAAAAATAGACTTGACATGGTATACAGTAGCTATGTTTCCATCCACCTATTTTTATGCATATTTTGAGATTTAAAAAAAAACGAATGGAAATGTCAAGATGCCCATAAATTCTAAAAATGTGCATAAAAACTTTTTTTTTTTACGACAAGAAGGCATAAGCTATGATGGAAAAACATTTACCAAATAAATCCCTCGATGTGCAATGAAAAACTCACGTGACTTTGCCTCAACAGTGGATATGATTGGATAACTGGACTAACCAGCAGACCAATTTCATTGCATCATAGCATCTCAAATGTTGGTTTGATCATTCATTTATGATGTTGGAAAAAAGAGCCACAGTGGCTTCCCTGATTGCAACAACTTACAGATATTTTGTGCTGATTTTCCAGGAAGTGACGATTTTGTTCTCTTGAACACATGGGATGGAAATGCTGCTTTATTCGCAAATGTTTTATTCGATATTCCAGTTTTGGGCATAAGCTAAATTCACAACTTTGGATGGAAACTTGGCTAGTGAGACCGGCTATACTCTGTATGAAGGACATTTTACAGGTTCGGAACAACAATTGAGTGAGCAAATGATAACACAATTTACATTTTTGGGTGAACTAAGAACCAATACAGTATGTGTAAAGACTATGAGTCACGCCATTGGGATCAGATCAGAGCCCTTTAGAAACCGAAACCTCAACAAGAGCTTGTCTCCTGGCACAATAAACCAAAACTTTGAGCTTGCAACATGTCATAGCCTCTGGGAAGTGATGACCGCCCGCGTGTGAAGCGCTGCTGTCACTATGCGTACGGACAGCGCCTCCAGACAGAGCTGACGACTGTTGTGTAACAGCCCAATTGCTTTCGGTCCAGTGGGTATGATCAGGAAATTTGTGAGCCTGTGTTCTTTGAAGAAGTTTGCTGAATGTGGATCTGAGGCGACAATAGGAGACGTTAACTTGCCTCGTCTTTTGGAGAATGAATTCAATTACTTCCTAACCTCCACTTTGTACTTTTCACTATCCATTTACTCTCTGTTAGCTCAACATTGACATGAGGGAGTCTCGAGTCTCTTCGGCTCCGGTCTCTGTTTTCAGGCTCCACACACACAGAGATGGAAGAGTAAACAGAACTGACATTAAGTACAAACATTTTTCTTTTCTTAAAAACCGTGTGCCGTGAGACCAAGAGCAGAGATAGTGGCATAGCTATTTCTTATTAATGGCAGCGTCACTAAAGCTTACTGAAGATATCAGTGTTTTAAAGGGATAATTTAAAGCGGGGTGAACTATGCCTTTAAGAGCACAACAACTCATAAGAGGAATATATTGACAATTATCCAGAAATAGCAAACCCTTTCAGTGTGGAAGAGTTCATATAAAATTGATGTAAAAAGTGGCCCATATGGCTATACATACTATATTCCAAAACCACCCACTTGAATGAGGCCATCTGACCGATATTTAAAATTTATTCATTTTTATTTTGTTTTCAAGATTTGATGAGAACCTGACAAAGCAATTCCAGTCCAATCTAAATCTAGATTTCTTTTTTTCATTTAATTTAATTTAATTTTATTTTATTTATTAATTTATTTATTTTTACCTGGTATCTAGTGAAAATGAATTTTTTTTCTAGACAGACTAATAAAAAAATGTGCTTTTACTCCTGGAAGTTGTGTAAGTCAGCCTACCAGATTAGCGCTTGCCAGATCGAGAAATTAAAGAGCAAGTTTAAAGATTTGTGAGCAATATGCATCAGATGGTCAACGAATGGACCGTGGGCGGTTCGTGGGCTTGCCGACAGAAGCTGAGACTAGTCTACACATAAAAATCTTAATGTATACTCTTACTAAACACTGAAACCCTTTCAGCTTTAATGGTGAGGCAGTTTTCAGAGTGCCGAATGACGACAAAGTTGTAGTATCTGCCTTTTAAATGTGCTTATACATGAATGAATGGAGGTTTTCTCTGCAGGGCCGTTTGGGGTTGTGTGAAATCCCACTCTTTCACCTCTGAGACACATGAGCTCAGAGGAAAGCCTCCTAAGTGTAAAAGGAGTGAAAGCAGTTAGCTGACAGATGGAGGGAAATTTTCTTTTGTTTTCTGAGGAGAAAAACCTGAGAACATGTAGAACTTGGCAAAAGTTCTACATTTTAATCTCATTGCTGATTTGGAGACACAACTGAGTTCAAGAAAATGAATGACTCTTTTTTCCTGTGTGCATCCTCAGCTTTACGACCATAGGTGGAGCGTGTGTAAGGCCAGGCAAGGCTTAGCCTTTCCCTTGCCACGGACTTGAGACTAGGGTGGAAATTTCTCACTCAAAAGCACTGCATAATGCTGCTTCTAATTGCTTTTAGAGGGAAAAGCTGCCCATAACTGCTGGTCTAGGATCAGTTTTCTCAGTGAAAATAGTATATTGGCGAAACAGATTTGGCAAACAATCCAGTGCGTATCTGTGTTTGCGCTCTGGAGAACGTCAAAGGTTTCTATTTACAATGTGTTTTTGCAGCATTCAGGCCAATCAGGTGTTTAAGTTAGCACTGAATAAAAAACTCTGTCATTTGAGCGGTGAGTGAATTCTGAGTTCTGCACGCTCCAAATCCTTTTATTATAACAAAGTTTAGAGTTTGTAAATAAGAATTTGTTCTGCCATGCCAAATCCTGCATACCGTGTGCTTGCTTTTCTGTTAAAATTAACAGTGGTTTGTGAGCAGATGATTTACTAAATCAATTATTTGTAGCATTTATGCTGGGATATGTAGGTTGTGCGGCAAGCAAGTATTTCAAGGAAACCTATTTAAATGTTCTCCTTAGCCTTACCCTGGAGTTGGTTCACCCTCCGCCTATGTTTAAGACCGTTGACATGGTATAATTATCGTAGTGTTAACAGTCCAGTTTAACTCATTTAGTGTTTGCCATTTTTGTCAAAAAATAACTTGAATTATGAATTATTTGTATTACTTTTTTTACTTTAAAAAAAAAAAAAAAAGATTTACTTTACGCAATTGAGCACTAACACAAGACCCCAAAGTCATTACATAAATCTGTCTCCACAAGCCTTACAGTACATGAAGACTTCTTCAATTTCTGTTTACCATGTCCTGTACTGTATGTTGTCATATTTTAATCTTTTAATTGGCATAATGAATGATTTAATCATCCTCTAACAGGCCTGGTATTGTACTGAATCCCATTAGCTTCCATCAGCTGTTGACTGCAGTAAATGTGGTCCAAAACATTAATCCCACTTAATTCTTACATCTGTTTGCTTTAAGCTTCAGTGCAGATGACTTGCAGTGTGTGTATGTGAGATAGAGACAGTCTGTTTTACCTGTAAAGAAAAAATGACTCCAGTGTCTCAAAATATGTAGTCTAGTGCATTTAGAAATCATCTCAGTCAACAGCTCTGAGGGTCCTGTCAGTGTCAAAACAGTCTGGAGAGCTTTTGTGATTCACAC
Source organism: Hypophthalmichthys molitrix (assembly GCA_037950675.1). Lineage (NCBI taxonomy): Eukaryota > Metazoa > Chordata > Actinopteri > Cypriniformes > Xenocyprididae > Hypophthalmichthys > Hypophthalmichthys molitrix. Next base: position 23,671,515 of record CM075505.1, read on the forward strand.
GTCATCTTTGCAGGCTTTCCTCTCAGGTTGTGAAAAGGGGCCACAGTGAAAGTTTCAATAATGTGAATGACTCAGCTCTGACTGTGAAAAACCACAGAGGAATCGCATCAGCTCTGCGCTGAGCAGAAAGTACACTGTGAGAACACAAAATCTTTATGGAAACAGGACATGCTTATCACAATTGCAAGATGTTTACTATGTTTGATGTTTCCAAAATTTAACCATATAACTCTTTGGGGGCCTACAGTGCAGTCACCAGCTGTTCACTTCAGTCCATTTGTTCTTTTTTTAACTTTCATAATCCTACTAACAGTATAATCATATCAGGGTTGCATTAACTGCTTTTGAGTTCATAGGTCACACAAAAATACAATGCTAAATGCACATAATAAAATGCAAGTTAGGATGGTAGGCTTGTCTACAAAATAGAGAAAAAGTTTCCTGTATATTTTGTTGACATCAAAGTCTGAGTCTATTCAACTCAACAGCATTTTGATGCAAATTCATCTGTCACTTGGTATAATCAGCCAAATTAGACAGATATCAACATGGACAGGTTGCGTGACAAGGCCTCACACTCAAAAACCTCAAAACTGTGCAAGGTAAAAAAAAAAAAAATGACCCAGACTATAGGAAATATAATTAGATTTATAATTATATATTATATACATTATTTCATGTATATTTATACTTTTAGTTGTGCCAACTGGAATTTGTTTTACACTGTGAATCACTATTTAGAAACCAAAATGTTACATTTCTTTTTGATCTAAGGTCACACTGCATATTGTTAAATATATAAAATATGTCTCTCTCATTAATGTTCAGTAATGGCTTTTAGTTGGCTGTGGTGTTGCAAACCACATAAATAGGCAGAAGCGCAGCTGTGCAGTCCTGTAGTATTAAATGTGTGCAGCCATGCACGCCGAGACCTGTGTTTATGTTGTTACCTTAAATCCAAGGGCAGGTCGGCAGGTTTTCAGCCAGGGGGGAATACGTTCTGCTCTCTACCTACCTACATACACAGTGAGAGAGAGAACTTGTTTGGCATTGATGGACTGTACTTTGTCCTCTCCTGTGAAGAGGAGTCTTGTTGAATGAGATCTTGAGTTGGAAAGCAGTAAGTCAGTCCGTGTGGCCTCTCCATGTGCTGCCATCTTTAAATGCAGCCCATCCATATTCGCCCTCACAGGACACACACACACACACACACAACCGTGGCACTTCTGCTTGTTAACTGTCAGCATGTTGGGTTTAAGATCCACGGTGCATGGATAAAATATAGTAATCATTGCTTCAATAGGATTTTATATAATGGATGAATCGATTATTCTCGACATAATACTTGAAATATTGATGTTATCATGTCATCATAATACTGATACTAAGTGTTTGTTTTAGTGAACTAGTGATCTTTATTTAGAAAATGAAATTGTTTGCAAATCATTGTGTAGGATATGAAATTTTGTCTTTCCAGTCATCATAACGTGCTTTTTTTTTTAGTTAAAGTGTCCCTATTATGCTGTTTTAAAGGTTCCTAATTTAGTTTTGGTGGATTCGGTGTCTTTAAACCCCTCCTTTCTGAGAGCCTATTTGCCTCTGATTGGTCAGATGATCCAGTCTGTTGTGATTGGTCTACAGTTTACAGTGCGTGTCGGTGCATTATCGTATATCTGAATTTCAGCTCCGGAGGCTTCCTCAGCACTTAAATACACAGCGATACGAACAAAAACGATATCCATTTGAGCGCGAGTCCCTCATCCATTGGAAGTGCGTGCCAAGTGGATTTGCTTTCACAGCGCAGAAAACATTGTCGACAACTGCAGTCATTGTTTGCGAGCAGCCAGTGAAGATCATAGGCAGGTATTATGCAAAGTTGTTACAAACCTATTGTAGGTTTGTGCAGGAAGTACGCTTATTTTTAACTCATACATGGGTTAATATTTCCAGATTAAGTCACATCCTGCAAAAATTTGTAAAATATTCTGCACAGATATTTGTCCTATATTTTAGATGAATGCGGTTCTAAATACAGCATATTTTATACAGTGTTTATGCAATATTACCTAATTTAACAAACATTTAAACTTCAGACCGCCACCTCACACTTCTGATAGCCAAAAGATGTTGTGACTGAGTCCATATAACCAGAAGTAAAGAGTTCTGAGACATATGAACATATTTTACCATCCAAAGTATTTAGAAACAGTATCTTTCCAAATAAAATCAGTTTATTTTATATATCATGTGAAATTGCCATGACAATAATAAGTGGTAGGCCTGTTGGCCATCACTAGAAATTGGCATTAAGTAAATAATAATCAAGTGGTTAAAATTTTTAATCTAATTAATTACATGATGTGGCGATTAATTAATCTAATTAATCGCACATTAAATTTGGCTTACTCCCAAAAGATTATTTAAAGTGAATATTGTGTAAAGCATCAAATAGACATTACAAAAAGTAAAAAACTTCAGCAAGAAATATTTTATTTGATTCAACATATACTCTTTTGGACCATAAGGGTGAGTAAAGGATGACTGCATTTTCATGACTGCAACTATAACTTTAGATTAGAGATCAAACGGCAACGTATGCTTTTGAATCGCTCTGGTGGTACTTTGATGTCATAACACCGATCGGTCTGTACAGCGCCGCTTTAAGTCCAACAAGCCTATGGTTCACCCGATTCTTTCAAAACGAGGATTCAGAAATGAAACGGTTCTGCTTTTTCTGCAGTTCTGCTCTTTATATTTTTATTGGCAAAATTGAGCAATATGTCTATAATAGCACAATATTAACTTCTTATTTATTGAACTGTTGTATAAATTCAGTATCACATTTGCACTTGTGCTATTCTGGACATAAAAACAGCACTAGTTGCTCGTGTGATAACTTAACTATATCATATGATGTAAATATGATACAAAAACTTAAACAAGGGCATTTTTGCCCCATATCTGAGCTCCTCCGTGAGACACGAGACCGGTGTGGCGCGCAGGTGACGCTCATTAGCACTCGCATCACTGGCCTCAGTGGTTCCCACGGCTCTCGGCCACACCCTACTTGCCAAAACATACAATAAAAAAAAATAGATACAGTAATCAGAAATTACGATATGAAAAAAAGGTGAAGGAAATGGATTGTCATAGCTAATGTATGTTTATTTGTATGTGTTGGGCTGGTGTACTAAACCGGCTTCTTAACTTTTTTTTAGCTTGATCACCCAACTTCACCAGAAAAGTTGTGCTGATCCACCATGCATGGAAATGCATGCTGGTCTTGTCAGAAGGTGTTTATGTGTAAGGATGTGTACTCTTGGTTTCTGCCGTGTTCAGAGAATGAGGATCACAGTCAGATGTCATGCCAGACAGCCACAGAGCCTCCAGGCAATAGAAAGATTCAGTCCACCTCAGCATTTAATCCAGTCCACAATTCCGCTACTGCCTCTATAGCGAGAAAGTAAATACCGCAAGAACTAATTAGACTGTGCTGCTATTAATAATGCATTCAACCTTACTGTGACCTGTCATTGTGATTTCAGCAAAGAACATGTTATTATCCTGATTTTGTTAAGTTGTATTAAACAATATCTCTTGCTTAAACTCTCTAAATACACATGTAAGCAAACTTACCACCCTGCTTTCATTAAGACCTAAGGGAGTGAGTTTATATTAAAGCTGTAAGCCAAGGTGACTCATGATGATAAATGAACGTGGGAAGGCGTAAGGTCATCCTTTGAAAGCATATCAGCACCTTTAAGTTTGCATTTAAATTGGGAGTATCTCCACATCTAAATTAATTTTAAAGCCTCTGAAGAAAAGTGAGGTCGGTCCAGAGAACCAACACTAGACCCTTATTAAGTCACGATTGGGATGTCTCTGATGTTCTCATGCTCTGCTAATTGAGTATTTGTTGTGATTCATTTGTGTGATTCACAGCGGTAACAGTGAGTTAACTACATGGCTTCCCGGTAGTCAACTGACATTAAATTATTTTAATTTGTCATGTCCTTAAATATAAATTCATCCTTTGTTGCAAAGTTGACCATGCCTGAGCTTTTGTTCCAAAATTCATGAAAAACCTGGAGATACTGAATGTTATAATTGTGTTTTCAAACCTAGAAAAGTCCTTTTAATACAATGCCATTCAAAAGTTTGGGGTTGGTATGATATTTTCAGTGTTTTTGAAGCCTTATGCTCACCAAGGCTACATTTATTTAATCAAAAATACAGTAAAACAGAGAATTATTATTTTGATTTAAAATAATTTTTCTGTTTTAATATATAGTTTATTCCTGTGATGGCAAATCTGAATTTTGCAGTCTTCAGTGTCACATGATCCTTCAGAAATCATTCTAAAATGCTGATTTGCTGCTCAAGAAGCTTTTTCTTTTTATTATGTTGAAAACAGTTGTACTGATTAATATTTTTCACAGAAACTGTGATTTTTTTTTTTCATGATTCTTTGATGAATAGAATGTTCAAAAGAACAGCATTTATTTGAAATATAAATCTTTTGTAACTTTGTCTTTACAGTCACTTTTGATCAGTTTAATGTGCTGAATAAAAGTATTCATTTCTCTAAAAAAAAGAAAAACACATTGACCCCAAACTTTTGAACAGTAGTTTATATTTAAAAATAAATATTTATAAAAATTAAGTCTATAATCGTATATAATCGTATTTAGTATGCATATATTATTGATTTTGTGTAGGTTTGTGAGGAAATTATTATTTTTTGAGTTTCTATGAAGCTTTTGAACCGCTTTACAACAAAACCTGGTAGTAGAGGCATAAGTGATGTCAGTCTGCTCCTCGTGATCGCTGGTGTTCTTGTTACGTGTTCGCTGTTGCAATTTTCTTCACGCTTGTTTCTATTTTAAATTGAACCTGGAGGTGTAACTTTCCTCCACATGAATCATGTAGGTGTGACAGGCCTATTTTGCAGTTTTTAAACGACTTCAGAAGATATGTATTTACTTATATACATATTTAAATATCAATTCATCATTAAAAAAAATTACAAATGAATGTCTGTAATAAATCAACTTTTTTTTTTCATTAAGTGTTTTTTTTTTTTTTTTTTTTTTTTTATAAATAACTTTTCAAGAAAAAATTTGTGTCTCATGGACCAAGACTCATTTTGCACCCATCCATCCTGCATTTTGTCTTTCTCATACGGGCCTGTTAGCTCATTTGGCCATTTTACAGCAAATTTGTCTTTGGAGATGGCGGGGGTCATAAAAGTGTCCGTTCAGGGTCATTTCTGGTTGCCCTCTGATTAGCTGTTAGTCACTGGCTGAATGGGCCGGGAGGAGCTGAATCTGCCTGTGTGTGTGTGTTTGACAGACGCTAGGAGAATCAGGCATGGCCTGTGCGTCATTGCTGTGTGTTCCTGTGGGAGGGAGGCATCAGGTGGTCTGTGTTGTGTTAAATGGACTGATTCGACAGGGAGGTTGGGGCGATGACGAAGGGTGTAATATGACTGTTACACTCTCATGTATTCCTGAGGTAGAGGCTGTGGGGTGTTGCTTGGATGACGTGTGAGAGGAAAGGGTTTTGTGGGGTTAGTTGAGAGAGTTTTTACTGATTATTAAAGCATAATATTTCTGACAACGATCTTAATTACAACATTGTTTGGTCATTATGTAATAATGAAAGAAATCAGATGAGAAAAGTACCTTCTAAATTAGCTCATTAGTATTTTAAGGAGTTCTTTTGTGATGTTTTTACATGGAGTACATTTTTGTTTGCTTGGATTGATACTGCAACATAAAATGTCAACATATTGGCAGGCTTTTTGTGTGTGAACTTTTTTGTATATTATATATACAGTTTCAGAGACAAATCTGACAAACCAGAAGAGAAATTTCTCATACCTTGTGCTGCAGAATCCCATAGTTGACAGATGTAGACACTTTCAGTGAAAGATGAAGAAACTTTGTCCAAGACCTTCTAAACAAAATATATAGAATACATTTACATAATTGGATTACATGAAATTTCACTGAAATTAATTGAAATTATTGGGTTGAAATTATTTTCTGTAATTGTTAATAAAAACAATCTGATAATTTACCTGCATCACTATTTGTATTGGTATGATACTGGCCTTCATTCATACTTATTAAAAAGATGCATTTAAACATTTAAAATATCAAATATTTCACATAACTATGTTGTTTCTACATTAATTTGAAGTCAATGTGAAGATATTTATGAACATTAAATTGTAAATGTTATGTGATGATGATGATAATAATAATAATATAATAATTATTATTATTATTAATTAATAAATAATAATAATAATAATAATTATTATTATTATTATTATTGTTTTAAATCTACCAACAATCCTCATGTAATGCTAAAAGCCTTTTAAGTACCAGTTTTATCATTGGAAACCCGCAAAAATATAATTTAAATAAATTAATAAAAGTAACCACAATAAAACCACCCTAATATTTCAATGAATTGGATATTTTGTAAACATTTATATCTCTAAAGGTTGTTTATAAGTAAAAAGTTGTTCAGTTTAGTTGCTGTCAACAGATTGATATTCTGTGTTTATGCAAATTTAAATTCAAATATCTATAAATGATAGTGAGATAATGTTTAAATTACAGCTTGTATTGTGAAGCTACAGTGGCTTTCTTAGTGACACAAACTCTTATTCTTATGTTGCATATTCAATTTTGACATTTTTAAGAACTGTGTACCAAGTGTTAAATAGAAAAGAAGACTTTTGTTTTAAAGCCTTTTAATTATCAGAATTTTAATATTAATTAAATTGAGATTTCAGATCAGTCAAATCATTAGAAAGAACTCCTACTTTCACAATTGCCTTTTTCTCCCTCTGCAGTTGCATGTTGAATGCTCTCAGGCATTTGAAACTGTGGAAAATATGGATTCTGTTCTTAAGTAAAGAATAAAAGAGGTTTACTGGTGTAAAGAAAAGCTCAAATTTCACCTCCGCTTCAGAATGACACAGCAACAAAAATTAAATCCATTTCCTCAAGGCTGCGGAAGAAGATCCCAAGAGACCAAAAAGTAGTCTTGACTCAGATACAGATGATATTTAAAGTGCTGGTATTTTAAGCGCCCGGTCCCCCAGGGCTGCTGGAGCAGCTGATGATGATGTTCTTCTGTTCGTTTCCAACAGACAGTTAACTGGCATTTCATGCAAAATGAGAGTGATTGAAATTGCTTCTGACTTCCCCTCATTTGAATTGTACAAACTGAGACAGTCCACCTCTAAATCTGTCTTCTGCTTAAACTTCATGACCTCAATCTGCTGCGAGCTCTCGGCCCAAATGTGCAAACTGCAACAGGGCCATAATTCAGAGCTGTTGATAGCATCAGTCCTGTCCTTGAAGCCTTTGTGCATTGAGGCCATTGTAAATGAACTGTTCTGATCTTTGACATGCAGAGTAACTGTAACCCATGTACACTTCTGGGCTATTATGGATTAAGCCATCACCAATCATTTAGTTTTTGACTTTTATTGCCTCCCTTGATTAAGGGTCATTTTGCATCCAACTTGTGACACATGATACCTTCAGCTCAGGGACTGAGGAGGCAAGGTGATGTAAACAGAGGAAGGTTATGCACTCTGTGTCATTAAATCCTTTCTCCCATCAAGTTCCTCTCTGGAGTGTCAGCTATTGGCTTTCAGCACCATGGACAGGGACATTCATCAGTGCAGGGCTGAAGTGGTGGCAGAACCATGAGCTGTAGATCATGTCCCATCAGGCCATGGGCTGACAGCTCATTTTGAAGGCCCAGCTGATAGGGAGGGCGGAGCTATGACAGGCTGCATATCCATCAGGCTTCCTGTGACCCATCCGTGCACTCTCCATCACAGTTTGGCACGTTGTGCAGCTCCAAGTCGTAAAGAACTCTTTTAGCACGTTCCAGTCCTAAATATGCCCCTCATTTTAATTGAGGTTTATGGGGCTGCAGTTAACATGGCTATTAATAACCATTGATGGACTAAGACCTTCAAAATTCATTGGAGACAAAAGGAGACTGTGTTCTGGAGCGAATAATCAACCACCCCACCCCCCCTTCAGGTTGTATAAATGAAAAGCACCTGTAGCTTCAAAGCAGTGAATATGAGAACCTGGCATTTACTGTATATAAAAATTTGCTTTAAATTATTTAATAATAATAATTATTTAATAATAATCTCAGCAGAAATTTATGAGCACTATTTATTCATATTACATATTTAAGCTAAGCATTTACTACAGTATCCATGCTCATGGCATCCCAGACACATTTTAATGATTTATAAAAATGAGTCGCTGTCTGGACATCTATGGAGATAAAGGTTAGGATTATAATTTTTTGGTACTATTACATCACATTCTGAGTGTATATTAGCACTGTTTGTTGTTTTCTTCTTTATATTAGTCCTGTGAGTTCAAACTGACAATAAACAAATGTTTCGCACTAATTCATAATGATAACAAGTCATGTTCCTCATATAATATAGTGCTCTTTTCAGCAATTTCGTCCACAGTTTGACTGAATTAAAGTGGGAAACTACTGTAATATCAACAGTTGCAAAGTCAACACATTCTTATGGTATATTAAAAGTTAGTAAAAAAAAAAAAAAAGGCCACATCAGTGACTTCCTTCACCAGAAGAAAATCGAGAGTCAGACTTCAGCCTCCAGTATAATACATTTCACGGCTTAAAATAGAAGGTGGCTGTCAGAGCACCTACACTTCATACCAAAGTAAATTGGTCCCCGGTGTGTACTTAAACCTACCTGTACCAGTGAAGGCCGTATCTTGAGAAGATGACAGGTCTTCTCTTAACCACCATTCATGTTTTTGTCTATAATAACATGAGAGAGAGAGTGCGAGAGCAAGGGATGAGGAAGAATTTTAATACCTCTGCTGGCAGTAGTTGTGTTTGGCCTCAAATCATGACAATGGAAAAAGAGATGCTATAAAACACCAGCCTGAACTTTATTAGTACATTTCATCTCAGGGAAAAGTAGACTCTGCAAGCACCAGGAAATAAAACCCTCTATTAACCTCTCACAGCATGTTCCTGAATTAATAGAGTGAGCTTTAATCTGCACTTACGTTATGAGAAGTTCAGAGGTCAAGGTCAAGTACACACTACTTTTTTAAAGACCATTATTGGGGAAAGATGTGTTTACTTAAGAATGGTGTAGTCTACTAAATATCAGCAGGGGGTTAACTGAAAAAATCCTAACCATCCAAATACTGACCCCTTGAAAGAGGGTCAGTCCTTAAGGGTCTTATTTTTAGCAGCTCTTATTGATATATTCAAAGCTTTATAGATGCTTACCTGTCACATTCACGTGAATCCCGCCACAGTTCAAGTGCAACCGAACTCAAACCACCTCCTTCAGGTAGTCTCGGGTTCGGTACCCCGGTGCGCACCCGGGTCCGCACGACAGCTTTCACATACGCAATTTTGTGCCCCGTTTTGAACTAAACTGTCAGTGTGAAAGCACCCTATGACAAAATGAATATCCAGGACAGGAATTAATTACATAAATTTAGTCATCATTGGTTTTTACAAAGGATTTAGTTAGTCTATTTTTAACATGTTTGAGAGTCTAGCTCATTATCATTACCGGAACAATGACAGCTGTTCATATGTGCACGTTGTATGTAAATAATGTCCCATATACAGTTTGAGGTGCTTCCTCTGTGCATGTGTGATGCCGAAGATGCCTGTGCTGGAAGATGATGCATGCCTTCACTGGGTTGACTTTCTTTAGTACTGAAAATCACTTTAGAAATATTCTCTTATGTCCTGATCCAATGCAGTAAGTTTGCATGGGCTCTGTCCATACACACACTATTGACTCTGGTCATCACCCTCTGAAATACTGGATTTCAGTTGATGAGAGCCAGAAGAGCTCCAAATCCCCTGCCTGCTCTGACTTTACCGCCTTATCCCAGATCCCAATGCTTAACTAACTGCTGTCATATTGTTTCATTCATTGTGATGTAGTGTGTTTTAGGGCTGGGCGATATAACTAAAGTCCTTTTCTCAATGTTTTTCACTATTTTGACAATATTTCGTATATATCATGAACTTTGCTTAGAACTGGTTTAAAAAAAATCAGGAACCATCATTTCAACTAAACAGTCTGCTGGATTTTTGTTGAATTTTTCATTAAACCAATGCAAAATGTTTAATGCAAAAAATGAAATATAATAATAAATATAAATATATAAATGTAGTTAAAACTATAAAAAACTTCCTAACTAAATCTCACTCACCAATAAATAAATATTCTCAACACAAGGTGTGAAAAGGAAGATTGTGAAATTATTGTAACGACACATTTTTCAAAAATTCACATTAATTGATCATTTTATTAGTAGGTATTGTTGATATATCGCCCAGTCCTACTGTGTATTAAGCTTTTCTTTGTCTCTTTCTTATCTTCTTCTCCTACTCTTTCTTCTTTATATCAAGCTATTATGTGTTTTTGCTAATCTTGTAACTGTTGTTGCTTATTATTATAACCTTGTTGTTGTCATTTATACTTTGTCTCTTTTCTTTGCGTATTTCTCTCATTGTGTTGAATTAGTTCTGTTGCTTTGAGCGCTCTCTCCCTTTCTAACCCTGCGTTCATTTTGTTATGGCCCGACCGCAGTCCAGGATGACGCTGCCCCAGGTACCCAGGAGTACATTATGTTGCGGCAGGATTCCATCCATTCTGCGGATATAAGGGGTAAAGGCTCCCCTTTTCGTGCTAAGTGTCACGAAATCTTCTGCTGCCCACTGAAGCAAGTCGTCCTCAAAGAGAACTCAGAGCCCGAAGGTTTGTGTGCAACACATCCATGTTTTTCTTTACTTTGCTGATGCTTTTGTATCTTTTACACAAGTTTAAGTTTCATTTGAACTTACCTTGTTTTTTTGCCTTTTCCTAAAAGCATCTGGCTTGTGTCTTGTAGAAACAGCTTGAAGCCTGTGATGTTGAATGCCCTAAGGACACACTCTCCACACACTCTCCTTCATTTCTCTCTCTATGTGTGTGTGTGTGTCTGTGCTGAATGCAGACCTGTGATCATGATCCTTCAGATCCGTATTCACCAATGATTACCAGATCACTGATGATGTCACTCTACCTGATCTGAGGCTTCACACTTCTATTTTAAAACCAGGGCTCTACACTCAATTTCTTAAGATTTTTAGAGGCACAGGCAAAAATTTAGAGGTGCATACAACATTTTGATGACTGTAATGTTTATTTGCTACTGTACTAAATGCATATGCACAAATCTTAATTTAAAAACATATTAAGGTTTACCCAAATTATCAAAAAATGATGAGATAATAACAGTTTATCTGTATAGCGGTATATATGTCAGTTTTTCATGTGGTATTGAAAATGGTATTGAATATCGATATTCAAGGTATCATATCGAAGTTGAAATTCCAGTATCGTGACAACACTAATATATAATATAAATATATTATAAACTTTATTATATTTTACTTATTATATTATATTTTCGAATGCAACTTACACTGGGGCGACCAATTATACGTTCTATATTGTCACTAGTTTTTGACAAACACAAAACGTGTTCTGCAAACACAAAACATCCACACAATAAAGCCCCTTTATCACTAACTCTTCAGTCTGAGCGAATGAGTGAGTGAACGATGATGATGATCCACACCACCCCCTTCCCATAAGCCCCTCCCCTTTTGAAATACAGCTCATCTCTTTCTCGCTTTCCCTCTGTATCTCTCATTCTTCTCTTCTCTTTAGACATTCCCTTCCCCATTAGGTCCATATGTTTCTACATTAGATGAATATCAGTTTAACTGCTGCCCATCTGTTTCTGAAATGGTGATGTTTTTGCTTTCAAAAGGACCTGGACTCTGTCTTTTTATCTTTCTTTTCCATGTATCTCGCTCTTTCTGTCAGGTGTTTTCAGATGCATGAAGATTACTGATGTCTTCTAATGGTCATGGGTACACAGGTCCGATGTGCTGGGTTGTTATGGGGTCCTGCATGTTGTATTGTCTTTATGTTGGGGGTGTTTTGGAAAACTTGTAGAGTGATAAGATTGTCCAAACATGTTGTACAGTAAATGTGATTGTAAAAGTGTTTTTCTTTTCAGACTCTCAGATCACTGGGTAAGCCATGAGCAGTCACCGCAAGCCTAAATAAATAAAGTTATACACACAAATGCGCTCATCTCCACCGCTGTGCTGGATGACATATGAATTGTTCACGCATCACTAGAATGCAGCTCTAGATTGATGGATAATTTATTTGTCATAGATACAGTGCCATTGCTGCTGACAAACATGTGCCTAATCAATTATTCAGTAATGGTTTATATTCACAGTCATTACTACCTCATTTCTGTGTGGTATAGAGTTGAGAGAGTCTCTGAGGAGCAAGAGTGAGTTGGCCATGGGGAATCTTTTTGTGTCTGTTTGTGGTAAATTTTTATCTGTCTGGATCATGCTGCAAACAAAAGGACACAAGTGAAAAAAGAGAAGGAGGAGAAGGCTTATAAAGAGACAGACTTGAGTACTGCAGATCTATTATTCAGTCTGACTGAAGCTCTGCTTGGACGTGACTGAATTTGCAAAGAAATTCATGGGTTTCTTATGAAATGCGTTCATAAGCACTGTGCCGTGGAAGGTTAAGGGATAGTTCACTTTGAAATGAAAATTATGTCTTCATTTATGTTGTTCGAAATGCCTTCTTTCCTCAGTGGGTCACAAAAGGAGATGTTTGGCAGAAAGTCCAAACTGCTTTTTTCCATACAAAGAACGTGTTGGTGGACAGAGATGGTCAACCATCTAAAATGAAACCAAAAGCACTATAGAAGTACTGAAAATTGTCTATATGACTTATGTGAGACCATATGTGAGACATGTAGCAAAATCTTCCAATCTGCCATCTCTCAAATCTCACATCATAACATAAAATGTAGTCTGTTTCATAAAGAAATCTATCATGTGGTTTCAGATGATGTGGAATAAAGTGCTCATGTATAAACTACTTTTAGGATAATTTATTTGAAGCTTCAAAACACCTTTTTATTGTATGGAAAAGAGCGGCATGAACCTCCTGCTTAACCTTTTCTTTTTGTGCTCTATGTAAAAAAGAAAGTTATAGGTTTAGAATAACATAAGGATGAGTAAATGATGAACTATCCCTGAACCACTGTGTAGGAGGAAGTCATGCTGTTCTGGGATCAGTTTGTGTGTTACAGAGACTCAGAGTTACAGTAGATTGGATATGCTTCAATGAAATAGGGGGCAATAGGTCCAGGTGCTGTTCCTGTAAGATGAAAATCTGTTGTCGATTTCTTAGACTACTTTTCCTAATCAAAATCAGGATAAATATTGTTACCCCCCAACACACACACACACACACACACACACATTAGATGGACACTTATATCAGCAGTGGAGTCTATAATGGAAACCCCTGTCACTCCACAAGTGCACCAGAATCTGTCGCGCTCTCTCTTCAACTTTTCCTCTCTGTCCTGTTCTGTTACACTGCTTGCCCTCAACATCCTTTATCTCTTTTGCGTTCTCTTGACATCTCTAAATTCATCCCCCAATCAATATCTGCCTGATTTCTGTCTGTTCTTTATCTTAACCTCTTTCTTCAGCCCCATTTCTTCTTTACTGTGTCTTTCTCATTCTTACTTTCAGGGAAATGTGTCCCAATAGCCTGTTTTTCTATCATATTTAATCAATAACTGAGGACAAGTTGTACTTTTGGTATTTATCCTCAAAAGCACATACTCAAACCCTTATTTACAGGCCAAACTTTCATAACCTTTAAGTTGATATGTCCTTGTCTTCTTCAGAAACTATGTGTGTGTGTGTCTGGTGTCAGATATGTTTTTAATGATTTTGAAAGAAGTCCATCTGAGGCTACATTTATTTGGTCAAAAATAAAGTAAAACAGTAATATTGTGAAATATTATTACAACACACTGTTTTCTATTTCATATTATCAATGTTGTTTTTTGTGGCAACTTTGATACATTATTTCAAGATTCTTCTTTTCAGGATTATTTAAAGAAAGTACAAAAGAAATTGAAATTGAAATCTTTTGTTACATTATAAATGTCTTTTTTGATCATAATTTTGACCATGGTGAATAAAAGCATTATATTTTTTGAAAGTGTTAATGACCCCAAACTTAATGTATATGTTGGTAATGTATAATATTATTATGTATTATGTTGATAAATTGATATTTTATTATAATAGTATTACTAATATTTTGGAAAATCCAATTAATTCTTTACAGATTAAAGCTAATTCAAATCATTTTTTCCCTCTAGATTTACAGAATTTTCTCTTTATTTTGAACTTGATGAGTGCAAACCAGATTTACAAAAACACAACTTATTTATACGCATTATTTAACACATTGAGTCACTTTAAAAAGACTCAAAGCACAAATAACATTATAAAATGCAACTCTGAATTGTGCATGGATGAGCTGGTCATTGTAAATTAGACAACATGAATGACTAAAATCTGCTTCGCATTAAATATACTGCAGAATAAACTATTGCAAGACCTGTACCGGGTGACGCATTTCTAACATGACACGGTATAAGAGACTATTGAAACCAAGTGTTTTCCTTTGTTGTGATGCCATCTATATGATATCCATCAAACGCATAATATTATTGCAGTTAAATCACGGCTACGTCCATAGCCATACTTAGCAGAATTTGAAATTATGGCTGGCTTGCTCATTTCACAAACCGTGTGCATCAATTTAAGCGCTTGGCAGCTTCACCCACTCTCCCACCTGTGTAAATGGCATCAGTGGGACTGATGAGCTCTGAAATTACATTACGGCTGACCCCCACTTCTCATTTCAGCTGCTCCTCTCATACTGCATGATTCAACACTGTTATCGCTAACAGCACAAAGTCTAGCTGGACTCTAATAATGGCGTTTTTGTTTGTTTGTTTCCTCATTTAGTTGCATCATGCTTACGGGATCAGGCTGGAGCTATTCATGCAAATGTTTGCGCAAATAGAGAGAGCATGAATAAATCATGGTTATGATAATAGGTGTGATCTGGGGGGATTCAAATGGGTGGAGCAGAGTGAAGGCACTGTATTTTTTAGTGTGTTTTATATTTATAACTCAGGGGCTTTTGTGCTCACATTTACAGACAGCAGAGTTGTATTTCTTGCCATGGATGTGGTCCCAGCAAGGATGTATAAAAGGTGAATACTTTGAGAGAGCAGATAGATGTGAGTTAGTGCAGCTGATGGGACTGGTCATTTGGGTAGCACTTCTGCTGTCGTCATGCTTCAGGACACACAGCCAGTGTTTTAACTGCTGTGAAATGCCACCAGTGTGATAAAGGGGCTCCAGTATGCCACACTCCGGTCTTATTCAACTGAGCTAGGTTTTCCCCCATTATAATTCAGTGTCATTGTTTTAGCTGCAATTTGTCATTTCATCAGACAACAATGTCAAACCAGATGAACACAATTTTGTTTTGCTCTAGTTTTCTTTTTCCTTTTTCTTTATTTTTGTTAATTATTTTTAAAGTGATGTAGTTAAATTGTACTTGCTCAATAAGTCCTGAGTAATATTAATTAACTACATGTACCTACTATAGAGATAAGGTTAGAATCAGGGTTTGGTTTAGTGTTAGTTGCATGTAATTATGCATAATTTATAGTTATTACTACAGTAACTACATGTAATATGTTTAACGGAGACTAAAATAAAGTGTTACCAGTCTTTTTTAATGCAACATTTCATTTGCATTTTTATAAAACATTTTCATTTTGCTTTATAAAAATGGACAGTTCAAATGTAGGCATAATCAATGAACTTTTGACTAAAAGCAATTTGTAAATGCTTTATAAAAATGGTTAAAATATTATGACATTTTTAACCAATAATTATATAAACAATTCATTAAATGTCTAGTTAAATGTCTAGGGGGGGGGGGGGGGGGGGGCTTCAATTTTTTTTCAAAGCAACTTACATTGCACTGAAGGTTTGCATTTTTTTTTTTATGAAATATATGGAATTTCATATGGAATACTGGGAATCGAACCCATGAACATGCCATTGCCAGCGCCATGGTTTACTGTTTGAGCTACAGGAATAATTATTTACATTTTTATTTAAAGGGATAGTTCACCCAAAAATGAAAATTCTGTCATTCATCAATCCAGATGAGGCTCTGATGCATTGAGGTAAAAATGTAGTGCGAGTGTTTAAGAAAGAACAGCAAAATATGTGAATGGGAGGAAGAAAGCAGGAGGGGATTGCCTCACTGCAAGCTTTCACTTCTCTCCCCCTCTTTTTCTTAAACACTCACACAAAACGCACACGCTTGGTCTTTTCCTCTCGCCCACACCAGTGTTTTCCACATGCCTGTTTAGACGGGTAGTCATGAGTCATCTCCCCACACGATCTCACCTATTCTCCTCTTTCATCAACCTGTTTCACACCTCTTCAATCCCTCATACTCCTGGAGAGCTGAACTGAGAGGTTTACAGTAGGTAACTTCTCTCCTCCGCTCCCTCGCTGAACAAATGCACAAAAACTAAACCTGAGGGATGTTGTAGCGGTGCTTTATCCAGTAGTGGAAATATTCCATCCTGTCAGAGTGGAAATCAATAGGTGAGCACTCTACATCTCCATTGAAAGTCATTTGTGCTCTTGCCTAAGCCGTGCCACTTTACACACTGGTGATGCCCCCATTTTTGTTGAAATGTTTACTTTTGAAATGGCTGGAAAGTTTCATTTCCTGTCTGTTGCAAGAGTACGAATGTCAAGAGTGTTGATAGTTGAACCCCAAGCCCTCATTCTGTGATATGGTCCTGTCCCTTGGGCCAGTGGAACACAATGGAATAGCACAATTACATAAGACTCCAGAGCGTCTTCTCCCAAAGGGCTTCTGGCAGGCTAAGGCCTTGTCGGGACTGATTTACACAGACACCCAATTTGGAGCATCGTCTTTGCTGCCAGCCCTGGTGAAGAATCTGAGAGTGTTGGGCTGGACGGAAGAGGCAGGACTAATGTCTGCCAGCACAACTCTCTCTTCAGTCATGTATGGAATTTTTTATTTATTGGCCTACCATCTTTTTTTTAATGTAGATCAGTCACATGAACTTACTAAAGGGATAATCCCACTGGAGCAACCTTGGGTTAAGTGTCTTGCTCAAAGGCACAGTGGTGAATACTCAAAGCTCACTCCTTGAGGAGACTCAAACTCTTCATACCACACCACTAAAGAATGATCACAAATGTAGTCTCCAATATAACATTTCTGTATGATACAGATAAGCCGATAATTATTTTCACGTTATGATAACCATTAACAAATCCTATACGGTTTTATCTAAATGAATAAAAAATAAGTAAATTAAGATGGCACAGACAGAAGGATGGTCTAATGTTATGTTATCCTACCAGAGCATTCCGAATATTTTCATAACAACATGAGCCGCTTAAAATGAAGAAAGTTATCAACATAACTGATATTCAAAATGGTAAGAAAGCACTGCTTTGTTTCTGTTTTGTATATCTGTGTATATCTCATAAGATATACCCTAACCCTATGAATATAGACTATTGATACCTGCTGAAAAAGGGCCTAAAACTAACATTTTGCCACACCTGCCAATGGCTGGTGACTTTAAAAAAATTTACAGTCAAAAACTATTTTTTACCAGCCAAGAAAGAAAAACAGGCAGTTATGACGCCATTATTTTAGATACTAGTGAAAATTCACAATCCTATATTCCAATTTCGATAGCATGGCTAAAACTACTAGCTTAACTAATATCATTTTTATAGCCTACATTTTTAAAGACAAATAAACAGTAAGAACAAATAAATTACAAGCAATAGCACAAATAAATATAATACAACAAAGATACAAATGAAATAAACAGTGCTTTTCAGGCAGGTGTAACAGTAGTTTTCAGGTACAGAAATTTGATAAAGTAGTCTAATCAAATAAATAACACTGCATAGTCTGCATATCCTTTTTAAAGTTCAAGTGCAGTGAGTGATTTTTTTTTTTTTTCCTTTGTTGTTTGGTTAACATTAAAAATGTAGACAGCACAGCAGCAGGATTATTAGGATGCTGTCACTTTGAGAGCGAATGCACACACAGATCATGCGTTTTCTTTCTCAACTGAAGACTAGGATACTCACCAAGACGGGCATTTTTTGACATAATTTTATGTGAATTTGTCCGTTCAAGCACAGGAAGGCATGAAAGAGAGCTCAACTTAGTATTTGCGCGCTGTCTCAATGTTTCGGATGTTGAACTTCCCACATTGCACGGCCTTTTGTGTGTTTTAGTGCTTGAATATTTACATACACTCGCCAATGCTGATTTTTACTCGCATGTGGCACTTGGCGAGTGTTAATTTTAGGCCTGCTAATATAGACAGGTAAATCCTTACACGCAGACGCAGAACGCACATGCTAGTTTGCAGTCGGCTGTAGCTTGTGTTGTGTGTTCAACCGCAGCCTTTTGGTCCAGATGAAGCCAACGCGAGGCGACAACACCGTCGGTTTTCGTCGCCACTAGTTCTTTGAAGTCGGTTTGGTGTGTCCCAGGCTTAAGCAGTCTGCACCTGAACATAGCGCCATTTCCTCTTTGTGCTGATGTGTATGTACTGCTGTAGGTTTAAGCAATAGGCTTAATGGGCCAGTAATGTCTTTACAGAGAGGATGAGATTCAGTGTATTCAACCACTCCAGGCGAGAAGCTATTTATAGCTAATCCTGATGTGACAGGGAAGAGGGGCTAAAACACTGTTCTGAGACACACATTCAGGGAAGATGCAGGGAAAACAGGTTGAAAAGAGGCTATTGAAAAGCATCTCTACATGTGTGTGTTAGGAGGATGCAGACCTACTATCCTGAACCGTGTTGTCTACATGGGCATTGTGACTTGTTTACTTTGAAGTGCAATCGATGTTATGTGTATTTATTGTTCTGGGTCTTTTTTATTGGGTTTTGACAGACATCTTGTTCAGATTTGTGATGAATTACTTAAAGGGCCTGACCAAACAAGTTGGAGGTGAAAATGTGTCGACTTGATTGTGTTGACTTATCCTATTTTTATGGTGTGCACAGATAGCAGCCGAAGTGAGTGGGGACAGCGAAGTAAAGCACATAGTTACCTGCTCAAGTTACAATCTCGTTTAATTTTCAATGTGATGTGAAAGCTGAACCAATGAAACTGCCCTTAATGTACTGATTTGTTAATTTTTAACAGAGTTTTAAGTCCATAAATCATGGTTGTTAAACAGAGTAATACATATGGAGAAGATAAAACATTTTGGTAACATTTAGTCTGGGGTGGCACAGTGTTTCAGTCTTGATTTATTAACAATGTGTTGACTGCACTTGCAGTCAACTGAATCAGAATGCAGGACACAGGAGTGCAGGAAAGAAGTTATCACAGAACCAATCAGATTTTGGGTGAAAGATTGAGGAGGTAGAATGAATGAACTCTGCTAGGACGCACAAGCCGAACCAGAGCATGGGAGAAAGTAGCCACATGCCTAATAGTAGACCATGAGTGATGACAACGCTGCAACACGGGCCCGACGCTGAGTCGGCAAAACTCAAATATGTATACACACTCACATGCTCTGTTCATACTGCCACAGCGATATCTGATCGGATCTTGTTGCATGCATCTAAACAGCAAAAACAGAGCAAATCGCATTTTTCCGCATCCGATTTGGACCATTTTCATATGTTGTTTGATACTTATCCGATATCTGGTCATCTGACCTACAGTAAGTCTAAAATCTCATCCGATTGTTCTCTTATTTCATGGTTTATGTCATTAATATCCGCTGCAACATAATATTTGTTTACAGTATATACTGTATGTGCATGTCTTGCAAGATGTGAAACAGAAATGTCAAGTATGCATTTTAACAATGCTACACTATATTCTTAGAAAGGCTTGTCTTCCTGTATTTTTATAGCAATTTCAAAACAGATATTTTGAAATCAGCTTTACAGTGAAACAGGAAAATAATGATTCAGTGATGCAATAGTTCACTTTGACAGCCAGTGGCAACAGTGGCAAAGAACCAAAATCCATTTGACAAAATTAAGAGGAAAAAAAGAAAAAAAAAAAAAAAAAATGGTCCAGTCGGGGG
The DNA here is from genome assembly GCA_037950675.1 of Hypophthalmichthys molitrix. Lineage (NCBI taxonomy): Eukaryota > Metazoa > Chordata > Actinopteri > Cypriniformes > Xenocyprididae > Hypophthalmichthys > Hypophthalmichthys molitrix. The sequence goes on from CM075505.1 coordinate 23,691,700, forward strand.
ACCAGTCCTCTTTTGGCCAAACGAGGCAACATAGTGTGGTTTAATTCCAGGCTGCATCACAAGTCAGAAGCTAGAAATATTCATGGAAGGTGAATTTTGTCAATTCTCCATCCATGGCAAGTGTGGCAGAAATTTAAAGGGATAGCTCCCCCAAAATTATAAATTCTGTCATTATTTAGTGAATGAGTGACTGAGGCTCATAAAAAAGGTGGTCCATACAACTTCTTTATGGTGCTTTTGCGTGTATTTTGAAGCCTCATTCCCAATTTGTTGTAATTGCATGGACAAGAGTAACCAGCTATAGAGTTAAGTTCCTCAGAAGAAAAAAATCATATGGTTTTGGGAAAGTGAGAGTGAATAAAAGCTAGCAAAATGTATAATGTTTAGGTGAGCCATCCCTTTAGTTCTGATTGGCAGTATCTTAGTACGTAGTCTCTGTCTGACAGAGGTGTTAGAATGTAGGCCATGAGTCCGCTCTCTCTTTTTCCTCCTACCTTGTCTGTCAGACACAAAGCTGTCTGATTGGCTGTCGCACCATTCAGACGCATGCTTTGGATGATGTAATGTGCAGCAATCAAGCGTCATCATCGTCACAGGACCCAGCATACAAAAAGCAGCGCTGATGATGCCAGCTAGTGCTAATCTCAGCACTAACACTGATAAAGGCCTGATTAACATTATCCCTCCGGCAGTGGCCGCACACTTTATCAGCTGATTAGGGGGACCGCTGGATAACTCTGTAGCTTTGTGTGATGATCTGTACTTAAGCCTCACTGATTTTATAGCAGCATGAATCTGACTCCTTCTGCAGTGTCAGATGGCTGCTTCCAATCTGAAAGATGCCCAATCTACCCTGTTTACGGAAGTAAATCATGGTAATGTAATGCTTGGTGAAAGGCCTTAATCGCTTAAACTTATCACTCAGTCATTCCAGGGAGCTCAGTGTAATCTCAGATTCATATTGAGATTTATTACACGGCTTTCTGGAATCCTTGATTATGATTGGTCGATTGTGGTTTCTTGCTGACAAATATTTGAGTATAATGACTGTTTAGCTGTGTAATTGACTGCTGTCCCAGGAAACCTATTTCAGCATAGCTATGATAGTTTTAGCATCTTCTATCCCCCGCAGTGTCTTTCTTCACACATAATGAATAAAATATTTATTTGGTTGGTTGTTTGGTTGGGTGAGTGTATAATAAACCCCTTCAAGGGCATACAAAACCTGATCTCCCTATCTGGGTTTATTTTGTGATAATGACCAGATGAATTTACATTTTTATTTAATACTCAACCTCTTGCAGTCTCGGACACCAGCATATTATAAACATGCCTTCTGAAGAGGGGGGTGGCGAAGAAAGAAAGAGACACAGACATCAAAAAGGAGGAAAAACTCATTGTCTAAGATATTGAGGTCTCAACCGAGACAATTGAGCTCCGTAAAAAAGAGTTTTGGCACAAAGCTTTGTTCTTAGCCCTCACTCTTCCTGCTTCATTAATGTCAGAATTATTATTATTCCACTGGCTTTCAGAAATGAGAGCGCCTGCAGCCAAAGGACTACTGCGTTTTCGTGAGGCAGCAGACGAGAGCGCAGAGTGGCAGAATCAAAGGAATTTCAATTGCTATTTACTCTTCGACCTCCTATTCAGACAGCTCACACTGCATGAGCGTCTGCTTAGATCACAAACTATGCAGGGTGGAAAAAAGAAAAGAATGTAAAAAGATGAAAAGAGAAACTTTGTGTAATGCATTCGCCGTGCACATGGAAGCTTGAAGCTTGGTTGTCCAAAGAGAGATACATTAGGAGATGCTTACATACTCCAACTTAAAGGGACGGTTCACCTAAAAATGAAAGTTCTGCATTTGCTCCAAACCTGTATGACATTTTCATATGTGGAACACAGCAGAAACATATTTTGAACATATTTTGTTCTGTCCGGAACAACAATAAAAGAAAGTTTATTTTTATAGCGCTTTATACAATAGAAATAGTTTCAAAGCAGCTTCACAATAATAAACAGGAATGTAGGACAGGAAGCAGCTGTAACAAGATAATAGTGTAGTGATGATTCAGTTCTGTTAAATAACTGTAATTTAGAGGTCTTCACGGGTCCAAAAATTCATACCCAAACCCGAAGAGACCCGTAAATGTGCTACACGGAACCGACCCGGGCCCGATCGTTATTTTGAAAGTTGGACCCGGACCCATGCAGAACCGAGAAATGCCATAAATGTACTACCCGGAACCACCGCAGACCCGTCTATTATTTGAAAGCTGGACCCGAACCCGGTCGGGACAGGGCACATAGGTCTATTCCACAGGCTAATAAACAAGTTGCGAAAATAAAACGTTTTGTCTTTAACTAATGTTAGTAGCCTTCTCCTTTGTACCTGACTGTGAAGCACAATCCTCCTTGCCAAGAAAGTTCCATCCATTATTCCAGCTTTAAAAGTCCACTTGCTGTCACGATGACAAATGCGACTTTGCAGTTTTGCATTTTGTTGTATCTCAAGTCAACTCATAGCTATAATAAAATAACTTCGACTAACTTTGCCCTTTTGAACTATAATAACAATTCAGTGACATGGCTGCTGACGTTAGCATTACTTATTTGCGATCATTTCTGTGCTTTCTGAGCCGAGTCTGACCAAAACAGATATAATAAGACGGTTCATTCATAATATTATAAAAATAGGAGAAAGAAAGTGCGATCGCATGAGACTGCACATGCGCGTTAGCTGGAGCAACCTGAAACATAAGCTTTTAAATGCATTTTGAGCGTCATAAAAAACAATAATGTGATAGTTCATCTCAGGTTTTGTTGATGATTTGAAATATGTTATTTAAATGTGAGTGTGCAAGGCTGCAAGCAGTTTTTGAGATTTGAAGTTTGTTTGCATTACTATTGCACAGAATAGGAATAGGAAAACTCGATGATCACCGTTCGCTTGCTTTAACTCCGCCCGCTCTGCTTCTGATGGCTGGGGTCGCTCGTTTTTTGTTTTGTTTTTTTTTTTACCTTATTTCCCGGCTCATACTTTGCAAGTTACAAAACACACGCACAGCACTGACTGACTCTGAACACATCTCAGAGTCAGATCGGCTCGGGTATTAAACACAATTTTAAACAGACCCGGGAACCGAATAGATTGGGACCCGACCCGGACCCGGCTGACCATTTAAAATATAGACCCGAACTCGTACGGGTCCCGGGTCCTCGGGTCTCGGGTACTCTTTGTAGACCTCTACTGTAGTTCATTCATTATGAAACAAGTTCACTTCATCTATAAGCAGCTCTACTGAAGACAGTTCAATGTTGATTCAGATCAGTTCAATAACAGTGTCGATGTTGCAAATTCAGCTATAACACCGTGTCTACACCGGACACAAGTGGCGCGGTGCGACGCGTCAAAAGATAATAGAACCCATTTTAATCAGTGAAATTGTCTACAATGGATGCGGCACGACACGACACAACAAATTTCCGACAGTAAACTGATTCCCCATCCTATTTCTGACATTGTCCAAGTGTTTTGCAATGGTTGGTTTGTCGCGTTTAGTGTAGACAGCTTTTAGCTGTTGCAGCGCGATGCAAATAGGTGACAGAAGTTTTTTGGGTAAACTATCCCTTTAAAACACTGATTCATGAAGACTGTTTGGACAGTAGAAAGCAACAAAATTGCATGTCTGAAAATGCCACCTTCCTCATCATTTTAATGCTGAAATGGGTAATAAAAAGAAAAAGAGGCAACAATTTATTCATGCACTGCAGTACAGCGGTGGCTGATCCCCAAGGTTTTATAACAGGTGGTGTGTTCGGAGCTGAGGTCTGTCGGAGAGAGCAAAGGCAAATCAAATAAAGAAATTTTTGAGAGCATCAGCATGCCAAGCAGGCATCCCAGAAGCCTGTGTAGAAGTGATGCCTTGCCTGGGATCTCTCTTGGATACTTGTTTCTGGGGTAAAAAAAAAAAAAAAACATCATGGTGGAAAAAAAGGCAAGGGCCATCAATAATGCAGAAGGTCAGATCTACTCTGACTGTACTGCTCAAATCAAAGCTGGCTGCAGCTCAGATTCATAAAAAGAATTCAGTCCTCTGGATTTAAAGTTGTGAAACTACAAACGGGTATTTTTAACAGAGACGTCCCCCCTTGAGGCATTTTTACCTTTTGCCAAAACTTTGCATTCAACTTAAAGGGATAGTTTATTCTTTTATTATTCTATTGTATAGACAAAAAATACAATGCAAGTCAATGGGAACCAAAACTGGTTGGTTACCAACATACTTCAAAATATCTTTCCTCACAGTAGAATGAAATTCATACAGGTTTGAAATGACATGAGTGAGTAAATGACAGAATTTTCATTTTTGGGTAAATTATCCCTTTAAAGGCACAATATGTAAATTTTCACCTCTAGAGGTCGCTTATTCAAAACAAAGGCGTAGCTTGATGACACCTTGATTTTGCAGAATCATGGGAGGTGTTGTCTTCACGTCTACAGCCGGTGGAAAAGAATCGGGACGGGACTCAGGCAGAAGTCATGTTCATGGATGAGATTATTAACGTTTCTGTAGTATGAAGCAGCGCAGGAACGAGGCCGCTGGAGAGATTGCTAATGAGAGACGAGTGCGGCACACGTCTCGAGAGCAGCGGAACTTTTATCATGCTGCAGTCGCCGTTTCCGCTTCTTCCGGTCAAGCGTATATGGGGTAAAGCAGCACTGTTTTATCATATTAGATACATTTGTGTGTTGAAAGTTGTTACCGTGCTACTCTGCGTTCACTCTGTGGCTACTATGAGACACTTAATGCACACTGCAGTAAGCTAGATCGATATTAGGAATGGTAAAACATGGTACTCGCTGTAAATTAAGAAAACAAGATTTAAACAATAAGACTTACTGTGTTGAGCTATATAACATAATTAGTTTTCTGTTGACTAATGTATCCAAACAGTTGCTCACCTGTCTAATAAAACACATAATATATTAAAGCGTCTTTCTACAAAATAAGACCGTAAATCGAGGGTAACGCGGGTATGATGTCATTAATAGGCGAAGCACGGACATGGTCCGTGTCCTGGTTAAAATTGCTTATTTCTCTGGATTTAAACATTCTTGGAAACATTTGTGATAATGTAAGTACACAAGTCAACAAAATATATAACACTGTTCTAGTGTTTTTTTGGATATTTTAATCCAAAATTCTGTTTCATTTAGTGTAATGTTACAGAAAGCTCTGTGTTTTCCCACTGGTCACTAAACTTAACAGAATTTTGGTCACAAATGTGTATACGAGTTAATCGCAAAAAAAAGTTTTTTATAATTAATCACATTAAATTGTCAGCCCTGGTTTTTATTGTTTGTGCTAAAAACCTGTTAGAAACTGACTAGCAGAAGATGAGCCAGCACATGTGAAGTCAGTTCCTTCCGGCTGACTCTACCGCTGAGCCACACTCAGCTGTCACCGAAGCTATGCCAAACATTTACGCAATGTCGCCGAGCAAGGCAAAAGACAGATATCTCCTGAAGGAAGCACGGTATTAGCATGGGAAATGAAAACCGCCTGCCACGGTAAAAGCGTTTTGCGTATGATCTTCCACAGGAAACTTAGCAAAGTAATCAGACAGCTTGCGCAACCTCCACGCCTATTTCTACGTGCCAGAAGCAAAGTGGAGATGATTAGTGCTATTTTTGAGCAGTTGCTAAGCTTAGCATCACGTGTTCTAGAATGGGTCAGACTGATGCAAAGAGTTCTGACAGTCGACTGTGATACAGCTGTCACCTCTGAGCTGAGGTGGAAGACAGTGCTATTTGCTCCCCATCAGGCTTGATGAGTTTCCTTTGTTCCTTTCTCTCTTTTATCTTGTATCTCATTTTCACTCTGTTGAATTAGCATTTACAGGGTCATCTGCCCCTCATTTCCAACCATTTCCATTTATATCTGTCTGACTGGGATTTGATATAGGTCAGCGCCCCCTCACGCAGCCTGTGCCCGGGTCCCGCTGCCAGGATGAAAATAGAAAATGAGTTATTAATATGCTTAGGTAGTGTGTAATTCAGCAGCTCATGATTATTGCAGAGGGAATCCTGGCGGAATACGTGTGTGAGTTTGCAGACATGAAGTGATTTTTATTCTCACCTTGGTGATTAGCTGGACTGAGTTGTGGGCTCAGAGCCATTGAGGAAATGAAAGCACGTCATATAAAAGTGATGAGTGCTTTCTTAGCCCCTCTCATGGAGCTCCATTATAAGCCAGCGTCTAAAATGAAACATTTTTAGTGTAGATCTGCCTTTTCGCGATTCCATGCTGGGAAGTTTACTGACATTACTAGCAATCTGAATGCTTGAAAATAGTACTCTGTGTCAAATAGATGAATGCTTCATTCTCCATTTAATTGGATGCAGTCTTGCCCCGTGAACTGGGGTTTGGCAGGATATCAGTGTTTTAATAAGCTGTAAATGAGTTTTACAGAGAACAGAAGTGGTCTGTTAACTTCACTGAGCTCATTATAGCAGTAAATACTGACCTATGTGGGTTACATGGCAATAAATTTACAGAACAAATAAACATATGCAGTGGCCCCACAAACTATTTGGGCACTTAATAAACATTTAATGCATGAATGTCTGCATTATGTACAGTAACAAAACATAAAAGAAGTGAAACCAAACATTTTACTCAAAACTGTTTAAAGTTTCAGAAAAGTGAGTCAGAATGGCTCAGAAAAGTCTGAGAAAATACACTATTTGTTTGCAGATGTCACTTGGTTTGGTATTTTGCTATCTGAAGCAATGATTTTTAGATTCTTTAAAAAAGTGTCCAAATACTTCTTGGGGCCAGTGTATGTAAAAGTTTTTCTGCATGGCTGCTGGCAACTATGTGAATGTGTTACTCTACAGGTACAAGTTGGCATTATAGTTTCTTAAAACTTTATGTAACTGGGCCACCTGTTGTATATATGGTGTCTTTCTTTTTCTGATCTCCACTCACTCAGTCCCATGATGGTAAAGTAGGGTACAATCTTTCAGCAACCCAGAAACAGCAGTAATCTGGGTTAGCCTCATCATGCTGTGCCTGTGTGACCTCTTTCTGAGATATTAGCCACTTCCTGTCTGAAATCTGGTCCTAGAAGACTGTGATGGTTCATGATTAGTTGCACTGTAGCCTCTCAATTGCTGTGACTCACAGTTTATTTACTGTATTGTTTAGTAATGGTGTCATCCAAGTACATATAATTGTTTGTCATGTTACCCAATATGAAAATCTGATCTCTGTCCATGAGTTTTAGCAACATGAGGTAGGGTAGATGGCTAATTGTGCTACTTATTTATTTATACTACTGTTCAAAAGTTTGAGGTAATGTAAAAGTTTTTGAAAGTCATCTGCATTTATTTGATGACAAATACATTAAAACAGTAATACTGTGAAATTGTTACAATTTAAAATAACTGTTTTCTATTTTAATATATTGTAATTTATTCCTGTGATGGTAAAACTGAATTTTCAGCATCATTACTCCAGTCTTCAGAGTCACATGATTCTTCAGAAATCATTATAATATGCTGATTTGGTGATTTGGTTGTAACATTGGAAATGTCTTTACTATCACTATTTATCAATTTTAATGCATCCTTGCTAAATAAATGTATTCATTTCTTTAAAGTCGGCATGTAACAGAAGTTGCGACAATCTTTTCTTCCTTATCATTGGAAGGATATCATTGCAAGAGGGAGGGGAAGCTACTTTAATTAAAGATTTCGAGGGCACATAGATTAAAAAATAATAATGATGTGCACTGATGAATCATTTATAATAAATACTGCAATATAGAGGGTATTCATGTGACGTCACCATCTGCCAGAGTGACTGCGGTTACATGAGTGGCAAAAAGACTGAATGGCAGCATTGGTTTTCAGCGTTAATGCTGCAAAAAACACACAAAACGCATCCAAAATGGGAAAGAGCTTTGCGATTGACTGTACAAATACATTTGACAAGAAATCTGAGGTTTATTTTTACAGACTGCCGAAAGCTACAGAAAAGAGAAGCAAACAGATTGCTGCAATTCACAGAAACAGCTGGACTCCAAAACAACATGGATTTGCAGTTATCATTTTGTCATTATTTTAAATTTTGGGGTAAAATCATACCCTATATATTGTATTTTTATATATTGTATTGACAACTCATCAATTAAATTTTTACCATCTTATATTCTGCATAATTGGGTGTTTTTAAAAATACACTGACAAAAACTATACAAGTTTTAGGGCTGGACGATATATATTACATTGATATAAGTGATCACCTGGATTTAGACCTACATATATTGTATTTATATAAAGCTTTAACAGGCAAATTTGCCTAATGTATTTCCCCAGCGTCAAAATCGGGCACATATAAATGTTAGGAAACACGATTCCTGGCTGCATGTCAATATCCATAAATTACTGGGTCTTTGGTAAGTTGTAAGGAATGCTATCAAGTACAGCCTTTAGTTGAATCATTTGTTTTACTCGTGTTTTATTTCCATTTTCGCAGTTTCCCCTATTAAATCCAGTCATGCAGCAGGCTCTTTTGACACTCAGTCCAGGTGAGGGGTGTGTGTTCCGGCGGGAAAGTGATGTCAATGCATACCCTCTATTCCATAAAACAATAGGAAATGTCCATTTTAATTTCATGGTGACTTTACACAACAACAACAAAATCTTTTGACCGGTAGTGTATTTATTTGTTTTTTATTTATTTATTTTTTGTTGCATTCAAGATATAAAACTGGGGGGACATGTTTGAATGGGCATGACTATGGTTGAAGTTTTAAAGGGTTAGTTCACCCAAAAATGAAAATAATGTCATTTATTACCTCATGTCGTTCTACGTTCGACCTTCGTTCATCTTCGGAACACAAATTAAGATATTTTTGATGAAATCCGATGGCTCAGTGAGGCCTGCATTGCCAGCAATGGTACTTCCTCTCTCAAGATCCATAAAGGTACTAAAAACATATTTAAATCAGTTCATGTGACTACAGTGGTTCTACCTTAATATTATAAAGTGACGAGAATACTTTTGTGCGCCATAATAACGACTTTTTAACAATATCTAGTGATGGCCGATTTCAAAACACTGCTTCATGAAGCTTCAGTGGTTCGGAGCGCCAAAGTCACATGATTTCAGCAGTTTGGCGGTTTGATGCACGATCCGAATCACTAATTCGACACACAAGATTCGTAAAGCTCCGAAGCAGTGTTTTGAAATCGGCCATGACTAGTTATTGTTAAAAACGTGTTATTTTGGTTTTTTGGCGCACAAAAAATATTCTCGTCACTTTATAATATTAAGGTAGAACCACTGTACTCACATGAACTGATTTTTTTAGTACCTTTATGGATCTTGAGAGAGGAAGTACCATTTGCTGGCAATGCAGGCCTCGCTGAGCCATTGGATTTCATCAAAAATATCTTAATTTGTGTTCCGAAGATGAACGAAGGTCTTACAGGCGTAGAACGACATGAGGGTGAGTAATAAATGACATTATTTTCATTTTTGGGTGAACTAACCCTTTAAGCATCTGCTGTACAAGTATCCTCTCAGAAATGAGACCGTACGCATGTGTAACAGGGTTTGCAGCTGTCTTTGGCTCACAGCATCACCTGGGGCAGCTCTCTCTCAGGCTCTGTGGAGCTCATACAAATGAAACTAGTGCTTGGATTTCTCATTCAGGTCAGATGGGCCCTAGCACTGAGCTCCAGTGTTGTGTGCCGTTTCACAGCTCATTTGACTCTGGAGATTGAGACTTCTCCCACTCATCAAAGAGTGCAAGCTTTCAGGCCAAGAACGAGTCCGGGTTTATGAACTCATGCTTAACACAGGAAATGAGCACCTTGTTCACAACATAACAGATCAGATTCTGTTACATCACTGTAAAACACTATACTTTCCATATGTTGTGGTTGCGTTACGTTAGGAAACCTGTTTGAAAATGAACATTAATTTTGCAGTTCCTTTTTTTGATGTTAAGTCTCAAACGCACAGTTTTTTGTATGACCCACATGTTAACTGATGACTTCAAGGGTGTCAGAATGACTCCTTTATCTGTTCTGATTGCACTCATTTAAAGTGTCCTCATACTGTGAAGTAGACAGAGCGGCCATCTGTAATTACCTTCTCTGATTATTGATGCTTACACTTCTGTTCCTATGAGTCAGGACTCACAATAGCTATACATAGTGTGTTTCTGAGAGCACTGGAGATGAGTCTGTGAATTGAGTTTTCCTTGAAGCTAAATGGGAATCCCTGGAGGCCCAGAATGAAATTAGCCATAGTTGTGTACTTGGTCGTTGCAGAATAATCAGCCGCCTGGTTTGTGATGGACTCTTGCTCACCCCAGCTAATACAGCTGATGGTCTAATGAGGACACAACTGCCTGATAATTGGGTCAGTGCTGACTTTATGATGTATGTAACTGCTTAACCCTGTTATTCGTTATCCACCCTGCATCACTGAGATGCAACAGTGTGATGCAACTCTCCAATTTCTATTGCTGTTTAGTAAGGATTCATATGCAATTATATCATTCAAATTACAATCATGTAAAAACATTTTAATATGAAGTGTAACATTCATGTTTTACTTAAAGGGTTAAAAATTGAAAATGAAAAATGAACATTTTCGTTAATTACTCACCCTCATGTCATTCCAAAGACTTTCGTTCATCTTCAGAACACAAATGAAGATCTTTTTGATGAAATCTGAGAGCATTCTCGTGTTACGCAGCACGCTTGAGCTTCCGCAAAGAGGTTTGCTCTCGTGTGTCAAGCAGGTTCGGTTGAGCTTCTGTTTATGTTCGCTGATCAATGTTTATATGTGAATAAAAGCCTAAATTTAATTTGTTCATCATAAAAAGCGATTGAGTCTCTCGATGCATCCACAAAAACATTAAGCAGCACAAATGCTTGTTGAGAATAAGAAATGGTTTTTGAGCACCAAATCAGCATATTAGAAGGATCATGTGACACTGAAGTCTGGAGTAATGATGCTGAAAATTCAGCTTTACTATCACAGGAATAAAATACTTTTGAAAAATATACTCAAATATAAAACAGTTAAATTGTAATAATATTTCACAATATTACTGTTTTTACAGTACTTTTGTTCAAATAAATGTAGCCTTGGTGAGCATAAACATAAATATTACAGATGCCAAACTTTTTAACAGTACTGTGAATAAACACACAAATAAAGTAAAATCTACCCGCCTTCATGTTGCTAAAACATTTATATATTTATATTTTAAATTGTACATTTTTAATATTTTATGTATAGACATTGCATATAGACTCCAAACATTAAAAACATGGTCACTTTCAACAGAACATGGAGTTTAATTTATTTAGGCACTGATGGAAAGATGTTTTTTATTACATCCTCATCTTATTCATCCTTTTTCTGCTCTTTCTCCTTTTCTTTCACTCACCATCTCTGCATTAATCTTTTCCTTATCATAACCTTTCCCATCCCTCTCATTTTGTTGGACCCTATTATTATTATTTTCTCAGCCTCTCCCTTTCATCTGTTCCAATTACACTTTATTTTATTTCTCACCATCTAACACTTATTACATCAGCGGCTCAAAGCAGACCGCATGTGACAGGTAACCTGGTTGTGGACATGATTTGAAAATCCCATTTTGCTATTAAGGAGAGTGCGAGTGAGACAGAGGAAAAAAGGGGAAACGGGGGGTAGTAGAGGGTTGAGGATGATACTCCCCTTCCCCCATCTACTATGCTCACACACATGCTCTGATATAGACACTGTCTCCATGACAACGCCTGCCATTGCCATGTAGCTAGTGGCCAGCGCTCAGCAGAAGGCCCTCCTGTTTTTAGCAGCAGTGAGATGCTGTGAACTTGCATGGCTTGTGGGCCACATTAGGACAACACATGCTTCACTTTTACTGCTTTTTCCCCCACACCATTTTCAGCTTATCTCTGTTGGTTCCACTTGCTGTCTAAATGTAAGACTCGACACCTAACTGATCCTCTGTGATCCCCTTTTGGATATTTACACTAACATCGTTAGCTGATTCCATCCAAAGTTGGGAATTTAAGTTATGCGCAAAATTGGACAAAACATTTGTAAATAAAGCAGCGTTTCCGTCCCATGTGTTCAAGAGAATAAAATCGTCACTTCCTGGGAAACTGGCACAAAATATCTGTAATAAAGATGGAAGTTGCTACAATCAGGGAAGCCACCGTGGCTCTTTTTTTCCAACATTATAAATTACTTGCGCCAGAGCAGGCATGCAGACGAAACGCAATAATCTCAAAAAACTGTCATGTTATCATGCATTCCTGATATTTGTGAATGTAATCATGTGAGACTGTTATTAGAGGTATTAAACCCAATCATTTTGATGACAGACTTTGACTCAAGCATTTCAGAATGATCACATGAACAGTTGAGAGGCTGTGCAATGATAGGCTATTGTTCCACTGGTTAGTACAGTTATCCAATCACATCCTCTGTTGAGGCAAAGTCACATGCTTTTTTATTTATTTATTTTTTGAGAGAAAGAGAGATTTATTCGGTAAATGTTTACATCGTAGTTTATGCATGCTGCCTAATCAGATAAAAAAAAATAAAAATCCGCCTCATTCAAGCATGTGTTTTTATGCTTACTTATATAATTTATGCGCATCTTTCCATCCAGTATTTTTTAAAACAATATCCCAAAATTAAGATAAAAATGGAAACATAGATATTTAAAACATAGCATTCTAAATATTTATTATACACGAAAGCTTACATCTTTAATAGAAAATAGGAATGAGGAGGTCAAAAGGCTCTGGCCATGCATCTCAAAGTCCATTAACAACAGCTCTATCTAGTGGCCGTTGATGGCGCTCACAACCATGATGTCTGCGCATCTCTGAGGGATGATGTCATTCTTTCTGGCTGTATGTTGCTGATATCTGAGCATTCCCAGGCGTTGAGAGAGGATCAGTATGGCCATCTGTGTGCCTGTGTGTGTCAGCAGGAAGCACACTGCAAACTGGCACAATTATCACTTGTGTGAGTGTGTGTGTGTTCATGTCTTTACTCGGTCATAACACAGCAAATGTAATAAAACAGGTGCTGTATTGTAGTCGTTTCCTCATCTCCAAGGCATTTGCTGCAGCAATGTGTGTCATGAATCCATTTCTGTTTTCATGAACCTTCTGATATGCCTTTGTATGAGATGTTCAAACATGCAGAACAAATATTGGTTCGGAGATGCACTTCTTTATAACCTTAGTGAAGGGAGGATGTCACATTTTGAACCACCTGAGGATGTTGTAAAAGCAGCATAGATCTGGTAAATGCAGCTATAATGCTCAGAGTATAATGCAGTAGTTAGAGGACGTCAACCACACTAATTGTGCGGGAGTGTCTTTCAGTTTCATCAGAGCTCATAATCCATAATCATCATGCCGTTTACACCGTCTGATCAGCTGTCACTTCCACTGTGACTTTTGTCTACACTTTATCTCTCTTTTTCACACACACAGAGATACACACATATATATGTGTGTATGCTATCATACATTTTACACAGGCTCTCTTACTTTTCTTTCTCTACATCAGTGTAATTTATTATTGATCATACAATGTGTGTAGAAAGGACCCTTTTTGACCTATGCATTCCATCTGGTGAAAATAAGCAATTTTTTGTTTGTTTTTAAAGAGAAATGTCTTTGCTGTCCTTTCTTTAAAGGTCTCGAAATGCTAAAAATGGGAAAAAAATTCAACCTTGACTTGTTTAAAAATAAAAATTCTGCCAATTTTAAGTTAGCCTAAATAGATTATTTTAAATCTAGCCTAATTACCAGTAATAGTTATTTATTAACTATTTCATAATAATGTACACTACCGATCAAAAGTTGTCAAATGTTTTTTAACTGTAAGATTTTTTTTTATTTTTTTTTTATGTTTTTAAAAGAAGTCTCTTCTGCTCACCAAGGCTTCATTTATTTGATCCAAAATACAGCAAGAAATATTGTGAAATATTTTTAAAATTTAAAATAACTGTTTTCTATTTGAATATATTTTAAAATGTAATTTATTCCTGTGATCAAAGCTGAATTTTCAGCATCATTACTCCAGTCTTCAGTGTCACATGATCCTTCAGAAATCATTCTAATATGATGATTTGATGCTCAAGAAACATTTATTATTATTATCAATGTTGAAAACAGTTGTGTAAAATTTTTTTTAGGATTATTTGGTGAATAGAAAGTTCAAAAGAACAGAATTTATCTGAAATAGAAAGCTTTTGTAACATTATCACTACCGTTCAAAAGTTTGGGGTCAATAAGAATTGTTTTTTTTCTTTTCGGAAAGAAATGAAAGAAATTAATACTTTTATTTAGAAAGGATGCATTGAATTGATCAAAAGTGACAGTAAAGACATTTATAATGTTGCAAAAGCTTTCTATTTCAGATAAATACTGTTCTTTTAAACTTTCTATTCATCAAATAATCCTGAAAAAAACTGTACACAAATGTTTTCAACATTGATAATAATCATAAATATTTCTTGAGTATCAAACCAGCATATTAGAATGATTTCTGAAGGATCATGTGACACTGAAGATTGGAATAACTAAAAGTACTAAAAGTAATTAAACTTTGCCAACACAGAAATAAATTACATTTTAAAATATATTCAAATAGAAAAGTTATTTTAAATTGTAAAAATATTTCACAATAGTACTGTTTTTCCTGTATATTAGATCAAATAAATGAAGCCTTGGTGAGCAACAGAGACTTATTTTAAAAACATTTTAAAACAATCTTACCGTCCAAACATAAGTGGCTTTGGTCAAATAGAACCATTTCTGGTCTGAAGTAATGGATGGACTGCACAGGTTCAAATATGTGTCGCTTGCGCCATCTAGTGGACAAACCGCTGATAAACACTTTTGAGGCAGTGCTTGATGGATCTTTCCTTCTCTAATTGCCACTTTTAATAAATATGCAGTACTTACTGTGTTTACTGATTTGTGTTTGATCCTGTAGATCCTAGGTATTTTAACAAAAATGAACTATATAGTTCACAGGTAATGTAGCAGTGTGCACTGAACACAAACAATAACCAACAGTAAAGGCAGGAACTTAAATACACATACATATCAAACTAAAGGACTAACAGGTGTAATGATCAAATGAATCACCATAGTAACTAATGATAGCAGAAACAAAGACAACAGGAAACAAAGAAAAGCAATCTAAAAGTGAAAAGAAATTAAATGAACAAATAACTGAATAATCCTGACACTGAAGTTTCACAGTGTATTTGTATTCAGCCTTTGCAGAACAGATAATGTTGCGTTCATTAATACACTTTAAATGAAAGTATGATTGAAGGTTCAGCCTTGTTTAACATTTTCCACCGCAGCCATGAACATATTCATTGTGACTGTTATATGGGGCTGAATAATTTGTTCGATATGTCCAACGATAAGCTTGACCACATTAATGTTCTCATGCTTGTAAATATACAGACCATGGCTTGATTTAAAACTTCAGACTGCTATTAATATATTGAAATTCATCCTGCTATTTCTGCATCTTAAATCTTTTTGTCATGAAAGTTTTACTGGACTACCAGCAGCTTTCACAGTTGTTTTTTATTAAAAGAATTGTTCTGAATCTCTTTTATCTGCATGCTTGGATCATTGTTAAATCTGTCAGGCGTGTTCAGAACAACAGAAGTGAAAGGCGCAGCTAATGTCTGAGTAGAGAATGGAAGGTCTGGTATAACTGGTTTACACGACGCATTAAAGGATCACTTTACAGCCGTTTCTTTGTAACGTGAGAGGAACGAAAGCTCTGCTCTAGTAGGAAGTACAATGTTCGATTTTCTCCCTGCAATTTTGACCCAGAGCACTGCAGTTTAGTGAACACACGCCCAGTGTTTGCCGGATCAACAGCGCTTCCCAATGAATCTTTAATGACCGCTTTAGAAGTCGTAATGGCTAGTCACTAATGTCCATTAATGATTCCTGAATGCAGCTGGCCCCGCCTTGATGGCCTCTCGACTGTTCCATTAGGATTTCTTTTAGTATGGTTAAAACTTTGAAAACATCCTCCTGCTTGCAGTGAATCAGCACTGTCTTCCTGCTTTGTTCTTTTCACTATTTAACAACTAAATATGACATTTCCTCTAAGAAAATCAACATCAGGTAAGAATTATCTTCACTTTTTCTGCTCTTTGGTATTAAGGAATATTTCGAATTGCATTGAGATTTAGAAGTCCTGCTGAATTCACTGTGTGTTGCTTTCAGTGGTTTCGATCTACTTCTATCTAGAAGTTTTCTGTGGGCTGGTGTAGAGCAGCGCTGTCCGAGGTGCTGAACTGCAGATGAAGCTGCTCTATTGAAATTTTGTTAATTCACTCTTCGTTATTTCAGTCTTTTTATCTTTATCTCGTTTTGTTTTATTTAGGCTTTGTAGCTTGTGTTTGTAAAGATTAAGGGATTTAGTTTTAATTTTAAGAACATTTCAAATAGGCTAATATTTTACCCTATGTGAATACTAAAATCGCTTTTTTCTATGTGGACTGAATTACATTTGCGGAATCCACGCTTATTTAACTACACTAAGAATGTCTGTTACTGACATGAAAATGAAAGATTGTTTTCCCGCGTTTTATTTTCAGAATAAATTTGCATTACTGAATTAAAATAATACTAAAATTGTTTTTTTTTTTGTTTTTTTTTCGTTCGTTAAATTCGTAAGCAGATCTGATATTTTGTCTTAGGTTCAAACGTCTAGTTGTTTTGTAATTGCGTTTCATAATTTCCTGATTGTACAGCAGATGGCGCTGTTGGTGAACATATAATATTCTGTGTGACTGCTGCTGAATGAGCAGGGCAGGGGTCTGAAGGGTTGTGTTGGGCCGTGCTTCAATCGGTCATTTAACGTGACTTTTCTTATAGACCTGGCGGTTTTTTAAGATGTTGGTTTAATCCCTGTGATTAGTGCAATAAATGTGTGTAGATTTAATTCAATTCAACAAGTATAAATATTATCTTTCAGTAATAAGGTAGGCCTATACCATATTTAAATAAAAAATAATTTGAGAATAGCTAATAAAATAAAAAAATACTATATATATATATATATATATATATATATATATATACACATCAAATATCCAACAACAATGTTATTCATTATTTAAAATATTGTGCAGTGCAAATATTAATATGCATATTAATGCATGTTATTATTATGAGCGGGCCAGAAGACAGTGCTTTTGTCACGCATGCAGGAAACTCACTGCCATGGCAACCGACTGCTCCAATCAGGACATCGCAACTCCGTTGTTTCCACGCGATCCTTTATGTTTTGGGAAAGAAACATAACACATGATTAGAATATTATGTTCGACTATGTAACAGTGTCAGCGTTTTATAAAGCTTCAAGAGCTTTAGTTCACTTGTAACTGTCACATTTGTGTGCGTCACCGTCTCCCAGCGAGTCTATAAACGGGAGAGGCATCCCGATAGATTCGTCTCCCTGTTAGATATTGATCGCTCGAGCTTTTTACCCAGCTTGCTGTTCACACTGAATGACACCCAAATATTCAAGACTAATCTAATTATCCGTTGGCTACTTCACTACAACATAAAAAACATCGTTTTGCTGTTCCACATCACTCTCCGCCCACCGCCCAATTTACAGCTCTGTGGTAGTAAACGTTCACGAACTAGCACTGTCCGTCCGATTCGTTGTAGTCTGATATAAATTTAAACGATTTTGAATCAGTCACAACTGTTCTCGTGTCAACAACTGACCCAGATTAAACAGAGAACCGTCTTATTGGACGTCAGATGCGCCGGCGGATTAACGATATTAGTATAAGTATACAATACAAATATATTATAATATAGGCATTTAATCAGCAATTTAATTATATAATTCAATATCTGTATTAATAACAATAATAATATCAGATTTGTACTGACCCAAGACCTGAATATGACTGAGCTGATATTAGGAACATTTGGAGTTAGACTTACTTTACTCTAATAGCAAACCTACTGGAACTGGATGTATGTTTACATTTCACTAAATTAAAAAATGTATTTATTGAATTCATTTCGTTTTAATAAACAAACTGTTTATTACAGGGACAGACGGATTACAATATAGACTCGTATTAATAAAATTTAAAAATAATTAGTTAAAACAACAAACATAACTACGCCATGACGTGATGAATTGCTGAATCGTTTTAACAGGTTCTTTGAAATGAATTGTTCGAAAGAACCGATTCGCAATAATGAGTCGGACTTAATCACTTGCCGTCAGATACCACAAATAAACCGAACAACTGTTTTTATCCTCTCGTTGAGTGGTTTCTTTTCCCGAATCTTCCATGATTCAGCTGTCATATTAAGACCTGCGAGAAACTTGTCGCTCTCGTTGTAGTTGTCTGGGTCTACATTACATTCAGAAGATTAGCTGAAAACAAACTCTCTCGCTCACACACCCACACACACAAAACGCGCGCGCACAAGAGCGCCGAATCGCTCTCGCTAACAGGTGTTTCTCTCACATGGCTCTGTTCTGTGAGCTGTGACTGACTGCATCGTGGGATGCTGCGAAACGTGTGTTCGGTGTCTGGAGGAACATCTCCGATATTAGTCGAAATTGCAAGGTAGTGACATTATCTGGAGACGGATGCGGCAAGACCTCAAGCCAGTTGAATGTAGAGCCGTCTAAGGACTTTATCTCCGAAGAAAAAATGAGCGTTGAAGAGATGCACCGTCACCTACATATTTTGTGTTAAAGCCGTTTTAGTTAACTCTGTCACAATGGTGGTCTCTGGTGTATGAAGCCTCGGATGTGAGCTCAGTTAAAGATCCTCTTAAAGAAATCGTGTTGTGGAAGAGGTGGGGAAACGGATTTGTGTCCTCTGAAAGTTTTGGGTGTCGCACCGTCAAACTGGCCATGGCTGCGGCGATCGCCAGCTCCCTTATTCGACAGAAGAGGCAGGCAAGGGAGCGTGAGAAATCAAACGCCTGCCGCTGCGTGAGCAGTCCGAACAAAACCAAAGGAACATGCGAGAAACCCAGTCGACTCAGTGTTTTCTCCAGAGTCAAGTTGTTCGGCTCCAAAAAGCGCAGGAGGAGACGACCAGGTCTGATGTTACCTGTGTTTTCAATATGCTCATTATATTTGCCAGCATTATCAATGCATTTGTGTCTGTACTTTTCCAAATATTGCATTTTAAAATGATGTAATTTTTTAATAAGTGCTTGCCATGCTTAAGTAAGACTGTAAGTTTACTCTCTTTAAAATTCAGCCAACATGTGCTTTCACACTTCATTGTGAGAGCTCATTCAAACTGACCTTACAGAACTTTTCAGGCGTTTTGACCCCCAAAAAAGGCATAATTGTATACAACTTTTTGTTATTCCGCAGATATTGTGCTGCAATGATGTTGATGCTGATTCAGTGTCAGCTGTCTAGTGTGTTTAATCCCTTCAGAGGGACAATGGAAAGCAAACCAAGCTGCCTGACATGTTTTTGGACAGCAGCTAACTAGCAAGCCAGCCAGATAAATCCCTGGAGATTCAATCTCACACAGTGTGCCACATAGTTATATTATGCAGCAAAATCTGCTATTAATAGTTTTATTAGCTACAATTCCTTTACCATATCAAGTTGAATCCATTGTATCCATTAAGTAACATATTAATTGAAATTATTCAGATCTGAGGGTGGTCAGACTGGATGATTTGTAGTTTACAACTCCCTTCATAAGCAGCAAGACAAATCAGATGCTCAGAAGTCAGTAGAAATACTTAACTGTGAAGTACCGAATTCTAAATCTATCAATTTATCTTTCTAAAACATACGCATTCAGCTCAACTGTTTACTTACAGGCTTGTTGTAGTCCCAATTACCTTGCCTCCCTCCCCAGACAGCATCTTACATAACCCTTATGTGACACCTTAGCAGAAGTGTGGAAGTTTGTTTGTAGAGTAGCAGCTGTTTACAGCAGAGGTTTGATTTCATTAAACAGTCTCATGCTTAACAATCTTGTTCACAGATACACATGGACCAACACTCACACGAATGTGCTTCTTTATGTGAACTTAAATGTGTTTACATTGAGGAGTGATGCTTCTGCAAATCAATGCTCATTCACACCTTCATTCAGCCAGTCGTACTTTATCTATACCATATTATAGCATCTGTATGATAGTTTATTTTGGTTTATTCTGAATTGGTATCTGATAGGCATATTTTAAATGTTCAGATTCTCTTTGTGTGTTCTTGACTGAAATTTAGGGTATGTGTTATAGTTTGTATTATATAATATCCACACATTTTTTAACCTCCTATGATAAATGAAAGTTAATCAGTGTTAATAGCATGATCCACCGACTTACTAAGCCTTATTAACTACAGATCAGCTGATGCAATCTGGTATTTTGCACAGGAGATCTGTGTCCTGTATAGATGTGTTTTTTAGTTCTAGTAATCCAGATTAGACCCATGATGGTGATATGGCTCTGTGTATCATGGCCAGCAGACTGCAGTTTCTTTGCAAATTGCAGCTCTCACCAATTTTCTGTGTGGTGGCTCTGGTGACTCTTCCCATATGTAGATTTTTTTTTTACTGTTCCTGTTCTTGTCAGTGTGATCTGTTGTTTGTAATGCAGGCTCAAATCTGTAGACTATGGAACGCTCTTGCTAAGCCTGAAGCTTTAAAGCCCATAACACTGTCACTGTGGCAATGCCTGTTTAACCCTGTCTTTTTCTCATTCTCTCTCTCTCTCTCTACCTTCTGTCTCCTTGCAGAGCCCCAGCTGAAGGGGATCGTAACGAAGCTGTACAGTCGACAGGGCTTTCATTTGCAGCTCCAGGCAGATGGAACCATCGACGGCACTAAAGAGGAGGACAGTGGTTTCAGTAAGTCAACTGGCATCTTGTCAGAATATGTTCTCAAATTATCACCTGTCCAGACACACCTTGAGGTTCGCTGTTAGAAACAAGGAAGTGGATTTAACAGATTTAAACAGTGCCCCCCAAATTTGGACACCTTGTTGTATGAATGTTTTTGCATTACATAATAATACGTCAAACCAAACGGCATTTCATTTTAAAATAAACATAGAAACTTTTCAAGCAAAAGTTTTTGATACTGCAAAAAATATACTGTTGAGAATAAAACATACAAAAGTATTTGTCCATAGTTACTCAGCTAGTACACTGACTTCATTCTTCCACTTGGTTAAAAGTAATTACAAAAATGGCTCAGAAAAGTGAAGTTGTTTCTGGTCTTGCATCATTTATTTGCAGATGCCACTTGGTTTTGAATTATTGCATCTAATGCAATGACATCCAGGCATTTTGAAGTGTGATTTAAGTGTCCAAATTCTTTTTTGGGGCCACTGTATGTCTACTGGTACTGCTTTTCAATGGCAGCTGCTGGTGTTATTGTTTCCTCTGCAGCTGTACTCTTCCTTCAGACTTGATTTGTGCCTTAAGACCCTGATATACTTCAAACGAAATCAAAGAACGAACTGATGTGACGTTAATTCGAACAAAATCAGGCCAAAACAAAGTTTGTTTTGTGTTCGTTTTTGGTTTGCCAAAGCAAACTCTCAGGAAAAGTTCACTCCAGCTGCTAAACACCTTCGTACTACCATTGGTTTGTGACAATAACGTAATAGGAGGTGTGCGCTGAAGCTCCACCTTCTTTCACGCGGAACTCTTCTCTGATTCATTTAGTCTGACACTGGATAGCTGCTTTAAAGAAGAAAATGAAGTTTTGCTTCTGATGAACTGAGGCACTGACACTGTTTTTAATGCTTTTAAGCAGTATGCAACATGGCATATAAATAAACGTGATGTGACTGCACTGGAATCCTTATTTGCAGAGCTCGTGCTAACATACACGTTGTTATCATCAGATGCTTTTCTTATGCTTTTTATAAAAAAATGCTTGATTGTTTTTTTGTTTTTTTTTTGTTTTTTTTTGTTTATTTTGTTTTTGAGAGGAAAGCATGCATCACATATTTACATATTCATCTAAACGCCGCTCTCAGCAGTGTGGGCGGCATCAGATGTTTGATATATTGTTACAGTATATCGCAACTCACATATTTCGAACTTCGTTTTAGCCCTAAACGAAGAACAAAAAAGAACTTCGCTGTGAGCATATCGCGGCCTTTATACCTACACTTATAAAAAGCTTCAGCTTTGCTTTTCACTTTTTAATACCTTTACAGTTCTTGTATTGTCTATATAGGCTCAGTTCTGTATTGTCCTGAAATGGAAAATTCAGCAGGAGTGGCCAAATAAAACCACCATTTCTCAGAAAGCAATTCTTCTGAGAGCACAGTCAAAGTAGCTGCAAAGCCCACACACAAAAAAATGAACTTTCACTGTTGTTAGTTTCACTCAAACCATCCTTGTTCATATAACTTAAACTCATGTAACTACATGAACTTAATTCAACTTGAGTTGTTTATACTAAAAATGAGTATTGTCAGCTTTACTGTTTAAGTATTTAAGTTCTAAGTATTTGTTAATTGAGTTTAAAATTACATTGAGTGTGTTTAACAAGTTATTTTTTGAGTGCATTTTGTAAGGTAAATTAAGTCAATAACATAATACATTTTTATAAATTTAACAACATTATTACGTAAACTGCACATATAAATATTATGTAACAGTGACAAATCGAAATGATTTGTATTTACTCAAAGAAATTTTGTCAGCGTTACTTGAATTTCTTTCGTTCATACAACTAAATTGTTATTTGTACAAATCCCCCCCCCCCCCATTCGTCCACAGATTATTTTGTGTGTCATTTGAAGTCATCCTGCTGGGCACCTGCAAGTGTAAATTATTTAGTCCGTAGGCTAGTGCAGCATCACCAAGTCAGTGTTTGAGCTATACTGCGCATATGAGCGAGGATGGAGCCGGCTGGATGGTTGGCAGGGCTCTAATTTAATATGTGCTATATCTCACTGACGCTAAGTGTCTGTGGCATTCTGGGGCCTGTAAATTAGCTTGACTCTATTCAATTAGTCACTGGGTGAAGATGACGTTCATATCGAGCAAATGAGTTTGTGGTGATTGGAGTCATTTGGAACTTTGATCACTCAAGGCTCCAAATCCTCTGATCCATCGAACTCATCTAGATCAACACAAATTTGTTTCTTGTGCACATAAACAATGTTTAACATGAAGAGCCATGCTAATTGAAATAACAACCTCTACTTGAATTTAAATAGTGGTTGTTTGACTCAAGTATACATGTTTTATTCACCCTTGAGTTGAATTTGCGACACTGGTGCGGTTGGCCACTCCTCTCTCGTTGCATGCTCATTTATTTTCTTGTCTGTATTCTTCCCCTGTGTGATTGACTGTAAGGTACAATGAGTTATATAGGGGTGAGATTACATAATAGCTGACCTGCTTTTCCCACCACACTCCCTTATTTTGTTAAGAGAATGAAAAGCTGTTGCTGGAGAGGAGAAGTGGGAAAACAGGGAGCTTCTATCTCTCACACTACAAAAATAGAATTGTTAGGAGCTTGGTGCCCTTGTCTCCATAGCGACGGCAGTGCAGTCCTCTTGGCTCTTCTCTTGGGGTGCGTGTGTGTGTGTGCGCCGCGTGTTTGATAGGGATGAGGGTCTGCTCCAATGCTCTCTTTACTCTCTCTCTAGATGTGTGTCTTACCACATCTCTGTGACTTATGCTCATTGCACTTCTGAGCAGTGCCAAATTATGTCATTG
The DNA here is from genome assembly GCA_037950675.1 of Hypophthalmichthys molitrix. NCBI lineage: Eukaryota > Metazoa > Chordata > Actinopteri > Cypriniformes > Xenocyprididae > Hypophthalmichthys > Hypophthalmichthys molitrix. Next base: position 23,715,516 of record CM075505.1, read on the forward strand.
TTTCACTTAAATCGCTTAAATATCACATAAGTGCCAGTTTTTAAGTGTGTTTACAGCAGATCTCAGCCAAATACTAATTATTTTTGCCCTGAAGTCAGGCCATTCTGTTATAAATAATGAAAAAAATATCCTTTTACTTTCAAAAATTGTTTTAATTTTTTTTTTTCTTACTGTGTGAAAAATGACAGCAAGAATTAGAAGATCGAAATTGGATTAAATTGATTTTATTAGATGAGATTGGGCAGATTAGGGGGTTGGAAAGTGGGCATTTAAAGATAAAGACCTTATTGAAAATCAGCTTTTCCATCTCTCAAGTCTGACTGTGATGAGCTCTTGGAGGAACAAGACAAAAGCTCATTCTGGGCAGTAAATGTCAGGTATGGCTGCTCTATTGGATTATGTCTCTTTGTGCAGAGTTTTAGAGCTTAATTCAATTCCTAATCAATGTGTCTTGGCAGGAGGCCTTTCTCTCCGTCAACATTAGGTTTTTATCTCTACTAACTCGTCTTCCGTCTAAAGAGTGGGCTGATGTGTTTTTCAGTCAGTCCCAGTCATATTCTAATCTGTCTGATTTATCTCCAAATATAATAAACTGAAATGCTAACATCTGAATGAAATGCCAAAATGCTTCTCTAAACAAGCAATAAAAATATACAGAGGTTTATTCAGATAAACCACCAGAATTAAAACATCCAAGATCCTTTAGTAATAAAATTTGAAGGGTTAGTTCACCCAAAAATGGAAATTCTCTCATTGTTCACTCACATTCCAGTCCTGTATGACTTTGTTCATCTTCAAAACACAAATAAAGGTATTTTTAATGGAACCTGAGAGCTCAACCATGGAAGCTCAACCATACTTGCTTGATACGCGAAAACCTCATTTATTCTTGGGCGTTAAACAAGCACGTTTGAGCTTCCATTTACCATGTTTGATGTGGTCTATGTTTGTGTGTTGATGTTTATATGGTGTTGGCGATATGGCAAAAATATCATATCACGATTTTTTTCAGACAGGATCACAAACCCACGTTCTTATTACTAATCTATTTCATGTTGGTTTCTATGCAGTTACTATAGAGTACAGCCAAACTAATTTCCCTATTTTAAAAATGTAGCCTCACAAGATAACAAAATAAAAAAAGTAATGACAGACTATTTAGGCCAAAGTAGGGGTGGGCGATACAACCAAAGTCTTATTTTATCTTTAATAGGACAAATACAATATAAGATACAAATATAAATAAATAGTGCATTACAATTCTTAGCCACAGTAGGTGCATTTACTGTAACAGTAGAATTAAGAAGAAATTGTACAACAAATGTAAAAATAAAACACTTTACTGTATGCGTTAAATATACACTGATTCTTCAAGCTACTGAAGTTATTTAGTCAAGAGCAGTGAGTGATTTTTCTCTTTATATTTTGTTGTTTGATTAACATTAATGACACAGACGACAGTAGGTTTATTAGGAGGCTGTTACTTTAAGACTTAATGCACTGATCCAATATACTGACACATGCATATCATAATATACTGACATGCATCTGAACTGTTTACATTCATTTAAGATATAAATGACTGTGTTTATGTAGACCTTGTGTGTATTTGACAGTTTAAGTGCAATAAGACATGAAAGACAACTTAGTTTAGTACTCACACACTGTGTGACAGGCTTTTAGTGTGCGTGTGCTTCAGGTGCGCGCTCAGAAAAGCGCATGTCAGAACAGCGTGGGAATAAAATGTTCAACTGGCAAGGCTTTAATGTGCATGCAAATAGTAAACTTTATAGATAGCGAAGAACTGCAATGTCACGTGACGGTAACCCTACCACTGCGTTGCTAAACATCATGTGAATGTATGTCACTTTGTACAGTATGTTGGGACGGGCGCCAGAACTGAACTGATAGAATGGACTGTAGCATGATACTATGATCTCTCTTCAAAGGCAGATCGTGGAGATGTTTTAATCGTTCACAATCTAAAATTGTGATATTTCACACTCACTCCTAAATTAAATCTGCTTATTATATAGGTGGACTTTCAGTGGGGGGACAGAAATCAGGGTTTTATTAAAATTATCTTCATTTGTGTTTTGAAGATGATTGAAAGTCAACTACGTCAGGGTGATTAAATGACAGAATTTTAATTTTTTGGTGGACTAACCCTTTAAAAATAAATTACGTTTATTTTAATTACCTTTTTTTCACTTAAATATTCTGTTTGTCACAAAGCTGTCATAATACGCAAGTTGTGTGGAGTACTTTGTGACACTTTGTGTCCTTTTTAAAGCTTAAAAATAATTGTGTTTGGAAAAAGTAAATGATGACAGAATTTTAATTTTTGGGTGAACTAATCCTTTATGGCCCGGTTTCTCAAACAGGGCTTAGATTTAGCCAGGAGTAGACCTTAGTTAAATTAGGACATTTAAGTAGCTTTTATAAATGTGCCTTAGAAAAACAAAATGACTGGTGTGCATCCTGAGAAAAATGCACTGACATATTTTAAGATATGTCAGTGCAAGTTTCTTTTTAGTTAAAACAGCTCAAACATGCATTTTAGTCTGAGACTAGGCTTAAGTCTTGTCTGTGAAACTAGGGGATAATGTTATATGTGAACATGTTCGGTTTTTCACCCATGTTGTCAATATCCCCTTTCACACAGAGATTCCAGAAAATACACTGATAATGTGTCCCGGGATTTGTCTCGGGATCGTTGATTTTTGGTTCATTCACACTGCCATCTGTGGGTGTGTTCACACACATCACATAAAGATCCCATAAAGACATGTGACATCAGGACGTGACGTGTAATGACTTTGCAGCATCTTAAGTTTCTGTATGATCAGCGATTTCTCTCTTGAGAAACCTCGCTTGTGCATTTTTTTTCTGATTTGATCTTAAACTAGTGCATCGCATACCGTTCCACTAAGCTGGCGAACGATCTTAGCTTCAGCGTCATCACTGCAACACACCCCTTACGGCATTGGTCCTGCCTTTTGTTCACACAGGGCCCTTTCCAGGATGTTACTAGGTCTCCATCCCGGGATCGACCCCGGGATAGTAGAAGAGACGCTTTTCTGAATTCTTATAGTTGTTATTTTGGCCCTTTTGCAGAGATGATTATTGTGCCCTCTTGATCTTCCCAGATCTCTGTGCTCAGGTGCTCTATTAGGTGTGAGTAATTGAGTCTCCTCTCCACAACCCCCAGCGGCCAAGCTCTGCTAATCTCTCTAAAATGAGGTCTGCCATAACTGTGTGTATGCCACAAATAAAAAAGATGCAGATGTTAAAATGTATTATCTTCCTATTGTTCAAATATAATCAATACCTCATTAAATCACCTGCATTTGGAATCTAAAAACTCTTAATATAAACTCAGTGGCTGTAAAGCACAAAGGTCTGATCTCTACAGGTGGACCTGGCTGGTGTCAGAGGGGAGAGGAAGGACCTTGATGTTGGATTAGAGGGGATGGAGAACACTCCGGACTGTTGTGTAAAATAGAAACATGGCCCTCGATTGAGCTCTGCAGGAAATAAAAAATATTAATCAAGAGCTCTCATGTTTATGATGAAAGGCTGAAGGGGTTACTGTTTATGCTCTCTCTGGAGAATGAGCAAGCAGGAATGTTGGCTGAGTTAATGTTGTTCAGTCAGCCAGATTATACAGATTTTAAATTAGATGAGAGTGTGTAAATATTGACAGAAATGCAATTTTTGCCGGACCTCCCCTTTATTTGGTTCTAAATGACTTTAATTCATTTTCAAGCATGCATGTTTGACATTTAATTTACCACATTTGATGTGCTCTAAATCTGCTAAATATATAAAGCTATCGTATCTCTTCAGGAGACCTGGATTAAACTGTTTGATTCATATGGTTTACTTGCATGATCTCTTTATATGATAACTTTTTGGAATGGACTTTCAATGGAGGGGTAGAAAATCAGGTTTTGTTAAAAAATGTCTTAAATTTCGTTTTGAATAAAAGTCTCATGGGTTTAGTGATACGAGGGTGAGGGTATTTTTAGATGAACTAACCCTTTAAAAATTATATTTTTTGTTGATACATAATAAATTTTGACTTGAACTTGAACTAAATTTTGAGAAAAATGTGCATGAGTGTGAGTACATGACTAGTGAACTAACCCTTTAAGAGATGAATGATGGATATTATATTAGATGATATATATTCCTAAAACTCAAAATATTGTACTTAAATGTAAACTTGTATGATTGCCATATGAAGCAGTATAAATTTGGTAACCTAGATCAGTGTGCATTAATTTCTGTTAAGACACACACACACACACACACTGGAAAAAAGCAGCTTTTTACTTTACAACAAGTTTGTTTCCTTCTTGGTTTTTTAATCAAGCTAGGTTACATAACCAGTGAAATGGCTCACATGTTTTTTCTTTCAAAAAGCTTTTGCTTTTTTCTTCCCAAGCTTATGTTCCTCAGATACTCCCAGTGTCAAGGGTGGCTGGCTGGCTGGCTGCTTCACTCTTCCCACTGGCAGAAAGAGGCTGTGTGGATGGGAGAGATTGTCAGCTTTATGGCTTATGTGGTGACGGGGGGGACAAAGGTGTGAGGAGAGTTGGCACAGCCAGTGGTACCAGGGAGACCGAGCCCCGCACAGCTCACTAACTCTGCTCAACAGAGAGAGAATGTGTGAAAGAGCCAGAGGGAAGAGTGTGAAACAGACAGACCAAGAGAGAGGGAGAGCATGTGTGAATGGGGAAAAGAGGAACTATGTTAGAGACGGCAGTTTTTCATCTAATTTTTTTTTTCTTCTTCAGTTTTTCAGTTAATGATACGGATTTTTAATATTTTTAGTTAACAATAACAATGTAATGTTAAATATAATATTTTAAAATTTTTGCATCAGAACAATATATTATTTTTAAAAAAGGTTTCAAAATATTTTTTTCTATACCTAATAACTTTTTTTTTTTTTTTTTTTTTTTTGCCTCTGAAACAACTTTTCTACTGACAAAACAAATAGACGAATACCATCAGATAGATGGTTCTAGGTGATTCCTAGAGCATTGCAAAGTGGTTGCTAAGATGTTCTGGCCAATTGCTATGGTTTTTCTAAAGTTTTCTAGAGCGCTTTTAGGGTGTTTCTAGCTGTGCAGCTTCAGTGGTCTACTGAATCTGGTGAGTCCGACGCTGTTGTGATGAAATATATGTGAGTGGACAGAATCTCAGCATAGCTGACATGATGATAATGATGCATATCTGCATTTTCAGACTCACTCTACTTGCATTTTTGTGGTATGTCCACCTCTGAGTGGCACTTTATCAGTTTCTGGGGGCTATACAAGAATTTTGCAATGCATGTGAACACTTCAAATGAACATCTCAGTTATGCTGTTTTGTGCTCCAGGTTTACTTTATTTTCACTCTCCCTGACATCACATATATATTATAGGTCAGTGGTTCTCAACTGGTTTGGCCATGGGAAACATTTGCGCACACAATTGAAAAGTGCATGCTGCAAGCACACTGTAACATCTGAGAGGACAGTGAAGTTAATTTTTCTGAGTTGTTAACTTCAGAATAATGATACTGACATATTGAATTGCCTGACAACATCTCATCTGACAGCAGATACTGAATCAGGACAATGCGGCGTCTGATAGAAGACTCAACAGCTTTCACTCACATCTTTCAAAATTTAAAAAAAAAAATTCATCTTTCAAAGTTTTTTTTTTTTTGTTTTTATTGTTGTTTTTGACTATAAATTCTGCAACCCACTCAAAACGATCTTGTCAGTCACCAGATGACAGTTAAAAACACTGTTATAGTTTACTATACAATTAAATAATACTAATTAAAGGGTTAGTTCACCCAAAAATGAAAATTGTCCCATAATTTAAACCCATTCTAGGTGTATATGACATTCTCCTTTCAGTCAAACATAGTCAGAGTTACATTGAAAAATTTCCTGGCTCTTCCAAGCTTTATAATGAGAGTGAATAGTAACTGCGATTCTGAAGCCCCAAAAAAGCACATCCATCCATCATAAAAATAATCCATACAGCTCCAGGGGGTTAATAAAGGCATTCTGAAGCAAAGCGATCTGTTTTTGTAAGAAACATATTTAAAACTTTACAGACTATAATCACTAGCTTCTGTTAATGTCCATCCGCACATTCACAAGAGAGTCGTTCTGACATAGGATGTTAGAGTAGTGTAAACTTAAGTGAGAGTAGACGCCTCTCACGGTTCAAACAAATAGGGCTGGGCAACAAACACAAGCTCCTCTGACATTTCTCTTTATAAATTTTCTACGTTCATCAATACGTCAGGTCAAATTTCACTCTTCCTCCGGAATCAACTCACATAGGGAAGCCAGTGATTACAGTTTCTTAAAGTTATAATTATGGATATTTTTCTTACAAAAACACATTGCTTCGCTTCAGAAGGCCTTTATTAACCACCTGGAGCCGTATGGATTAGTTTTATGATGGATGGATGTGCTTTTTTGGGCTTCAAAAAAAAAAAAAAAAAAAAAATTGGTACCATTCACTCGCATTAAAGCTTGGAAGAGCTAGGATATTTTTTAATATAGCTCCAATTGTGTTTGCTGAAAGAAGAAAGTCATATACACCTTGGATGGCTTGAGGGTGAGTAAACTATGGGATCATTTTAACTAACCCTTTTAATTAGCTATTCTAGGCATAAATGTTTGGAAATATAATTGTGACTTTTCTTGCTTCCTATACAGCCATGTTCAACCTCATCCCGGTGGGCTTGCGAGTTGTGGCCATCCAGGGAGTTCAGACCAAACTCTATCTGGCCATGAACAGTGAGGGCTACCTGTATACATCAGTAAGTAACTGCAACTTCCTATATACACGTTTGTTTATATGTGCTATACTTCACTCCTTCAGCTGTTTTAAATCAGGAGGGAAAAATCACACCAAGCTGCTTCAGCACAGACCAACACCTGAGCTCTAGTCATTAACACTCAATCCACTACCACACACACACCACTCATCTACTGCCAAATCATGATATAAGACACTCCGGATAAACAGACCTCCATGTGACCCAAGATCAAATGGTCACATAGCCTTTTAAGATGCGTTTTTGCTCCTTGCTCCACCTTACTGTGCTAAAAAAACTGACACTCCCAAGACCACAGCACAGTATTTCACAGATTTATCCATATAAACAGATGATGCCTCCATTGTGCGCTAGTCTCACACCCTCTCTCCATATGGCATGCTGTCAGAAAATGAGTTAAGTTACAGCTGTGACAAATATCTCAAGATGTTTTCATAACCTCAGCTCCACACTCGTAGTTTAGATTATGCGCAGCCCTGCATGCTAAGTGGCGTGATTACAGAGTAGATGGCTTAGAGATATTTGTTTACTGGCTGTGGTTGGGCCATCCTTTGCCCCCCTCACCCCCTCACAATCCTGACCTTACGCCTTCCTGTACCAGACGAAATGTCGGCACTCTGGCATTCGTCTTGGTTACTATGGTGATGCAGACAAGGCAGTATGTGGGTTGTGTGAATGTACACCAGTCCCAATCATTTTGTTCAGTTTCAGCAAAAGATAGATGAGCCTCAGTGCTTTCATAATATCCTCCAGCACATGTGAAATCATCTGTAATTAGCAAAATACAATATGTCCATATGGGAGACTGTCTGTAATTGCTCCAAAGTACATTGAAAATACTATGAATCATCAGTGTGTTTACTTGTCAAGATTATTTGGTTTTTGACTGTTGCAGTAATAGTGAATAATTACCGTTATTGATACATAGTTGTTTGCCCAGAAGATGTTTTAGTCTCTTGCGGAGAGGTTCTTCTCCACCTTTCTCTGAAATAGGAGAACGGATGAGTTTTCCCAGTGCATGAATTGAGTAACATGCCCTTCATTACAAAGATGACTAATATCGAAACATTTAAAAACTCGTGAAAATATGCTGAACATGCAGCCTGCACCCCAACATTAATTGATTGCATGAAGCATGAATAATGCAACAACCTACCTGGCAAACTTCTGCTGCAAGACAAATGTCAGAATTTCACTATGTGGTTGGCATAACTGGAGCTCGTGTTGTCTGACAGGAGAGAGTGGGCGCAAACGAATACACAGTCTTAACAACAACACTCTCTCACTGAACCTCAGAAATCCTCCATATTATGAATAACAGTGTAATGATGGGACAGTAAAGGATCATTGTGGAAACTTATCAGAACGCAGGAAGCAGACGTTGCCTGAGAAAGCTGGCCTGGGCCAGGATAGGAATGGATCAACTAATTGACTTCAAATGACCAACTTAACAAAGTTTGACTGATTTATCTAGATTTTACATACACATGCATTGGGTTTCCATGCTTTATGGGGACTTTCCATAGACATAATGGTTTTTATACTGTACAAACCGTATTTTCTATTGCCCTACACCTAAACCTACCCATCACAGGAAACTGTGCACATTTTTACTTTCTCACAAAAACTTCTGTATGATTTATAAGCCTTTTGAAAAATGGGGACATGGGGTAATGTCCTCATTAGTCACCCTCTCCTTGTAATATCTATGTCATACCCATGACATTATACAAACTTGCACACACACACACACACACACACACACACACACCATTTAAATGTTTTGGGTTGGTAAGGTTTTTTTTATATGTTTTTGAAAGAATTTTTTTATGCCTACTAAGGCTGTGTTCATTTGATCAAAAATACAAGGGAAAAAAACAAATAATATTGTGAAATATTACTACAATTTTCCATTTGAATATATTTTAAAATGTAATTTACTCCTGTGATGGCAAAGCTGAATTTTCAGCATCATTACTCCAGTCTTCAGTGTCACATGATCCGTCAGAAATCGATCTAATATGCTGATAATATGCTCAAGAAACATTTCTTGTTATAATCAATATTGAAAACAGTGTTGCTGCTTAATTTTTTTTTGTCAAAACCATCACCGTGGTAAATTTTTCAGGATTCTTTTATGAATAGAACATTCAAATGAGCAGCATTAATTTGAAATATAAATCTTTTGTAACATTATAATTGTCTTTACTGTCACTTTTGATCAATTTAATTAATTTGATTCAAAGTAAAATGTTTTTTTTTTTTTTTAAATTAGACCTGTGAACCTCACTACTATTGACTAATTGGTTGTAGCAAATTAGCTCAAAAGGGAAAATATGAATAATTAATCATAACTTGTTTTAATTACTTATAAATATTTGAGTCAGTTAATCGAATAAACTTGATGTAGCTGAATTAATATTACAATCAATGAATCTGTTCGGTCAGCGAACACTCAGTATTGATCGTCAGCATTTCAGAAAGGGTAATTTACCTGGCCACAGAAAAATATTGCTTTCTTAGCTCGTAGCTGTGATCTTAACATGGGACATTGGTTTTATAAGCAGATCAGAGTCAACTGTGCACACAAGTTTTACGTAACTAAATCAAGAACACATAGCTAGACTAAACACACACAGACATACAATTCACACATACATCGGAATTGAGAGAGTGGACATGAATTTGAACCGTAGCATAACAGGGGAATGAAGCTATGAAAAGAGTAATTTAACGAACTGGAAGAATCATCCAGTTCAATACTATAAAGCACCTTTGTTAACAAAGGGGTTCACAATCTTAATATTAAATCGCTGTTTAGTGTTCAAACGATACTTGCAAATGCCTTAACTGTTGAGGAGCAGTTAGATCTGCAGGTTTAGGAGAAATCCTTGATGGTTCGGTCCGATGGTGCTGAAGTTGTAATCAATATCTTCTGCGTTGAATAAAGAAAATGACGACAAAAATGACGGCAGACTTTATGGAGTCTGCATGTTGTGAAGATTGACTTTTACAACTTTTTGTGTTTGATCGCTCCAGACACTACTTGGTTGTTGGATGATGTATTACTGATGTAATATTTTTTGGATATGTCAAGTTAAAAATAATCCAATCTTTTACCTTAAAATTTGCTTAATGCTGTACTACATCTGTCTAGCTTTTTTCAAATGTCTGTTATGTAAACACCCCTTAAGAAACACATCAGGTGAACCTCAAACCTTCTAATTATGCATGTCTTCCCTGAGACCAATAAATTGACTAATCATTTAAGCAACCCACCAACTAGTCAATCTAGAAACCTAGTCAACCTAGTCCAGGAGCAGTGTTTTCAGCTCGCTCATCCTCACTACATACCTGTTGCCATCTAATCTGTCCTGTGTAATGCTGTTTTCAGGAATCTTTGGGCTGGTCTCGCTCACAGCAGGCAGGAGATAGACAAACAAGGCAGCAGACAAGAGACTCTCGCATGAAGTCTGACAAAAGCATGTAGTCTGATCATAAAGTTCGGTGTGATGCAGCCCTAACATATCCAGCAGGAGCCTTTGGGAACGATAGGGAAGCAACGGGATCTAAACACAGACACACACACACAAAGAGCTACTGCACATCCCAAACACAAGCACACTCTAACTCACGGCTGTTCTCTGTTCCCTCTCAGTGACTTGAATGATGTATGCCTCAGCGTCTGTAATTAAAACATATGTGCCAGAGTGCTCATTAAATTAAAGCTCTGTTCTCCACAACAGTAACGTCATGTTTCCGTGTGGCATCCTGGTCGATGGCAGAAGGACGGAGGCTATATTTAACAGTTTTTCTGAGTGACAGCACAGCAAGGTTCTGTAGGTGTTAATATTTTATTCCAGCTGTATAGCTGTTAGTTCTGGAGAGTGTTAATACACATAGGTATTTGAACATTCATCTTCATTTACTCCCTGTATTCATTTCCATTTTAAAAGCTTTTCCTGCAGTTGCATCCTCTCCATTGTGAATCGTATGTAATTGTCCAATATTGAATCTACCCTTTAGTTTTGTAAAATTTTTAATGAAAGCAGAATGTGCTGATCTTATTGAGTATACAGTAATCCAGCGCTTACAGTGGTGGAGAGCATTCAGCTGGCATAAGTGGATACTGAGTGTGTGGCATTAAAGCATTCTAAACAGTATTATAAAGTATTTTAATGATTTAGTATGCTGTAATTCTGAAGTCTCTCTGTATTTGTAATGTGTATGTGTGCTTCTGGGCTCTTTGATCTCCCTCATTGCCAGCCAATCACACACCGGGGATGTTGGGAAATCCCCAATCAATGAAGAGTATAGTGAGTGATGAATGAGGGGTTTGAAGCTGCTCTTGTGCTGCTGGGAGGGTTCACATCTGCTTCTCTTCCTCTGTTTTTTTTTTTTTTTTTTTTAGTTATATATCTACACTACCGTTCAAAAGTTTGGGGTCAGTATGATTTGAAAGAAATTAATACTTGTATTCAAAGTAAAGTCATGCAGTAAAGTCATTTATGTTGTTGCAAAAGATTTCTATTTCAAATGAATGCTGTTCATCAAAGAATCCTGAAAAAAATGCATCACGGTTTCCACAAACATATTAAGCAGCACAGCTGTTTTCAACAATGATAATAATAAGAAATGTTTTTAAGCATTAATTCAATTGTAACTATTACTGTTTTTACTGTATTTTGATCAAATATATGCAGCCTTTTTGAGCATAAGATAATTATTTTGGTTTTTTTAAATGTAGTAAACAAACTTTTGAATGGTAGTGTATTTCTGTATTTTTTTATTTTATTTATTTATTTATTTATTTTTAGACATTTGGGGCAATTTAATATACTTTATCTTGATATTTATTGTTTGCTTGGAAATTTGCGTCAACCATTTGCAGTCAAGTAGATTAGTAAAGTAGACAAGTAAAATAAAATAATTCAAATACATATTTTCCACACTATTTTTATTTATTTTTTTTACTGAAGGAAGACTATTTAATAATTTACATTTATACAAACATAGCAATATAAATTCATAAACAGCATTATTTATCTCCATAAATCTTCACTAAAACAATTTTTATATTTAAAAAAATGCCACACTGAGATTTCCATGACCATTTTGACTGATAATGCAAACTAATCATTTAATGGTTTTTGACATGATTTTGAATCGATTAATTAAAACAGAAAATTTGGACTGATTCATTGAAGTGAATCACCCAGTCACATCTCTGTGCCTCTGTGTCTGAGAAATAAGGAACCAATCAATTATGCCTCATTTCCACCAAGCGGTACAGGACAGTACAGTACAGTTCTGTATGATTTGGGATGGTAAACTCCGATCTGGCTTGCGTTTCCACTGCCATCAGTGCCTTACTTGCCTTACTTGATAGGCATAGCGATCGATGTCATTCTTACACGAAGAAGAAAGAGACACGGTAAACAACAATGGAGGACATACAGCAGATCTTGTTCTAGCTTCTCGCCATTTGGCCGTTTGTCACAAGAAGAAACGGTGTTGTTTCAACTTTATTAAAAAATGGTGCCTCTTGTGTTGTCATTCCCCTTGTAGCACACGCAAGTGACGATTCTCTGTCAACCAATCAACGTTCTGCAGTAAGTTTTGCACCACCCTTTAGTACCAGACTACTGTGCTAGGTACCCCAATGGAAGGGTCCAAAAAAGTGGGACGGTATGGTTCGGAATTGCTGTAGGGTACCATTCACAACTTCTGACAATGGAAACGGCAAAAACTGCGTACCATACTGAACTGTACTGTACCGTACCGCTCAGTGGAAACGAGACATTAGTTGACAAACACAACATGAGTGCACACACAAACATCCATAGTAATTATATGTCAAGCAGAAATGCATGGTAAATAGCCACATTGATATTTCTGTCCATAGTGTCCATGTTGTGGTCTATTATAAGCAAATCAACCATAACATGTCATAAAGCAATGTTCTGCAATTCAGTGAAGTGAATGGTGTGAATTTACTACAACACAGTTAATCATCAGCACAGAATTAAGTCAGAATTGACTCATCAGTGGAGATCACTTAAAGAAAAGATGCACAATGACCTGTTTTGTGTGTGAACTTTACATTGATTTTCTTCTGGAGATCAAGTTGGCAGTCCATGAATGAATTCTTTTTTTTTTTTACCAATTGAAAGCATAGCAAGAGTGTTCAACCTCCGCTGACCCACGGCTTGTTGTTGTAAAGTTTTAATCCTTTTTCAAAGTTTCTCTCATATGGAGCACTCTAACCAGGTTTAAATCCACAAGAATATTGCAATATGAATCTGAATTTATATTTGGTCAGTGACCACCCTGAACAACCTAGGATTTGCATAGCAACATGCTAAAAAACATTGTGTGTTTTTGCAATCTGTGTGTTTGTGATAAAAAGAATAGAAAGACAATTCATGCATGAGTGAATCTGTATGTGCAAATGTATTCTTCCATCAGCTTGACACTGTGTGGGAGAGAGGATATCAATTAAACATATGTTCTGTTCTCTGCACACTTTCTCTTTACATTTACTATACAAAACCAATTGATTCAATGCTAGGTAGAGTTTAATGATAAACACTAAGTAGTGTTTAATGATAAAAGTTTGATCAGTGAGCACATCAAATATTAAAACAACCTTGCAAATATAAATGGTTTAATCACAACATATTACAAATGAACAGTCGATGCACAATGGCGACGTGCGGGATGTCCTGTGAGCTGCTCTGCAGCTGCATTTGAAGTCGAAAATCAGTTTAGTGTTGGGTCATTAGGAACAGCAGAGACAGGCACATCAATATTCAAAGCCCACAGACTACACAGAGAGCACAGACAAGGTAGCCTTCTGTAGAGGTCATAAACAGTATTCTGCAAGGGAAGAATTCAGACCATACAGGGCACTTTCTACCATAACAGTACACTTTGGTATCCCATGACTGTTTTTATCATGACTGCATTTAATGCGCAAATTCTATATCTTTTTTTTTTTTTTTTAAGAAATATTACATATGTTTAATTTAAACTGTTTTATAGTAATCTGTTCTATTTAGATATTAAACTGCAAATATCATAGAAAATCTTCCCTTTAAAGGGGCCCTATAATGCTATAATATAAGTCTCTGGTGTCCCCAGAATGTGTCTGTGTAGTTTCAGCTCAAAACACCCCACATATAATTTTGTAAAGCTTGTCAAATTTGCCCTTATTTGGGTGTATCCCTTTAAATGCAAATGAGCTGCTGCTCCCAGCCCACTTTCTAAGAGACTACATTTGCTGTAGTCCTTAGACAGCAAATTCTTTAAAAGAAAGCATTTGCATTGATCTTTGAGTGTTGCAGATGTTTTTTATGCTCTAACAGCAACATTACACACTAACTAAAGTTAAAAAAGTGAAATCATAATCAAGCACCCCTTTAAATTGTAGTGAATTCTTTACCAATAAATTACCAGTAAACTGTGTGTGATTACTCAGCGCTGTTCACAGTAAGCTCCACTGCTTTTAAAAGTTTTGTAAATATGAGTTAGATAGACATCTTTGACCATTGCACCCTGTCTTGGAGCTTTTTCAGCGTGTCGCACTTGATCCAGCCTTCTTTTCCATTCATCAGCGCTGCGGCTCTGCAGTTGGATACTATTATGCATGTCGTGTGTTTTTAAGAGCAAAAATGCGTTCTATTTGATCATCCCCTCATGCCTGTCACTAAGACATCAAAAAATGTTGTCAAATTGAACAGACAGTAAAGCACTTCACCTCATGCAGGCAAATGGCGCAGTGTTTAAAGATAATTTCCGATGACTGACATCTCAGTATTTTGGTGCTGATGTGTGATTGGGCCAGAACATGTTGCTTGTGTGAACAGCATATTTCCCGGTAAAGTCATTTTGGTAATTTTACAGTAATATACCGGGATTGCTGTGTGAAAGGGGCTATTGATGTCTATTTAGGCACTGTTCTGGCAAACTCATATTCAGTCTGGTCCCATTGTGTTATACAATGCTCACCGTCCAATCAAATGCGGATTTAATATAATCAAGCCCTGCCCTGCATTTTTTCTTAAGTATCTTGTCTCACTTTGAAATATGTCACATTACAGAAGTAAAAAAGGGTCTGAACAGCAATTCACATCGGCTTGACAAGAAACTGAAAAAGGAAAAACATTGTCCTGTAGTTGTCCTCGCAGTAAAGTTAGTGCCACCAGCAGTGCAGCTCGCTCATTTGAGACATCTTGAGCTTCAGTGATAATTATTCAGATGGATAGTTGAGCCAGAGGGAACGATGAGGTACAGGTGAAGAGACCTGGTTACTGCAGCTGTACTGCGCGGACCAGGAAGGATCAGCCTCTGACTGGAATAGATTCTGTCAGCTCCCCCATTTACTTCTTTTCCATAAATGGAATTGAAATGGAGGGAGAGTGGGTAAAGTAATTAGATAGATCGAGAGAGGGATGATGAGGGAATGGGGGGAGATATACAGAGGCAAAAAAGAAAGAATCTTAGAGAAAAATGGAGAAGATGACTGGAGAGGCAAAAATAAAAAAGGTTAGTGGTTGAAAAAGATATTGAAAGACAGAGGAGAAGGTCTGATGGAGAATGGATTAAGAGAGAGAAAAGCAATAAGGGAAAAAGAGGGAGGGTAAAGAAAATGTTGGGTGGAGGGAGAGAGCTGAGCAAATGACAGGAGATAGAGCACCTAGACACATATGAAGACCAAGTAGAAACTCTATACGTTTCTAGCACACACACAAACATCTCTTCATGCTTCTCTGTCAGGGAGGGGGAAGCCCTTTGGGAGAAGGGAGAGAGGGGCAATGCGGGATTTCCCCTGCCAGAGGAAAAGATATTAGATACGAATCAGTGAGCTGGCAACAGCATGACTGCAGCTCCTGATATAATTACACTTCGAGATAGAATGAGCTCGAATACAAAGCGCTACAACACCTCAGTATCTGCTCTCTTTTACTTTAGCTGTTAGGATGGTAGATTAGTCATGTGGTTAGGGACAGTGCTAAGGAACAGGCAAAAATTAGCACTCAGAAAAAATTGGCTTTGGAAAGTAAATATTTGATACTTGAGTTAATGGATTGTTGGTTGATTGTTGTACTACAATGTAAAACATGGTTTAAACAGAATTTAAATGATAGTAATTCAACAATTTTTTTTTTTTTTTTCCTGGAACACCAAAATCGAAGTTCTCATTTAGCCAAAAAACATAAAACGAAAATAAAGTTTTGGTTATTATATTTGGGTAATTGAAATTGTGCTGTTCAGGGTGTTGTTCACAGGAGATAAACCAGTCCAAGGAAAGTTCAGCATCACTGAAGAACCGCTTTTTCACCCTTCCAAAACTGTTTCAGCTGAAACTAAAAATTCAGTTGAATTATTATTATTATTTTTTTTTACTTAATTTCTATGAATTACTAAATGAAAGTGTTTATTTTCCCCCTATGTGGCAACAAATAGATAAAATATTCCTTGTATTAAAGGATTAGTTCACTTAAAGAAAAATATCCATATTTAACAAAAGTAAAGTAAAGTAAAATATCTAGCTTCCGCCAGACCACCTTCCGTATTCAACTTACGAAAAAAGCGGAACTGATGTCACGTCATTTAAGCTTTTTTCGTAAGTTGAATATGGAAGGCGGTCTGGCAGAAGCTAGATATTTTAATTTATAACTTGTTAAATATGGATATTCTTCTTACATAAACACATTGCTTCACTTAAGAAGGCCTTTATTAACCCCCGGAGCCGTGTGGAGTAAATTTAAAATGGATGGATGCAGTTTCTTGAGCTTCATACTTGTTGGTCCCGTTCACTGCCATTATAAAGCTTGGATGTGTCACGATATTTATTAATATAACTCCAATTGTGTTAATCAGAAAGAAGAAAGTCATGTACACTTAGGATGGCTTGAGGGTGAGTAAAGCTTGGGGTAATTTTCATTTTAAAATGAACTAATCCTTTAAGCCACCAAACCAAAATAAAAAAGGTGGATACTGTAGAGCTATAGTAAATGAGAGATTAATATCTCTCATCCCACCACAGTGCACATTATCTCACTTTTCTTTGTTTGCAAGTATATGTGTGGTAATTCGATAAAACTGCCTCCTGCCTCTGTTCTCCACAAGACATCAGCGGGTGTCCAGAAACATCTGCTGTGTTATAGCTGCTCTCCAGCGTTTTAAATGATGCCACTGCTTGCTGCAATTTTCATCAGTGTTGGTGATAAAATGGCATGGACAATTAAGAAAATGTGTTTGCCGTTTCTGCACAGTGCACCTCTCATCTAACACACTCCATCTGGAAGCCGTGTTGTGCGGCTATATGACAGCCCCTCTCCCTCTCTGTGTGCGTGGCGATACAAGTACATTTGTATTGTGCATGATATTGTTTACTTCCTGTCTAAGCCTGTGGTGGCAATCCTTGTGTCCATTTAGTGAAAGGATATGGTAGACATACGTTTGGACCTAGTATACCACAATTACAGGCAAAATAGAGGTTTTGTCTCTAAAATCAATACTGCACCTTGCTTATTAAATCAATACTGTTATGCACTTGTGGTAATGCATTGTGCCTCTATATTGATGCTGAATGGCCCTAGTCTCAAAGTTCTGGGAAAAAAAAAAACATGGGAAAGAATTGATTCATCTTAAAGGGCAGAGGAGGAAGATTGTGTTGAATTTCAGTATTAACGGATGAAAATGATTAATGATTCTTTGAGTCAGTTGTGTCAGTTACTTGTTCCAGGACCAGCCCTCTAAAGCAGCGGTCACCAATTAGTGGACCACAGTCCAGATATGAGCCTAGGATTGGTTTCACCTGGATCACAAATAATTTTTCATACATTAACATAATTAGTTTATTTTTTTCTCCACATGGAGAAATGGATATGAAGTAGCATAAAAAGGTGCAGTAAGAGCAACTGTTAACACACGTATAATTAGACACTACACTGTAAAAATAATAGTTGGTTTAACTTAAAGTAAGTTACCTGGTTGCCTTAATTTTTAGTTCATTGAAATTAAAAATTTGAGTTAATACAATGAAGGTGATTGGTTTAATCAACAGAAACTCAAAATATTATGTTGTCTGAACCACATTAATTATTTAAGTTGATTTGACAAAAGAAAAAATATTGTGATAACAAATCATGAAAATTATTTTTACAGTGTAGTTACATTTAGTCTTTTTTGGAGATAAAAGTTTAAGTAATTAATTCATTTTTATTATATTTTTTCTATTCAAATAAACATTCGTTCAAAAATGTTGAACTTTGTTCATCAAAGAATTGTGAAAAAAATGTATCATGATTCCACAAAAATATTAAGCAGCATAACTGTTTTCAATATTGATAATAATAATAAATGTTTTTTTGATCACCAAACCAGCATATTAGAATGATTTCTGAATGATCATGTGACACTGAAGACTGTTTGCTGAAAATTCAGCTTTGCCATCACAAGGAAAAAAAAATACATTTTAAAATGTTCAAAAAAAGAGCTTATTTTAACAATATTACAGTATGACACCAAATTTTTGAATGGTAGTGTACAAAGTAGATTATTTGTATTTCTATACTGGACAAATCAGTAGTCTTCACTATTTTGTCTGTGTATGATTTATCATTTCTCTCATTTGAAAAAGGTATTATGGCTGCCAGCTTAAACATTTGCTGCTGAAGTGCACATTGTTTATTCAATTTCATAGCCATATATCATATTGACGGAATCTGTTTATTTTAAGACCTTTATTTTTCAGACCTTTGCTGGGAAGGACATTTAGAGAGGCATTTAAAAGCATCATGTTATTGTGCTTTATGGATTCAGTGGTTAGCGTGTGGCACTTACTATCATCCCTGTTTCCTGCCCTCATCCTCTCAACACTCCACTCTTTTGTTTTTGTTTGTTATTATGATAATTATGATGAATTATTCCTAATAAGGTAAGGTGCAATTCAGTCATTATTGAGATCGGCTCTACATAATGCTTTTGTGCTCCATTTGGTTGTAATTATTATGACCTTCAGCTGAGACATTAACTGTTATAAACAGAATAGCTGTATGTGAGGCACAGAACATAGCAGTAATCTATTTAAACTAATGTCTGAGAGGGAGCGTTTCTTCTGACTGGAAGCATAGATGAGAAGTGTTTTGATGAGATTCTGCCTTTCTTTATGTTCTCACCCTGAGTGAACCCAACAGTTTCTTTCCCTCAGTACTTACTGAAGATGCATCTAACAGTCTTTTGGTGATGATTATCACAGGTGAAGTATCGATCACAGATCCGTCTCTGCGTGCCAGCTCGTAGGATCTCACACGTAATGACAGATCTAACTTTCGCACAAGGCTGACCGTCAGAGTGAAAGTCCTTTCAATGTCCACACTTTCCAAACACTTTTGGTTTCCTGGGTGTTTAAGGGATGTAGCTCAGTGCTGAGCCGACAGCCTGTCCCAGAGGATGTGCGATGTCACAGCTGGTCTGTGACATCAGGAATGTTCCTGTCAGGCTGTGTGGGAGCTCAGTGTCTTTGTGAGTCACCCGGAGCAGAAGGACGACTCAAGTCTGTACGTCAAACATTGGAGTGCTCCTGTTGGCCCCAGGCCAGCTGGGTAACAATGTCCTGTGATGTGTGAGAGTTCAGTATCGACACGATGAAGGGCATTGCTGGTACGAAAGCTGTATATATGTGACCCTGGACCACAAAACCAGTCATAAGTCGCACAGGTATATTTGTAGCAATAGCCAACAATACATTGTATGGGTCAGAATTATCAGTTTTTCTTTTATACCAAAAATCATCAGGATATTAAGTAAAGATCATGTTCCATGAAGATATTTTGTAAATTTTCTACCGTAAATATATCAAAAAATTATTTTTGTAAGTAATATGCATTGCTAAGGACTCCCATTTGTGTGTCTTGCTTTAAGAGCCAATAGTAACTGAAACCAAGTAGGTAGCACAATAATTCTTTTTGCATACAAAATCAGAGACTTTAGACATTCAGATCATGCCTCCAACATGCTCCTGTTCCGTTATTTTCACCCTCTAATGAGTCTGCACAAATTGAGTTTACAACAAAACCAGCGCACAGGCGCTAACTGTGAACAAATATGTAGATTTCACGTGGAGTTTTAGCTCACAACTTCATGAAAATTGCACCGAACATAGATCATGGCACATCACCATTTACAGCAGATTCTTACGATTAAAATTAACATAATCTATTGTGTCGATCACGAGATATTACTCATGGAATGATGTAACATATTTGGCTAAAAATATGTCTCTCGTCTTTCCGGGATCCAATGTGTTATCCAATGTTCCCGGAACTGTCCATGCTTATTTTCCAACGTGGAATAACACAAAATAGGTATAATTTTAAAGCTTAGAAACTCTGCTTTTTAATGCACTTAACCATTTTGATCAACTCTTAAAGAGTGCTGAGTAGTCCCTATAAATCGGAGAGTGCCGCCCGCCAGCGCCACCTAGCAATGAAAACATTAATAATCATATTTTACAAAACTACTGCCTTGAATGTCAAAATAGTCTAGGTGGCAAATAGTCTAGAAAAGAAATTAGAAAATATTAGAAAATATTAGAAAAAAAATATTTTAATTAACTAAAAAGAAATATGTAGATTTCAAGTGGCATTTTTACTCATAACTTCATGAAACATGCACAGATTGTAGAAAATGGAGATTGCAGATTCTCACGATTAAAATAAGTCCAAAATCATAATCCCTTGCGTCAATCACAAAATATTCCTCGTGGAAGACCGATTTAAAAAATGCCCATTAGGGGGCGTCAAGGACTAAACAAAAAGGCTACCTTGGTTCCAAATACTGTAACTTTTGAGTACTTTATGCTATCACCACAAACTTTTATCCAGATGCAGCTCATATGTAGTAGAGCTTCATTAAAAAATAATTCTAACCCTCCTATCTTATTTCCTTCCTGAATTGTTGCGTGTCATATAAGAAAGATATGTAAAATTATAATAAAAATTATATATATTTGTTTTTATCAGAAGTTTCTCAGCATGAGAAAGTCCATTTGTAATGTAATTTATATTTTCTTAAAATTTAAAAAGTGTTCTGTCAAACGATACCTACCTTTTGACTCCTTGCTAGAGTTTTTGATTTATGAGTCTTTTGTGTTTCTCATTCAGAAAAAACAACTCTAAAAATGCCTTCAGATCATTAAAGGCATTTTTCTCAATATCTTTCTCAATATTTAGATTTTTTTGCACCCTCAGATTCCAGATTTTCAAATAGTTGTCCCTATCCTAACAAACCACACATCAATGGAAAGCTTAGTTATTCAGCTTTCAGATGATGTATAAATCTCAGTTGCAAAAAATTAACCCTTAAGACTGGTTTTGTGGTCCTGGGTCACATATAGTTCTTTCTCTGGCCATCTTGATACCACCCATTGTTGCACTATTGTTCAAAAGTTTGTGGTCAGTAGGATTTTTTTAAAGAAATTAATAATTTTTTCAGCAAGGTCGCATTAAAGGATTAGTTCACTTTAAAATAATAATTACCGCATTATTTACTCACCCTCAAGCCTTCCTAGATCTATATGTCTTTCTTTTTTCAGATGAATACAATCAGAATTATATTAATAATGATCCTGATGCTTCTAAGCTTTATAATGGCAGTGAATGGAAACCACCTGTTTAAAACTCCATCCATCCATCCATCATAAACATACTCCACATGGCTCCGGGGCGTAAAGGCCTTTTGAAGCAAAGGGATGCGTTTGTGTAAGAAAAAAATCCATATCCATATTATAAAGTAAAATATCTAGCTTCCGCCAGACCGCCTTCCATATTCAACTTACGAAGAAAGTGTAACGCCTCTCGCAGTTCAAAATGCTTACGCTACATCCTACACTTTTTCCGTAAGTTGAATACAGAAGGCGTGTATCGTAGAGTAAGCATTTTTAACTATATGATTTTTCTTTTATCTATATAATGCTGAAATCTCCAAACTGTTTATCAAGTCCACCCCCCCCCCCCCCCCAGCATATTATAAACTAACAATTGTATCATGAATTTTACAAATCATGCTTAAAAACAATCACAGCCAAACAGATGATATGTCATGTTTAATATAGAGTTATGCGGCATTAGATTTTCAACCAATGAGATTTCACTCTAGGTGGCGCTACCCAGCACAATCCTAGAAAAATAGAACTCAAGCAACTGATAAAATTCTTGATTGTCTAACTCAGATTAGGTGGAAGAGATCGCTTTTAGCATGTCATGTCTGATTAGCTTATGCATGTTTGTCAGATATTGAAATTGTAGCCACAATATTCATGTGCAAACACACTTAAGCAGGACGAAATAACACAATTTACTGTTACTTAATCTGTTTTCTCCTGTATAAATCTCCAAGCTGCTGTAGATTTTCCTTTTAAGTGCATCAAGCTTTGAGAGCTGAAGTAACACTTTCCCTAGTGAAATTTGCAGAGCGACACGTAGATTATTTACCTTTTTTTTCTTCCCTTGGCTCTGATGAAAAACATAATTTGATTTACAGCTCTCTCTGTAATATTTCCACATCATTTGCCACACTCAAACAGTACAGATTACAGCCACAAGACCCTGAGGTACTGTAATCCATTTTAACTGAGCCATTCAGTTACTGAAACAGCAGCCCAAAGGCTTGGCGTTGATATTAATCTAACCTCTTCTAATGACTTTCTGTTTGAATTTACTTCACTCCTGCATTTAAGGAGATGAATATTGTACAAGCATTTGGATTTGAAAAATCAAGCTTAATAAATCCAATATGTGAATATTATTACCAAAATGGGTCTAAAATTAATTTTTGATTCAAAAAATATACTGCGTTTTGTCTTTGCATGGCTACGTTTTGCATGGTTCACCAGCCTGGACTAGCTGATATATGTATATGTATATATATATATATATATATATATGTATGTATGTGTATATATATATATATATATATATATATATATATATATATATATATATATATATATATGTAAGCAGGAAGTGTGGATCCATGAGCAGTGGGTGTGTTATTGTGGCTTTGCCTAGGCATTGATTTATTTCGAATGCTCTATTGGGCTGGCGAATGAGTTAGACACCTCTTGAAAAGCAATTAGTTAGCAAGATAACAGGCAGAATAACGTAATTTGCTGTTGCTCCATGCATCTCTCATCTTTTCACCCTCTTACACTGTTTGCAATATCCTTACGAAGCACGTAGTCAATACAGGATCAAGCCTAGTGGGAGGCGAGCATTTGTAATGACTCAATGAAGTGCACACGGTGTACTCGCATACATTCGATACGGCCGGATCCATAGACCGAGCTGAAGAGCGATCCATCCCCAAACTCCATTAGCATGTTTATGCAACACTACAACATAGATTGCTTTTGGAAGTATTAATGAGAGAGAGCATACAACAGACCAAACAGGGAAGAGGGAGGATTATTGGGGGGGGGGGAAACACCAGATAAAAGAGCAAGTATTGGTTTTAAGAGGACGGGGAAGGGGGGAAAATACAGTTTATTATGCCGGGACCAAAAGTATTTTTTATATATTTATTTTTTTTAAGAGTGATATTTTAGTATCATTGAGAAAATATTGTTAATATTATTTTATTATTATAATTTTATTAGTTTTATTAATACATTTAAATTGTTTTTTATTTTTATTTTTTCAGTTTTCATTTTAATATTAGTTCGTTTTAGTAATGTGTGTTTTGTCATTTTTATTAGTTTTTGTATTTTTTGTCTTTTTTTTTTCATTATTTCAGTTTTATTTTAGTACATCATGTTAAACTAAATGAAAATGAGAAATGTTTTCTTGCCAACTAGCTGTAGTAAAAAAAAAAAAAGAAGTTTTATTTTATTTCAGTTACAAAAATGCTGTTTTAAATGGTTTTAGTTTTAGTTAACTAAAAAAATTTCCTCCTTGTCTGCCATTGGTTGGACAGACAGATAGTCCCACCCCAAACTCATGCAACTGGTTGTTTTTTATATATATTATTTATTTATTTTTTTTACTTTGCAGGGACATCAGCTTATTAAATGGCTTAGTTATAGTTGTCTTCGCAAACTAAGCAGAGAAATGATCAATTATTTTATAACTTCAGCTGTAAGTTTTCAGAGTATGCACTCTTGAGATACTGTGTTTTTCTATGAATGTGCAAAATAGTATATTACTTCTTACAATCCACTGCCACATAAAAGATTTTTTAATTTCTGGCCAATCCTCATCTTGCA
This sequence comes from Hypophthalmichthys molitrix, assembly GCA_037950675.1. NCBI lineage: Eukaryota > Metazoa > Chordata > Actinopteri > Cypriniformes > Xenocyprididae > Hypophthalmichthys > Hypophthalmichthys molitrix. Next base: position 23,739,646 of record CM075505.1, read on the forward strand.
TCTTTTTTCTCTTGTCCCTTGCTGTCCAGGAACACTTCACACCAGAGTGCAAGTTTAAGGAGTCAGTGTTTGAGAACTACTACGTGACGTACTCCTCCATGATCTATAGACAACAACAGTCGGGCAGGGGCTGGTACCTGGGCCTGAACAAGGAAGGAGAGATCATGAAGGGCAACCATGTGAAAAAGAACAAGCCTGCTGCACACTTCCTCCCCAAGCCTTTGAAAGGTAAGTCACCACCTCCTCACATTTTTCTCTGTTTTTTATTGATGCTTTATAGTTGTAAAATTTGAATGATCTGTCTGCTTTTTTTTTTTGCGGGGGTGGGGGGGGGTTGATTTTGCCTCACAAAAATGTTCACTCATTTACTTTTAAATACTTTTAAATGAGTAAACATTTATGTGAGGCAATCAACCCTGGGTTGAAAATGGGTCCCTCTTCGAGTGTGAATGTTTTGAGTGCAGTCTCTATAAATTCATTCTTTAAAAACTTCTAGTGATCACGAATGACTGGAAAAGTGATTTGTGGGAACCCTGATGAATCATCTGCTGCAGAAAATAAAACAAAAGGCATCTTGTTATGAGGATTGTATCTTTTGTCATTGTCAAAATGAAATTTCATTAAATGTGCCCCACTATCCTTCTGAATGCTCTAAACTATGGGCTTCCGGACCTGTGAGCACACAATCTGCCCTTTCATTTTCTCTCAACCTGTGTAAAATGTGGCACCTTCTCCATGCGTCTGTGGGAAACGCTGGTCTTAGGCTCTTTGCTGAGGTGATGAGGTGTGGATAGTGGAGTCTGTAAAGAAGCGCTGCAGACGCCAGCACAATCAGACCGTTTAAAGCATCGTCTGTGGCAAAAGGCTCTGGAATGGTAAAGCAGCTTTTGACAGCAAACAGACCTGTACTCTTCTATCCAGGCCAAGGCAGCCATCTCAGAGCAGAACACAACAGAGCTTTGTTCAATTGTGAAAGTTCCTTGTGACTTTCATCTGCCTTCTGCATACTTCCTTGTCAACAAACACAGAGAGAGTGCGCTCTAAGCGCAAATCCTTACTCTGTGGAAATTTGTTGTTGTAGAAAAAGGATGAAGAAGGTGTCACGTGATAACTAATGGAAGCTTACATTTTAAAACATTAAGACCCGGTTTCACAGACAGGGTTTAGACTAAGCCAGGATTAGGCCTTAGTTCAATTAGGACATTTAAGTAGCTTTTATAAACGTACCCTAGAAACAAACATTACTGGTGTGCACCTTGAGACAAAACAGTGGCATTAACATATTTTAAGATATGTCAGTACAAGTTGCTTTCAGTTAAAACAGCTCAAACATGTATTTTAGTCTGGGACTAGTTTAAGCCTTGTCTGTGAAACTGGGAATAAGAGACTTTAAGCATAAATATTACTTTTGTTTCTGGGTATCAAAGATGTGCCAATTCCAAGGTAAACATTAAGTGTTATTGCTTTTAGATGGACTTTTAATGACTTGCTCATCTTTTAGTAAAGACGAATAATTGGAATTTTTCTCTTAATGAAGATGAGACAATGAGCCGCTTTGCTTTTATTTAAAGCCGTAAATTTCAATCTTAAAGCCTTCAAACTTATCAATCACGTTGGATAATGTCACACAATTCAAGTACTTACAGAAATCAATAATGCTTTTCATTACTTAAGGAATTAAAACAACATCTTTTATTTTATCATAAATTAAAAATGGAGGCTTAGCAGCTGAGAAACATTTTGTTCTAAGAGAAAAAGTCTTAGCCCGTGAAAACGCATTTCCTTTTTCTAAAGAGGCTTGTAGTGTGTTGAGAGGATAATGATGAGTGATGGTAATGTAAGAGGCAGCAGGAGTAATGCATTAGCTTTGAATGACATTCACTGTAGAGATGGTTTACTTAGGCTGATTTCAGAGACCATCGCACAGCTATTTAGTGCGATTTATGCTTTATAACAGTATAAAATACACTTATTCAGGATACAATCTCTGAGAAAAAAAGCTTAAGCAAATTTGCTTCTCAAATTAATGCTGTCTTGTTTTAAGGATGTTTAGATATTTTTACTGGGAAACAAGAAGAAAATGCTGATTTAGTCACACATTTAATAATCTAGATGCTTCACCTAAATTTGGTCAGGTTTGGTTTTTTAAACTGTTCAAATGCAGTAAAATATTGATTACACTTTACAATATGGTTATATACAGTAACATTAGTTAATGGAGTAGTTCAATTTAAATAACAATTAAAGCTGAAAGCAGCGATAAAAGGACCCTCGCACCTGTGCTACCGCCACCCGGTGGCTTTAGAAAATCCAACACTTTGGATAAGCACGGTGTGTAATATGCATTTAAGTACATAAATATAGGAGGACTACGTCAGTCATTTGTATTTGCCACACTTCCTGCTACTAGCTGGTGGCGATATGACTATTACTAAATATTGGCATGTAGATGTCTTCAGGCCAGGACTCTAACAAAACTTGTGAAGTTTGAGCGAGATCGGACATTGTATGCCTAACTTGCAACAGCTTCCTGTTTCATGGCAAAACATCAAATTTTGTCAGGCCGCCACAGACACGCCCTTCAATGAAAACTCAAGATCTTCACAATTTAATGCATGGGCAAAGTTTCATGAGTTTTCAAGCATGTTTAGGCCATCAAAAATGCAATTTATTTTAGAGAAGAAGTTCAAAAGTTTGCCATCAGTTAGATTTTTTTATATTTCTGAAAGAAGTTTATTATGCTCACCAAAGCTGCATTTATTTGATCAAAAATACAGGAAATACAGTAATATTGTGAAATATCATTACAATTTTAAATAACTGCTTTCTATTTGAAGATATTGTACAATGTAATTTATTCCTGTGATACAAAGCTGAATTTTCATCATCACTACTCCAGTCTTCGGTGTCACATGATCCTTCAGAAATTAATCTAATATGCTGATTAGGTGCGCAAGAAACATTTCTTATTATAATCAGTGTTGAAAACAGTTATGCAGCTTAATATTTTTGTGGAAACTAATACTTTTTACAGGATTATTTGATGAACAAAAAGTTCAAAAGAACAGCTTTTATTTTAAATAGTATTATTTTGTAACATTGTAAATGATGCATCCTTGCTGAATAAGTGTTAATTTCTTTCAAAAAAAAAATCTTACAGACCCCAAACTTCTAACGATAGTATTATGATAGTAATATAATGTATTATGAATAAAAATAAACAATGCTTAATAGTATATTTAAATAACCTAGATTAATAAATGCTGTAAAAATGTTCATTGTTAACCTCACGCATTAGCAAATATTAACAAATTGAACATTTTTGCAAAGTGTTACCGTAATCTTTTATGTACTGTAAAAAAGTGGTGATTGTGTCAGTTATGAGTTTAGTTTGTTGTCGAGGAGAGTTGTCATTTGAAGAGAGAAGGACTTGGAATTTTACTCGCTGTCTCATAAAGATTCTCCAGCAGTATTCTTCCAGAGGACCAATTAAGGAACTGTCTCCTCGCTGTGAACATGGCTTCAGCTGCCAGTTCTCGGCTCACAAAGTACTGTAGTCTCAGTACTAGCCCAGAGTGCGCACACACACACACACACACACAAACTCAGCCCTTATAAGATCATTAACATTTCCAAAGAACCAGACGCCATACGGCTGACGTATCTGCATCCATAATCCCTGAGCTTAGGGTCTCATTTATGTCCAATTACTGTAATTAGAAAACATGTTTTAAACATTTAAAAGTACTTAACACTTCAACTGTGTATTGCCATATTAACGCAATCCCACTTTGAAGCATTGTTGAAGAACATTTGACTTTAATGATAAGCTGGGATATGACAAAGCCCAGAGAAAGCTCTGCAGAGTGCACTAGTAATGACCTGGCCGTGGGTCTCTGAGACTTCTGCATGCCTCCAGTGAGAAGCTGCACACTCGGTTGCACAACCAATACGTCAACTATTGATTCTTAGAGCTTTCCACTTAAGTGCTGTATCGATCGCCTGTTGCAAGCAGAAGAAGCTTTGTGTGAGGTTCATGGAGGTCTTTGTAATGCTCCCTGTACTGCACATCCACCAACAAGACGATCAGACAAATTTTAGCACATTGGCTACCTAGTGGATTTTTGGAGTGATGATGTAAAAGTGCTGTCTGAACTGCTTGGGTTAGACGTGTGTGTCAGATAGCAGGAGTTGGGGCAATGCATTTTCTGTGTAGCAAGACATAGATATTAGCTCCCTAAAACATATGTCTCTGTTGAAAAGTTGGAGTGAAAACCAAAGCACTTTTCTGCTTGACTCATTCTCTCCCATAATCACTTCTCACAGTCTGTTCTGCTCTACTGTATCACAATAGTTTTATACTGTGTATGTATAACTCCGTGGGGGTTTTAACAATTTTGACTATATATATATTAGTGCTGTCAAAAACATGCGATTTATTTTTTTTTTTTTTCAGTTATACGCGTTAAAAATATGCAATTAAACGCCAAAAATAACAACATTAACGCAGCATCCGTTTTTTGCATCATAATTTGTCTATTATAATCATATTCAAGCTTTCATAAAGTAAACAAACACATTTTCACTTTCTCTGTGCACAGCATCCAACATAAAATATGGTAAGCTTTTACTAACCAAACACTCTTTCTTTGTTTCTGTTTTTCAGTGGCCATGTACAGGGAGCCCTCTCTGCACGACCTGACCGAGTTCTCACGTTCTGGTAGCGGCACACCCACTAAGAGCCGGAGTGCCTCCGCTGTGCTGAACGGGGGCAAAGCTGTGAGTCAGAACGAGTCAACGTAGCCCGGTTTACCCGGTCCGGCCCGCTACCTTACGCCTTCACCAAAACCTCTGAATGCTTGTGACTTCACACAGACTTCTCTCCAAAAAGCTCTCAGCGGTTCAGGACAACATGAAACATAACATAACAACCATGCTACACTTTGCAAACTAGAGTAACATTTGATTGGACTTCTTTATAAATAGCTTGTTTTTTTGTTATGTTTAGCTTGTTGTTGTTTTTTTTTCCTTTCACCACTCGTTCATGCCTTTTCCATGTGAAACACAACAATTGTAGCCTTTCATACAGTGGGACGTTTCGTTTAGTCCCTCTCAGCAGTCAAGGTTCGTGTACTAGCATTGCAGATCAAATCCTGATCAAATAATACATTTGTTAAGAGTTCAGGGCAGTAAGTGAGGGTTTAGGAAGCCACCCCTGTCCTCCATGCTTCCTAAGTGTGAAGCGATAGAGAAGCGTGCGTGTGTGTGTGTGTGTGGGGAGGGGGGGGGGCTCTGCGTTCATGTGCACTCGCTCAGAGGGTTTGCTCTCTAGCATGGGAATATAAAGCCTGCGTTCTGCTCACATGAAGAGAGAAGCTGAGCCTCTCAGAAGCAAGAGGCAGTGGCTTGCTAATTGTTTGAATTAGCTGTGAGCTTGTCTTACCTTTTCTTCCTCTTGTTCTTCCCACATATCAGTGTTTTTAGAGGTTTAAACAGCGACTGGAGATCCAGCGCACCAAAGACAGAACTGTGAGAGTTTCCCCTTCGAGCTGCCAGACCACATCGGTACATATATATATATATATATATATATATATATATATATATATATATATATACGCATAACGAGAATGACGAATAGGTTTTTTCTGATGGGAGAGATTAGTGAGAGGTTTCAGTATTCGAGGAGATGGATGTGTGGTTCTTGAGGGCTGTTTGTTGTCATCCCTTTTGTCTCTTTTGCGTCCTGTTATCTCTTTTCTAAGTTCCTTTAGTCTGTGTGCTTGTGTTTTTGCCTTTCCCGCCCATGTTGACTCTCGTTTGGTCAATGCTGGTCACCGTTACTGGTGACTTGTGAGACATGGCGGGACTCCCGCCTGGACTCCGTTTTGTGTATAAGTAACTTATGGTGGTGACAATTTTCTATATAAATGAGCAAACAAAAAAATGATACTGTGGAACTTAAGTTGGTTAAATTTTTTAAGGTATGTCTAATTTGTAAAAGTGAAAAAAAAAATAGGGATACAATAGGGAGGGATACAAAAAAATCTTGTACAGGGCATGTACAAATCAGGTTGTGTACAATAAGGACCCTTTTTGTGGGCTACAGTATATATTCTTTCCCTCGGGCAACATAACGTCATACATGCTACAAGGGGTTCTTCTCTCTTCTGTTTCCTTCTGGGTTTCTTTCTTCTACAGTATCTGTTGCATGGGAGACTGCAGGGAGGTGAGGAATAGAGCTGCATGATGTAGGCTATGTGTATTAACTCCTCCCTGGATCATATGTTCCAAACTACCAGGATAAAACTGACAAACAACATGTATGTACTGACTGGCACTCTGCCAATGTACCTTCAAGTTGTTTCTTATTTGTTGTGTACATACAATGCACTGAATAAAATGTTTATATTAAGATATACTTTTAAAATGCGTCTGTGCTTTATTTGTTCACTTCGATCGGCGTAATTGTATTATCATTGTTCACTTGGCATACTGGCCAATGGATCCTGTCTTTCTCTTTGCCAATTCAGTTTGTTTTAATGGCCTCTTACATCTTATTTTAATCTGTTTACCCTTTTGGAATTGGGATATTAAATAGTCATATCTTGCCAACAAAAACAAATACTGAAGCGACAGCAATTAGATGGATATCAGAGAACAAAAAAAAAAACATTGGGAATCATACTGTTACACTTTACTGCGGCAGCTGCGGTTGTTGGACTGCTTTTGTGCTTTTTCCAGCGTTAACAAAAGTAAAACAGCACTTAACAGAGCACTGTGTTGTAAGAAGGTGACAAATAGCACTCCACTGGGAAACGGATGTTGTTTTTGATGGTTTCCTGGCTGGTGCTGGCGTGTAGTTGAGCCAGTGATGTAGCTAACTATATCCACTTCCTCTGGACAAAGATGAATCGTCCCTCGAAAAATCTGCTCTTTAATTGCCTGCGGAGTCAAGACTCCTGCATGGCTTCTTCCTTGTGGAGCAGTTTCTTGTAATGAATCAGTATGATGGGAGACAGCCTTGTGACCAAGTCTGAGGTCCCTTGAATAATATAGTGTGAACATTGGAGATCACTGTTGGAAAAAAAACTTTTATATTGGAAAACCAGCTCACATTATAGAACAGTTCATAGTATGGATGTTTATGATATTATGTTGAATATTATAATGTCAAGATTGGACATATACTTCCGTTCAAAAGTTTGGGGTAGGTAAGATTGTTGAAAGAAGTCTCTTATGCTCACCAAGGTTGCATTTATTTGATCAGGAATACTGTAAGAACTGTAGTATTGTGAAATATTCTTACTATTTAGAATAACTGTCTTCTATTTCAATATATTTAACAAGCTGAATTTTCAGCATCCAGTCTTCAGTGTCACATGATCCTTCAGAAATCATTCTAATATGCTGATTTGATGCTCAAGGAACATTTCTGTATAAAACATTATTAGAAACATAATTATCAATGTTGAAAACAGGTGTGCTGTTTAATATTTTTGTGGAAACCGTGCTAATTTTTTTTCTTTGATGAATAGAAAGTTCATAAGAACAGCATTTATTTGAAATAGAAATCTTTTGTAACATTATAAATGTCTTTACTGTCGTTTTTGTTTAATTTAATGTGTCCTTGCTGAATAAAAGTATTAATTTCTTTTTTTAAATCGTACTGAATCCAACCTTTTGAATGGAAGTGTAGATAAATGCATGCTCATTTTATTACCTTTACTGTCATCTAACGTTCACTTAAGGTTTATCTTTAAAAACAATAGTAATTTTATAACACTGTAAATGTAATCTTTAGCTATTTTTAAAATACTTACATTTTTTCATACTGTACATTATAATGTGATGCATACGTTCACCTGTAGCATTTAAAACAATTGATTTTTGTGTTTTATTTTAAATTTATTTAGACAAAATCGTATAGACTTTAATATCAGCCATAACTTTAATATCAGTAAATCCCTGTAAAAATGTATGTTACTGATGAATGTACATGTTTTGAGTATGCGAGTTCTAGAGGAAACAGGGACGGGGAACAATGCTTGAGACAGTGAAAATCTCTTTGATTGTGGTGCAGTATGTATATACAGCAATCAAGTGCTCTGCATGTTATTAGCTCTGTAAGCAGAAATGAACTAATGAGGAGTCTGTTCCACAGCAGCAGGTCGACACATTTCATCTCTCGTGCTGCTGCTCTATGCACTCCCATTATTTCCTTTCTGTGGCCCTTTCTTTTCGTTGATTAACCAGAACACTCTAATTCATTAACACAGACAGTTCTGTAGCACTGCAGGCTGAAGCCAACTGGACAAGCTCTTATCCTGAACAGACAGCAGCCCACACACCATGCAGCATAATGAAGACAAACCCTCAGAGGATCCGCAGAACATCTTCACTAGTTTCAGAAGACTTCACACAAAAACTCACCTTATAGACAGATGTTGTGAACAAAACCTGAGAGCAGCAAACTGGTAATTTAACTCAACCTCGGTCTGCATTAGAGCTGAAATATGTAATTGAACAAGCCTTTTGCTGAAAAGAGTCTTTCTTACTCGGATTGAATCATTTTTCATATGTAAAAAAGAATATAATGTAGTATTGAAAAACCATGTTTGTACAGAATGCTAAGGGTTAATGTAGGACTTTAACCCCTGGTTTCACAGACAAGGCTTAAGCTATAGTCCCAGACTAAAATACATGTTTGAGCTGTTTTAACTGAAAGAAACTTGCACTGACATATCTTAAAATTGCATTGTTCTGTCTCAAGATGCACACCAGTAATGTTTTTTTTTTTTTTCTAAGGCTATAAAAGCTTTGTAAATGTCCTAATTGAACTAAGGCCTAATTCTGGCTTAATCTAAGCCCTGTCTGTGAAACCAGGACTTAATATATTGGTCTTCTCAATGTATATATGTACTTTTTATATCATGTTGGTGTTGGAGAGAAATGTGCATGACAAAGGAATGGAAAATCGACACATCGACAATAACGAACAAATGAACTAGGGAAACTCAAGGCTTAAATACAAGAAACAAACAAAGAGAACTAGATTAGAACAGAATGTAATAATCAGTGATTAACCATAGCAACAAACTAGAGTGAGAATGAGTAACAGGCAAACTGGAACAGAGCAAACACAAAATGAAACTACAACCTGAATTCCAGAAATGTTGGGACGTTTTTGAAATTTGAATAAAATGAAAACTAAAAGACTTTCAAATCACATGAGCCAATATTTTATTCACAATAGAACATAGATAACTTATCAAATGTTTAAACTGAGAAATTTTACACTTTTATCCACTGAATGAGCTAATTTCTAATTTGATGCCTGCTACAGGTCTCAAAAAAGTTGGCATGGGGGCAACAAATGGCTGAAAAAACAAGAAATTTTGAAAAGATTCAGCTGGGAGAACATCTAGCAACTAATTAAGTTAATTGATATCAGGTCTGTAACATGATTAGCTATGAAAGGGATGTCTTAGAGAGGCAGAGTCTCTCAGAAGTAAAGATGGGCAGAGCTGTGAAAGAGTGCGTAAAAATATTGTGGAATACTTTAAAAACAATGTTCCTCACCATCAAATTGCAAAGGCTTTGCAAATCTCATCATCTACAGTGCATAACATCAAAAGATTCAGAGAAACTGAAGAAATCTCTATGCGTAAGGGACAAGGCCGAAGACGTTTATTGGATGCCCAGGGTCTTTGGCCCTCAGACGACACTGCATCATTCATTGGCATGATTGTGTCGATGACATTAATAAATGGGTAAACACAATCAATAAACCACTGTCGGTAAACACAATCCGCCGTGCCATCTGCAGATGCCAACTAAAGCTCTATCATGCAAAAAGGAAACCATATGTGAACATGGTCCAGAAGCACCATTGTGTCCTGTGGGCCAAGGCTCATTTAAAATGGACTGTTTCAAAGTGGAAAAGTGTTCTATGGTCAGACGAGTCCAAATTTGACATTCTTGTAGGAAATCACGGATGCCGTGTCCTCCGGGCTAAAGAGGAGGGAGACCTGCCCAGCGTGTTATCAGCATTCAGTTCAAAAGCCAGTATCTCTGATGGTATGGGGGAGCATAAGTGCATACGGTATGGGCAGCTTGCATGTTTTGGAAGGCACTATGAATGTTGAAAGTTATATTAAGAGCAATATATGCTCCCCTCCAGACGACGTCTGTTTCAGGGAAGGCCTTGTGTATTTCAGCAGGACAATGCAAAACCACATACTGCAGCTATTACAACAGCATAGCTTCGTCGTAGAAGAGTCCGGGTGCTGAATTGGCCTGACTGCAGTCCAGATCTTTCACCTATAGAGAAAAATGCTATGCTTATTTTAATGTTTTTCAGTCAAGTAATATCCCAAGTTTCAGCAACGCAGACAGCAATTTGATTAATAACATCTTCCGTTATCAGCACAGTTTCTCTTTGTTCAGCTTCTGTATGTATCATCTATCCATGTGAAATATGGTTCCAGCTCCATTCAAATTATATGTGCAGATCAAAGTCATCATTCCCCTTAATTACATTCAGATCTTTTCTCATAAAATGACAACTTTCTGATCCTGGAGATGAAGTATGTCTACTGGAGTGGGCTGAAGTCAAATGAAGATGAACTATGCCAAGGTAAAATATGACACAAGGTGATATGATCAGACATTCTGCATAACCTCTAATGTTGAAGCCCACAGCACACTTCTCTAGTCATGCCTTACCTAAAGGTCTCTGTACTGTAAGTGACTTCATGTGTGTGGTTTGATGATTGCAGTGTCCTCTGGAGAAGGTCTTTGATCTCTGTGAGAGTGCTTGAGCAAATGAGACTGATTGGGAACATCTGAAGCCCATGTGTGAGGAAGACGTTATGCAAGAGCTGTTTATGTGCTCAGATAATAGCGCTATAGGTTCAGTGGAACACACACATATGCAAAGTTCACTGAAGGACATGAATGCACAGAAAGACAAGCTCTTGATGTGATGACATAATTTTCAGCCTCTTTCTAATGCTGTATCACATTTCGAGTACTATATTCTCACAGAGCTGTTTAACGTATAGATATAATCCAGGGCAGAAAGCACAATCCACTCTGAACGGATAATACAACACTAATCATTTGCGCTTTGACTCCTGTGCTTTGCCCTGTGAGAAAAACAGATGATGTAATTCTTTAAATTCCAGAAAGAAAAATGAGCTGCACTTTATAGTTTGACCTACATGTGAATTTGCAATTACACAACACCTTCATGCTTACTGATTTATATTATCCATATCTGTAGATATGAATTATAATTTCCTTCACCTGATATCTTTTCATGCCCGTCATTTTTTCCTCTCCCCTCTCGCTGCTGCTGTTTGTGAGCAGGTGCAGGAGGGAATCCCGGACTGCGTGTGCTGCTGCAGTGGGAGGGATGTGATTACATAAGAGAGGCAGACAGGCCTCTCCGCTTTCTCCGCTGGTCATGCACTATTCATGAGGCTCTCTGCATCAAAACTGCATTCCTATTCCTGACACTGCCATGGTACTGCCAGGAAAACAGTCACTCCAGCGGCACTACAGCCACTCTGACCATGAAGAATTTACACACCTTGTTTCTCACTCCTTGCTTTTTCCCTCATTCTTCAGCTGCTTTATCCCACACTCTTAAAAATAAAGGTTCTTTATTGGGATCTCATTTTAGAACCTTAAAGGGGACCTATTATGCAAAATTCTGAACTGATTTGAACATAAATGTGTGTTGGAAGTGTGTGTACACAACCACCCTATAATGATAAAAATCCACCCACTCCTCTTTTTTATCCCCATAAAACCCTCAATAATCTCATAGAACAAGCCATTTTCATTTTCTGAGCAATGTGACATCACATTGTACAGGCCCCGCCTCTGCTGTATTAGCATAGACCCCGCCCTGAGCAAGTTGTGCACTGCCCGCCATTGTCTCGATGTATGTAGCGACAAGAATGTCTCGTAAGCGATTGACGTGTTTTGTTGTTGGATGTAAGAGTGAACAAAACAGTCTTTATTTACTCCCAACATCTGAGTCACTGAAGATGCAATAGATTAGTTTTGTTTTTGAAGGGAATGCGCCACAGATCTAATATACACATGCGATTTCTATCCCTGCTGTTTACTTTCACAGACATAACTGACTGTATTTGTGAACTTTGTGTGTTTGACATAACCTTGTGTGTATTAAACACTTTAAACACAATAAAACATGAAAGAGAAGTTAGTTTAATACTCTTGCGACATGCCGTCTGACAGCCAGCTTTCTGTGCGTGTGCTTTAGATGTGTGCGCCAGTAAATTAGAAGTTTAAACTGATATAGCTTTAAAACACATGCAGATAATAAACTTTCATGATGAAGAAGAACTGCACTGTCCATGAGCGTGATCGTGATATAGATGACAATCAAAACCAAAAAGATGTCTTGTTAATATTTGGCACAGTATCTGATGCAGGCAGAAATTGGTCTTTACAACATGGTATAATAAATGATCTGTGAGGTTTTTTTAAGCTGAAACTTCACAGACATATTCTGGGGACACCTGGGACTTATATTACATCTTGTATAAAGGGGCATAATAGGTCCCCTTTGAACATCCATGGAAGCTTATAGTGGAAAATGGTTAATCAGATTATTAATATAGATAAAAATTGTACTTTTAAGAACTGTACCATGATAGGTTCTTTGGCGAACCCAACCTAGCTCTTTAATGGCATAGAAACTTTATTTTTAGGAGTGAATGCTGAGCTGTTTTAACGATAACAGTTGTGTCCTTTAAGTTTATTAGTTAGTTTGCTAGTAAATATTGTTTTATTGATTAGGTAATGAGGTCATAGATGAGGGAATCTGTGAATTTGCCAATGAGCGAGTTTCCTGACATAACACATTCACTAAGCAGATCAATAACTCTAGTAATGAGTCCAGTGATCCCTCTGGCTTTATACTGCCAGCTTTTCAAAATGGTTCTTTGATAAACCCATTAGCATGTTCGGATCTTGGCGTCATGGATCTTCATCAATGAGGGTGTCCAGTGTGAGAAGTTTACTAATGGACTCATTAATGGAGTCACCTATACAGACATGGAGAAACTTCACAGATAATCAAAGAACTCACCAACGGAATGAATGGGATGAATGGTAACACTTTAGAATACTATTCTGTCATTAATGAATAACTACACAGGAACAAATGAGTAACGCAATATTAACGCAAAATGAGTAACGCAGTAACATAGTAACTATTAACTAACAAGAACTCTGATTAACAAATTAGTAAGTAATAGTGCTCAGTTGAATGTGGTAGTTCACTATTAGCTAATCAATAACTAATATTTTTTCATACCTCCCAGAGGAAAACTACTACAGGTTTTTATGTGTAAATAATGGATAATGTATAATTAATTCTAAACTAAAGATCATGGTAACACACTAGTAATGACTCAAGTATTACCAAATCCTTCAGAAGGAATTACTAATAATTTGGATATTTATTTACTTATTTATACTAAAATGTGTCTGTTTTAGAACTATTTGTGTTTTCTGAGCCTTTTACCTTTCTATCACTAGCTGATATGCTATAAAGTTTTGAATCTTCAATCTTTTTAAAAGCTTGCAGTACTGTGAGTATTATTGGCTTTTGTATAAACTGCTTGTGATGTTCGTCACTTTGGAAAGACTACATGTAATAAAATTGATAAATAATGAACACTTTGTTTGGTTCGCTAAAATGCTAAATTATAAGGTCAGCCAATTTAATTAATGCATTTGTTCATTCATTAGCGAAGCTCACCCATGAACTCAATCTATCACCGCAAGGATCAGTTTACTAATGACATTTGAGTTTTGTCTAATTTGCAGTCAATACAATAATTACTTTAAACGCATTTCACAATGTCTAACAGGATGTTGTGAGATTGCAGAGATCAATCACTGTCAAAGCATTGTGATTCACATATGTGACATTTACAAATGTGATTTACTACAGGAGAAAACTATGCTATATGTATTGGTGAATGACATTCACAGATCAACAAAGCTCGGAGTGAAGGTCTCTTACTGATGAAATGAAGACAGACAGGTAATAAAAAACTAAAATTATGCTTTTGATCAATATAGATTCTTAGTTACTGCTGAACTTCATAAAGGGAGTCTGGGATAGTTTTGAACACAATGCAATAAAAGTCAATAAATGAGGTAATTTCTACAGTACTTTGTTAGTATGGAAGAGCATGCAGGATATCCAGTGTGGATGGTTTAATCAGGGCCATGCGCTTTATAAAGACATGAACAAATGCACTGCAAGAAAGATCTTCATGCATTTTAACTCATTTCATTTAGCTGTAAAAGGACAAATTATGCTCTTAGGCTATGTTCAGAGAAATTTTAAAGAGAAATGATTTCTATATAAGAGAAGAGGAGCATAATTTTTGAGTTTGTTGTCCAGCCCTATTTGTCTGAACCGTGAGAGGCGTCTAAGCTTACGATACTCCTACATCCTGCGTCATACATCGTGACAGTGGGTTACTCATTTGGCGCAAGTTGAGTTGTTTTTCTTACAAAAACATTGCTTCGCTTCAAAAGGCCTTTATTAACCTACTGGAGTCATATATATTACTTTGATTATGGATGGATGCATTTTTTTGTTGTTGTTCAAAATGCAACCCCCCATTCACAACCATTATAAATCTTGGAGGACTAAGGATATTTTTAAAAATATTTCAGATTGTGTTCATCTAAAAGAAGATAGTCATATACACCTAGGATGGCTTGAGGTTGAGTAAATCATGGGATAATTTTCAATTTCATTTTTCATTCAATCCGATTTGAGCCACCATGTTATGAGTGTAGCTGTAGAGACGAGGTGAATACGGAAATCCACAATCATACGGGCTTTATTTAATCCAGGGGAAGAACGAACAGCTTTACACACTTTGACAAACATAAGAACAGACAAGGAGTGAAGGGAAAGTGTCCATTATATAGGGAGTGCTGATGATGAAGTCCGGGTGCAGGTGATGAGTGCTGATGGGGAGAAGACGAGGGAGTGAGTGCAGGTGTGGAAACAAGAGGATCCTGGGAAATGGAGTCCGGGGAACACGGGAACTGTGACACACCAGAGCATCCAGACTGAGAAACATCTGTAAAAATCTGATCTGAATTGCATTTCAAACCACCTCCAAATGTGGTTTGAATCAGATTTGAAATAAATCAGATTTTTTCTTTTTTTTCTGTCCAGACTTTCAAAAACCTTTCTGGATTTTTCTGATTTTTGCTAGCAGTCTGAACATGGCCATAGACTTCATATCAATTTCTGAGTCAATTGTTTAAATTCTTAAATGTTGATAGGTATAAAGTGATGTAGGTTATGGTTTAACTCTGAGGACATCCAAATGATGAAAGCATTGCGAGAGCTAGAGTGAAAAAGAAATTGATAGAAATGCACTTGAGCTGCTCCTGAAATAGTATTCTAAAGTGTTAACAGCAACTTAACACGATGTGAAAAAGAAGTGGCTGTAAGAGGCTACTGGTGGTGTATGCATTGCAACTTTAAGAACACCTAAACAAAGATTTCAAACACTGACACTGGTGAAGTGCGTGATTTCTGCCGCATTAAACAAAACAGCAAAATAATTTACCTGATTTTCAAACAGGTTTCCTAAACAATATTCTTTCTTTCTTTCTTTCTTTCTTTTCTCTCTTTCAGGATTTCTACCACGACTGTATATAAAGCTTCTTTTGCTCTTGGTTTCTGTGCATAAGGACATATACACTAAGCTGGTTCACAGAGCTGCTTATTGATATCTGAATTTTCCAAGCACAAATCAATTCATCTCATTAACTATGCCTGTTAGTAACCTCTAGAGCTGAACACAAACTGGGCGTGCAGGAGAACGGGAGAGGGAGGATGACGGTCAGGCAGGGGGTGAGGCTCTTGTTGCCATGATGCCTGCACGTCAGCAGAGAAGCAGCACATTGACTCTACCCAAGCCAGATGGAGATACTAAGGTTTCCAGGAAATGGATCTGACAACAACTCTGATACATGCACACTCCCATCTGGAGGATATGAATTACATCTGCCAATTAAATTACAAAAAGAGAGCATTAACATGTATTTATTTATTTACTTTTTATATAACATTGAAAAGCCACAAGTGGTGTGAAATATCACGTTGCAGAGACTTATTTCACCAAGTGCAACAGATCATCATCCTGGAACATTATTCCAATCAACCAGTCAGATTTGAAGGACAAGTTTACAGTTTATGTCAAGTTTAGACTTAACCAGGGTTAGGTGCTTCTACATCAGTGTTATTATTATCATTTCACTCTGATTTTAGGGATAACTTATGGGTAGGGTTAGGTTTTGGGGTAGGGATATAGTTATGATTAAATTTTCGGACAGGAATATTGTTCCAGGATCAACAATAGATGTTGACCCAATCATGACATGCATAATATGTTATGGTATACAATACAGTATGTTCACAAAAGCGAAGACTTGATGGTTAAATATCCTGCTTGTACTACATGCAAAGAACAATCTACAAGCGAGAAGAAAATGTAAGTATGTGAGCAGCGAAAGGGCACTCGAAGCATTAAAGAAAAGCCTCATTTGTTTTTGTGACCTGGTCATTTTCTTGGAAAAGTACATTCAAACATCACTGTTTTACCCAATTAAAAAGTCTCAGGAGACTCGAGTTGACTCACGACACTGTTAATTAAGAACAAAAGATGAAGCCGTCAGGGCTCTGTAAGAACCTGGAGCACTAATATGGGTCTCTGTAAAGCAAGACCAGCTCATACACACACAGTAATTGCTGCTGTATGCAGAGTTGGTTTTGTAAGATGTACTGACATTAGTATTCTAAACAGGAGGGGGTCACCATCTGTTAGAGACAGATCTAACCTCTGTACATCCTTCAGGGCTACAGTGCACGATGTAATTATTCAAGTGTAATTCAGAGAATTCACAACATTTTGTATGTTTTCAGTCTCTGATACAGTGGTTTTCAAAATTTCTGATGCCAAGGACCCCCAAATATGATGATCTCATTCTTGACAAAATCAAACATTCAATCAGCTATGTTGAGTTTTAGTAGTTTCACTTTTTTAACTTTAGTTAGTGTGTAATGTTGCTGTTTGACTACATCTGCAAATAGGACGCTCAAAGTTCAATGCAAAGGGATATATTTTCTATTTAAGAATTCGCTGTTGAAGGACTACAACAAACGGCTGGTAGGGACTACAACAAGCTTCTTCCCGGATTAGGGACATCACTAACCCTAAAATTTACATAAACCCTGCCCCCGAGAACACGCAACATAGGGGGTGAGGCCATGTTGGGCTGCTTTAGAGAAGAGGAAGAGTTGTTGTAGTAGAGTGTTGTTGCCATGCCGTCATTTTACGCCAGACTGCTTCACAAACGAGGGTCAATTCAATGCAGGATTTGCACAAAAGATTAACACGACGCACATGCTAGTCGATGAGTTGATCAACTCCACAGCAACTACATAAATGTATCCACTAACCATTCAGAAATATCCAGTTGCATTCTAAAAGTTGTAACTTCTTCCTGAGTCTCTCCATCAGTGTCCAACTCCAGTTTGAACAATGTAAGGCTGAACACTGTTACTGACAATCCTCATTTTGGCTGTGTGAGATTCTCCAGCTTTGTTGTTGTTGAGCAACCGAAGCATGAGTTGTTAAAGCTCCGCTCTCCTCTGGAAAGGGGGCTGGGAGCAGCAGCTCATTTGCATTTAAAGGGACACACACAAAAACAGCATGTTTTTGCTCACACCCAAATAGGGGCAAATTTGTCAAGCTATAATAAATGATCTGTGGGGTATTTTGAGCTGAAACTTCACAGACACATTCTGGGGACACCAGAGACTTATATTACATCTTGTAAAAGGGGCATTATAAGTCCCCTTTAAAGGTAAGAATCCGGTTACTGCTTTGTGTCTTACTGTGAAGATCTCTCTCAGTTTTAACATGCTTTATTGGCATAACAGATAATTGTACATTTTTATTGCTGAAGCATCTACAGCTTAGCTGCATTCAAAGAAAATAAAACAGTGCAAAACAATGCACATAAATGATCAAAAGACAAAATATGAAAAATAAAGCTGAAACGAATAACATTACAGAACAAAATATATATATATTTAGAAATAAAAGCAAAGATAAGAGCACTGCTAATAATGAGCATAAGAAACATGGGAGCAAGTCTCTCTTTATCAGCATTTCATTTTCTTTCTTTTTCTTCTTCATACAATGCACAGGAGTCATTAATATGCTAATAGCTGCATTCCGTACTGCACAGAAATGAGGGTATTTAATCAAACGTGCTGTGACAGTCAACTTCAAATCGAATGCCTGGCTCACCTCAATTTCCCCTGTTTTTCACAGTATATCTGTCTTGTCAGCATGTTATGTGTAATGCACAAAAACAATGTTTGTGTATTTGTATTCATGTGGTGTCTCTGTTTTCCTCTCACTCCTGGGTTATGACTATAAGGCAGCGGTAAGTGTAGACCTCTCTCCTCAGCACAGGGCATGTAAGGTGACGGCTGCACTCCTTTACATGATGGTGTGTGTGTGTGTGACCTCATCAGTAAGACATCTTTTTCAGTGTTTCCTCACTCCCTCAGGAAGCACTTTGTCTATTTATCAGCATAGTGCTGCCACAACAGCTCCTCTGCCATTACCCGTGGAGTCACCGAGAGCGTTCATTAGATGGAGGATTTGTGTAAAGGTGGATAAGCACAATGGAAAGAATCCACATGTTCCCCCTGCTTATGTTTGAACATCATTAGAGCATCACGTAAGCACGGGGGATTTCAGGGTTATATAGTGTAAAGGAGCTACTACCCACTCTGCCATTACTGAATGAGGCTGAGCTCTTATGAAAGATGCACTGAAGTGAACCCATATGAGTTTTATATTATGAAACATTCATTAAAGTTTTTCTTCTTGGTTTTATTCTTCGTGAAGTTTAACAAAGCCTTGCTAAGCTTTTGCCATAGAAGTTGCATAAGCAATATTCTCTCAATTTAGAGGGAACATATATCCTTTACATAAATGCTTTAACACTTTCATAACATGCAATCTGAGTTTTATTAGCAGTTTTCTTATGCAACAGCTTTCACACGTTACACTTGCGAAGCTGCTTTTTGCAGACAATCTGCTTTTTTGAGCATCAAAGTGTGGTCACATTTATTGATGCTCTGCAAAACTTCATCTTTTTTAGTCTTTTATTCTGATTCTTTTTTTGTGTGTGTGTGTTGAGATCATACTTTAGTTAGTTCCTGACATCATACGAACTTCAATTTCACTCTGCATAATCTGAACTTTTTTGCTTGTTGCTGTACTTGCATTTTTTGACAGTAATGGCTGTTTATTTGCTCCATGTTGTTTTGCATGAAAGCCCCTGTGTGCGCATGGCTCAGCGTTGAGATTATTTATTTATTGGGTCTTGACATCATGTTGCCTCTGTGCTGGAGGTGTATGAGTTCACGCAGACTCCCTGGAGGAGGGCAGTGAACTCCTCACAGCACGAGAGGAAAGAGAGAGAGCCTGTTTCCCTAGAGGTCACAAACACATGCACAGAGTGCTCTATCTGTATCCCTCCGCCTCTCATCCTCAGTCACTGCTTTCTGACTGGAGATGGGCCTCCACTTAGTGTTAGTCAACACCACTAGTTTTCCCCTGTGCCTAATTCCTTAATCGGCCCCCTGCCGAGGCTCTTAGGACCCCCGGAGAGGGCCGAGTGTGCGGTTAACTGCACAAAGGAGAGCACATGTGTGTATTACAGGGGGTCTTTTGTTGCATTGTGGCATGCTCTTGGCCTCATGGTGATTACCCGCACCAGGGGTCCCGCATTGTACCGCCGCACCCGAGAATCTCACCTTTACAATCCCCCCTGTCGAGAGCCAGCAGGGGGCTCGCTGATGCTTCGCCAATCACTGTTCTTTTACAGTGAGAGCAGGCACTTATCTAAAGCACTTAAACACTAATGCATACCCTAAACACTCACTTACATACACAACGGGTACACTCCTAAAGGAGACCTACAACACCATTCATTACTCTAAGAGCCGAGTACTCACAAGCACTTAAACACCATACACTTAAACAGCCACGCGCTTTCATTCTCACAATCTAATCTCTGCACGGAAGCACACTTATATGTATGCTATCATTTTTTTAAAGTCTATTCTCTCTCCAAGGCTGCATTTATTTGATCAAAGCACATAATGTACAGTAAAGCTGAATTTTCAGTATCATTACTCGCCTTCAGTGTCACATGATCCTTCAGAAATTATTTTAATATGCTGAATTGCTGCTCAGGACATGTCTATTATTATCAATGTTGAAAACAGTTGTGCTGCTTAATATTTTTGTGGAAAGATGATCCATTTTTCCAGGATTCTTTGAAAGTTCAAAAGAACAGCATTTATTTGAAATGGATTTTTTTTTGTAACATTATAAAAGTCTTTACTGTCACTTTTAAATTATTTTAAAGTGTCCTTGCTAAATAAAAGTATTTATTACTTGCTGAGCCCAAACTTTTCAATATTAGTATATGTGGGGCCTACATCTGGAAACAAAACTTTCTTTTCTCATTTTGCTTTATCTTTAATATTATTAAAGTAATAAAACAATCTGTAACACTTTAGTTTAGGGTCCAGTTCTCACTATTAACTAGTTGCTTATTTGGCTGTTTATTATTACTTATAAAGCACATATTAATGCCTTATTTTGCATAATCATATTCTACATCCCTTAATCCTACCCAATACTTCAACTTAACTAGCTTACTAACTATTAATAAGCAGTAAATAGGAGTTTATTGAGGAAAAAGTTGTAGTTAATAGTTAGTTAGTTAGAGAGAGTTAGAGAGAGACAGCGGTGGTCAAGGATTGTTCTGTGGTGCTCTTGTCACAGCATGAGATGAGCATGAGCTCTAGCTGAGGGACCTGATGGTTTCAGACAAACACAGGAACACATCAGCTCCACACCAACTCCACAGGAACCAGTCCTCCACAAACTTTAATAATTCAACCAATTTTGAACAGACTACAACACTGACTCAAAATCAGATGACTTGAACCCATGCAGACATTTCAGGGAAGAAACCACAATGGATCTGCCAGCCCATAAACCCCCAGGAGGAGCATGCAATAAAGACAAAGTCTGAAATATCTAATGACAGACAGAGAGAAAGAAGGCATCAATAATAAATGAACGAATTTGGTCTAACGGATAGTCTGAGAAAATCTATGGCTGTTCACACAGTAGCAAAACAAGGTCAGTCCCGTTTGCATTGTTAAATATGGCTCTGCTCATGCACAGTTTGCTAAAAGAGACTGACAACCTCATGCTTTAACCAAACTTACTGCCTTAGATTCTGGGACTCGCAAGTGAATTTTTAAAGTGAGTGTGGTTGATATGTGCTGCAGAAATTCAGTAGAACTGCAGTAATAATCTGTCATGTCATTGACATGCAGTATGTCATAAAACACATGCTGTCAATTACTACCACGTAGAAGGCGATGTTCTCGTTCCCTAAAAGTTCTCTAAAGGTGACGAAAATTCCGAACCTTTACAGAACATTCGGGACGTTGGGAACGTTGTGCGAGGTCACGAGAACGTCACCTTCTACGTGGGTGTTTTATAGAAAATAATAAAGTTTGAAGTCACCGTTATGGAGGTGAGCGTTTGCTTTAGATGGGCTTTTGATTCTTGATATTTTAGCATTACATTTTCTCTTCTGCTTTAGCTGTTTTTCCAAAACACATTTGTTACAGTAAGAATTGCAAGAGAAATGCTGATCAGATGAATTTGGTTTTTAAAGGATGATGATTCAGTCATCATGGAGTGTCTTGATTCACTGATTTTCTCCAGAGACTGAACTCTGAGTGTTTTTGAGCAGGGTCTTTTAGACTCACACAGACATCATGAATCAGCGTATGAACCTCAACGATGGTGGCAATAAACAAAAATCTTTTTTGTGACTTTAGTAGCTTGTTTTGTGATGCAGAACTGATCTGTTTATCTGAAAATTTTGTCACCATTGTTGAGGTTCATATGCTGAATCTTGATGTCTGTGTGAGTCTGTAAGATACTGTCTGAAGAATTTCTGCACAATGATAAAAACTTTCAAAGTATCAAAACAGAACAGAATTTTATGCATTATTGTAGGACTACAAAAACATGGAATGAATACAAAATTCAGAGATCAGTTAATATGGCCACTGTATGATAAAATTTGATAAAACTTTTTTTTTTCATAACAAATGTGCTTTAGAAACATAGCTACAACAACAGAAAGAAAATTAAGGTTTAATTGTCAAGGGTCAGGAGCACAACTAAAGCAAGCGCTTACCTCCGTAATGGTGACATTTATAAATTTTAATAAAACCACCTCATTAAGAAGTTTTGAATGAAAGAAATAAAGTCAGAGTGGTTTGTAATAAGTGAAGATGCAGAGATCTAGAGAGCTCTGTTAGTGTTTAATGTTCTGTTTCTGTTATCTGAGTTTTGTGAGGTTACCATTGTGCTGGAGAGTAGAGCCTGTGCTTCAGTCAGTGATGAGACAGAAACATTGATGTTATGCTGCATGTTGCTTTATTTAAAGGCTACAGTAATACAGTAGTTACATTAGCTCATGCATGTAATGTTGTCAGCTAATGATTTACTGCAAGAGATTTGCTTTTTTTTAAAAAAAGGTTTCATAATAACAATCCAGAAAATACTTGTAAGGAGTTTTTTTTTCTGTAAGACATTTAAGAAAAATTAGTTTTTGTTTGAACAGTCACTTTTGTTAGTTAATTTAGCTCTAATTTTCAATTCAATTTTTTTGACAAAGGCAGCAGGGATGTTCTGAGAACATTTCCAAATAAAATATGGTTCTCTAAACGATCAGAGAACATTCTGAATGTTCCCTGAAGGTTCACCAAATAACGTCCCCCAACCCTTAAAAGAACTCCGCATCGTGACCGTCTCTGAACGTTCTGGGAACATTACTAGGTGACAGGTTACCCCGCTAGAAATGTTACGTTCCCAGAACATTCTCAGAACATCCTACTGGTGTTAAGGATGTTGTCTAGTAACGTTCCCAGTATGATGATTTAATGATGATTTAATGATGATTCAGTCGTCATGGAGTGTCTTGATTCACTGATTCTCTCCAGAGACTGAACTCTGAGTATATTAACTTTCAGCATTGCGTTAATTAATGGTTAGTTTTTTCTTTTTGAGTTGTTTTTTTTTTTAATTCATTATACGGATCAGGGTCTTTTAGACTCACACAGACATCATGAATCAGCGTATGAACCTCAACAATGGTGACAATAAACAAAAATCTTTTTTGTGACTTTAGTAGCTTGTTTTGTGATGCAGAACTGATCTGTTTATCTGAAAATTTTGTCACCATTGTTGAGGTTCATATGCTGAATCTTGATGTCTGTGTGAGTCTGTAAGATCCTGTCTGAATAATTTCTGCACAATGATAAAAACTTTCAAAGTATCAAAGCAGAACAGAATTTTATGCATTATTGTAGGACTACAAAAACATGGAAGGAATACAAAGTTCAGAGATCAGTTAATATGGCCACTGTATGATGAAATCATCAACAATGAACAACCAAATCCATTTGATAAGACTTATTTTGCTTAGTCTTTTTTTTTTTTTTTTTTTGAAACAAATGTGCTTTAGAAACATAGTTACAATGAAAAAAAAAAAAAAAAAAGTTAAAATGTCAAGGGTCAGGAGCTCAACTAAAGCAATCGCTTACCTCCGTAACAGTGACATTTATACATTTTAATAAAACATCACCTTATTAAGAAGTTTTGAATGAAAGAAATAAAGTCAGAGTGGTTTGAAATAAGTGAAGATGCAGAGATCTAGAGAGCTCTGTTAGTGTTTAATGTTCTGTTTCTGTTATCTGAGTTTTGTGAGGTTACCATTGTGCTGGAGAGTAGAGCCTGTGCTTCAGTCAGTGATGAGACAGAAACATTGATGTTATGCTGCATGTTGTTTCATTTAAAGGCTACAGTAATACAGTAGTTACATTAGCTCATGCATGTAATGTTGTCAGCTAATGACTTACTGCAAGAGATTTGCTTCTTTAAAAAAAAAAAGGTTTCATAATAACAATCCAGAAAATACTTGTAAAGAGTTTTTTTTTCTGTAAGACATTTAAGAAAAATTAGATTTTGTTTGAACAGTCACTTTTGTTAGTCAATTTAGCTCTAATTTTCAATTCAATTTTTTTGACAAAGGCAGCAGGGATGTTCTGAGAACATTTCCAAATAAAATATGGTTCTCTAAACGATCAGAGAACACCCTGAATGTTCCCTGAAGGTTCACCAAATAACGTCCCCCAACCCTTAAAAGAACTCCGCATTGTGACGTCTCTGAACGTACTGGGAACGTTACTAGGCAACATCCTTAACACCAGTGGGGAAGCTCTGAAAATGTTCTGGGAACGTAAAATTTCTAGCAGGGTAATGTTAGGGCTGTCAATCTCTCTTTGATAAAAAAAAAAAAAAAAAAAAAAAAAAAAAAAAGGTACATTATAGTAGAACAAAACAAAACTCCTGTCCCCGCTTTGCACGCATGGGACCAGCTTGGAATGCTGGTGTGCTTCTGGACCAGCGTATGTCGTCTTTTGGGTGCTGGTATAATCCCAGCAAAACCACAACTAAACTTGCATATGTGTTACATATCACATTTCTTAGTGTGACCACTGTTAAATAAATACCAAGACAATTTTTCCAATTAATTTTAATAAATTATTTAATAAATAAAAATGCATGTTTACTGTTACACCGCAAAGTCCTCAGCGTTAAGCAAACACAGATCAGTTTTCTTATGGTCCCAATCTATAGAGAGTAAAAGTAACACTGAAGCAGTGTTAAAATAAAATAGATTCACTCTACAAGTGATGATTGACCATTAGTGTTGACACCTACAGTTAACATGCAGAATCAATGAAGATAAGAGGAACAACAAGAACAGAAAAAAAGAGAGAAGAAATTATCAGAAACACAGCAACTACAACAACTGATTCACAGCCACACAGCCTTAAATAAAATCAATGATATCGCACCAGAGGATGCTTCAATAACTCCAAAAACAGCACTACCATGTTCACTTATTATAAACCAGTTTGGATTTCTTTCTTTCAGATGGAACGTACAAAAGCTGTTGAAGTCTGTTTAACAACATAGTTTCCCTTAGTTGGGCACTTGGCCGTTGACATAGGTTAAATTAATTCACTTTCAGCAATTGTTGAAAGTGCATTACTATTGTCTACAATATGTCATGCTCCTGACTGTAATGACATACCTTTTACTATGTGTACTTTTTGGAATCAGTGATTTTGACACACGCAAGTTCCCAAATGAGCACAAAAATCTTTAAAAACAGCAACTTTCAGTTTTGAACTTTCATTACCAAGTTATTTACTGTACCACTGAAAGAGCTCTTCTCATAACCCCAGTTATTGAATAAACTCCTGTTATTGAACCAGCTTCACCAGATCCATTTTGCTCGAGAACAACATGACTATGCTGGTCCATCAGCTATACCAGCACTAACCATAAACCAGTGTAAACCAGCCTGGACCAGCATAGAATTCATGCTGGTTTATGATGGATTTTTCAGCAGGGGTTTAGGAAAATTCTGAAAAATTGAACTAGGCGAACCAGAAAGCAGTGGGAGCTGCTTAGAATAGTTTAGAAAAACAATCAAGTCCTTAAAGACACAAATTGATTACAGGCACTAGAAATTGGCTTTGGTTACCTGTTCATAAAGATATTATTCAATCTGTTCCTGTTTGCATTTACAGGACAATCATATAGTCACATCCAAATGGCCTGAGTGAATATTGCCTATGTTTTGAAGAGTGAATTACTGCATACATGCATACAGTCACAGGTAGAAGGTTAGCAGAGGCCCTTTTGAAGAGTCTAAAGGCGATACAAGCACCACGCGTGATTAACAGCCGGCGCTTCTGTCTCTGTCAAACAGATGCTGTTTTTAGCACTACAGAATCCTTAATATTAATATCTGTCATCCGTTCTGATTTGTACCCTCCATAGTAAATGAGATCCTGTAATGGGAATAATTCCACTGTCTGAACCATTTCCATCCTCCCTCTGTCAGCAGAAACAGATGAGGCCCTCAAGCCCGTCGAAGGAGGATGTTCAGAGGAGTGATTGTTAAGAAGAGAGACACATGAGAGCTGTGGGACACAATCAACAAAAAAGTGATGAATCATTCTGTGCTCTAAGCTTCTTTACATGTTTGGATCGCTATAGATATATCTTTGTTACTTCAGTGTGGGCAGGTCCCAGTGCTCATAACTCATTGTCTGCTTTAGCTGCAGAGAAAATCCACATCCAAAAAAAAAAAAAGGAGCTAATTTTTAGGGAAAAAAGGATTCATCTGAGATAACAGATTGTATATTAGTGGTCTCAAGGCAGCATAGCACTCCCACACAGCACGCTTGTCCGCCTAGCAACCGTCTTCTCTGGCCGAGCAGCAGACTCATCCCCGACCGATATTAGCCTCTAATGAAACCAGGCAACGGCCTGCAAAATCCTCCTAATGCCTAGTATATGAATAGAGTCCAAATCATGGCCCGCCAATCAGTTACTATGGTAACCTTACTCGCACACAGTTCACTTCTTGATTTCGCTTTAATGATCACACTAGGGAATGTATTGGAGGAATACAGGATGTACAAGTGTGAAAGGGAAAGAAATACGGGGAGAGAGAATATGTGTGAATGAGTCATTGTGCACAAGCTGTTGAACAAATGCATTCAAATGAGCTGCACCTAAATTCTACAGCTTTTGAAAGACAAGCTGACTTCATTAAAATTACTATAACAATGCTTACAGTTGTTCTGACCCTGTTTGAATTTCTCTATCGAAACATTACACGAGAAAGAGAGAGACAGAGAATGAGTCACTGGCTTGAGCTGCTGCATGTGTAAATGATAAGCAGACAATGCAGTTTGTCTTTCTATAACCAGAGCAGCAGCACTATCAGAGAAACCACCTGTGCAATTCCTTTTCTCCCAGATTGTTTGTGCATTTGTATGCCTTAAGGTTTTTTTTTTTATTTAAAATTAAACCATTAACACTTTCGAAATGTATTTGTTTATTTGCTATTTTCCAAATATCTTTAGATTTTTCAGTTTTAAAATATGAAAATCCATCATACAGGGTTCCTACACATTTTCCATTACAAAATTCCATACATTCCAATTTCCAAACCTCTCTGTAGATTTTTCAGAACATATTTAACATAAATGGTTCATACAGCATTATTGTCAGCATTATATTTGGTATATATGTCATCTGTAAATATTTTTATTTTCTTAGGGTTTTTTTTCATTAAGTGATAACGCTTACATGATAAGAAGAAACCTAAACTGTGCATAACCTGTATTTATTCACCTCTGACGTCAGTTTGATACTGTAAATGTGGTTTGACACAGTTTTGCGTAATGAAAATGTGTGCCTTGAATTAATTCAGCTCAAAACAATCACTAAAAATTTGCAAACCAAAAAATAAAACAAAATAAAAAGTAAACCAACTCAAATATTTTAAGTTAACTAACTGAAAGATTATGTTAGTAGAACTTAATTATTTTGTACTACACACATAATTACAATTTAACTGAAATACTGAGCAAACTAACTCATAATCTTTATGGTTAAACACTAGTTAACAACAGCACACTAGTATGCATTAATGTGGTGCATGAATTGTTAATCAACAGTATTTACAGCCTTGAAGTTTTGCAGCCCATTCTTGACCTAACCGCGGGCACTACTCTTCACCACGATGGTAACCCTACTTCAACATAACAGAAACACTTTTAAATACCAAAATAACAGAACATTAAATAATAACACATCTCTCCCTATATTAATCTTGTGCAAAAACACACAAAAAATACTTAATTTTAACATTTATTCTCCTTACACAGTCTAACGCAAAGCACGCTGGGAACAAGACATCTGCTGCAACTCAGTCAGTTTAAGTTCTGTTTACTAATATCAGATTTGAGATAACTTTGTTCTATTAAGCACAATGAACTTTCAGTACACTGTAAAAAAAAAAAAATCCCCGTAAAATTGACGGTTAAAAAATGGCAGCTGTGGTTGCCAGAACTTTTTAGGTTTTACGTGACAGCACTATTTTACAGTTCAAACCCGTATAATTTAAAGGTTTATATTGTAATAATTATGGTTCATAACTGTTTATTTTATACATTGTAAAAAAAATTAAAAAAAACCCTTGAACTTACAGCAATAAACACATATTTCATTAACTGATGTAATGTTAATTTACCAATCTATTGAAGTACTAAGAACTGTTGTGTACATTTATAATACATCGGTGATGAAACTCATAATAATCCAAAGTTCATCACAAGCAACTTTTCCAAGCTGAGAAAAACAATACTAATAAATAGAAGGTGCACACAGTGTCATTCACACAAACACTAAACACCATTATGGTAACACACATGAAATTTTACAAATGCAATAAACATTAATTTAACAACATTTAGATGTAACATAAAACCCAAATGTACATAACTGATTAGATAAAACTAAGAAGAAACAGAGT
Organism: Hypophthalmichthys molitrix; assembly: GCA_037950675.1. Lineage (NCBI taxonomy): Eukaryota > Metazoa > Chordata > Actinopteri > Cypriniformes > Xenocyprididae > Hypophthalmichthys > Hypophthalmichthys molitrix. Next base: position 23,768,320 of record CM075505.1, read on the forward strand.
TATTTCAACAAAAATACGCAACATGTTCTCCAACCAATAGGCCTATATAGGTCGTTTGTCACTTCCCTGAAATACGACCCATAGGAGCGTTTACTAAAGTTGCGCCCCTATCGACAACAGGACACTTTCATTTTAATGCATTGTTCCCTTTCATCTGTATCATATATCGGGTTCTTGCGTAGCTCAATTGGCAGAGCATTGCAATATATAACAATATGCAATCATGTGATCATGCGATCATGGGTTCGATCCCAGGGAACGCATGTGCTCATAAAGTGTATATGCACTATAAATCACGGTGGGGTGGGTGTAGTCATTAATAAAAAATTAAATTAAATGGAAATAGGACAAATGGTGTAAAAAGTCCACACATTGCATTTAAATGAACACGCATTTTGATTGGTAACGACAGTCATACGTCATTTCATGACGACAGACGTAACATGACACTGTCGTTATTTTCACGCCAGCTAGAGGGCGCATGACTTTAAAACGTAAATATAGAGTACCTCATGGATTTTTGTAGGCAAAACCCAGAAGCGAGTTAGCATTTTAGGACTTCCGGTTCCATTGCCCTCAAGTCTATGGGTTTTTTGAATGAGTTTTTGCTAAATCGCCTGAAATAAGGTCTGAGGTTAACAAAGCCTCTAAATATTTTCACGTTTTGATCTATGACATAAAACACACCAGTGATAACCCGCTTGTGATTTTTTAAACCTTTATTGTGTCTTAAAAACGGCAGTTGCTAACAAGTTGCTAAAAGGGACTACTTCTTTTGGCAGGGACTTTAGACGTCATCATGACAAACAAGACATTTGGACAACATTTCTCATAAAAAGTGGATAAGTATTCATATACAGCGCAGATCATAATCAGCGAGCATGTTTTTAAAAAAAGTTGTTTTTTAAGTAAAGTTTGAGGAAGCTAGGTGGTGGTGACATTGATCCGCGACCATGGTGTGCTGTAGTCCGTTTATAGCCTACTGTTAGCTTTTTATATCTGACGACTTTATTTAGTCTTCAAAATGTATAAATGTTGTGTTAACTTGTAAAGATCATCTTGATAGACAAAAAGTGTAAGTGTCATAACCCTTTGTTAAACACAGAGCTTATTTTTTGCAATTTTTATAAAAGTCTATGGGAAAAATGCATAGGCTTTCGATCGAGGTAACCCGTGCGCCGCTAACTTTCGGGTTGGCTTACAAAAACACGTCATCTCTGAGGTACTCTATAGGTCATAATAAGGTGGTTGAAAAACAACCTATAGAAGTGTCACGCAGGGAATTGTAGAAGTCATTTTACGTTTTTTCACTGTAAATTATACAATGGTGTTATTTTCTATTACAGTTATTCACCGTATATAGTATGGAAACTTTCTGTAAACCAATTAATTGTTTTTCACGTAGCATTTTTACAGTCTTTTACCATTAAAATCACAGACATTTTTAAGTATTTGAGTGAAACAAACTCATTTCATTTAATTAGTTTAAACTGTTTGGTTTTACAGTGCATTGCATATTTCCAGGTGATTATTACTTTCTCTTTTATTGAAAATTCATAACTTATCATATTAAGATGCAGAAAGGCCTGAATCAGTGGCTGGTCCTTGTGCATGTTCTCTTTGACATTGTGATTTAATCATATCACAACCCATCCATCTTACTTCCAGTCGAAATGCTTTAGAATCCATGTGTCTTAAATAGATGAATGTGACTGAAATGTGTTTGATGAAAGCTGTTAAATATCACCAAAGTCCTTAGCAAGTCAATACAACGCATGAATGGAGAAAGATTGATTGGAGAATAAAAGTAAACTGTGAAAATAATAGAATCATGAATTGCGCTTCTTAAGCTCATATCTCTCTTTCGCACACACAATGCATTGTTGAAGCTGGTCCAGCTAAAGCACTTGCAAGTTCAAAAGTAAACCAACAATCTCCTTCCCATGTTCACCTCCTTCCAGTAGGGTCTTCTAAATTTGCTTACTGTCACACCAGAGCACACCTGCCTCTTTCTATCATTCTCTCATATCTAATTACATAAACATGAGAACAAATACAGTCCTGCAGTGTATATTGCCAAATCGAGAGACCATTTATAGTCCATTTAAAGAGATTGATATGACTTATCAACACCAAGTGTTTAAGTGCAACTTAATCAAAAGTGCAACTGTCCCGTTCAGTCTACTTCTCTCAGTGGATGAGAGATGAGAAAAAAGAGGTGACATTCATGAACAGTTAACAGACTCTGACAAACGCAGTTTTGCATTCTGGTTCATTACTGACAAAATTATGCACCATACCGTAATTTTTTGAAGCTACAGGCACAAGACCTGTTGTTCTGGCAAACTGGTGCTGGTTCAGTCCGTCTGGCTAGCAAGTCTGTGTCTGGATGGTGTCCTTAGGATATGGTACTGTAACAAAGCCAGTCATGAATTTGCCATAAAACTGCAAGCTGTTCATTAGTGTATTTAGTCCCACTCTGTACAGACTTCATCTAGTAATTGAAATGCTAATTCAGTAGCAATGGGCTTATCATTGCCTGCTCAAGAAATGGAATTGGTCTTTTACATTTGCAAAAGTATGAGAATGTGGACCATGTAAATGTGGAGCACTAGTACACAGAAGTGCTATGGGTTAGTTCAGAGATTTTCAACATTTTTGACCCCCAAATGATGATCCACTTGGAAGGGACTCCCTTCCTAAAATATAAACACAATGTATAATATTTTCATGTAGGCCTATAACAACCCATATACTGTGACAAAAATACTAAGAGTATTATTATAAAGAAAAATTAAAATAATTGGCTTTTGTAATGTCATTGCACTATAAAGTAAAATATTATGGAAAACAGTTTTATATGTACCTTTATTATGTTTTTTGGTGCTTTTTTATATGCAGATGTTTTTGTTTGCTGTAAAAAAAAACTATACTTTATATATTGTATTTGATAATAAAAATGATACAAAATAGGCCTATATGATTTACTTCAATATAATATAATATAATATATCAGTCTGATTATATACCAGATCTGTCAAGAGAATAAAATAATCATAATTAATCTTGTTTTTTTTTTTTTGTTTTTTTTTTTTGCTTAGTCATTAAAAGAAGAATGAATAGTAATATCAAATTTGGTGAATCTGAATGTAAAAAAAAATGCAATACAAGCACTTGCACTATTATTAAAATGCATCTTTTGCTTTTTTTTATTTTTTATCTTACACTGGTGAAAACTTTTGGATGAGTTCATGCTTGTTCCTCCACTTTTTCAAATGCACTGGTGACTGTAAATGTTACCGTAACACTTCCACCACAAACATCTTTCAAAGTTCCACATGCCCACAAAAAAACATCTCTAACATCTCAAGAGCTTTACAGTAGCAAACTTGAGCTGTGATGCACACGTTGATGAACAATAATCTTCACATTGCTGCGGGGCTCCAGACAGACCGCTGTCTCTGTGAGTGAGGCTTGGTGCCATAAACATCTAACAGCTGCTTTCTGCTCATCACTAATGACCAGAATATTCATAATGGGGAAGACATCTGTGTCATCACTGATTTCTGGAAGCTAATTATGATTACCATTTGCCCTCCTTCTCACCTGGGACATATAAGCTGCCATTTAGCTTTTCGCTATTTCCAGAGTCTTACCAGCTTATCAGCAGTCCTAAAAAACTGAATTTGCCATAGTTACTACTATAAATCTCACCCAAAATGTTGTCAAATTGATTCGAAAAGAATTTTTGTAGATTAAAAACAGTACCTAACATTATTGTGTAACTTTTATTTATTTGTTTATTTTTTGTATATGAACTTGCATTTTAGAAATTTTAAAAAATAAAAGAGAGACTATATGCTTATATAATGTCACAGCTTTCATGGCTCTGAATCTCAGGTCCTTATCATTTATTTATTCATTGCTGGATCACATCCACAGCATGCTGCAAGAACCCTGCCACGTCACTGTTGACAGCGGCATCCCGCAAAGTTGTGCAGAGGTAGGAATGTAGAAATGATAATGTTTTCAGTAACATCAGAACACCAAAATAAGCAGAATACACCAGACCAGAGAGGTGATTCACACATTATAGGGGAAATACTCAAAAGTACTGACATTACTTTATGCTGACCCAAAAGCCCGCTGAGATTTTAGCTCCATTTGTATGAAAGCTTTTTTTTTTTAAACATGATGTGGTTGACATGGAAGAATAAACTCTCTAATGCGCTTCTTCAGTCTGAGAGTTGTGCCAGGAACTTCCTCCCTCCCCAACACACACACACACACACACACACACACACACAAACACACACATACACACACGTATGTTTGTTTTTGTGAATTGTGGGGACATTCCATAGGCGTAATGGTTTTTATGCTGTACAAACCCTACTTCCTACCCCCCTACACCAACCCTACACCTAAACCTACCCATCACAGGAAACTGTGCACATTTTTACTTTCTCAAAAAAACTCATTCTGTATGATTTATAAGCATTTTGAAAAATGGGGACACGGGGTAATGTCCTCATAAGTCACCCTCTTTTTGTAATACCTATGTCATACCCATGTCATTATACAAATTTGTGTCCTGATATGTCACGAAGTATTTCAAATCCAACAAAATACTTTTTTTTCTTCTCTCTGACGTTTGTGTTAGATTAATGAGTTCTAATGAGGCACCCTCTGTCCTGTTTGTCTGATAACTTTATAACCATAAATGACTATTATAAAACTGGCATCTTAGAATGGGGGAAAGAACACACTGTTCTTCTTATCTGCTCATGTTTGGCTTCCACACTGAAGATGTGAGTTTGGCAGACAATGGCTGCATCTTCAGCATTGTCTCTGATTGCGACTGAAGGGATACGACTGACCTTTGTGTTTTTAATTGGAACAGCTGCTAAGCAGACACAAATCTTCGGCAAATTGTCAAAGCTCTGTTTGTAGTCATGGCTCTTCTTGAGAGTTAGTGGGAAAACGGCGATAGTAAATTAATATTCTACTTTGTCATTCTTAATTGACAATTTAATTTAATTTTAATATTGTATAATTAGATAAAAGTGATATAACTGACATTAGAAATATTTAAATCACTGGAGTGGAATTACACTACTGTTCAAAGTTTGTAAAGTGACTTCTTTTTAATCTTTCAAATGTTTAAACAGTAGTGTACAGGTATTAAATTTATTACTGGATTTCTTGATACCTTCTCCTTGAATTAATGTTATCTGAATTGATTGTTTATCAGATGCTACTCATTTTTGGGTAGATGAAGCCCTCTGTTCCTCTTAGAAAACAATAGTGGTAAGAAGATCAGGATCCAATTAATGTCACACAGCCATACAGAGTGAATCTATCTATGAATCCCATTATTTTTTATATCAAATTTGTGCTGCACATTTATGATAGATGCTCTTGACAGTTGCATTACAGGGCTCCTGTCTAGTGTCTGAGTCTGAGAGAGAGAGAGAGAGAGAGAGAGAGAGAGAGATTACATAACTGAAGTCTGCTTTTTATGAGAACTGAGAGAGGCGTGATGTTCCAGACTGCAGATACTGAGCTCCATCATCAGAAGGATCACTAGTAATCTTTCAGTGACATCGAGACCTGGCTTTCACGGCTAGTAACATACATGTGAAATGTGTATCCGGTGGAGATCTCTTCTCAAACAGAGCTCATTTTCTCTGTACCGAGTCACTCCCACATTAAACAGTTCTGATCAATTTTCATGGTTTGTATTCAAGTAAATATCCATGCTAGCTATTCATTTTGTTTTCCAATGCAGAAGTAAGCTATTTCCTGTGAATGTGTGAGACTTCCAATTCATTAGCTGCTATAAGTAAATAATGAATAACAAAGTGCAGTAAATGGTAAAAGTGTTTGCGCATAACAGACTGTTGTTGTACAGGTAAAATAACGAGGCGGAAGCTTTGTACATTCGAGTTCACATTCAAATTCATGGCCAAGCCTGCTCTTACATTAAAAATAAGGTGGATATTATGAGAAAACTGTGAATACAGTCTGTCTTTCTGGCTACAGTTTAGATCATAAGTTTGCATTTCCATTATAAAATCTTTAAGGCCAATTCACAATGCACCAACAGATGCCGACACAAGATTGCAGCACATCACTTCTCCGATATTCTTAACCAGAGTCCAGTGTGAATTCGCCTTTAAAGTGCTAAGCATTTTTTTTTAAAAGAAAGATAAAATATTAAAAAATAAGACAATGTTTTTTTATTCAGATTTTCTCTGTAGAAGCTGCATAACCAGTACTTCATATATTCCACAGCAAAAATAAAAATAATTGTCCTGTTCAGAAGTTTACATACCTTTAAAGGGTTAGTTCACCCAAAAATGAAATTTAGTACTCACCCTCATGTCGTTCCAAACCCGTAAGACCTTCGTTCATTTTCAGAACACAAATTAAGATATTTTTGATGAAATTCTAGAGTTCTTTTATCCCCTATAGAAAGCAACGTAATTACCGTCATTCAAGGTCCAGAAAAGTAGTAAAGACATCGTTATGACAGATGAAGACATGTTGAATAAAGTCGCTATTTTTGTTTTGTTTTTTGCACACAAAAAGTATTCTCGTCGCTTCATAATATTAGGGTTGAACCACTGTGGTCACATGGACTATTTTAACGATGTGTTTACTACTTTTCTGGACCTTGAATGATGGTCATTACGGTGCTTTCTATAGGGGATAAAAAACTCTTGGATTTCATCAAAAATATCTTAATTTGTGTGACAAAGATAAACGAAGGTCTTACGGGTTTGGAATGACATGAGGATGAGTACTTAACTAGCTATATTAGCTATATTGGTTAACTAAACATGAGAAATGCCAAAGATAAGTAACAACTGATGTATTTGTAATCCACATTGTAATCCTGATTCCACAGCACCACAGTGGAAAAGGCAAATTATATGAACGTGGTTTGACAATGTTGCTCATCTGGTACAGTTGTACTTCAGGTCTGTAAGCCATTGCAGTTGCAGCCTGCAGACGTGCAGCTCCAGAGAGCCGGTGGTGGAGTGGTGTGGGTGTAGTCTGCAGAGTTATCTCTCATCTCAACCGCCGGCTAAATCGAAAGTGACACTGGTGAAATTAAGACAATCGACTGCCAGGTGAGGCCAATGGCCTTGTCCACAGCATTTACTCATGAATCTTGGACGGATGGATTCATATGCGCTGCTTCCTCCATCAAACAGCACACTCTCACACACATAAACACACACACACACACACTTACATGTCATGTTGTAAAACTCCAGGTAATAACAAAAGCCATGGCTGCTTTTTGTACAGCTTGTGCCTGAAAAGCGCTCATCTGAGACCTGTCAATGTAATCATCCTACTGCAGCACAGCAATGGAAAAGCTTTACAACATTTGCGGTGTTTTTTTTCCCCATCCTGCCTAGTTTTTATTTTTTTTCTAAATTTAACAGCAGCTGACCTAGGAGTCCGCGCTGTCGTGGTGACACTGATGGATTTATGCAAATGTCAAAACTGGCTCTGTGCTGTGGCTGTAGCCTTTTGGAAAGCATGTCTCCAGGGAGGGAGACTGGGACTTGGAATGCAGTTGTTTCATCTTCAAAGGCTCTCCTGAAAATAAGCAGACACACTAAATCACCTGCTGGCTTTATTTATTTATATGGTGATGTGCAGAACAGGCAAGTACAGAACTGAGGGCTCACGAGAGGAAGAGAAGGAGTCATAAAATGGTCATTTTTATGCTACGGCCTCTATATTTCAGCTGATGGCAACTATAAACAGCACGTTAGCCAAAGCTTACTTTCTTTTTAAGTAAATCTGGTATAGTTAGTCACATATAGTTCTTAAAACACAGCAGTTTATTAGTGTTGGTTAATGTTAATATACTGTACACTACATACCGTTCAGTAAAGTTTCTGATTACTTTTTTAAAGAATACTTTTATTCAGCAAGGATGGCATACGGTCGTCCGCCGGTCATCCACCGGAAGCTAGTTATTTGAATTTATAAAGTTTTAAATATGGATATTTTTCTTACAAAAACACATTGCTTCGCTTTTTTAATGGATGGATGCATTATTTTTTACTTCAAAATGCAGCCCCCCATTCACAACCATTATAAACCTTGGAGGACTAAAGATATTTTTAAATATATCTCTGATTGTGTTAATCTGAAAGAAGATAGTCATATACTCTTAGGATGGCTTGAGGGTGAGTAAATCAAGGGATAATTTTATTTTTGGGTGAACTATCCCTTTAAACACCAAATCAGCATATTAGAATGATTTCTGAAGAATCATGTGACACTGAAGACTGGAGTAATGATGCTGAAAATTCAGCTTTGCCATCACAGGAATAAATTACATTTTAAAATATATTAAAATAGAAAAAAAAATATTTTAAATTGTAATGTATTTTTGTCAAGTAAATGCAGCCTTGGTGAGCAAAATAGACTTTAATAAACATTAAAACATCTTGTCGACCCCAAGTTTTTGATCAATAGTCTATGTTCTACATACCAACAGCTACATTTTAACAGTTTAAGTTCTACATTAATAATACATTAGATAATATATTAAGAACAAACACAAATTAAAAATGAACATTAGCCTAAATTAATAATTGCTTTAAAAAATAAGTCATGGACAGCCAAATAATGTGCATAATAGCAGTCTGGCTAATGTGAAACTGCTCACAAACTCTAGCTTTTATAACCAGAGAAGAAAACCCTGCCACAGGCCATCGCATGGCACATTCCCAGCTGACTAAGGGCTGATAGGCAGATGCATTATACACGAAAGGGTCAACACTGTACCACACCAGATAGAGATGAAAGTGTCCTGGTACCACTAAAACATTCTGTAGCTATTATAAAGCTTCACAGTATAGGCTGTATTTTAGGATAACTTGAAATATTTCTTTCTCAAATGAAATCTAGGAAAGACCTCAAAAAGAAATATATTTAGCAAAACAATATTGTAATATCAAAAGTGTGATACCATGTAACTCCCTCTGCCATCAATATCTGTCTTTGTGCGTCAGGTGGAATAAGAAACTGTCAGTTGCTAGTCTTCTACATCTTGGTTACGTAACGAACATTTCATTGAAGTCAACCTGTATATACGGTAAGCTCATAATAACTGAAAATAGCCAACTTTGATGTGAAAGTTATTTTTTCACTCTTTATTTAAAGCACAAGCTAATGTTGACAGCCACGTCCAGATATGAAAACCCTACTTTAACTCCAAAGAGTCTTCTTTAATCAATTCATTCTATCAGTCGAACTGCTTAATCTCTCAGAGACACAAAGGAGAAGCTCCTGTAGATATAAATATATCAGTCAGACAGATGAATTCAATTATAACTGATCTGACATGTTATAGATTTTTACATCTCTTACAGTGACACAAGGGTTTGCTATGTGGGATCCTGAGAGCTACACTGCCACCTCTTGGTCAAATGAAGTCTGCTCGACATGATGATGTAAAGTAGACTGCTGGCCTTGTGTCAAACCAGAAGAATCAACAATTAATAATGTAGCTATTATTATATAGGAACAAGTAGTCAGGAAATGGGCCAGTGCAGATGTTAATTTACACAGAGATCAATATGATGATGACTAACTGGAAGGATGAATTAAAAGTCGTTAGCATGTGTGCATGTGTGTAAAGGTGCATGAATTATATTCTCTGTCCATAAGCAATGATCTCATAAATGGTAGCAGATTGGAGAGTGTTGATCGGGACATTTTGGAGGCTTTTAGGCTGACATCAGGGAGAGCGCGAGTTCCCGTCTGCCAGCACAAACAGTGTTTTTAATAGACAAGACTCTGGGGAAGCTGGACATTTCAGGGGATGAAAAAGCTGCCATTTTAGGGCTAATTTTAAGAGTGCAACATAAGGTGTAAATTGATCTTCTCCACCTGCAATGCTGAAGATGAAGATAAAATAGGACGATTAATATAAAACTGATACGATGTACCTAAAATCAGTGCCAGCATTATATGATTTCAATAAAAAAAAAACTGCTGCAATACACTTTGTACATAAAAACTGAGAAAACAAGATCACACTTTACATTAAAGCACTTACAGTGTATTTACATAAGACCTGCATTTTGCTGCACTATTTATATTTAATATATTAAATTATAAAGATAACATGGAGAGAGTAATATAAAGTGTTAGAGAAGAACTGGTGGTTTCTGCAGGTGAAAGAGTGCAGTGATGCTTTCCATGCAATCAATACCATAATTGCAGCTTTACTTTAGTATTTAGTTGAGCTTTTGTTATAGCATGGTCACCACTGAAGTACTTAGGGTTGCTTTTATGGTTTGAGGGCTTTTTTTAGCCATGGGGGGAAAAGAAATATCATTAGTGGGACAGTACTGCAGAAAGGCTGAACAGCAGCAGAGTAGGAGACATGCGGCACTACGGCAGGGCAGGACAGCAGGAGAACACAAGGATATAAATGGAGGTGTGCAGCCATTGGCAGGGCGGCTCAGGGGAGATATTGTACACCAAATAGGTTTGGAAGAGTGCAGGTTGAAAAGGCAGTGCTCAGAAATATGCAGAACGCTGAAAACTAGACCGTTTAGACCTCAATAATCGGACAGCTGTATATAAAGAACCATATATTTATATTATAGATGATAAATGATATAAGTAGTATTTGAATTACTATAATTATACAAATAAAAATTATTTCAAGTAACAATATTACAAATCATCTACACTCTCAGAAAAAAAGGTACAAAAGCTGTCACTGGGACGGTATCCTTTAAAAAGTTTCTAATATGTACCATTTAGGTACTAATATGTACACTTTTGGTACCAATATTTACCTTTGAGGTACTAATATGGACTCTTTAGGTACAAAGGTGTACCTTTTGAAAGGGTACTGTCCCAGTGACAGCTTTTGTACCTTTTTTCTGAGAGTGTGCTGTATATTGTCACTGCACAAAAGAAATTATTAAAATATTATCTAAAGAACATTAGTTAACATTAGTTAACATGAACTAACAATGAACAATGCTTCCTAAGCATTTATTAATCTTGGTTAATGTTAATTTAAACATTTACTAATACATTATTAAAATCAAATGTTGTATTTGTTAATATTATTTAATGAACCTGAGCTAACATGAATCAACAATGAACTGTTGTATTTTTTGTTAACAAAGATTAATAAATACTGTAACAAATGTATTGCTCATTATTAGTTAATGTATTAACTAATGAGACCTTATTGTAAAGTGTTACCAAAGTTGGGGTGGGTGATATGACCAAAATATTATTTCACAGTATTAGAAATTTTATTTCGGTAGCAATATATTATTAAATAAATTTTAAATAAAGCTATATATTTTAAATAAATTTTATAGCTATTTTTTATCATACGGGTGTATGTCAGTCAACGCGAGCACCAACTGCATGGAGTTCTTTTTCACAGATTATTGCGCTTAATACAGTAACTTTATTAAACATCTTACAAGTGACGTCTTTCTGTGCGCGCGCTTCAGCTGTGTCAGTCAGCGCGAGCACCAACCAGTTATTTTTTTAACAGCTTTTGCGCTCAACATCAAGCATGTCACACTCTTTATTTTCTAATTCAGGCATGTTTCTTTATCACTCTTACATAACTTTAAGTAGTAGCCTATTGTGCAAAGCGGATATATTTACATACCGCGAAATAAACGAAACAGTAAAATCTCTAAAGATAGACACTTTATTTATCATGATATATAGGCCTACCATCATACCGCCCAGCCCTATAACAAAGTAATAATATTCAAAATGTATGTTAAAATAATTGCAATAGATCAATTTGTATTCGTCTGTAAATTATCATTTATTGCATTTATTATATTAATTATTATATTAACAAAGCATTTATTTATTATATTAACAAAACATTTTTTTAATCAAGCTCCAAATGTCTGCATATGTCTGCCTCCAGAGCAAGCATCGACAAATAGTTTATACATCATCGCACCATATGCCCCGCCCACTAGCATTATTCGCTTAACGGCTGACTTTTGCCTACACTGACTGGATGTGTCGCGTGACTCGCGTCGCGTTAAAAGCAATATTACCCGCAAGTTCAGTTTCTGATATACAACAGGACAAATGAAAAAGTGAAAGAATTTTTGCTTTGACACGTCCAGTTTATGTCTCTGTACAGATTTCAGTAAGATCTCAGCGTTGGAAACAAATGGACGGTTTATTTTAAATGGCGTCCCGGATCGCGGCGGAGGATTATGTTTGTTCGCAGCATTTTGTTTTGTTAAAGAGGCATGGAGAGTTTGCAAAGAAACTTTTGTTTAAAGATGAAGTAGTCAACTGTATTGGATCTGACAGCAGCTGCATCACAAACCGTAAGTAAATTATTATTTTTTTTAATTATGCTTTGTCTGTAAATGACAGTTTTATATGGATAATGTTTTCACTTACCTGCAGTACCAAGTGGGTGTTGATACTGTTTGACATTAGCCAATCATAAAAGTGGACGTTTATTGAGAAGCCTTAAAGGAGCCGCCCCTTAAAAACAGATCATTTCAGAGAGTCAGAATGAATGTTGAAATGAATCGTTTTCCCTCATATATAGCCTATCTGTTTTGTGTGTGTGTGTGTAAAAACCTTTATTAACATTATAAGTGATCCTCAAGGAACATATTAAAGTAATGAAAAACTCCATGTCATGATGTATCCTTTAAACCAAAAAAAAAAAAAAAAAAAAAAAGAGTTCTCTAGCGCACTAGGGTACATCTCTTATAATCCCTGATGACAACACTAACCTGCACTTGCAATTCTCAAATTGCAAGATCAACTTAAGCAGTCTAGGCCATAAAACCGCACAAAAGTGTAGCAAAGTAAATAATAGTGATCTTAAAATCCACAAAACATGATCGCTTACAGTACCAAGACTAGACAAGACTCAGACAAGCCTAGTTCTCCTGTTAACTCTGATCAGCTTTAATAGTCCTGATTCTGATCCCATCCCATTAGCGTACATTCAATTAAATCTGAGCAAGTGTGCTCCCTGATATGTGTGAAAGCCCAGAGGCTTACGGAGGGGTAATTAATAAGAGTGCATGAGATTAACTGACTCCCCTCCTCACTGAGCCCAGCACTACTGCTGCTCTATTATACCACTAAACACATGCTCATTTTCAAATGAACACTGATGGAGAATACATTGTTAAATCCAAAGCAGTTTTGCATTGAAATCAGTGAAAATTAACTCACTACAACTCCAACTACACTGAATCCATCTTAGCTAGACACAGTATGGTGACATAAGGGCTTCAGTAGATCTGAGCCTGAGTGTGTTCAGATCTGTCCTTGAGTCTGAGCATTATAGATGTCTCACAGAACATATTCTTCAAAGTGGAATCAAATACCCTTGATTAGAACATTAATATGTGTCTGAGAGGCTGCGTATACTTGCATTACACTTGCACAGACAGGCAGTGATTCACAATCTACTGCCGTCATCACTGCTGAGAACACAGGACTGAAACGAATCTCACATTGAAAGCAAGAACACTCTTATGTCAAATAAGACAAAGAATACACTCATGGATATGTGTGCACTGTGCAAGCAAAACAAAGCATCAAATTAGGGAAGATTTAGTAGAAATTACTGTATTCAGTAGTTTTGCACTACACAATAGTCATCAGAGCTCATGTGTGGCTAATGCTAATGTATTGTTAATTGAAATTTCATAATCATAAACGAATCATACATTCTCTGAGAATCAAACAAAATTTAACTGGCTAATCTGAAATTCTCACACTTTTTTTCAGAATTTCAGTTTACAGAGGATATCTGTGTGATTCTTTTGATATGTGCTTCCTCTTAAAAATTCCATTAGCAATACATTTGCATTCCTTTAGAAGTTTTTGACAATCCACAGTTATGGTTTTGAGCGATGACCTCAGAACAAGGTGATCTTCTGAAGTAAGCTCATAGCTGTCTCTGATACTATCACTGTCAGTTCTCATTTGCAGAAATCCCAAGTGTGTCCAACATTACACAAACTAAAGCATCTGTGTGTTCAACAGGGACAAAATCTTGGGGAAAGAAGTGTTCTCTTGGCGCCCTCTAGTGTTCATCAGTGAGGGGACATTAAGTGAATAGTCTATATGCCATCAAAATCTCAAGGAAAATATGAATAAATAGATAAATAAATGTTCACCATTTCAACCAATCTTCACTTTTTTATGCAATTATTGCATTCTCACAATACCAATTGTGTACTAGTTTTTTTATATCTAAAAAAATATTTTCAATGTGAATATTTTCAATTAACAAATTTTCAGATAGTTAATGTAGAAAGTTTCCAGTAAAGAATATCCAATAAACACCATATAGTTTTTGGTGCTTTGTGACATCGCCAAAAGTAACTTTTTATTTCGTTCCTTTTGTGGACTGTTAATTTGACCTGTACTTGAAGAGTCATTATGACCTTTGATGCAGCTTTAAATAGTTCTTTTGAAGTCTATTTATGAAATGTGGCACAAGAATACTTGCATTTTTTAATATTTAGCCTCTGCTGTTTTGATGGAGCTAAAGGTACTTGGATGTAATTTTCTGCAAAAACACTACATGGCAACAAAAACCACTACATCGCTTTCCTAAACATCTGTTTCCTAAACAAATTGTTGGGAGATATGGATATGTTGTGACAGATAACTGAGATATCAATATATTATGGTTTTACAGTTGCAACAACAGCTGTATTAGTATGGTTATTTGTCAGAAATTATGGTTAAAATAAAGTAAAATATCATTTAGGCCCAATATGGCACATCAATGTTGGCCTATTCAATTTAGCAGGGAATTCATTTGAACCGACGGCCTCCATGTGGACATTGACGTGAACAAGGCAAGATGTCTTTGAAGGCAGCACAAATCCTATGAGCTGCAGGCTCTTACTTGAATGATGAGATGAATAAATGGGGTAAATTAATCCAGGTGACCATCTGCTTGGAGCTCACATAAGTAAACTCATTCCAGTGGTGCCAGCAGGTTTTGTCATCTTTATCATAAAATGCGCTCTGAGTTTAGAGGAAAAAAGTGTGTCGTGTCATTTCCCTGAACTCCTGATGAGAGTAAGACAGCTAAGGGGCTCGAATGAAGGCTCTCATTTTTAGCTGGGGTGTCAAAGTTGCCTGAATCCTGCACTGGTTTCCACTCCCTCTTACATCTCTCCCTCCACTCCTCACAGCGCTCCTGTCATGCATGAACAGGCACAGAACACAGTAACAAGTTTGTCTCATGTCAGCTTTGAATAAACAGTGCGATAACTTCTTTCCATCTATATCAGCCTCTCTCATTCTCTCCCTCCTACTCTCTCATTTTGCTCACTCTGGGACCCCATGCTGACTGATAGCAGCTTTAAAACGTTGCATGTTCAAATAGACTAAGCTCCGAAAGCCTCGTGTGCAGAGTGGAAACGGGGAACAAAGCACCTCCACCTCCTCTCTAACCTGTCAGGTTTAAAATCAGGCTCTTATCCTGAGCGAAGAAGGGCATTAGATTTGAATAATATCTCTGTCTCCACATTAAACTTTTCTTCTTAAAATACGGTAACGTGCACACTTGGAGATGGTGCGTCACATGGTGCCAACTTATAATGATAAATGTAACTTGTTTTCTTGCTACAAACTGTTTATAGAAACACAAGTTCACTTAGCACGCTTTTATTCCGGGCCTGATGCGGAATAAAATGTCACTAGAGTTAATAACATTTAATTTAAGCGGGAATGTGATTTATATTTAGAAGTTTTACCACCTGGAGTGTTTCGGTTAATGGTGATTCAAACTTTTGGCGTGTCGTTATCTAATCCTTATGCTTCCTTATGTTAAAGGTGTTAAAAGTTTTATGCAAAAAAATAGCACTTATGAGAAATATCATTAAAATTATTTATACTCACATAAGATGGAGACTCTAGACTTCACAGTCTCCTAGAAAAAGCTATTTTATTCATGGAGTGGTTTGCCCCACATGGCGCCGCCATTTTGAGATCACATGACCAGCTGTGTCATAAAATTTACTGTCATTCATAACACAATAACAACAACAACAAGTGCCAACAACAAGTGACACAACAAGCAAACAAATGCAAAAAACACTATATTCATACTAAACATATAGCAAAACTAATTAGTTAAAAGTTGAAAAAACTAATTTTAAGCAATAAATAAGCATTGGCGCAACAAAAGATTAATAATACTCATTTATACCCATAATACTGTCATATTAAAATTTGTGTGCAATACAGTGACACCTGTCCGATTATTTTGACTACAAAATACTGTAGTTTAAGCTTACTAAAAAGACAGAAACACTCAGTAGGCCTGACCCAAATTCATATGACTTAAGGGTATAAGAGACATGTCAATCCATTTTCATGTCAGTTTGTCACAGCCTACATTATGGATAAAACAAGCTGCCAAATCATCACAGTCAGTGAACAAATCCTTCACTCAAACACTCTTTCATTTTCTTAACAGCACTGTAATGAAGCGATCAGTATTCGATCTCCTTATGAAGGTACATAATGATAAACTGATAAACTTTGTGAATTCTGAACACATTTACATTTCAGTGTAAGAAAAAAAATTGTCATCTTTAAAGTGGAAAATAACAAAAAAGCCACAGGAGAGTGATTCAACACATTTCTACCATAACTCGTACAAACCAAAAGAGGGCGCAGCTAGCCACTGAGAAACAGTACACCTTGTTAGTCAGTCTATACTAAGGCTCTCCTCTGCTGAACCACAGCAGCCATGAGTGCCGAGACCAGACACAGAGGACACAGTCTCTCCCACACACACGTCCTGGGTCATGGGACAATAGCACATGCTTGTTCTCGGCAGGGTTCCCTGTGTTCCTAGCAAACTTTGACCCCTCTCGTCTGTCTGGTGCATTACCAACACCTGCGCTGTGACACTTCCTCCACATCTCAACATGTAGCTGCTTGAGATGATGTGAAACAACCTAATGCACTTTTGTTGTGGATACAAGCGCTAAATAAAGCATAATTACACTGAAGGAGAATCGAGAAACCCTGGATTCCCAAAATAACACAATGCATCAAAAATAAAATAAAAGTCATTTAAATTACATTTAACATTTAAATGTATTGCTTATGGTCATGCAAAAGACATTAGTGAATTAATGATATTATACAAAAGCAATGCACATAAAGGGCATTGTAAATTAGATGATAATTAAACAAAAACTAATTTTTCTATAGTTTGAATATCTTTGCTCAGTAACTGATGTTTCATTTATATATAAGGCTATGTTTATCTTAATGACTAATGATACTGTTGTTGTTTTTTTTGTTTTGTTTTTTTAGCATTTTGCATTAACATTCTGAGCATTTGTGCCCAAAATGTATTTGTGATATATTTTGATTTCACAAACCCTATAATCTACTTCTTCCTGGTGAGTGCACCAGATCAAAGATGAAGCCAGGCATATCTCAGGACAGAATCACAGTAAAGCACAGTCTATCAGCCAGATTCCCAAATACATTATATGGTGAAGATTATACCAGCACTCACCACATACCAGTGTATCCAAGTTGTAGGTAAATGTTATTCTGTCTGTTATTTTGTTATTCCACAATCACCGTAGGAGAAATTTGTTTGAACAACTTTAACTTGTGGGCAAATTAAAGTGCGGTTGACTTACCTGTGTTTGTTTATATTGATTCAACACAACAACACCGGTTGTGTTGAATCAATGAGGGTGAGATTACACTGTGTAATTGTGCAATCAATGCCAGAGAGTCGGTCACAACTAAAACTTTCACCTCAGACTCACAGACAGATGCACCTGACAAGTGTCTCAGAGAGACGCGCTGAACACGTCTAGAGCATGCGTTTCTGTAAGGATGTGCAGACGTTAAAGTTTGTTTGGATGATTTACGGCTCCGATAACAGCAGGGACATAATGACGATGAGATTGCACAGATGGATTCGGCACAGTTTACCCTGACGCCCGACCGAGGAGCTCTCCACAGGGCCGTATGGCTTCAGTCTGATTTATAGCACGCTTTCAAAGGGAGTGGCACTCCATTTATTTTTGACTCAACTTTAAGATGTCTCTGTTTAGATTGGGACTCAAGATTTTATGCAGTCTTTCACTACAAAGAAATTTACAAATGCATAATTTATAATAGTTTTGATTCAGATACTTCAGCCACTCTCTTTAGGATTCTTTTCATTTTCATCTTTAAGTATAAATACATTAAATTACAGTTGAAGAGATGAAAATTCAGTCATCATTTACTCACCCTCATGTCTTTCCAAACATGTATGACTTTCTTTCTTCTGAGGAACACAAAAGAAGATATTTTGAAGAATATTGGTAAGCAAAACTGTTTGGTTACCATTAACTTCCATTATATGGACAAAATAAACACTGAGACATGTCTCAAAACTAGGGATGCACCGATATGAAAATTTTGGCCGATATCGATAACCAATTATTCTTTATATTTGAAAGCCGATAAATCTAAATCCAAATTTTATATAATTTTTGAGAGCCTGATTACAAAAACAAAAGTTACACCATTAAAAGCCATGTCCCACGCACAAAATTATAATGTTCTCATTGTAATTTTATGTAGCTTATATGACAGACTTGCGCAACTGTATTTTCCTTTTTGAAGTTTCTCCAATCATATTTCAAGCAATTCAAAACCATCATGGTGAACAGTGCGCATCTAAAGTGTCTCAGCTGAAAGAAATAATACATTATTTATCGGCTTTAATACATCTGTCAAATTTTCTTATTGGACCGATAACATTAAAAATGAACATATATCGGCCAATACAGATATGGTGGCCGATATATCGTGCATCCCTGCTCAAAACATCTTCTTTTATGTTCTACAGAAGAGCACTGTACGGGTTTGGAATGACATGAGGGTGAGGAAATTATGACATTTTTGGGTAATCTATCCCTTTAAGCATTTGTCAGAAGCATTTACCTAAATCAACTTGTAATTGGGTTGTGAGATTAACATAAAAAGAAACTTAAGCTAAATGAACACTTCTGTTAAGTTTAGGGATGCTACAGTATGATCAGTTGTGCAGATCACCTCTAATAGTTGGTGTGTGGTACACAGTTTGAGATTATGCAATTATAATCATGTGAATAGTGTGTTGCCGTAGACTAAACAATGCATAATAATGACACTCTGTAATTAGAAATGTGTTTTAAGACAAGACGCATGGCAGTGTGCAACCTGTTCATCTTCACGGTGTGTTTCATTATCTCTTGCTAATTTACATCCTTACTTTGCTTATTAAATATTTCTATGTTCCTCTCTCTGCTATTTAAAATATAATTGATGACTTTTGTGAACGCATTAGACTGTGATTGCAAGTTTTGAGGTTTAAACATTTATTTTTGCCTTTTTTGTGGTCTCTCCACTCAGATCAAATGGAGGCAGGGAACCAATGTGTGGAGTTCTCAGGCAAGGAAAACTGGGGTTGCATAAATATGGATTTTTAATCGCCTACCAGTGTTTATTTTTCCGCACGTCTCTCTATTTGATGTGCCGTCCCAGATGTGCGTAACGTCTTACTCGCTTTAAAGGCCTAAAGAGAAGCAGTGATTCAGAGCAACTTCTCGCCCCCTCCAACTCGTGATTAAGAGTAATGGCGCCCTTTAAGATTTGCATGGTGATGTTAACTAAGCATGGTTGTTGAAATATAATTGACTTTTCTCATGGACTCCAAAGACAAACAAAGACACTAAAGGGGGTCCAAGAGTGAGCGGCATAAAAAAAAATGGGCCAAGTGAGCTCCATCCAGCCTGATGAATAAGCATTGGAATTTAGAGCTGGAGGCAACGTTCACTGTTTTCTTTTTCTTTTTCGCCGCTTTTCTCCCTTTTTAGTCTCGCCCTTTGTGACCACAGCCACATTTATTAATGGTCACTAAGATGTCAGCCATAGCCTTTACACATCAGTCACCGAGGGCTGTCTTATTTATTTTTACCGTTGTTCTCGCCTCTTCTCTTCTTTGTTTTTTCCTCTTTTCTTGTGTCAGGTATTTAAGCAGGCTGTCAGTTTTATAGGGCCTGGTGAATGGGGTTGATAGGGGAGACTCTCAAAGGACTGCATGTGACCCATCTGCCCACAACACCCTCGCACACACCCTCTCCCTTTTGTGCCCTTGTTTTTGTTTGTCTGGGAGAGCCAAGTGAAAGATAAACTTTACTAGGTAGGAGGTTACAGATCGCCGTCCCTATAACAATGCTAGGTAGATTACACTCCCTAAATGATTTTGAATTAGAAAGCTTAGTGTGAAAACACCAATACTAGCATTTGCCACAGAATGAAACATGACAACTTGCAGTGATACTACCCTGATATGATTGAAAGCTGAAATAGCTAGTGCGCTCAAATTCTGTCACTCAAATCAGGATACCTGTATGCTCTACCCTATTTTTCACTCCTGACACACTGTCACGGTAAAGTAATCGTCGCTCTGTACTACATGCTAGTCGGGTGGCCGATGTGGCGTAGATGTGTGGAAGAGACAGGAGTTGTTGTGAAGTAAGTGAGCGATGGGGCTTTCACGCTTCAGCAGACATATTTGCTTAGAGCTGATTAACTGCACCCCAGAGAGGAAGAGCTGTAGTGCTCTGGCTACTAAGCTTCAGAGGGCGTGTGTGTTATACAACTTAGAATAACAATAGTAATTGTGTATAAATAGATATGTTAAAACGTACTTAGCTTTGATGAATCATTGCAGCTATTTAGACAAGATATATTAAAGGGTTAGTTCACCCAAAAATAAAATTTCTGTCATTAATTACTCACTCGCATGTTGTTCCAAACCCGTAAGACCTTCGTTCATATTCAGAACACAAATTAAGATGAAATCAAAGTTTTTTTATCCCCCATAGAAAGCAACTTAATTACTATCATTCAAGGCCCAGAAAAGTAGTAAAGACATCGTTAAAATAGTCAACGTGACTACAGTGGTTTAACCTTGATGTTATGAAGCGATTACTTTTTGTGCGCAAAAACAAAACAAAAATAACAATTTATTCAACAATTTCTTCTCTACTCTGTCAGACTCGTACTTGATGCGAACGCAGTTCAGAGCTTCCGTGTTTACATCCGAAGGCCGGCTCAGTATTGGTTCACTGCATCAACTGCGTACAAGTGTAGAGAAGAAATTGTTGAATAAAGTTGTTATTTTTGTTTTGTTTTGCACACAAAAAGTATTCTCGTCGCTTTATAACATTAAGGTTGAAACAGTGTAGTCACGTTGACTATTTTAAGTACGTCTTTAGTTCTTTTCTGAATGACAGTAATTACATTGCTTTATATTGGGGATAAAACAAACTTCTTTGATTTCATCAAAAATATCTTAATTTTTGTTCCAAAGATGAACGAAGGTCTTATGGGTGTGGAACGGCATGAGGGTAAGTACTTAATGACAGAAATTTCATTTTTGGGTGAACTAACCCTTTAACTACAAACTGTACTATGACTACAACTTATGTATTATAATATCAGCGATGATGAGCTAGATCACTTATTCCGGACAGGAACAACTATGATAATGCTGATTATAAAATGCAACTTTTACGTTATTATTCATGCAATCAGCAGACACTTTTATCTAAAGTGACTTACATTGCATTCTGGGAATCCAACACATGGCTAGCACCTTGCTCTACTGTTAGAGCTACAGGAACGCTAAAAAGAGAGGAGCTTTTAAAAAGGAAGAGGGAAATGTTTCTTATAGCTTTTGTTGTTGACATCAAATCAACAAACAGTATTTTGACACAAAAACTGTCAAATACAACTAATACAATATTAGTGTTTAGGCTGCTAAAAAAAGTTTGTGTGCACTAAAGTTTGGGGTCAGTAAGACAACAGTTTGATCAATTTATAAACATTGATAATTCTTGAGCAGCAAATAAGCATATTAGAATGATTTGTGAAATATCATGTGACACTGAAGACTGGAGTAATGATGCTGAAAATTCAGGTTTGTCATCACAGCAATGAAATCAGGGTCCCAAAGCAATACCAGCTGAGAACCACTGATTTAGACAACAATAAGCATTTAAACTGCTTTTCACCTACTCAGAGCTCACCTGCACGCTTAGAAAACTGTAAGGCCGAAAAATGATGGGGTTTTCCATCACTAGTTGTAACAGCACCTCTTTGTTATGTCATTAAAGCTGTTTAAGTCTGCGGTCTTACTCCCAGTGTCTAAAGTCTAGCTGTGTTTAGAACAAAGAACAACTTGTATACGACAGGTTTTGCCGAAAGCACCTCCCACACAATGGCCCCTGAGGAGGGACCCCCCGTAGCCGAGACCCCAGTGCCCAGACCACTCAGCTACTTTTCCCGCAATTTTCCCCTCATGTGGCAGCCCCAGGCCCATGCTTGACAGTAACTTCATTAGATGCCTCTTTAACCTGGCCATTCTCCCTCTCATTTTCTCAGAAGTACCTTTCACCAGTTGACAGCCTAGAGGTTTGGCGTAATCAGGCATTGGCTGTTTGTCCTAGACCCTCAGGAAGGATGTGTCATGATAAGGTATGTAGTAAACTGATTGCAGGCAAACGGCAAAATTATAACTATATCCTGTGAATTACACAAACACATGACACCAGGAATGGAAAGTTAGACAACTTAAAAACATGCAAAGTCACCAGAGTCCCTGCAGTACGTATTGTTATCTTGAAATTAAATGAAAAGTGCATTACAATGATTACAATAAACGTAGAAGTCAAATTCTGAATTTACAAAGATACTTTATATTTATATTTTATTATAAAAGCTTGTTTCCACCACATATTAAAATAAAATAAAAAGACAATTGCAATATATTGTTTTATATCTCACAATCGAGACTTTATAAGGATACACTGATATTAAAACTGTGGCTGATAACGGATAAATGGATAGTAAAAATTCTATACCAAGCTATATAATGGCACTAAAATACAGTAAAATATGTTTTAAATGCTACAAGTACAACATTATAACGTACATAAAACTGATATTCATTTTGAAATTTGCTCAAGATTACATTTAACAGTGTTAAATAGTGTTTTTAAATATTAACTTGCATTCAATAGACAAATTAAAAAAAATCTCAGCCTATAACTGATACCAATACTAGAATATTCTGCGTTCCTACTTTATATCTCACAATGTGACTTTATATTTCACAACTGCAACTTTGTTTCACATAATCGTGACTTTGTCTCGCATTCTACAATTTCATTTCTCATAATTACTACTTTTAAAATAAGAAATTAAGTTACAATGAGAGATATAAACGTTAGCTAACAAATAACCTTTCAGATTTTCTACTCTGAGGTAGAAAATGGGCTTCTAACATGACAGTTGTAAATAGTTGGAAATTATCATTGCTGTGGCCAAAATAATCTAGCCTCTGAATCATCAAATAACTATATAGCACTTGTATACATCACTAAACAAGAGCAGCATGTGTTTAAAGTTAAAATAAAAATTAAACGAAGATGATGCCATACTACTCATAAATCTTGCACATAATTACTCATAACATTACTCATAAATGACATTACAACTGCCAGCTGAAAGATAATACTGTAGTTATTACAGCCTGACATCTTTCAAAAAAATCATGTCTTTAGTGCCATAAAATGTGTCTTTAAAAGGAAGCTGGCTGAATGATTCCTTTTGTGCTGGGCAGTGAGCCAAGCCTACAAAGTACTGGATGAAAACGTGTATATTTGTAATTCGTAGTAAACCTCAGAGTGTGTAATTTAAAAATTCATGCTGCGATCCTTGTTGCTGACGAGTAGTGTGCATGTATTATTGCATTTGGCCCCAGCGCAGAACAGAATGTGTGTCTACTACTGAATAATGACTGTGAGTCCACTATGACACTGAGACGCTAATGAGCACGTAGCTTCAGGCATAGTTAGAAACACTGTCTGCCACTGAGAAAGTCACACAAATCCCAGCAGTAAAAACGAAACAGCTGCATCATATCAGAGCGTTTAGCAGAGCCCACATGAGTGCGTTGCATCTTGAGGAACATCTGTTAGGCTAAATGGCGTTATCACCAACCGCTTCTTACAGAGCTGTAGATCGATAAACCACAAGTACAAGTACAATGTTTAATAGGCAATATTTTAAAGTTCTCGATTGGCAGTGGAGAGCGTGACCTGCCAACCTCACATCCTGAATGAAGAGCTCTTGACACACCTAAACGCTCCATCACTTTCTCTTTAGAGCATCTATCTGTGAAGTTCCCCGAGCGTAGACGCCATGCAGACCCCTCAATGATGCCAACGTCAAAGAGGGGCTTGTCATTACCTCCCCTCATTCACATTTGTCCACTCAAACGTGGCAGAGGAAAAAAGGCACAGATGTTAATCTCTCTCTTATCCCCTCCTTTTTATTAAGGGAGATTAAAAAGAATAGAGTGCAATTTGGATGAAGGCCAAGGCAGACTAGATGTGCAAAGTATTTCTGGATTATTTCCACTTAGTACAGGCGGGGGCTGAAAGGACGGCTGTCTTGTTAGCTGGTGTGTCATTGAAGACTTCACAAGCCAGTTGGTCAACCGGAATCACAATAAACGGTGCTTGTGCCATGACAAAATTCCCATGGAAGTTGATTTGCACAAATGAAAGTCTCTTAAGTTAAATGTGATGATTTGAGACCAAGATTTCTGGTAACAACTTCTTCAGAGGGTTCGCCTCACGACGGTTGCTAGAGACCCGCCTTTCATGTTTGCAGTTAAAAGAAATAGAAGTGGAAGCGTACCGAGGCTAAAAAGGACTGCTTCTATTTGTTAATCTTTCTTTCTCTATCTTTTCATATGGCCAGGCCTTCCTTTTTTGATTCCTTTCACCTCAAAAGAAAGAGAAAAAAGTTAGTCAGTCCCCTGTTCCTTTTGTTGTGCTCTTTCTTCTCCACACTCTTTATACTTTTATCCTAATCCCAACCATGCATGAGTGATCAGTTGTGTCCTGTTGTTTCACTGTTCTGCTAGTTTTCAATCGGTAGGGTTCCGTCTTTGTTCCCTTTCAGCGAGAAACACAGAAAAAGGTAAAGAGAGGGAAGGGTAATGAAACCTCCTCCATAGACTTACTCCTTTGTCTTCCTGATCAGGTTTATTTTGCTTTTTCTTTTAGAGATATAACTGACTGTAATTAGGTGAGATCGGTGCTGTGATGATGTGTTCTTTGCCAGCTCTTAGTCTTTGGAGAGGGCTAGAAATGCTGCATCAAAGCCGACTGATGAAGTCCAGCGGTCACAGAGCCGGAGCAGGTTTTGATGTATGAATTCGATATAAAGATCAGCAGATGTTCGGCCCCGTCCAAAGACCGTATACCTGACAGGTGAAGAATGCTCTCATCCAACATGAAGCAAACAGGCACGAGGACATCTAAAATTCTCCCTGAAACATGAACAAGCTGCACCTTGAGGGCCTGGGGGTGTGTTGGTAGCTGTTTGGATGTTTGCCTTCTGTTTTTCCATCAGTCAAACAAGGGTTTTGATCCCTGGACACTCTGGGAATATACGGAAAGAGATGAATTCTAGCTATTTAATCAATAACGGATGTATCGACATCCTCAAACAATGGCGTGCATTTTTTGGCGAGCATCTGAGAAATGTGCGCTGTGTGCATATGTGTCAATTATTTTTTCTCTATTATTTTATTAAAAAATATGTTACAAATGCAATTCACTCATACAATGACTGGAATACACCTCTAATCTATGATGAGAAGTTTTTAATTTCTGTAATAAAATTCATTTTGGGGAAAGGTTCATAAAACTAAAAAAAAATGGTAGGGTGAAAAAATAATATAATAAAATAAAAATGAAATTCTTGAAAAGAAAATCTAACATAGTTTGGCATAATATTGTATTATTTTTTTTTTTATTAGAAATGTATATTTCAACAAAATGGCTTCACTGCATAGTAATATTTGAAAAATGTGGTCCAACTAACCGGAAATTATATCTTAACAACAATCCCTCTTTAGCTCCTTATGGCTGTGTCAAGGTCAATACATCAGTAAAATATAAAAAAGAAAATAAAAGATAAGTTGACTTTTTGTCATGTGGTGTGACTCTTTGAAAACATAAAGATATTTATGTATTAATAATTCATGATATTTGTAAAAATACTTTTTACCTTGAAAATTATTTGAAAAACTTAATTAACTAAAATAATTAAGATGTATACGCTCACATGAATAAATGATGTAAAGAAAATGTATTAATACTTTTAACTTGATTTACACCACATGACATTTTAGGGTCTCTAAATATAAACTTTTCATAACCAAAGAGTGCATTTCTAAGAATTTGGCGCAAGATTTTTAAACTAGATTTTTCCCCCCTTTTCTTTATGGTGATTTATTTCTTCTCTATGCATGACTGTTATGAGATGCATAATAATTTGATTCTCTGCAGAGTAAAGGCTCTGGTCAGTGTGTCCTCTGTTCAAAGGGACAGTCATTGTTGCAGACTGATCCCTCCTCTCTGTGGTTGTCGGGCCTAATTAAAACTATTCTGGGGGCATGGGGTGAGCCGAGGGGGAGGGGCCGGCCAGCACTCCACAGGAAATTATGATCGCAAATGTCTTCCTGTCGAGTTCTGCACTTGGCACTATAAAGTGAGGCGAACCGGCATTACCTGAAAGGGCTGGAATCCGAGCAGACATCCACATCATCCCAGTCCATAGTCCAGCGGGGTCGCACACAAGTGGCCTTTGTGGCCGGCGAAAAACGGGATTAAGAAGGGGTCTTCAAGAGAATTGATTTTCTGTAGAGAACAATGAGCGGGTGAGAGGAGCTGGGGCCAGAGCTCTGAATCACACAGCCTCAGTGCCCCATGAAAGGCCAAAGCCGCACAACACTGAGATTAAAGCAATCAGGTTCTTTACCCCTTTACTGCTTCCCCACTCTCCCCCCGCCCCTCGCCGCCACATTACACACTCGGCTCACAATAAGCAGAATAGGCCCAAAAGAAGAGGGATGAAACGGACTGTTTGCTTTTGCCTTCTCCTCCGGCCCTCCAAACGTCGCACGGCTGCACTGAACAGGTTGGCGGATTTCGTTAAAGCAACAGCATGCCGTAAATGTAGCATCCGTCCTTCTGGATGTGGCGGCAAGGGGCGCATGTCTCTTTTGGGACGACAATGTCAGGGAGAAGATGACGTGGTGTGGTGATGGGATCAAGGGTTACACATGAAAGAGGCAGGCTGCTTGGGTGCAGCTGTGGGTACCATTGTGGTCAATAATTTGCATGCATTTAGTCCAAGCCTGAAAACACTGAGCTGGCTGCTTTTGGAAAGTAAGTGAACATTATCGTCGTTAATACATGATATTAAATCTCATATACGAGTCTTAAAAGCATAGTTCACATGAAAATGAAACCCCCAAAAAACAGATGAAACATTCTTTAAAATATCTTCTTTCGCTTTTTGAAGAAAGAGATTTTTTTTTTTATCTTTGGATGAGCTAATCCTTTAAGTGAGAAATACAAAATTTCAAAAAATGCTGGACAGGGTTAAGTGTGGACTCTTCCAGAAAGGAGCTTCCCTCTCCAACCAGGGATCAGATTCATAAGGTCGATGAGCACTAAGCCTCTCTGCCTGTCCAGAATGAGGGTTATGATCTCCCTTTGTGGCTCACTGGGAAGTGTTGGTGCACTTGCCGGCCCTGTTCCATCATTAAACAGATTGTGAGCAGGCTGCTGAAGGCCACGGCCAGGACTGGAGGAGCGGCAGCCACTTCATTAGGGGTATTATGAAGGAAAAAGGCCTTTCTTCTCTCTTCCATAGTCCAGAACTCTCAGGTCTGTTAAATCGTATAATTCTTTTCTAGTGAGGCCGTGGCACAGCCACAGCACTTTAGACGCATGACAACTCTGAGATATTAATTACATTCATCTTCTGGAATATGCTCAGAATAAGAGGGAATTTGATATCGGCTGTCCTGTGTTATTTTCTCTCCTCCTTTTCCCTTCTCTCTTGTCTTTTTCCAGCTGGCGCTTTGAAGTGTTCCTGTTTTTGTTCTGGGATGGCTGCGCATCCCACTGCTCCACGGGCTTTGATATCTCTGGTGGGGTGAGGGGTTACCAGGCAGAGGTCTGGAGCTGGGATATCCTAACTTCTCTCTCCAAGAGGGCTGACCTCTGCACCCGAGGGGCGGTGCGAGCGATTCCAAATGCACAGCTCCTTTTGATGTGCCCTCTTTCAGAGCACTTAATTAACCAGTGGATGAACATTTAGCTTGAGTGAGAACGCTTCCTAAAGAGCATATGTCCTTAAAGTCACTGACTGCCTTTTTGTTGTAAGTCAGAGTGTGGTAAGGGCCACTGAAACAATGATGCCTTGGAACACTAACTTGTTTGGACTGAGAATTGACTAAACCCACCTGTTTACAGAACACTAGTGGGTGAAAAGAATGAAAACAGTGTTCTTTCAGAAGATGAATGCTCTCTTGGCATTCCATTGTCGTACAGGGTTGGCTTAAAAACATTAGACTTTCAAAATGCCAAACTTACATTACTGTGCATAAATCATGTTGGATCAAAAACAGCTATTTTTGAGCCTTAAGGAGATTCCTCTAAGTAGTGTTCTGACAGTGATACAACCAAATATATTTACTATAATATTTCAAGCAATTCAAAGTTCCTTCATCCGTTTTCTCAGGAATTTTCAAAGGACGATTCTCTAGTGATGGTACCGTAAACACAGCACAAGCACACAAATGAAGATCATGTGACTGCCATGTAGAACTACAATTAGGAGTCAAAGGTATTAAATTATGGCTGATATTGGTAAAAACTAAAAATTATTTTCGTGTGGATAAAATGACAACCATTAAACAGCTTATATTAAAATTCTAATACTATTTTGTCAAAAACACAACACTAAAAACTGAAATCAAGTTAATATAGGCATCAAAATATTATAATGAACAGTATGAAAAATAGATATTAATTTTGAGATTTGATAAAGATATATTTAAAAGGTTAGTTCACCCATAATGAAAATTCTGTCATTAATTACTCACCCTCATGTCGTTCCAAACCCGTAAGACTTTTGTTCATCTTTGCAACACAAATTAAGATATTTTTGATGAAATCTGAGAGCTCTCTGGTCCCGCCATAGACTGCAATTTAATTACCACTTTCAAGACCCAGAAAGGTAGTAAAGACATCGTTAAAATAGTCCATGTGACGAAGATGAATGAAGGTCTTGCGGGTTTGGAACGACATGAGGGTGAGTAATTAATGACAGAAATTTCATTTTTTGTGTGAACTATCTGTTTAACAGTGTTTTTAAAGATTAACTTTTAGTATATGAAGACAAATGTCTAAATCTTAATTTAAAAATGGTGGAAATGAGAATGAATACTTAAAAATTACAATTAAATATACAGATAAATTAAAATAAAAATATCTAATATTGATCATTAACCAATATAACGCATCCCTAGCCATAATTTACTCTCTTAAACCTCAAGTGTGTAATTCACCATTCCGACACACCAGTATTGGCTGGACCAACAGAGTGACTTTGGGGTGGAGCTATTTGTTGTCAATGGCAGACAAAGTGTGTAAAACCTGTTTGATATTTGCAGTTCTGTTTGGTGAGGCTCTTCAGCCTTAAGGATATACAGTACAAGTACACAAGAGTATACATGTTTGAGAAAATCAGGGATCCATATTAATAAGCACAATTGTAAAAATAAACCAAAAAAATTTTATTTTGCTTTGGTCTTATGAAAAAGCTTCAACTGAACTTTCAGATCTCACTGTGTTGTAATTAAGACATGAAAAGAGTCTGCAATAATATCTCAGGAAAGTAGTATAATTATGAAGCTCTTATTACTGAAACAAGACTTAACTATTCAGCAGTCCCACGACGGGTGCTTTACCCTCTCTCAACAGCTCCTCAAGGCAGATAAACACTTACTCAAAAAGCCTGCGATCTTCATGTCTGCTTTGGAGACAGTTAACATCAATATATGACAATATGAATGTCATGAAGCCTGCAGCGAAAGGTAGGGCTTTTTTAAGGATCCAATTTCCAGTTTCTCCTGCTCTCAATGCCCATAAAGTGGGTCGCTGCTGCCCAGGAGAAGCAGCCTCAGCTGGAACATGCTGGATTCATCAAGCCTGGAAAATCAATTCTTTATTGCAGCACTTTGTGGCTAATAATTTCCCCGGGTCTCAGTAGGCAAGAGCAAATAAAGCCTGTTTGTTTCATTTTGGAGGTCCAGTAAAACTCCCCCATGCTGCTGGTCAGACTGTGACTCCTCTCCACACCTGACTAATACAAACCTCATCGGCCCTACTGCATAACACACTAGCTGCCTATGATCATACAACATAGAAAGCCCAATTATCCATTACAGAAGGTTGCATGAGTAATTATGGAAAGTTATGATAAATATATCTACTCACATGTAAAGACTGATAATTCCACCCTAAGGTTTGAGGAAGAACAATAGTCTCTCTCTCATTAGGAAACAAAATCCTTTTGACATCACACCACAGGAATTTGGTTTGAATTTCACTAATAAATTCCTTATGTCTGTAAAGCTGCCAAAATTGATATAAACGGAATACTTTAGCAAGAATTAAAACAGCAAGAAGAAAAAAAATCACTGGACTTCAGACTTTGCTATGACAAACTAAAAGATGTGCTCCCACAGCTAGATCCCTTTTGTCTTACAAGCATAAAAAGATTTTAGAAAATTTACTTGCTGCCTCTGACTTAAACATCAAGGCTTAACCTATTTCTTTATGAATAAGGAGTTGCAGTATCGCAGAAGGGCTCAAAGCAGAACCTGATGATTCAGACTTCCACTTGCCCTGGCATTTGAGAGCTGGAGTCTTAATGACTTTGTTCCCATGCGTTTCAGTCATGCTTTGTGACATCTGATCAAACACTGTTGGCACACGCTCAGTAGCAGTTACTGTATATGGCCAGAGACCGAAAGACAGAACGGGAACATGTTGTTCAGCGAGAGGGGGGATTTGAATGAAATGGACTGTGCAGCCTCGGAGATCAACCGCTGCTGGATGCTGCAAGCATGATGGACGGATCTGATACCATTTTGTGGCCTAATGAGGTAGCAAATCAACTCCGGCGGGGAGAAGAAATGCCCTGTGCCTTTTTATTCCTTTCAAAAACTATTTTCAAACAGTCGAACAGAATGTCTTTTTCTATAAGCATTTTTCTCTCTGGTAAACAGTGAGGTTAATATAGGAGTGTGTATGAATTTATATCTGTGTGTGTGTGTGTGTGTGTGTGAGCGAGAGTGTGTTGTTCTGGTGAGGTGTTTTGCAGTCAGCTGACGTTTGGCAGTTCACACAGATGTTCTACAGACTGCCTACCTGTGGCTGGCCAATCGATCATCTCTGTGGGATTCTCCAACAATAGTCGAGGCCAGCTTTCTGTTCTCTCCAGCTTGCATCACATTCTTTAATACCACCTTAACTCCATTCTCAAATCCACTACTATAGACAGCATACCATGAACATGTTTATAGTGCTTCGACTAGACCTGTGTACCACCAAACAAATGCTGACTCAAATACTTCTCAGTTCTTGCCACCCACGAAACACTTTAGTCATTCCAGCACTTTGGCTTTAAGTAGATTTCGCACACAAATCATAGTTCTGGACTAAGAAAATCTCAGAGTGTCAAAAACATAAGAAGCCTTCGTGTTTTTCTAAAAATTTGCTGTAATATCACTTATCTACAGCTGTTCAATCAGATAAGGGGACGCTGGACGTGTGGCCCTGTTACAAGCAAGATTCCCTGTGAAACGTCCAAGCATAATACAATTTGTAGTTTAATGTTTGGTTAAAATCAATGAGATAATATCTTGGAATGCACTGAAATTCAAATTCTGGGCAATACCAATAATTATTTTCATCTTATGGCTGATAATGACAGATAAATGGCCGATATTAAAATTCACATTATTGTGCATAAATGAATCCAAAATGCAATAGTAAAAAATCAATTTGATCAATTTGTTAAAGACTACAAAGGCATTAACACATCACAACATGAGAATGTACAGTATATAAAATGGATATTCATTTTAAGGTTTGCTAAAAATTACATTTACAGTGTTTTTTTATTAGATTTTAATTTTTTTTTTTTTTTTACTTTAAGAGCTAGGTCACCTGAGCACTAGACTAGGTTACCTGAAAGTTAAAATAGGAAAAATAAGCATGCACAATGAAATATTGACCAAATATTGAAATACTGATAATGAAAATTATCCCATGATTTACTCACCCTCAAGCCATCCTAGGTGTATATGACTATCTTCTTTCAGACAAACACAATATATTTAAAAATATCCTTAGTCCTCCAAGGTTTATAATGGTTGTGAATGGGGGGGCTGCATTTTGAAGCCAAAAATAATGCATCCATCCATAAAAAAAGTAATCCATACGGCTCCAGAGGGTTAATAAAGGCCTTCTGAAGCGAAGCGATGTGTTTTTCTAAGAAAAATATCCATATTTAAAACGTAATAAATTCAAATAACTAGATTCCGGCAGACGACTGTACGCAGAATGTGCAAGTCGACTTGAACCAAATAAATAAACCCCTGACGCAATGTATGACGCAGGATGTAGGAGTATTGTAAACGTAGACGCCTCTCGGTTCAAACAAATAGTGCTGTGCAACAAATTTAAGCTCCTCTTATATCGAAATCCTCTGACATTTCTCTTTAAAAATGATTTAGACTTATAATCCGTGACTGGTGATTTGTTGTGCTTTATCCTCTGCACCTCTGTGTTCGTCATTACGTTGTGCGTCAGGTCAAAGGATACTCTTCCGCTGCAAATTGACTTGCACATTCTGCGTACGGTCGTCCACCGGAAGCTAGTTATTTGAATTTATAAAGTTTTAAATATGGATATTTTTCTTACAAAACCGCATTGCTTCGCTTTAGAAGGCCTTTATTAACCCCCTGGAGTTGTATGGATTACTTTTTTTTAATGGATGGATATATTATTTTTGGCTTCAAAATGCGGCAACCCATTCACAACCATTATAAACCTTGGAGGACTAAGGATATTTTTAAATATATCTCAGATTGTGTTCGTCTGAAAGATGATAGTCATATACACCTAGGATGGCTTGAGAGTGAGTAAATCATGGGATAATTTTCATTTTTGGGTGAACTATCCCTTTAAGTGTCTTTTTGTATCATCCTGAAGCTGTTTATTTTGTGGCAATAGCTATATTTCCATCCACCTATTTTTATGTGCATTTTACGATATCGCATAAAAAAAAGAAACGCTGGATGGTAACGCCAAAATAAGTATAAATTCTAAAAATGATTAGAATTTGATTGGTCTTTTTTTAAAAACGTATGTGCTCAATTGAGTCAGATAAACTTTTTATCCAATAATAAAACATGCGTATAAACTATGATGGAAACACATTTACCTCGATGCGCATCAAAAAATAAATGCAACTTTGCAATGGTATGGCATAACTGGACAAAGTGGTTCAGTATAATTACTTCACAGAACTTATCTTCTTTCTGCTAAATTTGATCTGCATGTTAAAATGGAGAATGTCTCTATGCTATAGTTAGCAGTTGATCTTGACTAAAAAAAAAAATGCAGGTACAGTACATACCAAAACAGAGAGTTCCATGGTAACTTAGACCATCTCTCTACATGGAGCTTTAGCTTTATTTAAGACCTTATGTCTGCAGTGAACCACCAGTTCTACACTTCCTACTACTCTGTTCCCTGAGTGGTGATAAACACTCAACATATGGGAAATTACTGTTGGGTAATAAAAGGTTGTTGGCTTTTGCTGACATGTAATAAATTTTGCCGTTTGCATAGGAGAACTACAACAGGGGCTCCTAAGAAACACCTATGTGGTACTTTTGTACATGCACACTGCATGTCTTCTTTGTTTTTACATTAACTCTGTTATATCTCTCGTAGTTGGTGGTAACACAGTGGGGTATATACACACAAATTACACAAATAAAACTCCTGAAGCCTGGAAAATATTTTAATAGTTTCCGTCCCCCCGCCATAACAGCCGAGTGCCGAACGTGCCACACTGGTGAACTCCTTGAGTATTACTGGTGCAATTAAATGTGAAACGCTGGGAGGAACAGGAGGGAAAAGATGCCCAAAATGGCAGTAAACAAGGGAAATGACACTTGACAACTTGTAATTTATAGACGTTGTTTGAAAGGAAAAAGACTCACTGTTTTACAGAGAGAAAAGAGAGGCATGGGGAAGCAGGCGTTAAAGAAAACCATTCATAGAACGCAAATGCATCAAAAGCAACCCAGAGCGGAGAGAAAAGAGAAAGGGAGAGATAGATAAAGCGACAGGGGGAGAGAGAGAACAGCAAGACTTCAAAGTCCATATGCAATAAGCAGTGCACACAGAAAGCAGAGCACATGATAGGACAGAGAGCAAGAAGAGCCCCCTGGAAGCTTGTGGGGGCCTCTCCTCATATCATCTCATCTCACAGAATGCCAGATTTCAGTCAGAAGCCTGCTGAACAGTGACCATTACACAGAATGTGGAAGAGATCATAAATATACTTACTAATATACACCCCCTGGCCCCAAAATAAAATGAGCCCCAAACCGTGCTTTAAAACAGCTGCATTTGAAAAAGGCGGCAAGTAAAAACCGCCAGTTACAAACATAAACATGCTTTTTTAAAATATATAAAAAGCTTTATCTTGCATCAATGGAACAGTAGTAGCTGAAAATGTAATTGCATGTCACGTTCGGTGATAACAGTACAAACAACTTGAGCAAATCTAGATAATAAGTCCAATTAGGTATTATCTTGGCTGGGAATGAGAGGAGCTGCTTTGATAATGGTGTTATCGTTCCATTTCTACACATATGTCCATTACACCTCTGCATCGTGGTGCTATTAAAAGTGGCAGATTGATAGTCATTCTGCCAGTAAAATAACTCGGAATAGAATTTAAATTGTTCCAACAAAATGCACTGTCAACAATTTCAGCTAAAAGAAAATAAATAAATAAATGTGAATAATAACAAGTGCACTGCTTCAATTTGTGCCTGGCAGATGGGTAATGGAATGATTATGGGTATTGTGTGATAAACTGGACATGTGTGAGTGTGTGTCTGTGAGCGTGTGTGTGTGTTCCGTCCATTATCAAGCAGTGATATTGTTACACAAAAAGAATGCGCTTTTTTTGGAGTATTTACCAGAGAAGTGGCACACTGTATGTTTTTTTCCCCTCCAACATAATAGTGAAATGATAGGTAACAAATGGATAGTGAGAGGCTAATATGAACTGAAATGGGTCTGGAAGGCTCACAAAAGGCTATAACTTGTAATCATTAAGCAGCTAGTATTAGATCTGTGAGTGTAAATGCCTTGCCTTCCTTCATTTGACACGAAACAACTGTGAAAAAGATTGTGTTAAAAATTATTATACTTTTTTTAAAGTTTTTTTTTAGATGCATAGAAATCTTCTGGGGATTTGAGCATAAAGTTTTAATTTATCCTTGGGGGAAAAAACAAAAGAAAAAAAGTAGAAAAAAAGACCATGTTGTATGCTAGTTGGAGGCATGACACTCTTCAGCGTAAATGAGGAAAGCAAACGCACTACATTAGAGGTGGGGAATAAATATTCCAATTCCAGCCCAAAGTGTCTTTATTTTGACTCAAATGTGAGATATGCCGTTGCCATGGTGACATGGAACAGGCTGCAGCCCTCTCCCCAGCTGTTGGGAGGTTTTGTCTGTGTGTGTGTGTGTGTGTGTGTGTGTGCGTGCGTGTGTGTGTGTGTGTGTGTG
Organism: Hypophthalmichthys molitrix; assembly: GCA_037950675.1. NCBI lineage: Eukaryota > Metazoa > Chordata > Actinopteri > Cypriniformes > Xenocyprididae > Hypophthalmichthys > Hypophthalmichthys molitrix. Next base: position 23,804,201 of record CM075505.1, read on the forward strand.
TGTGTGTGCGTGTGTTTGTGCAAGCCCAAGCGCGCACATTGAAGCCCCGCTCTCGTGCTGTGTTCCCCTTTCAGCCGCCAGAATAGAGTCTCAACTAATCCGTGAAAGTTGCGGTGCTCTGAACCGCCAGCCAAGCCTTTTCCCACTGAATTGAGGGCCGGGGGTCTGCACTGGGCTTTACACTTGATTGGTCTTCGCCGTGGCAAGACTCCCCTCCCTGCTGGGTGTGGGCCCGTCCCCCTCGCTGTGCTGCTCGGGTCTAGGCTAATCGGCTTCTCCCCGCCGTAATTACCCACACCCGGCTTGGGCATGCTGAAGCCACCAGTAGTCTCTCGGTCTCTTTCTTCATCCCAGTCCCTCACCAGTACTGGCACCTTGGACCACAGGCTGGCGTCGGCGCCAGTGCCGGCTCAAGCTTGTGGGACCGGGTGCTGGGCAAGGGGACGGAGAGACACATACAATCCGAGGATGATGGGTTTATTTGGTCCAGCTAGTCAGGTAATAGTTTGTCTTACAGCTACCGGGTCAGCATATGCCCTGTAGAAACCGATTGGTGGTGTGGATTTTCATAGCGCTGATCAGTTTGGATGATAATTACAGGGTGACTCTAGTATCCATGCATGTCAGATGCAGATATCTTGTATCACACTTTTGCTGGAGCAGTAGTAAAAACAGCAAACTCTGTGACTGAGAATATTCTTTGTGCCCCAGATATACAGCAAGATCAAACAGCTCCTCTGAGAAAGTCTTCATTTCCATTCAGCTGGAAAATAAGTGAGCCATATCAATATTGAGGTGGCCCTCTTAAGATGTACTGTCACATTTCCAGAGCTCTGTAAAGGCAAAGAAGAAGACAGTTCACACAGATTACAGTGCAGTGCAGAGGATCTAGAGCTTTTTGTGGGGAGCGAGGGACACCAGAAGACATGGAGCATTTATTGGACCCCCGTTTGCTGCTAACATCTTATTATGGAGATTTTTTGTCCCTCCAAATCAGTCGACAGTCACTCTCATAAATTCTAAGACCCTCACTCAGTGAGCAGATCAAAAGATAACTTACATTTCAAAATACGGAAGGGAAAAAAAGAAAGAGAGAAGAAAGGACAACAGAGGAAAGAAGAGAGCCAGAAGGGGGCATACTGCTCTCTCTTTACATAGGCGAATAAAGCGTTTTAAGCATGCCATGTGTGTCTCCCTCCTTCTATCATTTTACACTACCAACATTTTTTCTCTTAAAAAAAAAAAAAAAAAAAAAAATCAAAAGTAGCCATTGTTTTTTTTTTAGGCAAATTTAATTTTCAACTGCACATTATAAAAATAAAAAAAATCCCATAAAGAATCGGCAGTTAATGGTCCATTCATTGTAGGGGCAAAATGAAAGGTCTGGAATCTGGCTTCTAGGAAATATCGAGACCCCCTTGAAGCTGGAATGAAAAGTGTAAGTTTAGCCTCTCAGCTGTGTGTCTCAATCCATAATCCTGCCCCAAAACCCCAGCCGAGAGCAGCCTGACACTCCCATGGCGTTCCTGACCACTAAAGGCCTGGTCTGTGCAGATTTATGGAGTTCAGCTCCGTGCCTTCCTCTCCTAGTTGGGCTGAGACTTTGAGCCAGACTCCTAGAAGTTGCACGAGATTAAGAAGAAAATAGGTCTGGTCTATTCTATTCCAGCAAGCTCCAAGCTACGCATCATAAACCACGTATCATACTGGAGGTGTATAAAGCAAACCGATAAGGTGAGTGTTAATGTACAGTACATGTCAAAGTGCAGTAACCTATTTTATAAGTAACGTGTTCTTGTCACATCTATCTTTTATAGACCTAGTTATGTGGTGATTTATATATCATGTCAGTCGAATGGGTGCGTGAGGGTATCCAACGCCCTAATTGTGAGAATGGACTGGCATTCTGGTGAGGCCGAAGATGCGTTTGCTAAAAAAATGGACCGCTGCTAAATTAAAACAATACAAATGCATCCGAGATAAAAACAAAGCCTTTTATCCTCAACAATATTCACAGCTCAGCTTTAAAGAAGTGTTTCTTGAGGGGGATTACATTACACACCCTATTCCAGGGTGTTCATGAGTTGCAGATGATGGATTTTCATGTTGCTGTGTTGGCAGAAAGTAGATGGTCATATGGATCTTGTGTTCTCCTGTGAAAATATACTTAGGAAACTTTAGCACTGACCGGGCCTGTCAAGAAAACGAATTAAAAATGTATTGATTCTGCTAAAATATTCCTGAGATGTGGAGATGTTAAAAAGGCTATGTGATTTGGGAGCTCTATTATTAATTAAGGACATTATACATCTTCAAAGGGTTTTAAAGTCTTTAATTGCAAAAAAGTATCAAATTAAGTTAAATCAGAGTATTTTAAACTATGTGGGTGCTCACATAGAGTTTGCCAGCATATCTTCAGATATAAAGTACCTGATTGAAAGACCTAATTACGCAAAGAAAGATTATATCAATATTTGATTAATACAAAATCTACTGCAGTGTCACTTGCTAGCTATTTACTTTACCATTTTCTGTCCAACCTAGATTGTCTCTTCTGGCTGACTTTGTCAATTCAGGATAAAGTCACCTCTGGACAACAAGCTCAGTGTGAGAGCGAGCGCAAATGTGTGTGTGTGTGTGTGTGTGTGTGTGGAAATGGTGGGTGGGGGAGCAGGTGTGAGATTGGCTCTTCAATGAGCCTCATCTTGTCCCATGTTGGGCGCTTTGGTGCATTTGTGTGTGTGTGTGTGTGTGTGTGTGTGCAAAAGAAAGAAAAGAAGGGAGGCATGTGGCTTAGCTATTACTCAATAGTGTCTGGAACATTCTGAGCGAAAGATGAGAATCATAGGCAGTACCACAAAAAGTGCGTTTTCTGTCAGCGCCGGACAAAAAGAGAGCATGTGACATGAGCGTTTGGTGTGGCATCATAAATGTTGAATAAAACAAGGGTTTAGGTGTCATACAATGAGAATGGAGGCACATTGAGAGGGAGCCAGACAAAATGGCTGCCTCTTTGTGCGGTTGTGAGCGAGAGCTGTAAGTGATATGATATTTGTAGTAACGCAGCGCAAATCGCATTTCCCATCGCATGAGTAATCGCTCACGGATATGAATAGATCGTGTTTTTCTACATAATGACATGAAGATCTATCATTTCTTACTTGATTTATCCACAGCCAGGATGTTATTTCCCGCAGACACACACCCACATACCCCACCCACATTTTGGGTACCTTGTTTTCAGTGGGGAAAAAAAATTGGTGATGTAACACTCCTCCATATTAACTTGCCCCATTTTGAAACTAAAACTTTGCCACTCTTGTTAGATAATAGAGCATCTTGTCGCAACTCCATTTTATGTTTACGCAACTATTTCCTTTTCTGCTCACCCGCTTCCTAGGAGGTCTTTATGAACCTTTGTGGGGTTAAATCATACTGTACACCAAAAGGAGATGAAAATATGAGAGTTGATTTAAACCGTAAACTATGCGGTTGCATCACTCCTTAGAAAATAGTGCATATATGGAGCATGTCTTTAAGGCTACAGAGATATTGTGGAATAATCAATATCTCACACTAAAAAAGTAACTTTCATTAAGACCTATTTGTTTGTAAAATTTGACAGCCTCATATTGGAGTCTCTTTGAGTCTTTGTTCTTTAAAGCTTTTATAAAAAGAGGGGAAAAAAAGCCTCTTTATCCCATCCCCTCCCTTTCTTTTTCTCTCTGTATGTAAGGTTAACTTTGGGACCATGTGAGAGGTTTTTTTTCTTGTAATTTGGAATGAGAAGAAAGAGAAAGGTAACTTTCTCTCCTCCACTTTTCAAATCTCCCAGGTCCAGAGAGTTTGACTGGAGAAATGGGAACGGCAACACTCACTGTTTGCTTTTGGACTTTTTTATGAGCGGACAGAGAAGGGACCCATTCCAAACACTACAAACGGCATGTGGACTTAATATGGAAGTGTAGTACTCACATTCTTTCATTCTATTCCATTCCATATATACTGCAAAAATAAAAAAAGCATTTTATTCAGCATACAGGACTTTTTGAGTCACAGATGGACCCAGTAAGAAATTTCTTTGAATCTACATAAAAACACAAAAATGTCCCCTCAAATGCCCACAAATAGATTTTTATAAACTATTTCATAAAGGAGAATGCTGCTGGTTTCTTATAGGATCACAAGCTCCCAGCATGCACTGCATGCAGCAAGAATGAATTATGCGGTTATTCTTATAGGATTGTTGTTTGCTGACTTTCTGCTGTTGTTTTTGTCATCGCTGTTGTTTATTTGTTGTGTGGTTATATTCGGAGCACATTTTTTACTTAATGTTGGTCGATTGTTGACGTTCTTGGATTTGTCTTAAATGTTGCTATGTGAGACTATAGAAAACTACTGCATATAATTTTTTTTTTTTTTTGCAAGATGTTCTCTCGTCAGAATATAGTATAGTTTACTTTAAATAAAACCATGAGTAAAAATGAAATGATAGGGAATTAAATGAAATCTTATATTGCCCTGAAAGGACTTTATGGACTGTATGAGACATTTAACAAACTATCAAAATCAAATTGGACAAAAAGCGGCATTACTTGAATAGCTCAAATGCATATTGCTTTATATTTAAAAATTTTCTCAACAACTTACTTTTTTTCACTTGCATAAACTTAATTATTATGAACACACAAACACGGAGACAAAACATGTACACTTTTTCTACCTTGAGCAGATGACAGTTTAGCATATCGCTAAATAGTGCAAATGTACTGGTGTGCTATAAAATGATGAAAATGAACAGATGAGTGTAAATATCAATTAAAAGAGATGGAGGTTGAGTGGCACTCGAGTGTAAAATGAGCTGATGACAGAGTCTGATGTCCCCAACACTGAGGAACATGTGAAAAACAGATGGTGTGCTTTCTTTCAGCATTCTCCTAGTGTTTTCCCTCTCACACAGAGGAACCATCTGAATAAGAGAGCAGTTTTGATCAGGCCTGCGCCTCTGTCGATTCCCTCCTATCATTAAGTATGATTAGTTTATGACTCAGTATAAACCATTCATGACCACTCTCCTTGAAGAAGTAAAAAGCCTTACTGGAAATGAAAGAAAGTTTTGCCAATTAGATTCTGTCACGAAATACCTAATGAACCAAGCCAGCTTTTGATGCTGCAAGCAAACTTTATCAACTAGATAAACAATACAAGAAATGTGACAATGTCTTCGGTAACAGATGGAGAAATCAAAAAATGCAAAATAAACAAGCTGAGAATGCATTAATGGATTTTTTTTGTTGATTTTCAACTAAAAAAAAAGCTAATAAACACTCATTGTTTAATCAAAACTCTTTTATGCATCTATAGTTTCCACTGGCTGTAATATGAACAACAAACTTAATTAACTGTAATTAAAAACAAGAAAACATGCAAGGAAAACTTGCAAGGCATGCAATGTAAAACTTTTCAAAATATTAGAATTATCCTCCATTCAAATATTAAACAATATAAAACAATCTAAAAAAATAATAATAATTAAGTAAATTGATTTGTGTAGATATAACCCAGTGTCACACAGTCTCCCTGCAGAACTTCATTAGGATTTATTTTATTCATTTAGGGAAAAAAGTATGTTTTGCGGTTTACAACATTTTGCAGCAAGCTAATTAAATCATTTTTATATATATATATATATATATATATATATATATATATATATATATATATATATATATATATATATATATATTTATATATAAAAAGCATGCCTGTTTTTTTTTACATTATAATGCAATGTAATCCTTTTTTTTTTTTTTTTTTTTTTCAATTTTATTAGTATGCAGTGGTATTTTAAACAAAATTGTCTTTACAATCTTCCAAATACTTGACAACATTCAGCATTTTACAAATGATTTATTTTATATTGTTTCTGCAATAGCCGCTAAACTGTTTTGGAGTCATTTCTTTTATAAATTAATGTTGAAATACTGGTGTATTAGACAATAAGAAAAATAGGACTGCATTACTGTAACAGCATGCAAATTACTTTAACTGAAAATTAACAATAACTGAAAAAGATCAGATAAATCTAGACAGAATTAAACAAATTTAAATCATTATTAGATTATTATTTTAAAAACATTTTTACGAACTCATCGGTAGGTTTAACATTTGCATCAATGCAACGAGCTCAAAATCATTTAACGAATGACATTTACAAAATAAATTAATTTGAATGCGTTTTTCTTTTTTTCTTTTGTAATTTACAGACAAAATAAACAAATGTTATGATGCCTTTGTGAGTCCGTAATTCTGTTAATTTATCTACACTGGCTTTGTGTATCGTATGAATTAATGTGCAGTGTTTCATAATCTCATATACTTTATGATATAATGAAACCTGATATATTACGGTTTGTGTTTTTTCTATTTTGCAAAACAAATCTTAACATTTTTTCATCTTAAAAACAAAAACGAAAATAATTTAGGCAGTCAACATGAATATATATGTTAACTGACTGTTTACACATAATTTTCATAAAATTCTCAAACATCGATTATTAAAAATGTGAGTGATATTTCAAGGAATAGCTTAAAAATAACAAAAGTGCTCAATTACTTACAGTTTAATAAATAATCATTCGATGCTATTGTAATATTCTAACTTTTTTTATTCAAATATGACCAAAGAAAACCAGATATCAATTAAAAAAAAAAAAAAAGCATTTTATTAAATGTCTTGTGCCATTTTATACCACTGAAAAAACAAAAATATTATTGTATTTCTTATAAAATTATAATAATAATTCAAATACTAATACTAATTCAAACAGAAAATGGGAAATAAAAAATATGTATAAAAAAAAAAAGAGTGTACATCCTTAGACTTCCCCCACAGAAAGAGACGACACATACTCAAAACTAAACTAAAGAATGATTATGTGAAACACACACAACAACAACTAAATAGTCAACCACATTTCTAATAATAACTCAGTAGTGTCTATTTTATTTTATTTTATTGCGCGTCTCGCTAAAAGTCAAAGGCAAAAAGTGTTGGCAGGACCACAGCCTGTTCAGCCATCTTAACTCTATTACCATATTTCCTCACAGCAGATGCTATGATTTGCCTGTAAGATTTGTCAAAAACACATCTCCCATGGTTCACTGTCGTCAAGCACTTTGTGTTTAGCAGGTGACAAGTCTGAGTGTAAACTGGCTGAGGGAAAGATGTTAAAGCCCCCTTGCAGGAAGAGTCATGTGGACCACTGACATGCAGGTTTACGGCTGTACACTAATGAAACGTAAAAACAGGTTTAAGCAACGTGTAAAACAATCGAGGTCGAAAGGGAATGAGGACAAGGGCTTACGCCAGGGGAAAAGTAACGGGCAATGGAAAAGTGGGTGGGATATTTTGGAAAACTACATTTAAGGGCAACAAAAGTGGGTTATATTATTTCTACGTTTTTTCTACGACTCCTAAATTTGTTCACATCCCCTGAGTGAGGCCTGTGATCTGCCTTTGCAGAAAAGCAGGTCACATTATACAACCAGGAAGTGGCCTGCCAATGTCCTGCAGCTTGTTTATGGAGACATCTTGTTACCAGGGTGATAGGGTCCTGTTTGGGAGCGTCTTCATTAGTGGTCACACATGGTGGGCACAGGCATTCTGTTCATTCACCTCATGCATGGCCAGGACCCCTAAAGCCACCCGTTCACCTAACACCATCCATCCTGCCTGAAGCTGACGGCCTCCCACCAAAACCACTACACTCGTCTGCGGACACAGCTTTAATTGGGAACGACATGGACAAACTCAAAACCGACTGGAATAAAATGCAGGCAAACTTAGTGGATTTACTTACAGGAAAGGAGATTCCTATCTAAAGTCTGAACATTCCTGAAGAAACTCCTTAATTTTCCACAAACTACCCGAAACAGCAAAGCAAGAAATGCTCACATTTTCAAAAACAGGACGTTCTGACCTGTCAGAAAGCACCACAAACACATTTGCGATTACAAATTGCATGAGCTTGGGCATGAATCTCGTCAAACTGAATTTTTCTGTACAAAAATCACAGGGAACTGGGAAAGACTGACCGCAGTCCATTTTGATAAAAAACAGAATGCGGAATGATCGCATTTTTCAACATGCTGAGACCGGCCATTCTGATTACCTTTTAATCTGAGGGCTGAATTCCAAATGTGCCCAAGTTTCCTCCGGGGGGAGCAGCAGGAGGCGCTGTAAAGCAGTTAGCCTTTTGATAATGAAGTGCCAGCAAAAACAAACATGGCTGATGAGGGGGGAAGGGTTAGCACTACCTTACAGTGGCTCGGCACGTTAATGCAAGATTAACATTGAATGAGCATTGGGAGCTCGTAACCATTGATATCAAATAGATATGGGCCCTACCCACTAGACCTGACAACAAAGAAGAGTCAGCTATGACCTCTGCTCACACCGCAAAGTCATGCGCCTGGCTTCATTACGCACAAGCCTCCATTACCGTGTAGTGTGAAGCACAATGCAAAGTGCCGCATCAAGGTGTTTACGGTAGAGGTGTGAAAGCACATCCATAATAAAAAGGTTGTTTTGGGTTATTATCACCTTCCCTCATTGTGAACGTGGTGGCCTAAATACACTATTCACCACGAAGAGAGTTTGGTAATGTTCTTTTTTACTTTGCATTGATGTAGTCCATGTTTGTTTTGATATTTTCCAGAAAAAATATCTGTACTGTGGGTCTCTTGAGCACAATGCGTGTTGTTTTAGGTCACTTTTATTCCATTACTTGTGTGGGAGACTTTTGATAGTTGTTGTCTTGGGGTTTAAAAAGAAAGAAGTTGGATTTTAATGTTTCGTTTGTTGGTTGTATAATAAACTTTGGGACAGGACTTTACGTAATGAGCACTGTGACTTTCAGATTATCTTCAAAATAACAAATCATAAAAGTGAAGAAACTGTGCTGTTAAAAACTTGAATGCCATAGTAAAGAATCAGACTAAAAAGTGTGAACCTGTGCAAGAAGGACAGATTTCCTTTACTAGGTTTTCCAAATTCTTTCAGATAGATTTTTTTATATATATATATATATATATATATATATATATATATATATATATATATATATATATATGATGATGAAGATATATACCATAAAACTGTGCTCCATGTGATGAGAAAAAACAGAACGGCTAGTTTTTACTTTTGCGTTTCGTTAATATTACTCACTGCATCTCACCTACGCTTAGACAGCTGTAATTTATGTGGTTAAAATAAGTAGTGAATATGCTATTCATCTTGTGCTTTTTCCCACCGAAATGAACAAGAATATTATCGACGGACTGAAAACACACACGCAATTGTTCCACTAATATCTGAGAGTTGCCCCCTGAAATGATGAACCAAACCGCATCATAGTTAAATACAAAATTATGCATGAAAAATAATTATGCAGCTACTCATGAAAGAAAATATATGCAAAAATACATCAAGTGCATCTATTTGCCAAACCATTTTACCTGTTGGCTGCTTTAAACAATGAACGTTTGTAAATTATACAGCTTTAAGCATTTGTCATGTGACATGTCATGCAAAATATAGCTTACAGAAGAATTTTGTGTGTTAGACAAGCCAAACTAACCACTTAAACATGATATTCTAGATCTGCTAATCAGTCAAAAGCTATTTAGCTTCACTGTAATTTAAGGGTACAGTGGGTCGGCCCATGTTCCTGTTCTATTGAAGTTAAACATTAAATCATTGCTGTTTTTCCTCAATGATAATTTCTCAATGTGAGGTTAATTAACTGAACTAAAAGCTAAATTTAGACATCACCGTGATTTAGAAACCATCCTTAGAGTCTAAAGCAGCCCTTTTGCATGGAGCTAAGGACCCTAATGAATTATTAATTTTTAATCCACATGAGAGGTGCGGTCCTATGAAATATCATGTGAATCTCACTCTTGGACTACATTCTTCCTGTCTGCGCTGCTAAGGCAAGCAGTATTTCTGACTTCAGCAGAGACCGAAAAACCAAATTGAAATGACTGCTGGGCCTGATAGACTGAGGGGGGAAAGGCACTGCCAAACCAAAATTGCCAAAGAAGCCTCTCCTTTCCATTCAGCACTGGTCTACTCTATAAAGACATCTGCTGATGACACACTTTGGGGAGGCCTGCTCAAGCAGAGACTGGTGGAGAATCGCTATAACGAGATTGAACCACATGACTGCTTGCCGAAGAAGCCTGAAGCAGGCTCCCACACAACCTGCTGCCAAGCAGGGTGCCACAAAGCCGAACAACCACCACAAAAATGCCCTTACAGTATTCTACAAGATGTGGCCTGGTCGGCCAGGGTGGCAGAAACCTTTATAAAATGAAATCCAGCTGACATGTTTTTTCTATTCCCACTCTGGGCTGCTTTTCTTCCTAAATAAAAAGGGACAGATCATTCTATCTATTTTCTACAGCTTTAGGCCAAAAGGACAGGACACAAAGAAAATGTTCCTAAAGGTCAGTGGGTGAAGTACCGTTGCCCAGACAGGAACACAGACAGGCATTTTCGTTAGCTCAATGAATCCCCAGAGACAAACGGCTGTATGCTGAAATACTGAACAATAGGATTTACAATAGAGAAATCTAATCATGCAACAACAGCATATTATGAAACAAGTAGCATGATGAATGTCATCAGACAGGGCTACGTTTACACTGCGAGCCTTCCGATCTTTTTTGCTCAGATCCATTTTTTTGTATAGTTATTCACATTGTTGTTTTAAATGTGGCCAATGTCAGATTTCAGTGTGAACAGATCATGGTCCTGGACTGACCTGCATGCCCAAAAGAACAATAAAAAGATGTCAAGCAGTAAGCTGTCATACAGAAGTAAACACAGACATTTATTTATTATGTGATCTGCCGTGGAAGCCAGTGAATGTATGCACGGGCAATATAAAAAACAAGACGAGGATGCGAAAAAAAAGAGTTTATGATATGAGCCCTCATATAGCTTGTATATAGAGCTGTCATGAGTTCTGCCACATCACTGTTCCAGATTTGGACCACTTTTATCTGCAGTCTAAACGTAGCCTTGGTCTCATGAAAGCTGGCAATGAAGTAAATGTGATGGCCCAATGCAAATGTTGCCCCAAATGCAAAAATAATACTAATATATATAGGGCTTGACATTAACACACGCCAATTTGCCAAATGCGGGTGGATTTCAGCAGTGGCGTGTAACACAGTCACTCCTACTAGCCACTTTGGTGGGTTGAATTTCATTTATAATAGGCCTATATACATTTTTAGTCTTTTAAAAAAGCATCTGAAATAATAAACTATAAGTGCAATGTAGTGTTATCAAAAATGTCGAATTTTTTTTTTTTATACATATTGATACTGAAATAACTGAAATACTCCAAATACTCATTTTCCGCAGAATAGATGCATTATGCTTTCTCGCTCTCTCATCTCTCTGACAGCGAGTTGACACACAAACCCGACTCCCCTCACTCATTTGTTTCATTTGCTATGGATGAATATTATTGGTGTTACAGGGCTTGAATTTTGGTGTGGGATTGCGCGTATTGCACATAATTTTACTCATTCCCACAGATTTTGTGCTCACACCCAAAGTGCGAGCACATAAAGCCACCTCTCAGTACTAAATTTAGCTATTTTTCGCTGCTTATTGCGCTTAAACAGTCAAATACACACAAAATAATGTCAAAATGCTGGCCTTGGTGAGTATTCACGTAAACATAGTCAGTTATGTTTTAAGTGGACGTAAAACAGTTGAGAAAGAAAACACATGTGTAACAGTATAATGGATCCATGCGTCAGGTCTTAAAGTGACAGCAGCCTAATATACCTGCTGCCAAATTATGAGATAATATTAAAAATATCTATATGGCAGTTTTTCCTCTATGGTATCACTTAAAATTGTGCCGAGTAAAAATGCTGAGAGGCTGATAACTTTGGAAAACCACTAGCCACAGTGGCTGGTGAGCAAAAAAAGTTAAAAAATTATAAACATAAGCCTTCAACCACATGCCCTCTCACAAAATCCGATCACCCAAAACAAACCCGATGTCATAAAACCCGAATGCGCATAATGATTGTGAAGCGTTTCTGAAAAAAAGAAAAACAAAGAAGAAAGAAAGACATGGACTGCTACTTCCCTGACTATTTTTCGCCATTTACAGGGCTGTCACAGAGACAGGTATGATTTCTCAGAACACCCATTTCAGTGCTAGCTGTCATATATTAGGAACAAACAAATAAAAATAAATAATAATAGTATAATTTACAATAATATAATTTACAACAAAAATGTTAGCTTTAGAATCGATCACATTAAGGTTACTATTTTTTAAACCTTTTTATTTCAATTTTCTTACACAGGACTCTCTCACAATTTTACAACTGTAAGACTTTAATATAAACTACACAAGTAGCTGAATGAAAGCAATGGAAAACCGAAGAGGATAGAAATCAGAATAACAAAGGATCTTGGGAAAACCACACTTGATGTCTGACAACAATAAAGCAGAAGTAGGCAGTGCGGCAGACATTGTCAAACTATTTACATCACCATGAGTGAACGCTGACTTACGGCACCTTTGATTCGGAGAACACTACAGAATAAGGCTGAAGTGATGGATAACTGCATAACAGGTTTATGGTTCCCCTGACAGGCACACAAGAGGTTCCAGTGAAGGATGGATACATTAAAAGGTGTGAGAAAGAGTGATTAATTGTTTAGTTTTGAACATCCTTCTCTCACTGTCTGCCTTAATTAATTGCAAAATAAAGTGAAAAAAGCAGAGTCGCACCAGCAACAGTGGGGTTAAAATGTTTTTTCGGTGCGTTTTCCAGATCAAGTGAACAATACTTTGGCTTTGAAATTTGAAAAGACTTCTGTCTCCGTAATGACTGAACTGGATAATTAACTATCATGGCAAATCAGCAAGCAGTCAATCAAAGCAGCAGTTTTTTCTTTCTTTTAACTGAGGTCAGGGGGCAAGTACAAAGGCACTGTGAACATTTCATGTGCTCCTGAGGAGCGATATCAGTTGAAAATGCATGTTACCTTCAGATGGTGTTTGGTAAATGTGGCCCATGTGTGATTCTCTTAAGCTTGCCCTCTCCTGCTGACCTCTCACCTCTGCTCTCTGTCTCTCTGCACTCCAGGTCGGAGTCGCGTGCAAACACAGATGAGGCGCATCACCTTTCGCTAGCACGGCACAGGTAAGCCTGGCCCCGACCGAGCTGCTGGACCAGGGGTCAGGCTTGTGGCCCAGCATGCAACTGGTCTCGGTCACATCAGTTCCTTACACCCCAGAGATGAGCCTGCAGACGGACGTCGTCTGAGACCTTTGATGTGTGGCTACGAGAGGTTCTGTTACTGTGACTTTAATTAGGTCCAGCAGCTGCCCTTTCCTGGTCCGAATCTCCACTATCTGCCTAATCTTTTACAGGTGGCCATGACAAACACACCAAAATCAGCCACCACACTCAGGTGAGCGACGTCCAGGGTGGAGCTGTCGTGTCATGCTTCCCTCTGTTTGGCACAAACGAGTCCGATGCACAGAGGCTGAGCTAACACAGCCCAGTTGCAGTGAGACATGGTTCAGATTCACAGTTCCATCTCTACGACCAGCATGTTCCCAGCTTACAGCCAAGCGGGTGTGAAATTATGCTAATATATGCTTCCCGTCTAACATCTTTTGGCAAATTTGATGGCCTAATTTCTTTTACATTATCCTTTAAAGATATATTAGTGTGTTTGTGCATAGTAAAAAGTTGGGGCGAACTCTATGCATTGTGCCTCTCTGTTCTCATTGTTTTTAGGTTCAGTTTAAGTTAAGCTCAATTGACAGCATTTGTGGTATACAGTCGATTTTTACAAAAAATTAATTTCCTCTTGAACTTGAAAAACTTAAACAGTGAAGCACTTACAGTACAACTTTACCCATTTGTAAATGGTAAATACTCACTGCTTGAACAATATGCATGTTAGCATGATTTTAGTGTAAAAAAAAAATGCTTAATAACATTTTCTGTTATGTTATATCCAATTTTACAGCTTTTTTGCCATGACAACATAATGATAAAACCATAAAATGACTGTTAAAATGATTATTTAAATAATAACTTTACAATGCAAATAATGAACAGGTTTTAAAGGATTAGCTCACTTCAGAATTAAAATTTCCTGATAATTTACTCACCCCCATGTCATCCAAGATGTTTAATTTTTTTCCTTCTTCAGTCTAAAAGAAATTTGAAGGGTTGAAGGTCCAAATCGCAGTTTCAGTGGTGCTTCAAAGGCCTCTACACGATCCCAGATGAGGAATAAGGGTCTTATCTAGTGAAATGATCGACCATTTTCTAAAAAAAAAAAAAAAGTTATACATTTTAACCACAAATGCTCGTTTTGCACTGCTCTGCACCACGCATTACATAGGAGAGGTCACGTGTGACGTAAGTGGACCCTTATTCCTCGCCTAGGATCGTGTAGAGGCCTTTGAAGCTGCACTGAAACTGCAATTTGGACCTTCAACCCGTTGTACCCCATTGAAGTCCACTATATGGAGAAAAATCCTGGAATGTTTTCCTCAAAAGCCTTAATTTTTGACTGAAGAAAAAAGACATGACCATCTTGGATGACATGGGGGTGAGTAAATTATTAGGAAATTTTAATTCTGAAGTGAACTAATCTTTAACCAAAGTTATAAGCTTTCTATTTCTGCTTTTAAATCTTCCAATAATTTGCCCCATTCACTTCCATTGTAAGTGCCTCACTAACCTCCATTTTTGGAAAAAGGGAAAAGAAGGACATGTCCAAATCATTTTTGTGTTAATTAACATCATGCAACAAATGCTCTCGATTGAGATTTTTATGTAAAAAGTTGTGCATATAACTCAAAATTCATCAAACATTCACCTGCCTTTGTCACTCCCAAGTTAGCGGATTCCAGCATTGAACTTGACTAAAGCTGAAATATGCGAGGCTGGTTGGGCATACTAATACCCTGGATTCATTAAATTAATAGGGGTCTTATTCCCCTTGCCATGGGTTCACAGATGCCCTTTAAGTTTGCCGGGGCTAGAGGGTGCACAGCACTTTGAAAGCCCTTACCGGCATATCGAGCGCATTTTAATACAGTCCTTTTGAGGCTCCTGGTAGGATGCAGAGTAACTCCTCGCCTTTAAGTTCCCGCACCTCTCCATGTGATCTCGTCAGATAGCCACGACTGTGTCAGATCAGGCCCAGGCTGCACATACACTAGGGGGATGGGGAGGGCCATGCAAGGCAAATTAGACCAGCGGTGTTCGTTTCTAAGGAGAGGCCATTCTTTCCCGAAGACGTGAGTCCTTGAGAAGCAAGCGCTCAGGAGTGCTTTGATGTGGAAAGGTGCCCAGTTTAAGGCTCTGAAACAGGAGGCTTTGGGAGAGATTCAGTAGGATTCCCTTCGGTGATCAGCAGGGGAGGCTGCCCTCTCGTTGGTCAACTGCGCATACTGTACAGATTTAATTACACCGAGAATGAAGTGCGTGGTCCAAAGAAATCCTTGATGCTGCCCGTTATGACTGTCATGCCATATTCAAAACCATCAAGCCACAATAGGAGCTGAGCATCATGATCACAGCCTGCAAAATCAAAGAGGCTTCAGAAAACAACAACAACAAAAGGAAATGCTCTGAATGTTCTGGGAAAACAATATTGTTTTCCACTGCAGTTGCGCCTTTGCTAATCTTTCAAATTTTTCAATGCACAGAATCGGTACAAGGACAAATAGCAAAGGATTTCAATGACAGAACAACATATTCTACAGCTCGTTTCAGTCTATGAGCTTTAAAAATATGTTTAATTTACAGTCACAAAATATATCCCTGGAAATATCCCTTTACTCAACAATAATACAATAAGCTTTTTAGCAAGATGAGAAAATTTTAAAAGACACCAGAAAGACATTATGTAAAATAGTGCAGATTCATTGAAATAAGAGGCTTTTACAGCACTTGATCCTGTTTTACTGTATACAATGGCTGGATTCACTGACATGATTCAGTTAAGTTAAATTAAATAAAACAACCAATTCTACCACTTGTTAACATGGTTCATGCTGTCACTCAAAAGGCGTTATTTATTTGTTTATAGGCCAGCTAGTGATTTTGAAGCTAAAGTGTTCTCGTTTGAATCAGTGCTGTTTGCAGCTGCAGAGATTGTGGCTTGGTTAGAAACCAGGCACACATCCCACCGACCCCAGCGTTTTAAAAGGGGCTTTTTTCCTTTGGTCTTTGCACAGTGGTGTGGCAACTATGGATCACAGGTGGGAGCCTGCCTCTACCAAATAAGCTTCCTCACTAAGGACCGGATTTGGCGCTGTTATTTTTCTATTAGGGCGGAATAATGCTAAGCCTTTTGAGGCCATCTTTGTGTTGCTATGGCAGCCTATATTTCCTGCAGGGTTGCGACCCTGAGTGACTACAGTGCAAAGCCAAATATCATAAACCATGTGAGGACCAGAAATGTGGACTTAGTTATGGAAAACAGCTCTGATATTACCGAACTTATTTAAGACTGAGTGACAAGTTTATTGAGATCTCTATTTTTTTCCTTCTTCAATTCATTATGTCAGTCGGGAATTCAAAAAACACTTGTCACATCTCCAAGTACACGTCTCCACGCCCATCTGTTGGTTTATACACCAGTTGGATTTGAAATTTCTCTCCCTTTGGCCAAAATGTTAACAGTCTTTTTGAGAGGAAAAAAAAACACGCTGATTTACAGATATTTACAGATGAGACTCAAACTATGCTAATAAGAGGAAAAGCCACACTATAACCAAGTAAATCCACTGATAACAAGCACGCAAACACAAATTATGTACATCGCGAGACATTTCCGGTGACTTACCTTGACTGAGGGAGACAGGAAAGGAGCCATTAAATACCTTACAACAACAGGAAATGGCCGAAAATGTTTTAAAAAGTAATTAATAGAAGCCTGTTTAAACGTCAACATAGTATTTAGTGTTCATTTCTTTTATTATTATTTGATTAGAAGGCAAGATAACTGCATGTGCAACGAAAATACGTTTTTAGGGCGCAATAAAAACAGGATTGTTTAAACGTTTGTAACTCAGTGATGTTTTTACGCTAAGTGACTTTTATGTGATATTTAATTATGCTATAATAACAAAAGTAGTTTAGATATCTAAAACATATCTCTAAACTTTGTGGAAAATAATATCACGTAGCACACAAACGGTGGGCTTTGACACTAATAGCACGTGGGCGCTTTAAATGTTGTCTATTTACTGTGGTAATTAAATGTACTTTCCTGCATGCAGAATATTTATTATGCCACCCCCTAGCGCCATCCCACACCCAGCCAACTGTCATTTCATATTTAATATTGTAATTTAAAATAATAATTGGAAACATTTTATTCAGAAGTGATAATGGAAATTGGAAACAAATATATAGCCTAAATAAAATAGGTGTTACAGTCACTCTCGCAAATGGCCTATGCACTGTCCCGTTTTGTGGGTCCAAAAGAAGTTCTTGCAAAGTAGTACAACCCCATTGTCTGGTAGCCATGATAGGCCTATTCCTATTTCGATTTAATTTATTAACAAATAAAAAGTTTTGGTTACACTTGATTTTAAGGTGTCTTTGTTACACTGTAATTATACATTTAAGTACTGAGTAATATTAAGTACTAACTACATGTACTTACTATAGGGTTAAGGTAGGGTTTGGTTTAGGGTTAGTTGCATGTAATTATGCATAATTTATAGTTATTACTATAGTAACTGAATGTAACATGTAACTGACACTGTAAAATAAAGTGTTACCAAAGTTTGTGTGGATGTTATGTATCAAATTCATCAAGGTAGCCTGCTGATTCAGATGATTAATGTCGTTTAACATCCATTAACATGATGACAAATCAAATTATAAACTCAAAATTACTTCAAAATTCGTTTTCTTTCTTAAATCCATTTTTTTTTTTTTCACTCAGACTTCTGTCACTTCGAGATGTGGTGCTCGTGCGTGATGATTTCTGCACCCTCTATAGCTTATTTCTAATTAATTGTTGGTGTCACATCTTTGAGTTTAGTCTTCGTTCTTGGATGTCCTTCAAAAAAACATTTAAAATGTTTATTTATTTATTTTTTAAACTTAACCTTAATTTTAACAATTGTATTGTGTTTTATGATTATCATAGTCTTTCCAACTTTGAAGCTATTTTATATGTTCTTTAAAGGCTACTTTTTTCCTCAACCAAACTGTTTGTTTCCTCTCCGTTAAAACAAAATGTCAAGAGTTGAAAAAAATAAATAAATCACAGAGTTTGATCTTAGACTGACAGCACCGAGCTCGCATCGCTCAACAGGATCCAAATGTGAGGGAGGAGAAGTATTTTGGGTAGGCTATCATATTGCGCCATGGAAAAGTTGTTTGATAGAACCTGTTGAACTTTACTCTGGGGGACTGTAAGCTATTTCCAAAACTTTAATGCTACTTGGAACATTTACCCGTAAAGTCCTTTAACTTTGGATTGGAGATCCACAGTTTTAAACGATCAAATGCTCCCATTTATTTCTTACTAAGCACACCGAGATGCCCTGCTGTTAAAGGGGCATTTTTGAGCTACTGCTTAACCAAGATGCTCAGATTTTGCTTTCTTTAATCTCTTTTTCCTTACTGTGTCCTTTTACCCAGTTCAAGTGCGCGAGTGCAGGACCGACGCTTGCTCTACCTGTGTTACGTTATTCGAATCCGAATCCAAGTGACAGTGATGTGGTGTGTCACCTACTGTTCGTCGAGTATAGTTCAGACAGTATGCGTAAATGCGACAGGATATCGCGCTTGTTCCTCCACACTGCGCTCAGGTGTTTTAAAGTCACAGTTTTCCATACTCGGTTTGGGTTGACAAAAATGACATTCAGGCTTTCAGAGTTCCGTTGTCAATGTAGCTCTAAAAAGTTCTCTGGGAGTGTGATTTCACCCGCTTTGATGTACAGGCCCCCAGAGAGCAGGTTTCAGCATTCTGCTCCTCCTAACCCCTTCTGCCTCGTGAAGAACCCCATTCTGCCTGCTAATGAACTCCTTTTGTGACATCTTATTTCCCTGCTCGGCTTTATAATAAGTTTTTATTTGTTGTTTTATTTTTATTTTACACGATATAAAAAACAATAATCACATTGATTTGTAGCTATAATTTGGTTTGGTTAAAATTATGTTGTTATTGTTTCTATTAGCCTGCTGTCCAGATGTGCAAACTACTGAATCATGGAGCCAATTATTTGGC
Source organism: Hypophthalmichthys molitrix (assembly GCA_037950675.1). Taxonomy (NCBI): domain Eukaryota; kingdom Metazoa; phylum Chordata; class Actinopteri; order Cypriniformes; family Xenocyprididae; genus Hypophthalmichthys; species Hypophthalmichthys molitrix. The sequence continues at coordinate 23,823,528 of CM075505.1, forward strand.
TGACTGTGTGATTATAGATTATATGTTTGTTCGTGCTAATTTTATTTGAGAAAAGCTGGTGTGAATAAGTATTTAAATTTGCTTACTTTTTGGCAACTTTAAAGAAACATTATCTGCATTGTGAAATGTGAATACATTGGTTAAGTTAAAATATGCGTCTGAAATATATAAAGGCCTGTGTAAAGTAATGATTTCATCTTTTATTATTGTATCAATAAGAAGCGTGTCTTGCGCTCTCCCTCAGCGCAGCTCACCTGTGCGACCTGCGCCGCGTATAACCACTCTCTACCTGCATTAGTGACGATTAAAGGAGGACATTTCATTTGGGCATCTAAACATACATGACAGAAACACAATAATGAGCTAGCTTTGTAGAAACAGGAAAAATCTCTTTATATGACAACTTAATGACAGATGTGTGAAAAAGCGTAATGAAAATTATGATGCAATATTTATAAAATCTGAAAAAAGGTCATCCTCTTTGGATTTTTTTAAGCATCAAATTGCAATAATAATAATAAAGTTTACCTATGTATCTTTTATCTCTTTAATCAATATTTGAATAGTTGAACATATTTAAGTTGATGTCTTTGTAAAACAAAGTGATTTTCTATTGATTTTAACTATTTGTTTTTTTTTTTTAACAATATAAGATTTAGGTTTTTTAAATTGTCTTGTGTTTGATGCAAAAGGAAATTAAATAAGTAAATAGAGAGTGTCGTGTACAATTTATGTATCTGGCTAGATTAAACATATTTATTTAATTATCTCGAGTTTTATTTAATTGTAATGTACATCTGAATTGTTCCTTTTGAAATGGCTTGTTTGTTTGTTTCGTTTTGCTTTATTTTTTTGTGGAGGGGCTTTTGTTGGTCATCCATTTTGTAAAAATGTTACCTTGCACAAACTCCTTTTGAAAGTGTGAAAAGTTAAATAAATACCGTTATTCAAATATTGTCGATTGTCAAACTATTATCAAAATAGCCTACTTTACCTCTCACAACAAGAACAAGCAATAAAATCTTATAAAGTATCGTTTCAAAGTTGATCCTGAAAACAAAAGCCAATAATCATAATAAACATAAATCAGATAGCTATAAGTAACTAATAAGTAATTAGTTTTATGATTTAATATAACGTAAAATTAGTCGGACAAGCCTGTTGTAATTTCCTGACACCTGACATGTGACAGATTAGTAAATTACAGATTAATAGTGATTTTTGATCATTTTAATATTAATAAATTATCATTGATAGGGTTTAGCATATCATATCATAACATATCATTAATAAATTCGCATTGCTAGGCTTTAAAGATATAATAGTGACGGCAATTTAATTATATATCTATAAAATAATAATATTTTATATGTTTATAGCGTATTAATCACTTTGAAAGTTACGTAGTATTACATGTTATATGGTTGTTTTATTTAATTTAATTTCTTTTAATTTCTCTTGGCACTAAACAACTTCAAATCACTTTTTTGGCACTCAGTGAGAAGTGATGAAGTGATGTTGATCAGGTCAGAGGACCCAGTCAATGACACTGCTTAAGAGCAAACCAAAAAAAAAAAAAAAAGTCTTCTGTCAACGTATAATTGACCGTTTCGATTTAATAAGATGCTCCAATTCGGTAGGAGATAAAAGGCAAGGCCTTCTTTACACCATGTCAACACAGCCCTATGCATTGTATAAATGACTTGGATTATCTCGCCTTTGTGAGCAGAACAGTGGACCCTCAACATACACACAAGACTTAATTCAAGTCTTCTCTCAAGCCACTCGAGCTTAACTTCTAACACCAAATTTAAGGACATGTCACTCCCATTCATTACTTAGACAACACTGAATTGTAGCCTATAGACGAAAAAAAAAAGTTACTTTATTTGTTGGTGACAGATAGGCTAATAACGGCTTTATTTAATAAATATTTTACTTCATTTGTCACAGTCTTGGCTACATCCAGAATATCACTTTCTGCGTATATCATTCAATATTATTTCATGTAATATTTGTTTTGTATTTACCCCAGTGGAATTGTTACTAAGCGACACAGTAAAGTTGTTTACGCTGATAGCACACTGACAACTGACAAATATTTCCTGTACGAACTGAACAGCTCAAAAGTTTTACGTTGTTTATTTAAATTTCCCTCGGGCTCCAGCAACCGAAATCCGGGTATGATGACAAATCTCTTCTGATAATCAAATACATCTTTATTAGCTTGTCAAATTCTGTCTCACTGTGTTAGTTTGAAATCAATCATCATTTAAGGAATAGTTTCGATTACTCTGTTTTGTCTGGCGCATAATCACAAGAAACACTCCGCAAAAAGGAATACATTTAAATGAAATTTATATTTAGTCATAAATCCACTCAGCGAAGCACTGATGAAGAGATCGGATACATGTTATCATTAAACACAAATAAGTGTTCAAGTTCATTGCAGTAGTATAGGGGATAGCTGGGCATCGCCAAACACCTGTTGGCAACTCATTCCTGGATCCTGCCAATACTTCAGGCTGTAGCCGACAAACTATTCAAAGTAGCGTAACGAAATAATATAAAATAAAGAGAGTTTGCATATTTTGTTAATTCAACACTGCTTTGTAATTCATTCTCGTTTGATATGTCAGTGAAATGTTCTGCAGTGTAAACTAAGTAAATTAGAGTATCTAGTCCGCAGGTGTTGTGCCTGAATTAGACAGGGTACTGAAGGGGACGTGCATGGATCTGTCAGGGTCCGCCATAAACACTCGAGTGAAGTCCAAGAAGGTCCGCTAATTAGTAGCCTGTCTCTCTAGAGGGTTTACACGTTCCACGTTGCCAAAATGTCTGTGTTGCATGTGTAGTTGTGGGCCTGCATCAATTCGATGAACATTTGAATTGGCCACAGAATGACTGTCCGCTAACGGCTTAACGCAAGAACATGCATACATCACAACCCACAGAGATGAAAGTAGTCTATACATGTATATATTGTAAACAGCAAACAGTTTTTCAGGAAAGGTCTTCATATTCAGGGTGCTTGTGTCCGTGTGTGTGTGCACATATATATATATATATATATATATATATATATATATATATATATATATATATATATATATATATATATATATGTATATGTATATGTATATACTCACACACATATATATATACTCATGGACACAAGCTCCCTGAATATGAGGACCTTTCCTGAAAAAACTGTTTGCTGTTGAATCATGTATTCTGTACAGATTTGAGTTCCAGAGGTATTTTTAATGGAACGAAATTGGTCTTTTTTTATTAATAAAAGATGAATAAAAGCCCATGTGAACTGTCTGTGTTTGTTGTTTCTGCTCATTATTTGCATGTACTGTCAGTACCTTCCATAGCCATTACTTTTTTTATTATTTTTTTTAAGAGAAAAAAAAGTTTTTATAAGATTTTTTATAAAAGTCTCAAAGCTGTCTGAGGGATACTTACAGCTTTGAAGTAAAGCATGCATTAAATTGTGGTGTGTGTTTATAGATCTCACACCCTTGCTGCACCCTGGTCCACACATACAAATTTTCAAAGAGTTTGTCAACAAATGTGCTGCTTTAAAAGGATTGTGACATGATGTTCTCAATCAAGTTTCATGCAGACTTTGGCTGTAAATAATTTGCAGTATTTTAACACTTCTGATATGAATATAAACTGATTATGTAATTAGCTTACCTCTGAGCATGGCTATAGATTAGGTTGCCATCAATTTAAAACATTGCTGTTCTCATATCTGCTGTTCCTCTTAAACGTCCCAGATGTTTCTGTTATCATTTTTAGTAATGTGTTTGAAGTCTCTGGTGTTTTCAGTGAGAATTTTTATGTAACACTCGTTATAATAATGAGTAAATGTCATTGTCAGAGTGAAAATATTAAAAATTCATTAATGCCCAAGAGATCTCATGAATATGTTGTAGCAAATAAGCAAGCTGGAAAATAAACTGCCCACTGTGAACTGTACAACAACAAGCAAAAAGTGCTGTTATCAATTTACCTGCACATTGTTCAGTACAGATGTTGCAATATTTTGCATCTTTTCCCCATTTCTCTCTGGTTGTCAGCATTTTCTGGTTGTTCAGATTCCAGCAACAACAAACAGATAATAAACTTCAAAATGTAAGCATTATTACATTGCCCATACAATGTTACAAAATTAGACTTTTATTAATGTTACAAAATAGACTTTTATTCGTTCAAGCTTAAAAATTGAGCGTTATGATAAACCAAGCTGACTGAGCTATTCACAAATCCACCTGACCCGTTCCACAGAAGACTTGGAATATCGCGTGAATGGACTATTCTTATGATACTTTTATTGTGTTTTTGTATTCCTTTGGAAGGTTTCAAGCTTAAATCCCCATTCACCATTTATTGCAATTGCATGGAAAAGAGTGACCAGTAAAGTCCTACAAAGTTCCTCCTTTCATGTTATCCACCTTATTTTTCAATGCAGAAGTAAACTATTTTCTTTGAACTGATATAGGTAAATAAAGTACAGTAAACAGTAAAACTATTTGCGCTACGGATCAATTTGTTTATGATTTTGATAATAAATTAAAATAATATGATAACAAATACCAGTTTGCAATATTAAGCAGCATAATGGACTGTTTTTGTACAAGTAAAATAAGTAGAAGTGAAAGACACCAGAAGCTTCATACATTCAAGTTACAAATGGCCTCACTTGCTCTTGTTAAAATACAGATTTGGAGCAACCTGAGAATGAGTACATGACAGAATTTTGGAGGAGAAAAGTCAGGTCATTCTTTGTTTCGTTCTTTATTTAATTTCATCACTCAAATGTGACCAAAAGAGATGAAAACATTGAAATGTCTAAACCCTGTATATGGTTTTGCATTTTAAAATGTAATATCGAGTTGATTATCAAAAAGTGTAATGAAGCACTTGCATGGAATAAAGTCTTGCTCTTTTCCAGTCATGTATGTTTTATTTCATGTTAATTTCTAATGTTTGTATGAGTGAAAACCGTAAAATAAATCCAGCTTCCCTTCTATTCAAACATATACAGTATGTGTGTGTTGTCTCTGACCCCATTAGTTGGGTTTAAAGGTTTAACCTCTGTGTCAGGGAGCCACATCCTCTACTCACACCAGGCCTCGTTCCTCCTATGGCACGTTAGTGTTTCATTTCCCCTCCCACACATTTGTCCTAAGAGGGCAATTAAGGAAACAAACGTTTTTCCCCAGATTAAGCGGCTGCCAGCTTTGCATACTAATGTAATGCCAAGTGGTAACAAATAGTGAATGCTCTTAATTACAGGCACTATTTTCAATCAGAAAGTGCTCGATTTCCCAGGATGAGGTCACCGTTGCAGGAAAAAAAACCTCTAGAACCTGAAAGAGCACAGAGACAGTCATCTTTATATGTGGGTGTGGGTGTATGTTTCATAGAGAGGGACAGTGGGGGAGAGAGATGGTGAGAGATGAAAAAGATGGAAGGGGGAAGGGATAGATTGAGAGAAAGAATGAGAATGATAGGAGTGTGAGTCAAAAAACAGAAGGGTTAAAGAAAGAGAGAGTGCTGAAATAACATATGCAGATGCAAACCCTTTTATCGTCCCCGGGCTTCGCTGTGTGAGTACAGAATGTGATGTGTAGCACTACAATTACCTTTCAATCACTGACCAACTGCTTAATGTATGACTTATATGCAACATGGCATTCCACATCCAGCAGGAGATCAAAAGCCGCCTCCAGTCGAGTAATTTAACACAATTACAGTTCTGCTACCATCTATAATGCAAAGGAAATCGGTAAAGCAATACCCTGACCACCATAAACTATAATAGCTCAAGAAAGCTTACCACTGCTAACCACATATATCTTCCTCCATTATGAGAGATGAAATAATAATGAGCGTTAAAGAGATTTGTGCTGTAGTCTGTGGAAGTGAGCTATGATTGATGGACGTGTGGTGTGGTTTTAGCAGCAGAATTTCAATATGAACAAGGTTAATACAGTGAAAGAAGCTTTATTATTTCAGGATCCAGGATCCATCCAGCAGACTGTGAGACCTTCCATATGGGATGAAGTGGGTTTACATCACATCCGGTTCGGAGAGGATGTACAGCCATTGTTTGATCACATCTAACTGGAAGATGCAGACAAGGAGATCTTTTTCATGAAAGCATGAAGGATTTCGGCTTTAAAGGATTAGTTCACTTTAAAATGAAAATTACTCACCCTCAAGCCATATAGGTGTATATGACTTTCTTCTTTCTGATGAACACAATTGGAGTTATATTAATAAATATCCTGACGCATCCAAGCTTTATAATGGCAGTGAACGGGACCAACGAGTATGAAGCTCAAGAAAGTGCATCAATCCATGATAAACGTACTTCACATGGCTCCAGGGGGTTAATAAAGGCCTTCTGAAGCAAAGCAATGCATTTGTTTAAGAAAAATATCCATATTTAACAAGTTATAAAGTAAAATATCTAGCTTCCGCCAGACAGAATGCGGACCAATACGGAAGGAAGTCTGGCGGAAGCTAGATATTTTACTTTATAACTTGTTAAATATGGATATTTTTCTTACACAAACGCCCTCCTTAAGCGACATCAGTTATGCTTTTTCGTAAGTTGAATACGTAAGGTGTAGGACGTAGTGTAAGCGTTTTGAACTACGAGAGGCCTTACACTTTCTTCGTAAGTTGAATACAGGAGGCGGTCTGGCGGAAGCTAGATATTTTGTTTGTTAAATATGGATATTTTTCTTACACAAACGCATTGCAATTCTTCGGAAGGCCTTTATTTACCCCCCGGAGCCGTGTGGAGTACATTTATGATGGATGGATGCACTTTCTTGAGCTTCAAACTCGTTGGTCCCGTTCACTGCCATTATAAAGCTTGGACACGTCAGGATATTTATTAATACAACTCCGATTATGCTCATCAGAAAGAAGAAAGTCATATACACCTAGGATGGCTTGAGGGTGAATGAATCTTGGGGTAATTTTTTATTTTAAAGTGAATTAATCCTTTAAGATTAAACATGATTTGTTTTAATGGGACAGTTTACCCAAAAACAACATCTTTCCAAACATGACTTTCTTTCTTCTGGTACACTTCTCAGTTTGGAAAGACTAGTGGGTGATTAAATGATTTTCATTTTTGGGGAGAACTTTGCTTTGCAGAATGTTGCATTGAAGGCGATGATCCTTGTATTCATTACGACGCTCAGCCGATAACTGTGGATCAGCGAAACAGATGCAATGAGAGATAAATCCTGTGATCATTTTTACAGTACATTTTCCCTGCATATCATCCAGCCCACAACAGAGAGGAGAAGAGTAATGACAGATAAAATCACTCACAGTAGGAAGTAATAAAAATGACTTCAAAGATGGATTTGCACAGATTGTTCTTTTTATTATCATTAACAGTAATGTGATACACATGCCTCCGGTGACCTTTTCACAGTATTACATATTCCCAGCTGACTCATTCATTAGTATGGCAGCGCAAACAGAAGGCAGAACTCAGCCATCCATCTAGAGAGTGAGCGAGAGAGATAGAGAAACAGCGAGAGGGGAAAAGAGTGGCGTGCACGTGTGAGCGTGCGTGTGCGTGCGTGCAAGAGCTCTTAGCCCTGGAGGTTGGAGGGAGAGGCACTAAAGCGTTTCATTTGTGATTTGGCACATCTGACAAGATTCATCCGTGGCTGATCATATGCCTTCAATGAATACATTTTCCAGAATCAATGGGAGAGTACTGTAGAGCGCAATCAAAGGCACATTAATTGTCTGCTATCAAGAGCTCCATTTGGAAAAAAAAGAAGCCCATCTGTGCCTTTTGCATCTGGCTGACAGGAGGAACACATGGTCGTTTTATATGTCAACAGCTATTAGCGGTACATTTCAGCTAAATGACAAATAAAATATAGCCATAGGTTAAAATAAAGCTTCGCTGCTTTATAAAACCACACTGAGACACAGAAAAGAAGCTTGGTTGACTAGATATGAGATGTGTAGATTTTTACTGTATATGCCAAGTACATCAACTTAGCATACTTTCATTTAAAAGATGGAAAACTTCAGTCCAAACTGGCAGGGACTAACTTATCAGGATCACAGGCTAATGTGGTGGCTAGCATGACTAACTGCAAAGCTCATTTCTTCTGCCGCGAATGAATTCTACGCATTTTGTTTCCATGCCTTGGCCCCATGTTTACTCAATGAGATTTTACACTTGAATGGCACTTGGTCTCCTTTTCTCCACTGCAATATTTCCAGTCATGGCCCCATGTTCTCTCTCCCCCAGCTCCCAAAGCGTCCTATTTTAACAAGCCAATAAACTCCGGAACGGGTGACATACTAATAAAAATGTAAACTTCTGGATAGGTTACGGGTGACTGACAGTGTGTGAATGTATGTGTGCGTGTGTGTGAAAGAGGGAGAGAGACAGTGAGAAAGTGTGTGTGTGCGTGGCTCTATCCTGGTCAGATGCTTCATTTCGAGAGCAGTGGAACATACTCCTGAGCCTCCTGGTTGGATTTGTTGGAATGTGTGAGAGGGAGGATTTTAGCGCCATGAGCCCAACGCCAAAGAGATGCAGACTTCACGCCATCTGTCTCCCCCTTCACTCCTCTACTTGCCAAACTTGCCTTTTTTCTCTCTTTCTCTCTGTGTCTCTCATTGCATCCCCTTTCATCCCTCATCACACAAGTAAGGGACATAGAAGGATCAAGTCATCGACTGCAAGGCTCCGGCAGTTGAAGCGCTTCACAGCGATATTAAAAACCCCTCTGAGTTGTTCATTTTCATTAGTGGCCCAAAAAATGACATTTAATTAGACTGTATTAGCCTGTTCAGAGTATTGACAGCTGCATGAAAATAATTGCCTGTTCTTTCACCATATGACCAACATTTTGCTGAAGGGAGCCACAGTGTTCATATGGGAAACGTTGCATGAATAAATATATGTTCCACAATAATTGGCTATCTACTGTCTGCTGAAATGAAACATTTTAAAATCTCACAGAATTATAGTCATTTGAATTAAAGGGATAGTTCACCCAAAAATGACAATTCTGTCATCATTTACTCACCCTTGTGTTGTTCCAAACCTGTATGGCATTTTTCTTCTACAGAACAAAAAAATGAAATAAAATAAAAGAAGATACTTTGAATAATGTTTCAACTGTTTTGGACCCCATTGACTTTCATTACACTGAGGGAAAAAAAAAGTTGTTGGATTTACATGATTTAATTTTGTACGTCAGTCCCACATGAATCAATTAAGTTAAACAAACGTAATTTGTTCATGTAACTTCAACATCATGGAATTAAGTCATTTTAAGTGACCCAATTAAGTAGACTCAAAGTGAATTTTATATGGCTCCCTAACATGATTCTAAATTATAAGACTGTACAAGCTAGTTAACAAACTTTTAGCTAGCAATAGCACACATTAGCATCTTAAATGCTAAGCATTAAATGCTCCTTCAGCAAAGCAGTGATGAAATTAGCTGTATCAGTCCACTTTTCTCCATGGTAATCCACTGTAATTTGAATTGTTCTAATAATTCCAACATAATTCCTTGCTCAAAAATACATAAAATAACACTTAATTTCAACATTTACTCTCTCTTGATTGAGCCATATGCAAAGCATGCTGGGAACTAACAAGCCCCGCCCAGTTTCGGTTAATGCAACACAAACTATTCATGTAATCCCAACACAAACAGAATAAGTAAACTTCAATTTTATATATATTTAAGTGGATTGAACACGATCAAATTAAGTTAGGACAAAATGTATAGCAATTGTGTTGCTTTAGCTCATTTTAATTAAGCAATTTGAACAAGCAGCAAAAATCTTTTTTTTTTTTTCAGTGTACATTGACCAAAAAACAGTTTTCAAAATATCTCCTTTTGTGTTTTGTGAAAAAACATTTTTTCAAGTGAAGTCTATTTTATACTCTTTACATGAGGAATTATTGCATTTTACACCACTTAAGACACCTCTTTAAAGTGAAAACAAAAACAATGTGAATATGCAACATATTTGACATGAGATTTTAACTTTGGTATTTAAATATACCTGTAAATGGCTGGAACGGTCCCTCAGCATCCTGTGATTGGAAAGAAAATCACAGCATTATGTCTAGTACAATCCACACATTAGGTCTGCCTGTATGCGTAAAGAGATGTGGAATCAGTGTTGCCTCATTAAAACCAGACCAGATCCTCTCATCAGATGAAGCAAAGTGCTCTGATGGGCTTGACCTTTGGCCCTCTCCCCATGTGGGCTGCTGGGCCGGGGCAAAGCCAGCTCATACCCTGCCCTGGTCCCAGACAGCATACCCAGCCAGCTGAAGGGGAGAGGAGGCAGTGGTGGCCCAGGCGGCCCATGACCCTCACTGAGCTCCAGGTGGCAGCGAGACAAGCGGGGGGCCTTTGATGCTGACCTCCGGTCATTCTGCTCGAATGGATCTTACCATTGATCTGGCCTGCCATGGTAGGGAGGGGTGCCAGGTGCCCCCGGTGCGGTAGAGGATGAAGCGCAAGCTGGAATAGTGCTGGAGGTACTCTGACCTCGCGGTTCAACAAGGCCAGCGTTCCTCAGCCAAACTGGAACGCCTGCCTCATGGCAGACGGACACGGGAGAGCTGGTGGATCAAGAGGGGTAAAACGATTAATCTCTACTGCAACTTGTACTGCTGCTCTGCTATTTTATTTGATACTTATCTTACACAGATACTGAAGATGAGCTTCAGTTTTGAAGAAAAAAAATGGGAAACAAATTTGCTCTTAATATTGAAATGTAAAGGGATAGTTCACCCCAAAATGAAAACTAAATCATTTACTCACCCTCATGTCATTCCAAACCTGTATTACTTTTCTTATGCAGAACAAAAATGAATATTATTCAAAATATTTTGAAAAATATCTTTAAGTCCATTCAATGAAAGCCAGTCAAGTCACTTTTATTTATTAGTGATTTTACTGAAACCAATACTGAACTTACTTAAAGCTGCAGTCCGTAAATTTTGCCTCTTTGTCGCCATCTCTGTTTGAAACCTGCAATTGCAGTTATTTGCGGAATTATCATTTTTATGTGGGTTGTGCATTTGCACGGCTTCTCAGCGTGGATGAATCTAATTTTTGCTGTCAGTCACCACATCGGTGTGGATACTGTACTTCGGAATCACAGATTTAACGTCTTGGAAGCATGACCAAAATAAGGATTTTCACTGGAAAATGTCTTCTGAACAAGTAAGTAACAAATCTGCCACTTTTGTTCTGACCAACTGAGAAAAAAAGCATTACAATGAATCGCACTGCCAATGGTGATTAAATCTAACGATCGCTTAGCTCAGATCATGTCAAACAGTGCAAATTATTAATATTGTTATACTTTGATTACAATCCGCCTTCAAAATAATAAGTTTAATTATTCCAGCTGCTGTGAGAAAAGGCTATAAATGATCTGCCACCTGCAGCATCCTCACATGCCATATAGAAAAAAACAATTGAAACTTTCTTCAAAATATCATTGTTTGTGTCTTGGAATGACATGTGGGTGAGTAAATGGTGACAAAAGTTTAATTTTAGGTGAACTATGCCTTTAATCCAACACCGTTTTAAATGTTTAAATAGAAAAATGTATCTCTTCACATCTAAATACAAAAGACATTTCATCAGATCTGCATTAAGATACAAAAGAGAAAACATACAGAGACAAAACAATTAATTTATCTAAACTAAAACAAACAGTAGAGGAAACAATAAAAATGCATGCAAAATGTTTCACCCCAGGCTATGTAAGTCTGTATTTGCTACATCTATGTTTACACACACCCACACACACATCAGTTCATAAGCACATATTCTGAACAGGGTGTAAAATCCTACCGTTCCCCCTGGTGCTGCCACAACACTGAGAACAAGCAGATTAAAAAAAACAACAACACAAGAGACAGCACAAGACATGTCACCAGTGTGCTTCAGCACCTTTTTGCACCCTCATCTAATAGTCTATATGCCCTCTAATCACCAGACCATAAACACAGCCCTGAAGACCTGCATTAAAGACTGAGAGCAGAGTGGAGGAAAACAGCATCCAAAGAGTCAGAGGTAGCCTGTGTGGTATTATTAATAAGGCATTAAAAAAGAGAGCACTTCAAAGCATACAGGAGCCATGCTATCGTACATGAAAGTTACATAGTATGGCTTAATGTCTCCTAAGGCGTCTTATGGTGATGCAGCTTTGATTTTAAATGCATTGTGTGGCAAATGGATTTGCACTAGTGGAAAGTAGGGATGCGGTGTGGGAACATGCCATAATTTAAAACCTGACCTCACAAGCTCTTCAAAGCATTCGTGAATGAGGATGTTTGGAACTCGATGATGGGGTTTCACTACACAAACAAGACCTCACCACACTTGGAGGTTGTTGTTGGGAATTTTTTTTTCTTTTTCTCAGGATGCTTCACTTTCCCTATAGGAAATAAGGACCAAAAGAGAAGCTGTATTGTAGTTTGTGAGGATAATGTAACACTGAGGAGAACATTAAGAATTTTTAACTGTTAACAGGCAGATATATATATATATATATATATATATATATATATATATATATATATATTTTTTTTTTTTTTTTTTTTTTTTTTTTTTGCATCCACAGCCAAAATCATTAACCACCCAAAATCAAACCTCTGCCTTAGCTTAGCGCTAGCAGAATAGCAGAATAGAAAGGCTCCAGGATGCTACAGCACCGCATGCTGTTCTGACAGAGGATGTCTTAATCACTGAGGATAATCAGGCTTATTTAGCTGCTGAGAATTATGGGCAGAAATTTTAAATGATAAGCAAATGAGGCTGTTGACAATCTATGTCAAGGAGGTGGCGCAGCAGATTAGCCCACTTGCGCTTTTCGACATGGACAACGCCCAGAGTAGAGGGTCATTCTTCCAATAGGACTCAACTGCTGGTTGACAATACTAAATGTACCCACCTTGTATCTTGGAAACAAGATGCTTACAGACGGATTGGGGGTGGGAATTCTGTCTCACGTTTGCTTCCCCTGGCAAATGACACACTTCATGGTTAAAAAATGTTGGGTCCCTGAACAGACTTCACAGTTATATAAATAAAATGTGTGGCATAGGGACAAAAATGGTCATATTTAATCCCACTTTGAACCCCAAAGAGGGAACTGATGAAAGCCTTCCCACCCCCATGCCTTCTGTATCATAATTGTTTTCTCTTTCCTAAAATGTCATGTACACTAGTATAAGTAAATCACCACAAATGACCTTTCGCATATTTGTTCATGTAAAATTATACATGACTATAATAGACTCAAAGCACAACATCACCTCAAATAACACAAGAAGAAATTAAAACAGTACCATTCAATGACAAATAGGTCCATATGCCTTTGTCAAAAACAAAGACCTAAAGAGACAAATAAAAAAAAAATAGTAACAGATTCAGGCATCACACTAACCAGAAAAACCAAGAGCGACATTAAGCAACTTGAATAGAAACATCAGTTACAGCAAATTACACCAAACAGTGCAGAGTTTGTTTTGATTTTTTCCTCTTCGTCCCGTACATTGTGATTCCATTATTTTTATTTTCCATGTAAACTCAGCTCTGTGGGATGTTATAATATTGTATAGCCTACAGATATTGTTCCTGATATCCCTGCTTTTGTTTACTTATGCTGTCGGAACACGCTATTTTTTTTCACACCACAGGACATACCAGCAAAGCATTATTTCTCTGTGAGCATTAACTTCAAAATGTTTTCAATACACATTTCACTTTATGTAAAATTCTAAATAAGACAGCTCTGTGGGTGCCCCATGACCCTGAAAATCCAGTGCAGCTCCATTATTTGTCTAGCAAGCTGCGGGCGTCCCAAGTTTCTTAGGAGATAAGCAGTCCTGCCTCTATCAAAAAATACAAAGCTTAATGTGTCAGAGAAGGATGAAGAAAAAAGAGATTTGTGCAAATCAAAATGAATAAGACAGAGAAATGAAGTTGAAAAAAAAACAGGATAAAAAAAGACGGTACACTTGTCGGTAACCCCAATAACATCAGGGTAAAATATGCCATCCTGTGTATCCAAAGCAATAAAATAATTTCTTTTTGCGCTTCACTCAAGCTAATACTTTTTAAAGCATATTGTCAAAAACAACAACAATAAAAAAACAATGTGCTGATTCAATGAAACGCTTGGACATGGGCGATTAAAAGAGGTGCTAGCTTTTTGGGGCAGATGAAAATTGGGGTATTTTGAGGAGCTTTGGGAACAGGGAGGGAGATAGAAGGAGGGGGAAATGAAAGGAAAATGCCAGTAGTGCCCACTCAGCTATTTTCCCAGTCAAGATCAAAGACAGCGCTGGACTGGCCGCACCGCGGGAAACTTGAAATGTGCCCTGCCTTTGTTTGCTGTTGCTAGGAGACTTCGAGACAGCCAAAAGTGTTTTCAGAAAGCTACAGGATCAAAAACATTTCAAATATAAATTTTTAAGACTGTCATGTTTGAGACTGAGTTTTGTAGGCCATTCAACAAGCACAATAAAGACTGATTTATCTACATAACATGTATTGATCATATAGAGGAAGCCATTTTCTTTTTTCCCCTTTTAGTAAGAGAAAAGGCTGGTGATAGTACTATAGGTACGCAAGCTGTCCTGAACTATAATACACAGTAATACCTATAAAGCTTGCACTATGTGTAGTTTTATTGTGTGCAAGAGAGAGAGAGAGCAAGAGCGAGAGGGAGAGATTAATCATCAGAGCATGTATATTTCCTCCACTTAAGCAACAATTCCATTAATGGGTGTCTTGAGTGCGTGTTACTGGGAGCTCATTAGCCATTATTAGTCTAACACTCAAATAAATGTCAGAATGTGCTGAGCAAGAGCTGCTGGTAATAGGCCCTGGGTATTATCAAGACTGCTCATTTAGAAATGTGTGTCATATCTGATAAAGAAAAATGTGAACTGCAGTGTGGTGATCATGAGCCCCTTTTATATTTACTGTACTGTGGAGTAATTAAAGCAAAGATGTGCAGGTTCAGTCTGACGCCATCTTGAGTGTGGCATGCTCAGTGCTCAAGGCCCATTGAAATAACTAGATTGGCTCAAGAAGAATAAATAGCAAAGTAAGCGTATGCATTTAAATCCTTGCAGTTACTTAACCGGAATACAATATATGAGTGTGCTGAGCCCAGACTCGAACAAGCGGGAAGGAAATCTATTCTGTCACTGGACTGCATCCATGCCCTTGAGTGAGGCAGTGTACTTGGGACACAGCTCACCAATCCTCTTGCACAACATCGCACCCCACCCCAAATGAACTTGAACTTACTTTGCTTACTATAAATCACCCGTATTAATGTCTGTGAACTGATGACTTGCTTTATGTTGTCAGGTTGCACACAGTATTAATGCACACAAACTTTGCATTTTATCAATAACAATTCCCATACATCAAGCTGAGACTGAAGTTCACAAAACTAACTCGTACTGAGGGCTTATTTAGGGATCCAAGTAGCCTACAATGTGCCGGGGACACTATTGTTTTTGTTTTTGTCCAGGGTATAGTTTTTGTACAAATGTACAAAACAAAATCATAAATGGTATAGATATGAAATTTAGACTGAAAAGCCCAAAATGTAACATGCTCCTCAGGGAAAAAAAGGGTGTATGACTTGGACCATATGTAGTGCTACAGAAATATTTTTAGCTATGTTTCATGTGTCATAGAAACAAGGGTTTCATAACTATAGATTATTAATAATCATAATTATAGTTTATTTTGCTCATGCACTAGAGATCCTTGAGAAAATCTATACCAATGAACAGCCAATTAATAATGTTGGGGTTATTTTAAAAATGAACACTCTAAAAAATGCTGGGTTAAAAACAACCCAAGTTGGGTTAAAAACAACAAACCCAGTGACTGGGTTGTTTTAATCCAGCGTCAGAGGTGTAAAGTACTTGAGTAAATGTAATTAGTTACTGTACTTAAGTATCTTTTGGGCTACTTTGTAGTTGTACTGAGTATCAAAGATATTGGCAACTTTTACTCTCTACTTGACTACATTTTTGAGCAAGTAAATGTCCTTTTTACTCTAGTACATTTATGATGAGTAATGCAATTACAAATTACATTTTTCATGGCACCTAACTTTTTCTGCAGCAGTTTGTTTCTGATATAAAGAAGCGATATAGTACCTTCAATGCCCTAAGATGGCGATATCTTGTGCATTTTGCCTTTACTCCCCCAAAACGTAATTGTCAACAAGGCTACTTTACGTGAATGTCAGTGCATTAGCAGGTAGTTGCTGATCGCAGGTGTTTTATTTATCCGCTTTATTGACAAGACCGTTTTGAAGCATATTGGTTTACTTATGGCCACTTGAGCTTAACTGAGACTTGAGAGTTTGTAGAAGTTTAAAAGGTTGTTGTGTCGACCTTGATTTATTGCGATATTTAGGTGTTCAGTTTTATTTTGATTTTAGAAAATAAACTTGATTTCTCATCTTACAAATCAGTTGTTTCTTATTTTCACTGGCAGTCTCTCAGGACTAGTGCATCTCTGAGCCTACATTCAGCATGAGTAAAATACTTAAGTACTGTTAAAATCAGATACTTTAAGACTTTTACTCAAGTCATATTGGAATTGGTTACAATTGGTAAAATGTTTGCCCAACATGCTGGGTAATTTTATTTAACTCAACTATTGTTTAGAAATTACTGTATTGCTTGCTTAAAATGAACCCAAATTATGTTGGAAATTAGCATTTATTAATATGTTTAATACATGAACATTTATTAATAAGTTCAATGAATAAAAAAATAAACATTTAATAAATTGATTATTAATAAATGTTCACCTTTTGATTATTTACCTTATTTGTCTGATTTTTAATTTTTAATTTTTGGGTTTGTCCATTTTCAAACCAACTTGGGTTGTTTTTAACCCAAGTGTAATAATCCATGAGTGGAATAAATAATTTCGATAAAATTTAGAGCGTCACCGTGCGGACACTTAATGAATTTGGCAGGGCTTGCCCAGTTGGTGGCGCTGTAATAATAAATAATAATAATTAAAAAAAATCTTAAAATGACTCAAGCATTTTTATTTTATTTGTATAGCGCTTTTCACAATACACATTGCTTCAAAAAAAAGAGTGGACGCTTGCATATTATTAATGGTCGCCGGCCATCAACAGCCAATCAGATTTTAGCAGTAAAGAAGTTCAATGCAGCTTGGACAGAAGGTGGTGATGTAAGAGTGAAAAAGCCTACCTACATACATACATTAAATTTTAATATCATGTAATTTTAAATGTAAATAAAAAGGACATTTTATCGTTTTAGATTGCTAGTAGATAGTGCTAAGTGATTATTGTAATTGGACCCCGATCATTTCTGCTTGCAGTTCTGTCTGTTATTGTTCACATGAGCGCAGTTGATATATTAAGGTTGTAGAATCGACGTTTTACTTAATGGAAGAAACAACAGTGTGAGCGCCATGAGAGTCCAGCCGAGAGTGACCTTCGTGTCTGGAACGATTAAGATTAGAATCGTGCAGCGTCTGCCTCTTGTTTTCAAGATCTTGAGCCAACTGGCACAGGCCGAGTGTTCTCTCCCAGCTCTCCGTCTGCCGCAGCGACAATGACAACCAGTTACCGCATGGCGTGCAAAGATGACAAAAATACTTTCACGCCAAGGGATTTTATTCTGTCCAGGCAAACATCACGCGATTACCGAGAGCCGTCCACTCTTGTATAAGATAATTGTTTATAACATTCAGTAGCCTACCGGTTTCAGGTTTTGATCTTGATCTTTGATTTTACAACAATTTTAATGAGCGCGTGAGAATGTGTGTACTGACTTAAGATCTTCTAAAGCTTTCAAAGTCCAGAGCATTTGTATGTGAACTGTAGAAGTTGTTTAATATGCTGCAACTGTTGTCCGACGTGTTGCCACCGGCGCTCAAGTCTCAACCGAGAACATCTTATTGAAAAGCAAAAGCTATGCTCCATTTGTTTACTACTTTTTTTCTCAGCACCATTTCATGGCTGTCTCTTTCAACGGGGCGTTTAGTCTCAATAGGATAGTCTGTTCTGCTTCATGCACTTTAGTTTGGATCCTCCCTGCAGTGTGACATCATCTGTTGTACCTACTTTAAGGGTTTCTAGTGCCACCTCTCAACAGTAACATCACTCACCTGAAAAACATGCCAAGAGACGTTCAGAAAGCACTGGTAACAATACTAGAAGTCATTCAGAATAACAAAATGTGAGCAAAAATATGTTTTGGTTTCTGAAATCGAGGGGATTTTTGAACGTTGATGGATAGACTGTACATGTAGCCGAAATAGGCTACGCTACTTTTGGGAACTTGGAATGCTACACTCCATCTACAAGTAGGTTATTTTTAGAAATAATTAGCTAATTATCTTATAATTATCTTAGCTCATATTAATTGAGAAAATACATGAAATAGGCCTATCTGTATACATTTAAAAATGTACAGATAAACGCAACAGAAAAATGTAGCCTAAATGAAGGTATTGTGATGGCCAAAACAGTGAAAAACCTAAGAAATACTGACCATTTTACAGGATCTAAATGATCCACTACCAGTGTATATTTATACTCATTTTTAATGTTAATGTTTTTTAAGCTAGCCTATAATTTTTGAAAGTTTACGCCGTTAAAGTCTGACTTATCCCAAAGAAAACGCCTTTTGATATTTTGGCATGTCCCCTCGTATAGCCTAAACGTCAATTAAACTTAACTAAACTTTTTAAACTACACATGATAATTAGCACTTAAATAAATATTCTTAATCAGAAGCCTAAATATATTTACCAGAATCAACCTAATACCTTCCATCACATTCGACGGGCCATATGATAAACTGAATAAACGAAAAGTAGTGCGCCTAACTTAAAGAGGAATTACTGTTTGATTAGCAACAATTTAAGGAAAAAAACTTTCGTTTTTCTTTGTAGGCTACTTTCGTTTTTTTGAGGGGCACCGAGAACAACTGGTTTATTTTTTCCAGCATGTGACCGCTGTCTGAACCCTGAACCCCGTGGTGACAATAAAATGTTTCGGTTCTTCGGAATTCCATAAAAGCTCAAACGTTTATAACGTTGCGAAGCAAAAAGTGGTGGAAGAGAGAAAGATTTAGTAATGGTAATTAAGAGATGGGATTCTTGACTGAAAGGTCACTGAGGCCAGAGTTACTTCATCTAGGGCACAGTTGTGGGTTAATCATCGGAGCCTATATGACCTGTGGACACATTGTGTGTCCACGTAAATGTTTTATTGAACAACGTCACGATGGCGATAACTATCGGTAAAGAGTGCATGAGTGATACAGAAAGCAAATGTTTAATATAGCCTATAAAAATATAGCCTATATATATCTGGTCCAGTTTGGTAACTAATAATCTTGGCATCTAGTCAAAAAATCAGTTAGGCCTATATGTAGCAATATAACGTATTTAATGTCTTCGGTTCCTTGACCTCCAATCAGTTCTGAAGTGTGAGATTTTCTTCTTAATATAAGGGTATTAAGAGGCGTAAAGCTTTGTAGACATAAGAGTGCAGCTGACGTCACAGCCCGAGAGTCACCCGCCGTGTGTACGCGTCTCTAAGTAAGGACTTATCCACAGAAAAGTTCTGGCTGACAATGTGGGTGGACAGGGCGTGAAACTACTATCATCATCAGTTTTGAATGAAAGAAAGAAAACATATATACAACAAAAAGGGAGGCTCATTCCAATTCAGCTGCGTTGTTAGGACAACGAGAACCATCCCTCAGATGATTAGTTCCACTTCAAAAGAATTTACTTTCCGGCGGTGAAAACGTCCCCCTTTTGTGTCTCTACACAGAGTTTTCACTCGCAAAAAGACGACGACTAGTATGTTGAGTCAGTCTGTTTATTTTTTCTTCTGTTCATAGTACAATTGTATTAAATAAATAGAGGAGTCACCACAATGGTCGAGAAGTTCATAAACATGTTCGGAAGATTTAGCATTCTTTTGTAGTCAAAGCACAAAGCACTGGGGAGGTGATGATAATAGCTAGAGCAACAAGTTTTCCATGTACAAAAGTTTGGTTCTCAGGAATGTATATAAAAACATAAAATAAATACAAGACCAGTGCAAGCAGGACAATCCAATAATTAATCAATACTCATAAAAGATGAGGTCTTTCAACAGAATGTAGGCCTATATGAAAATGCATGAAAGATATAAAACACAGCAAAACAATCAATAGAGTTTGAGTCAGGTTTGCTTTCATCTCTCAAAGCTATGTCAGTAGCAACTGAAGTTTCTGTGTGCAAGCTATTTGACTCTGAAATACACTGCAGAGTGAGGCAAAGGTTGATATCAAGACAGAATTACAGATTTCTGCTCTCACTGAATCCTCTTTAAAGCTATCACACCTTGAATCCCTGTCGTGATATCATTTGACACTGTTCATTTGCCCAGTGACCCACATCAGAGTGCACTTCCCTGAGTAAATATATCCACTAAACTAGGTTTAGCTGTCTCTCTTTGCTTTGAGTACAGCAAGTTGAGAGGATATGGAGGCATTTGCCAAAAGGGGGCCTATCTCAACAAGATTGCATTAAACATATCATTCAACATGTGGGCAAGTGTAATGAGTTTAATTTTCACTTTTTTATGAGTTTATAACTTCATATCACATTTTCTAGTCTGTAATCCAAATCCTTTTATACAATATCTTCTGTTTTTTTAGCCTATACATTTTTTAAGAGTCTACACTTTTATTAAAGAGCATGCAGAACTTGCAGAGCATGCAGTATGATCTCAGAATAAACAACCAAAATCTAAGAAAAGAGGTCTTGTTTATCGTTAGCTGCTTTATCATAAGTCTAATAATACAACATTATATTTTCATTTACTCACAACAAGAAATCCAAGATCAAAAGAGAGTGAAGTGCATATAAATAAATATAATTACATTTCATCAAAAATCAAAGCATATTAGAGACATACATTTTTTCCCTTACCCATTATGGAAGGAAGGTTTGACATATGAAAGAAAGAAAACATTCTTGACTTGCGCACAACTAATTGCTTCTTTCATCTATCCAATTAAAGGCTGAAAATTAAACCAAATAGTATTGCATGTTTTGATTTCTCATCACACGCTCTTGACTTCTAATCAACACAGAATAATATGATCATTACACATTAATTCCCAGTTTGAATATCAGCATCTTGCAATTTTGGTTATTGATTCCAATCAGCTTCTCATAGGGTTTGGATAGGGTTCCTCGCACTAGCTGACATGTATGAGAAACCTGAAAGATGGCGTAAAGCTCCCAACCAGATCCTCCCTACCAGCGGGTGGTAGACTAAGAGAGGATGTTTTTAGGATGTAAAATGATAAATGGCATTTAGCATAAATCAAATTCTGATGTGTGTAAAAGACCTTAAAAAGTCACTTCTAAATGCATGATTTCACAATGTGATCTCCATGCTTACATCATGGATCATTGCTTTCTCTTATTATCAACACTCTGAAAGCAACTACGCCTATAGGTGATAAAATGAGATGAGCAAAATGAGATGGTAGTGTTTTCATTTGGGAAATATACAGCCCACTTTAGCAGGTCTAAAATGAGAGCACACCTCAAATGAAACTAATAATAGTGTCTACTACTGCACGTGTTGCAGCCTTCCTTAAAAATACAAAGTGCATTTCACATTGTAGATCTAATATGTGGGTCACTAGGATTTCAGAGAGAGGAAAAAAACAAACAAAACTGGAAATGAAAATAAAGATAAAATATGCAGTGCTGAGTAAAGATCTAAGGAACTCAGTTGCTATTAAGGAAATTATTTGGGGAAAATAACTGCTCTGAAGATTAATTAACAGAGTTAGTTTCAACTGATTGAAAGGAAATATGGCCCTGCTCAAGCAGGCCTAATTAAATTCAGATCTTATTTGTCTTGTATGCTTTGTAAACAATAATGCCACTGTCTTGTCAGAAGGCATTGTTAGAAACAAACCTTTATCAATATACTTAGTTTCCAAAATCACTAGTCATCAGAAAGATCACCATAATAAAGACGTGCATATGCAAATTTTATGGATATATATATATATATATATATATATATATATATATATATATATATATATATATATATAATGTATTCAAATTCTACATAATGGCTACATGGTTAATAGTTAAATTGGCTTAAAATATCTCTTGACCTTTATCTCACTGGAGTTGCTAAGGTGGCAAGTATTGAGCCCTAACAAGCAGTAATTGTAGCAGTAAAAGCCATGCAGCAAAATCATGCAGCACTTAAATACTCACATATGTGAACCTTTCACCAAAGCCCACCTTTATTCACTCTGAGCCCCTCCCTCCAGAAACTGCTCCACCAATCTCAATGTGAGACTGCAGTGACCCGATATCTTTCAAGGCAAAGGGGATCTGTGCCGTCTTCACATCACTGCATACGTTTTCATGAGACATGACTTTTTATTCTTTTAAAATGTGTTGAGCCCTTTCAGATATAAAGTGAAATTACATAACTTACACTTACATAACTGAAAAAAAAAGTTACATTTACGTTTACAACATTTACAATGCACGTTTATGCTAATGCAGGAGAGGATAAGCCAGTGATGGATGTGTTAATTACCTCGGTTCTATCCCTCTCTAATGTAGGGCTAAAGAATTCTAAGAAATACATTCAATCCTTTCATGTGCACTGATTTTTTGTTTCCCAAGCCAATCAATACATCTAAACCAGGATTTATTTAGCTTCATCCAGTGAATGATTTAGCTACATCTTTCTTAGTCTGTTTTAAAATAGTCCATGATTCAAGACACAGTGCAAAATGACCTTCATACATAAAGCTGTCAGTGCAATTTGTGCATGTTGAAGAGGGAAAAACATCATCTGACCAATATTAAAATCAAAGTCCTGCAAAGCCAATACGATAAGCCTAATTGATCCAGGCAGTAGACTGATGCTAACCCAGCTAATGAGGTATTAAAATGACATATTTATGCTTTTGCTAAGCTAAATGTATGTTACACAGTCTGCAGACTGACTAGTTGGTTTACAATATCTGTGGCTTCCTGACTGGTGCTATTGTACAACACAGGGAGAGCATATTTTGAAGTAAAGCTTTTTTTTTTTTTTTTTACTGCCTCACTCTTCCATCTAGTTCTGCACCCTAGAGTGGCGGGTCAGCACCAAACCAAATCCGATTTGTCCCAACCATTAATGTCACGGCCTTTAAGCTACATATCATCACAGAGAGTACGCTTGCTCAATCTGTAATTGAAATAGCTTGGGGAGAAACGCTGAGCCCCGGTTGGCCCCATGAGCCTGCTTTATCCACTCCACCATCCATCACTGTTCACTATGGCCTCAAGGTGCTGGTGTAATGCTGTGAGGTTAACAGTGAGATCAACTTAAAGACGTCCAAGCGCTCTTTTCCCTTTACCTGGCCTACAGGCCAAAGCATGCGCACATGTGACATACACTTCAGCTAAAAATACAGAAGCGGTGTCAGGTACTGTATACCTTAGTTCATGTCTTGTGCTCTTTTGAAAGCGTTGATAGTTTCAGGCTCAGAGGATGGCTGAACTTCAGTTGGGGAAGTGATCAGAAGACCCATCTCTCCTTTAGATGTTGAGTTCACAGGATTGATTACAGATGCATCCTTCTACAGATAAAATTAAACACCCACTATTACACACTACTTTGAAACACCCTGGACCCTGATCAGTGCGATTCCAGATTCAAAACCACACTATAAAAGACAATGCTTTTCATTAAAAATTCAAATGCGATATTTTGCTGCTACTAATGAAAAGTGATGGTGCTGAGGGAACCAAAAAGACAACGTTCACTTTAAGTCTGTGAGTCTCTTAAATCCAAAGGATGCTGCTGTTCAGCCCGTTCAGATCAAAGCCACTTTTTGCAAGCATTCAAGATGGATTCTGTACTGCGGGTGGAAGTAGTAAAAAAAATACAAACTAATTTGCATTTTAAAAATGTATGAGAAATTAAAAATCTCTTTGTTAAGGCTATGACACTGAAAGAGTGGATAAATAAGCTCCAGTGTGTCTTTTTAAGCATGTTCAGCTGGCCTCTCACATACATGAAGGCTGCCAAAAATGCCCTTGCCAAGATGTGGAGGACACAGTACGTGCTCTCCAAGTTGATCTTTACCGAAAAGGATCTGGAAGCGAGATCAGAGGAATTGGGTGATGGCCATGGTCACCCTTCTGAAAGCACAGCACTGGTGCTCAGAGTCAGGGCCATCCTCAAAGTCGCCCCCTTTCAAAAGGGGCAAATCCACAACACTTGCTAAAGTGGATTTAGTGACTAATAGTAAGAGAATGGTTCTCTTTGTTCTTCCCCCTCTGGAACATGGGTCGCTATGACCATGTCGACCGACGCGTAAGCTATTATTGCATACTGCCACGAGATAACCCAGCGCAAGCCACACCTGCAAGCTGATTGGCTGAGCAGAGACCTTTACTGTCTTCCCTGCTTCCCTGAGACACCATCATCAGAGAAATATCTTATGTAAGGCATGGATAATGAATGAAAAGGAGGGTGCAAAAAAAAAAAAGAGAGAGAGTTTTTAAAGAAATGTCCATAGGGGTGAATTGCAATCGTAAAAATGCATCAAAAGACAGAAATGCATTAGATATCGGGCTGGGCGGAGTTTGCTTCCACTCCCAAACCGCAGCTGTGCTCAATGGAAAAGCTTCATAGCAAAAACCCCACACAAAATTGTACTAGGCTCATTTTGGTGGACTTGCTGAGGTTTGACAAGAGAATGGAATGTCCGGCAAGTGAATAGATGGGTATTTAATAAGCTGTGGTACCAGCTGAGCTACACAGGGGGCTGGCACCACCACCACTAACTCGACAACACTGCACTGCGGATCAAGATGGGAAAGAAAACCAACCGAACTGACTGCACTATTAGCAGTGCAAATCTAAAATCTTAAATGTGTTTTGTTAAAATGCAAAAATCTAAATAAGAAGCCCATATATTAATTCTCTTACGATTAAAGGGATAGTTCACCCAAAAACGAAAATGATTAATTTTTGAAAAAATTTGATTTTTGAAATTCAATAGGGTCCAGTGTTGTTTTGAAACCTTTTACTGAATGGCAAAAAAAAGCTGAAACACTCTTTCAAATATATTCTTTTGTCTTCCGCATAAGAAATAAAATCATTATGACATTTTTTATTTTTTATTTTTTTTGGGGTGAACTAACCCTTTAAAGTATTTTCTTTACACATGGTAATTGTCAAGTTAGCACTTAAGCATATCTTAATGTAACCTGGGAAACAAATGAGACAAATTATCTCACAGAGATTCACAGGAAACTTGACAACTGAAAAGACAACACAATCTCCGAGTTCTGCCTCTTGTACGACTCTCATGTGTCATGTTTTTGATAGCCTCATTACAGCCTCACCTCTAAAATCAATTTGCCTGTGTCTGTAGAATCACTCTCATTACACACTGGGTAAGCAGGAAGAGCGTGTGCGCGCATGTGCACGCCAAAACCCTCAAAGCCTAACACACCCTGTTTGGAAAGAGATAAATGAAAGCAAGCCTAAGAAGAGAACGTAGGATGGCCGAAAAAGGTGTCAGAGAGCTAGAGAGTATGAGTGGACGATGGCGATTCTGTAAAGGACAGAAGATCAAATAAGGTGAGTTTTGTCAATTGATGTTCATAAAACATTGTGGCACCCACCTGCCACAGGACCACACTACTGCACAGATTAAGGGGCCGGTATAAGGGAGTCATGGGAGAAGAGGAAAGCCAGGAGCACAGGCAGAGCAGCAGATGAGAGAGTGGAAAAGTGGGCTGCTATGTACAGGAGGGGGTTGGGATGAAAAGAAGCCCAAGTCAGGGAGCACCAACACCACTGGCTTGACCTGGGGACGACTGGAAAAGGCAGGAATCCAATTAAAATCACACCCCATCGGCCTGCACAGCCACCACCCCCTCACCAGGCTGACGCAACTTCACACTGCTCCTGCTAGATGTGTCATTTTGAGCAGGTGGAACGCAGCAGACATTGAGATCATATAGTCCTGGTCACGCTTTGAGGATGCAATGGTAAAGGAGTCTATGACACACTATATCTAACAGTAAAGTATAGAGTGTGTAGATGCATAAAAAAGTTGAAGATACTCTAAGTTGTCACATATTATAGACAAAAATGCAAACTAACCTTCGCCATACATCCTTGTTGCTAGGCAGAAAGCAGAAAGTGGTAGAGAAATCAGCGACATACTGGTGAGAGGAATCATCTCATTCACAGTAAAGTAACCTTATTAAAAATCAGCTAAAGGGTGTGGTCATCCAGATAGAAATGTCATTGTTCTATACGCTACTATTGGCAAAGCAAAGATTAACAACAGACATTAAAGGAGTTTAAGAGGCAGAACTAAATTCTGACTGATGAAAATGCACATGCTAAACAAAGTAAAAACGGAACGGACTAAAAAGAGATGCTCATTCTGGGATATTTTCATGTAATAATCCTCCTGAAAGCGAATCTATAATGCAGGGAAATGAAAACCAAACAGTTTTTGTTTATATATATATATAAAGGAAAACTTGCTGTTTTAAGTGCAGTTAAACTAAATTAAGATTTCAGATGAAAGTATTTAAAAATGACTTTCGCTTTAAATTTTTAAAGTAGATTGGGTTGCACTATATTTTACAGTTTTTACCTAAGAAATGACCAGTAATATAAGGTAACAACATGGGTTAAGGTTAGGTTTAGGGGTAGATTCAGAGTCGGACCTACTTATTATAAAAATTACAATAACTGGGTAATAAGTACATAGCATATATACAAGCAGAACAGGACTGTAAAATAAAGTGCTAGCATAGATTGCATGTAGGACTATGGGACTGCAAGAGTGTAAAAATTAAGCTAAGGAGGAGTTCAGCATAATACTGTGAGGTTACAAAGGAAATGTACGATAGTATACATACAGTTTTATCATTTGATTTCAATCACAGGATAGTTTGAGGAAGAAAAATGTCAAAATGGACAAATTAGAAAGTCTGTAATTTTCTAATTATCTATTACTAGAAACATGTCAATAATAAAATAATTCTAAAACAAATGCTAACATTTTTTTTAATGTGATCAATAATGTGATTTCAGCTACATTTTGAAGCCGTGTTGTTAATGACAATATTTTTGTGCATTTCAAAATAATACACACTATTCATTTTATTTGTGCTGGAAACAAGTGAGATTAAGGTACACAAGACGATCAAGGTAATGATTTTTACGATTGCAATTACTCAAAACAGCTTTTAAGATTTAACATATTAACGTTTGGATAGGTATCATCATTTTACAGAAGACAGGATCAGTTCGGATGAATTATGACGTGTTTTTACACAGCATTTGATCTACACACCACATTAATGCAAGTGTCTCTATGCGTTAAACATCCTCTCTAATGACAATGCAATTATTGACACAACTTTTATACTGTAAATTTGGAAATATCTCCTCAAAACAAGATATAAACATGTTTTCCTAGCATCAAACTTTGTCGCAAATACCACAACTTCCTGTTCTCTCTTTTCAATTTCCTGTCTCTCAATGATCCAGCAGTATTTAAAATAAAAATGAAGAATTTCTTGCAAACTTCACATTGACAACAACTTGCTTTGAACATATCGCATCAATCCGGCACTGATGGTATGAGGTTTCAGTGGAGGGGCAGATTTACATTTGCCCTATGACCTTTCTAAGGTTATTCACAATAGCTAAGTGAATAAACTGAAAAATAGCTATGTTAGAAGCCCTACAGGGTCAAAAGCCTTGGTAGCCCCTTTATCCAGTTAAACCAAGAGTCTCTTTTTCTCATGCCTTAAATAGTCCCAAAAACACAGGTTCACTGTATTATTTGGTCACCCGATTTTTCACCAGTTTCTCTCTATAAGTAGGTTATAATGATTGGTGCCTGAGGCACCTTCCTTAACAGTGGGAACTGGGCTCTTAAACTATGAATGAAATGTATTATTGTAATAACCAACCAGGAAAGAAATGAGTCTTTTAAAATGCAATACATCCCGGGCATTAGTTTTAGCTGCTTCACACCCTACCCTACACTATCCTACCACTTCACGACACCATACACACACCCACAAAAATCCTGGCAAAACTAGAGAATAAAATAGCCTATAAGTGCAAACTATATGAGTATATAACAATAGTTATATAACAAACAGTTGCAACTCAATATTCAACAGTAGACCACTACCGAAGGCCCCAAGTTTCATTTTTCCAGCCTTTACAGCATTACAGTTCAAGTGTTCGGATTTTTTCAAAATATCGAATCACTTAAAAAAAAAAATGGGGACAGTAACAAACTACTGAGGACAAAATGGAAAATATGCAATAGCAATTTGGTTATGCAACTAGTGTACTGAAAGTGTTGTGGACCTCAGGCTAACAATTTGGGTTTCAGTATGTGGTACCTTCTGCATTAACCTAACATTTCTTTCATCACCACCAAACTTCTTTTGCTTATTTTTTCCAATTCTGTCATTTGGTTCTTAACAACAGAAGTGAGATTACAGCCAATTTGTACTTGACGGAACATGATTTGCGCTCATTTTCAGTTCCTGTACGATAAGTAAAAAGCTGTAGTCTACCGAAACCAAATGAAAACCTACACATTCGTATATTAAGCAACTTAAGTAAGTGCAGGTTGGCTTTTCGCTGCAGAGTGCGATCAAAAGTACAAGGCCTATATCCTCGCTCACACCTTATTCATGCCCTGTCATATTGCACTGCAGTTATATAGCAATAAAGTTAATATTAAATGATATTATCGTAACGCAGTTCGCATAAAAGAATCCAGGCAGTTAAACTGACAAGAAAATGGCGATAAAATGGGAACCTGCTGGAGTTCATTTGAGGTGACTTTGGCCGCTAAATCGTCTTCACTGAAAACAATTTCTTTCTCAAAATAAATATTTTGGACACTGCACACAAGTCTGAAAGTCACCAAAGTATATAATTTTTTCTTTTCTATTCTATTTTTTTTTTTGTTGTTTTGTTTTGTTTTAAACTTTATTCCAAAAAACCTAAAGTGGTATTCGTAAAATTAACAGGCACGTTTGCAGATAAAATCCAAAAGCTTATACCGAACTCACTCACGTTTCCTTTGAGAAGCATAGATTTAAATCACACGCCTGATCAAAGAGAATAGAGATACTTTAATGAAACTTTGAATGCATTATTAATTGTACAGTATATACAGTACAATCTTAATTAAACAATTCTCATGAAGGGAACTGATGTCTGTAATAATCGCCACAGAATTATTGAAGTATAAAATGAACTCAGTTGTGGTGTGGTGAGAAAATCTTAAAATAATCTTAAAGGCCGCGTTCACCTTCACACATCACATCAAGACAAACGATACTTTTTAATTCTAATAACCTGCGACCTACATTTAAGCGGTGACAGAAAATACATAAAAAATTCATGTACTTTACAAAAGAGATTCACATGTTATTAACTTCATGAATAACTTTTCAAGAGATAAATTTCCACTATACAACACATACGGAGGCCCTGCCTCTACAGAACCTCTAAATAATACGCCATTTTTTCCTGTGCAGAAATAACTTACTTTATTACTTCGAACTATATTCTACTCCATCTGTGGGTATCTTGTTTGCAGATATTTTATATTTGATATATGACTATTCTGGCAGCGTATCAATACTTTTATAGATATTTAGGCAAGGTTAATTAAGCTATTTACAATTTAGAAACATTCACCGACGTCTCACCAATACAAGAACATAAAGTACAACAGATATAGCTCACAGTAACAAATTGCCTATTTAGTAAGCCTGTGGGACAATTTTACATGAGGAGGAACCCTTCGGCTGTCATCCGTCAGTGCTTTAACACGCCGAGTACAAGCCCGAATTACAGACATTATAAATCACTGTTACAGTGTTTGGGTGAAAAGGTGTCCACGGCACTATGACATGTGTACCAGCCATTTACAAGACTTTTTTGAAAAGGTGAGTTGGACGTAAAAGTTCTATGGCTAGGTGCGAACGTATGGCTTGGTTGGTTGCATGAGTATTGTACAGATTCGGGTCTGTAACTGCCCCGTTGTAGCAACAGAGGGTCCAAAAGGGACTGTGGCCTGTGCGCCGTATAGTCCAAACTGTTTTCAAAAGTGTGATGGAAACGTGACCTCATAGTCGACTCATTTCGCGTCTCAGGAGACAGAGTCTCTTGGGAGGGGGTCGTCATCGTTCGCGTCACTGTGGTAGAGGCGGGTGTGTCTTGCTGTTCTGCCACCTCAGGAGACCTGGCTTCTACAAGGTGCTCGTCGTCTTCGCCGATTTTGGCAATGTAGGCCTTGCAATGGAGTTTCATGTGTTTACGCAAGGAGCTGGGATGTGTGTAACATTTTTCACAGCCTCTGACCTTGCACGTGTAGGGTTTATCGCTGGAGTGAACGTGAGAATGCTTCTTCCGGTCACTGCTGTTTGCAAATCTCCGATTGCAGCCCTCAAACTCACATTTAAACGGTTTCTCACCTAAACGGGCAGAGGAGGGGGAAACGCGAGTTACGGGTGGGATGTACAGTCAACCATGGCTCATCAGTTCTGAGTGCATGGTGTCATAAGATGTGTTATGCAGGATGTTGTACCAAGCGTGCTGTTCCACACATTAAACTAAACTTTGTTTAGACAACACTCTTGTGCATGCAAAATGTGATAAATCGAAATTAAGCCCTATTTTTTTCCTTATCATTCTTAAAAAGTGGTATTTTCCATTCAGTTGTTTCCATGCAATGGCTGCTACTTTTAAAAAATTGATTCACACTAGCAAAAACAGACTTAGCCTTAGCTTAACTTACTGCTGAACCGCAAATGCATATAGCTTACCTCAAATTCATTTCAGAGTTATAAATAAGAAAAATTAAATTAAAAACAATCAGTTTATTATCACAAGTTGAATTAAGCAATAACCAACTGTTGGCTTCTAAGTAATTTATGGAATTGTGTCAGTGATTAATTTTCAAATTCTACTTAAATGCCTTCAGTGAACAATTATAATATGCACAGCCTGTTGGTTGGTCGACCTCATTCATATTTTTATTTTTATGAGTCAAAGATTAATTACTATTTTAATTGATTTCTAGTAAAGAAAAAGTTAACTAAATGGCTAAATAATTAGAGTAATCGATAAATCATTTTCATATAGGCTAAACCATACCTTATGGTTAAATAATAAGAATAATAATAAAAAGGGGGTAGTTTAAATAGATCATAATATTCTAAGGATTAATGTGACGTCAGCTTCAAGTGTAGTGGTCTCAAAGCTTGCGGTGTGTAGCACGAGCGGGTGCACTCTACCATAGCAGAGATTTCAGCTGCGCCTTGCGTAAACGCTACGTCACAGCTCTCCGGTGCCCCGGAATTTATTATTTATTTTCACTGCATGAATGAGAGGCACCCAAACAACTGGCCTGTGGACTGATTTTTACCAGCACGAAAGTTTCTAAAAACGAAATCAAAAAGCATTCCACTAAAACGAACAACAAAGGATGGATAAAACAATAGGCTACATTTGATACACAAAAATGCTTTAATCGCCGCCCAAATTAAAGCGTTGTATAGGCTGAAGAAAATTAAATTCTATTGTGTACAAAAATCTACACTCATTTATTTGCCGTGACATTTTGAAAATTAATTAAACATGATGAACACCAGTGTCAAAATTTGTGTTTATGTAGGCTACAGAAAAAAAAAATGAATTTTAA
This sequence comes from Hypophthalmichthys molitrix, assembly GCA_037950675.1. Classification (NCBI taxonomy): domain Eukaryota; kingdom Metazoa; phylum Chordata; class Actinopteri; order Cypriniformes; family Xenocyprididae; genus Hypophthalmichthys; species Hypophthalmichthys molitrix. The sequence continues at coordinate 23,855,437 of CM075505.1, forward strand.
AAATATTGCCGTAGAATATTTTAAAACGTTACTTTGGGAACAAATAATCAAACAGCATGATTTATCGAGTTATTCTTTCTTGGCAATTCTTCATTAACTGACTTTGTGTTTGGAACAATGTTAAGTAGCCTAAAACACTCCGAAAAATATTTCGAAACAATTCCATAAGTCTGAAGCCCATCTTATTATTATTGCTGTTATTGTTATTATTATTATTGTTGTTGTTATTATTATTATTATTATTTAACTAACCTGTATGCGTTCTCTTGTGTATCTTGAGGTTTTCGGATCTGGCAAAAACTTTTTCACATCCATGAAAAGGGCAGGGAAAGGGCTTTTCTCCAGTGTGCACTCTGACGTGGTTGACGAGCTTGTATTTGGCTTTGAAGGGCTTTCTGTCTCTTGGGCAGTTCTCCCAGTGACAAACGTAGTCAGAGTGCTCCGGTCCTCCGACATGCTCAACCGTCACATGGGTGACGAGTTCATACATGGTCCCAAAACTCCTGGCGCAGGGCGGCTTGCCAGTGCCTTCTTGGCCATCACTCCACTTGCACACCAGCTCGTGTTTTGGGTTCTGCCTGGAGCACCTGAGGAAGGCGTCACCCCCTCCTCGTTGCATGGCCATGTTCAGAGGCTTATAGAACTCCAAGAACTGAGTGACTAGCTGCTGGCTGTTGGCCCTGGGGCCATTGACCGACTGCCCATACGGGTGCGTTCGTGAGAGAAGATCTCCGGGAAGACCCAACATCATTTGGCTGCTGAGATCTCGAGTGGCGTCTGACGAGCCATGGGCCTGCTCTTGATACGTGCTGAAGAACGAGTGGCTCCTGCCATCCCTATAGCTGTGGAGGTCACGGTACCTTCCAATATTGCCATGTTGGTTAGGTCTCGGAGCCAGCTGATCAGTTACTGGTGGCATGCCTGCTGCTGACAGATTTGTCCCAATGATAATGCCCCTAGGACTGGGTTCTAAGCGATGACTGATGTATCCAGTGTCTGGAAAATGGCTAACCGAGTGGTCAACATATGCACTGGCCCTCGTCTCGTGGTAGTCTCGCAAATTTTGCGAGGGGCAGAGTTTTAAGGAACTGCCAGTGGGGTGCCCCATGTGCTCCTCTGCCAAAGGTGGCAGCACCACGCTGGGTTCAGTATTGCTCTCCCCAGGGTTGACGCAAGAAAGAGGGCAGCCACTAAACCGCGACAGGCTTGTCATGTTTTGTTGCAAGCTTGGCTGAGGGTTTGGCAAATCAACCAACCTTTCACGTTTACGATTTACCTACAAAACTCTTCCCCATTTCCCCGCTGTATCATCTGCATGTGCAGTTATTGCCCGTAAACCTCTCAGACGCAGGAATCGGACCCAGGTTCGTTAAGGTTGGTGTGAGTCCCATGCCGTTCACTTTGCCCTCTTGATTTGTGGCAATAACCGTGGTAGTAAAATGCTCCGAACCAGGCCATACTGCAATATAAAAGCACAGCAGGCAAACCAGCTTTTAAAAAACGGTGCTTTGGGATTGGTCGGAATGCGCGATGATTGACAGTCGCTGGATTTGTTTTAAAAGGGACACGCAGGCGTTCACCACACGACTCCGTTTTCAAATATCTCAGTGAAAATGCTTTGATATGTGCCGCTCGCGCACTGCCACATATTGGCTCATATGTGACTTAAATGCACCAGAGTGTTGGCTAAAATATCGAAATGTTTAAATGACATGTATATGAATTATTAGAACGTCTGAGCTGCGAATGCTATGCAGCTTTGTCATTTCAACATCGAATAGAAATACAGGAGTTAAAAAACCAAATCAAAATTCTCTTTCAAGCCACACGTCTCTCTCATTCAGGCAACTGTGAATGTCTGTTTTACTATTTCATATTGTGGTTTAACTTTAATTAAATAGAATATACTTGGGTACTCGGTCCATAATACTGGTGTTGCTAATGGACACAATTTCTTTTTTTCTTTCTTTTTTTTTTTTTACCACCAAAAATACATTTTTGCAGCATGTTATAGCAAGCCAGTTGAGCGTCTATAATTTTACTGGCAGGTAAATATGGCACTTACTTATTGCAGGTAAAGGTAAATGGAACTTAGAATCTAGATTGTTTTACTCCGTTTGACATTTTTCATGCAAAGAGATAGACAGTTAAAAAAAATGTTTAAAAAAATGATTATTTATTTATTATTATTATTATATCCCATATTGTAAAGTATCCTTCTCCATGTGTTGGTCGGTTAGCTTCATTTATTTAGTTTGTTTAGTGAAGGAGAGATGCATTTTATGGAATTTACTCAGGCGTGCATTTTTATCGGATATTTTTCTGGAGTTGCAAATCTGTGATAAAATTAACAGATCGTTTTATTATTATTATTATTATTATTATTTAAATGAATAGATAAATTACATGCATTAGTAATAAAAATCAACGAATATGAGTACAATATTAAATACACAAGCAAATATGATTTTAAAAATACATAAGTTAGCTTTAGGCCAAGCTACGGAGTTAAATAATACCTAAATATCGCATAATAGCTAAATATAACGTTATTTAGACATGTAATATGCAAGAGTTAATAGACTTCTGACTTTTGAGATTAAAAGAATGATAAAAAAGTTTCACACATTCATGTTAACAACCCCCAGATGATCTGGTGTCAATTTAGGAGGAAATTTATTCACTTGTTTTGAATTATTTTGCAGCTGTCAATATAAAACTGACAAAATTTAAAACAGGTTTGTGGTGTATTCTCACCACAAATAATTAACTAAAATGCTTTAAGAATGACAGCATCAGTGTGTGGACATCAAATTGAATACCTGGTAAAAGAGCCATATTTAAATAACCACACAAAATATTAAGAACAGAATTTAATTATGTGAATTAAGTTGTAGAATCTTAAAAATATCTTTGATTATACATTCTGATTGCTCACTTCACAACATTTTGAAATCAAGAAAAAAATTAATATACTTCTTCTGAAGACTGTCTCCCCCCCTTTGAGTGGGCAAAAGCTTGGGTTATTTACTGATATAATTCTTCCCACACATTAAGTTCTTGGATAGAGTAAACATTACAAGACAACAATATTTACTGAGGTTACAGTAACTGTATTCACAACAGTCAAAATTAAGGCTAAATTAACAGTCAAAAAAAGCATTGTTGTCACTACATTAACAAAGTCAAATCAAACATAATACAAGAAAAGGAAAACCAGAACTGTTTACTTTTATATATAATTTTATATGTAATGAGTCGTAATGCAGTTCAGATAAATGGCCCTGACCATGATATAACCATAAAAGTGACATATTATTTGTGCAACAAAACGGAGTCTTCTCCCACAACATGCAGCAACTCTTCCTGATTAGTCTCCTTTTTCATTTCTATCTTCTTTTTTCTTCATTACTAGAAAAGACAAAAGGCATTTCTATAGATTTTCCTTACATATACAACTTTCACTGGCCAATAAATGGGTCAGTGCAAGAATATTTAAATGAGAGAGAGAGAGGGGTACATAAAGAAGAAACTAATGATCATAAGAGAAAGGTGAGTAGGTATAGGAGAACACTAAATATTGCTTTTTTGTGCTCCATCAATTCGTAGGATAATGGTCACTAAATGACATATCTATAGTTCACAAAGGTCACAGACTGGTCTTTGCTATCCACAGTGCACAAGCTACATACCCAACAGTCTATTATCAATCCAATGCATGCTTGGTAGCATGGTGGTTTACAGATATCTTAAGATAACTCATTTGAGAGGTGAGCTTATTATGAAACAAAATTATATATGCTTTATCTAAATATACCTTAAGTACAGTTGCAAAAATGTAAACTGCTTCTTTTCCTTGCATACCTGCATTATGTTTACTTTGTAATCAGGCTACAAATACAGTGTAGCCTTATCTTCATTTCCATCCAACATTTCCAAATCCAGACAACACTGAAGCAATACAAGCCATACATTGCCATATATTGCTCCTGAGATGTAAATATTATATATATATATATATATATATATATATATATATATATATATATATATATATATATATATTAGTAAAATGTGGTAATAAATTCTAACTGAATATACTATATTGGGTTGAAAGCTACAGAAAGTTTTCCCCGTTGTAGTGAACTTACCGGGTGTTTAGCTTAACAAGTTCAGGGCTAAAAGTCGAGAATATAGATAAACTGATAGTGATAGCCTATAACAAAGCTATAAGATATAGGCCTAAGCAAAAAGCACCACACACAAGTACTCCACACTTTAAAATACTTTTTTTTTTTTTTTTTTTTCGGCATAGCACAACAATCTATCCTGGTAACGGAAGTTTGCATTTACTAATAAGTAGATGCGTAACGCCTCGACAAATTTAATTTATAGTAATTTATGCTAAACAAAGTTAATAAATTTTATATAGACATGCTAATGGAAGGTGCCACAGTTATCTCATTACTTAGTACTGATTAAGTGTTTGAGATAAATAGACTCACTCCTCCACAAAGCTGATAGAAAACAGGCTAAAGACTTTTGCTATATACGGAAAAAGATATAAAGCAACATGTCCGCAAAAACACACAGAGAGAAACACAGCTAATGTCTCAGGGGAAGATTCCTACTCTAAACCACAAAAATAATATATAAAGTTATAAACTATTAAATAAAATAATTTCCCTAAAAGAAAGGATGACGAATTGGTAGGTAATCGGAGACTTTTTTTTTTTTTTTTTGCTAGTTTGTTTTTATGTAGCCTTTTTTAATAAATTAAATACATTTAATGTGAGATTGACAACTGGAAAATTACAGGACATGAACTATAGCAGTACATCAATAATTATCAACGATTCTATGATTTATATAATATTATTGATAATTGTTTAGCACGAATAACCACCTTTAAGAATTCAGTGTGAAGTTGTTTCCAGGTTATTCTGCTCCAACTAAAAAATATGAATGCCTAGTCTAGTCAAGGGGGCAGGAGATATAGAATTATCGCATTATTTTTGACAAAACATAATTTAACTAACTCAAATAATCGGTCGATATATAGCTCTGTTCCATGCAATTATAGGCCTATAAGTCCCTTTAATTTTCTGTGGTCCAAAGTAAAATAACGCACGAGGCCCCCTTGAGTTAAAAGCGCATCTTGCCCTCATTTGCCGTTTGGTTGGCATCAGAGCTGTAGCCTAGTGCCGTAAAGAAGTTAAGTGAAGTAACTGAACAATTCCGTGCCCAGAGAAAGCAAAGAACGTCCTTAAGAACTTAGCTATTTCCTAGCCACGCCCGGAAATGAATATGTCACATAATATATTAAGTACGTCCACATTTAAACAGACAAACTATAGGCCTACATCTAGAGTGGAAAGTAAAGAAACCGTAGCCTATCTGACTGCAGAAAGTGAAAACTTTAAAAAATCGCCGTAAATCTGTCCGGCGCTACAGAATACTCACATGTGTGCTCGTGTACGAAAGGGAGAGTAAGAGAGAGGGAAGAAAGAACAAGACATAACAGAAAGGAGGGGGGATAGAGCTTGCTGGATATCTATTTCGCTAGCAATCCCCTTTAAAACTTCTGTGTTTTTAGGCATATATATATATATATATATATATATATATATATATATATATATATATATATATATATATATAGGCTATATATAAGTAAAATCTTTGGAGAGACAAAAGTGAAATGCATATGCTATTCTAATGACAAGACAAATAACCATTAAATATTTACTAGGCTACTGAATTTTATTAAAAATGTATTTATTAGAAAAATATAATATTTTTTCTAAATCAGGCACGATTTAGTATATTACCTAAATACAACATGAACCTGATCAACAGGGCACTTTTATAATGCATCTGAAAAATAAATCACTCACCTTTAAAGGCCTAATATACGTTTTTTTCCCTCGTAGAAAATGTGCTGAAAGTGAAAGCGTGGTAGCTGAGGACCAGAATGAGGGTCTCATTTAAAGATTTTTTTTTTAATCTCTAAAATATAAAAGGGAGCTCCTTTCGAGGAGAGATTGAAGGGGAGAGGGAACGTGAAATGGCTTGGAGGTATAAAAAGCGCTGCTTGAAACACTCATCGAGTCTCTGAACTTGATCAGATTTTAAGTGTCCTGCAGCGAGTCACCAGCAACCCTGTGAAACTTCCTCAATAGCAAGAATTTTTGGCGCCGTGAAAAAAATCCTCGGGATAATATAATTATCAACATATTTCTTTCTCTCTTATTCTCTCTTGTTCTACACTCTATAGTAGTATATATGTTTCACTATCTTACGGATTCAAGAAATTCAGAACTCTATGCATGGAACTCTATGGATGCATAAATGTACATAATACATAGATAGATAGTTTACAAATTATCTATCTATCTATCTATCTATCTATCCCCCCCCCACACACACACACTTACATTTATAAGTCACTTTCCCCCCTTTTTCTTTTAAGTCTTTATTTTTAAAGAGATTCGTTTTATTTTAAGTTTATTTTGAGAAACAAATTGCCAAGCAAATCCTGAAAGTTCATGTAACTTTGGGAACAGCTGACATGCTAAGCTCGGCAAATAAACAAGCCTTTCTTACTGAACCGAAATAAAGTCCCGTTCCTTTACCTGCAAATAATGCCAACAGCAACCAATCAAATCTACTCACTGAAACGAACTGCCATTTTCAATACTAAACCTTGCCAATCAACGAACATGCAGCCAATTATCGCCCTTCCTATCCGTCACGTGACTAAGAAAGAGCTGTCCTTTCATTGGACAGCGTAGAGCTGCCTCCCGAGCTCATTTATGTGCAAGGAGTGAGTGATTGACTTTATCAGTCCAAGGACATCATTCGTCTGGAAAGGGGGGGAAGTTTGATCCTCTTTCTCACGGATCCCAGTTACGGGAGTTTTTCTCCCGTTTACCGAGACCCGGGATTATCATTTCGTTTTTCAATTCAAGATTTCTTTATTCAAGCTTACGTGAAATTGCGCTCAGTTTACCGTTACCCACTTCACTCCACCAACCTGGGGTTTCTTACGTTTTATTTTTTTTTCTTTTTGACTTGCTTTTTCTCGATTGAGCCCAATGACTATGCTCCTTGATAGCGCTCCTCAGTTCCCGTCACTAGGAGTAGGGGGGTTCGGAACGCCTAGACACCATGAGTTGGGAAACCGAGACCCCGGGCTGGGGCTTAGTCCCTTCGCAGATTCATCTCACTCGGCTGCCTTCAAGATAAGTCCCGTTACTCACGATATCGCCTCAAGCCAGACATCAGCGTTCACCCCACAAGCTACTGGATACGCAGCCGCGCTCGGTCACCACCATGGAGGACAAGTTGGTTCTTACGCCGGTGGAGCATTCAATTCGACCAGGGACTTTCTCTTCAGAAACAGGGGCGCAGGCATCGGAGAGACCGCACCACCGAGTGCCCAGCATGGAATCTTTGCCGCTTCTGCTGGGAGTCTACACGGCCCCCCCCGGAATTTCGGACAACCCGGGACATCTGTTGTTTCCTGGACTTCACGACCAGAGCGTGAGCCACACTTCACCAGGAGGACATGTTGTAAACAGCCAAATGCACCTGGGTTTACGCGGGGACATTTTTGGCCGCCCAGATCCGTACCGACCTGTGGCGAGCCCTCGTACGGACCCTTACGGCACCGCTCAGCTCCATAACTACAACCACCCCATCAATATGAACATGGGGATGAACGTACCCACACACCACGGTCCGGGGGCCTTCTTCAGATACATGCGGCAGCCTATTAAGCAAGAATTGTCTTGTAAGTGGATAGATGAGAATCAGATGAACAGACCTAAAAAGACTTGTGACAGAACTTTCAGCACAATGCATGAAATGGTGACACATGTTTCGATGGAACACGTTGGCGGCCCAGAACAGAGTAATCATGTTTGCTTCTGGGAGGACTGCCCGAGAGAGGGAAAATCCTTTAAGGCCAAATACAAACTCGTGAACCACATCCGAGTGCACACTGGAGAGAAACCGTTTCCTTGTCCGTTCCCCGGTTGTGGGAAAATCTTTGCAAGATCAGAAAATCTTAAAATTCATAAAAGAACTCACACAGGTAAGGCATTCATATTCCCCCCATATTTTGGAAAAATAAACGTTTAACTGGGTTATTTATGCGTAAATTATGTATAGGCCTACGTTAATTGAAGTTCTTTAATACATTTAAAAAAAGATATTAAAAAATAAAAAAGTACATTTACTTTTAAATTAATTTTAAAGTAAATAGAGAGTTTAACAAACTGCCACAAGTACTTTAACTACACTTTAGGTTTGGAGGAATTAAATACATTGGTCAAATGTATGGGAAGTAATCATTTTGATCTCATATAACACATTAAGAATTTCTCCTTCTCTCTTATCTTTTCGATTAAGGTAAATATGTTTTTGTTCAAATGTAGGCTATATACATTGCAACTCTTTGAGGATGCAAATCTACATGCGTGGTTGTGGAGCTAAATTGTGAATGGAGTGTTGTTTCATTTGTGAAACTATTCTGGATGCTTGTGGCTATAAAGTTAGTAATTGTGGGGATTTCTGAATTATGGATGCATGTATAAAATGCTACACGTTGGTCTAGGAAAGTATGAATTGGTCGAAGTGCATTGAGTCTGAAAGCTGGATTTGTGCCTAAAAATGACCCCTTTCGAGATACACATGAAATGTAAAGCAAGCTGTTGAATAGTCTATATTATACTTACCAGATAAGAGCCATGTACACAAATTGTTAAGCAATTGCCATGCAATTTACACGAGGATGCATGGCGTGTTGGTTAAAGATGCTTGGAAAGTAAAATAGCAATGGATAACAGCACGTACTCTCAAGCAGCTTGATATGTGGGTAACTAAACCATTTGGCGTGAGCGCACTATGGCCTATAATTTCGAAAGGCATATTACATAACTGAAAGTTGTGCACAACAGTCGCTCTATGAAAAAAAAAAGTTATATTACTAAAACCCCAGTGTTTGCTCTCACTTGCAGGTGAGAAGCCATTTAAATGCGAGTTCGACGGCTGCGACAGGCGATTTGCGAACAGCAGCGACAGGAAAAAGCACATGCACGTGCACACATCTGACAAGCCATATATCTGCAAAGTGTGTGACAAGTCCTATACACACCCCAGCTCTCTCAGGAAACATATGAAGGTAAGGGACATTTTCTGATATTGCAACCAAAAATAAATCACACAAATAAATGTTTTTAAATGTTGTAAAGAATAAAACCCCTTAGATAGGCCTAAATGTATTAGGCCTATGCATTATACGGAGAATGCGTTCAAATTAATTTTAAGCAGGTCTGGAATTGTTCTCTGTTTTGGTTCACAAATGTTTTACATAGACCAGAATACATAAAGTTTAACCATACATGAACAAGCGTGTTATTGCCTGCATGTCATACATCTATGGACGTTTTAATTGAAGGTACACGAATCACAAGGCTCAGAGTCGTCTCCAGCTGCTAGTTCTGGATACGAGTCCTCCACGCCGCCAGTGCTGGTTTCTGCAAACACTGAAGACCCGACAAAAACACCCACGTCTGCGGTGCAAAATACATCTGCACACAGCGATGGACTACCGCCTAATTTTAACGAATGGTACGTTTGAAGCTCCAAGCAGACACTCAAAAGGTGGACCAAAAGGTTGAAGCAACCTTTAAAAAAAAACTATTTACGCTATGGCGTACAAAATGGCATTGAAACAACAGGAAAAGATGAGAGTGCGCCAACAGGCCTCGTCTATTCTCAGGATTCGAAATTTTGACTTTATTCCGAGTTCGAAGAAAACTAGCAAGGCATAAAATAACAAAATAACACTTTCTAAGAATAAATGGTTTTCCTTTAGTTTTCAGATTTCAGATGATTATTTTATTTTTCATTTTATGTATTTTCTGAAAAAAATATTTAAAAATAAATGGCAAAGAAAGAATATTTCACGGTGTTTTATATTAAGGTGACACTCACATCACCTTTGATTGATTGTTAAAACTTCAGACAGTCTTAAAAACGTGCCAAAGTCTTTGTCTTGAACTTGAACAAAAAAATAAAACATAAATAAGTATATAGCCTACTCGTGAATGTATTTCCTTGTTTGATGGAGTCAAATCTGTTGTCCAAGTCCGTTTTTCAGGTGGAGAATGTGGTATTAGCTTACGATTGTTACCTTTGAATATAACGTTGCCTTTGTTAATAATGATGTAAATACATATCCATGATGCCATATTTATCAATTTGTAATTTAATTATCGGCGAAATAGCCGAATCTTAAATGATATTTATGGAAATGTTTTCTAACAAGACTGTACAGTTTTGAGTCAATAACCAGTTTCAACGATGAAAAAGGGAGTCGGTTCTAAAGTTCCCACGATACGATTGTATCTTTTTTAACCAATAAATGTGTCTTATCTGGGTCGTAAAGTATTAATTATATTAATATTATAACATGACATGATCTATAGTTTCAAGTATGCATTTACCAACGTTAAGTTCATGTGAGGACCGGTCTAAAAAGAAAAAAGAAAGAAAAAAACATTGGGTTTAATTTTTTTCTTTTTCTTGCCAACAGCCATATGAGCTAGTAGACTTTCTGGTTCTTATCGAAATTTTGTATTTTTGTTTTCTCTTACTCTTAGCATCAGAGTATAAACTACATCTCTAAGGAACACTTACAAATTCGAGAGGCCCACTGACCAGTGTTTTTCCATCGACACGCCACCTTTTGATCAGATACACCATGCAATAGTATAGCTTTCATTCATGCATCAACTTTGAACTCCTGTGACAGTGTAAAAGACATTAGCCTATATTCTTGGGTTTAAGGTACAGCCATTTGAATAAGTATGGTAGTCCATTTTTGATGGTTCAAGAACTGTCTTTGTGGATGCAAATCTGTGTTTAATGTGTCAAAGAGGAGCAATGATCTGTCACAACATTCTCAAAATAAAACTTTGTCTGTCAGTTTGCATTGTTTTAAATGTAGTTCTTCTGTGAATATAGCGTGTTGTTTGTTATGAGTACTGTGGTATAACATATAGAAAACTTTGATTACACATTTGCTTGTTTTATGTGAATAACTTCTCAAGATGTGGAACTGTATGTGTGAATGAAATTTAGTATTAAGAGTACTAGAACTTTTAAGGTGGAAAAGTGAGGGAAATATGTGTTCAGTGACACCAAGAGTTACAGCATTGCATTGTTACATATTTTTTAAGAGACTAAAATTATGCATATAAATATATTGTGCTTATGAACATGATTTCAAACCACCAGCACTACTTTTGAGAACAAACGTAAAAAAAAAAACAGTACCTCGTGAGTAACGGTGATATATAAATACGTTTATTTAAATAATTTAATGAATATATGTTTTATATACTATTTTCTATACGTTAAGTTAAAAGAAATAAAGATTTATTTCAGCCACCTTCGATGTATCTTCAGCCCTGATCTTAGACAGATCTAATGTACAAACGGAGCTTGAATGTGATTGTGACATTTTCTCGTGGAAATGGGTCACGCATCAAGTTATTCCTGAAAAGCACATGTTTAACTGATGAACTGTGTCACTGTGCCATTTTCGAGGCAAACGATGTTACTTCAGCATACCTATTCAGAATTCAGCAAAATCTTGTACTTTCTTTCGAAGTAGGGTTATTGTTTGTTGGTTTGTTTAACAAACTATTGATGACAAAATGTGAACAAGTTTTTGACTGGAATTAAAACAAATCCTGAAATGTCACAAATGAAGACCTCAGTTTTTCCTTTTCATTTCTTTCATTTGCTATTTTTCCTCTTGTTCTAAGTTCTAACCTTGAACTTAAAGCTTACGCCTTACTCCAAATGTAAGAAGCAGCAACACACTTGAACTTGACAGTAACATGCCGCCATCTTAGCATTTTGTTTCTTTGAGGGACAAAAAAAATTCAGAATTTTGTAGCGTTAACGCAGCTTAACATACTTTTTAAGCACATGATTATCTTAGGACATTGGGGAGTACACATGCCTGAAAGCTACTAAGTTTGTTTAAAAACTTTATGCCGAGATATACACTACCTAAGCCATTCTCAATGTAGGCTGGGATTGGCAAACGTGCGGTAAAAACAATATTGCACCAGTGGCAGATTGTACAATTCCACTGCATTATACAGATAGCATAGGCTACTGATTATCTCAATCAAATTATTAAATTATATAGCCAACCATAGGTACAGCATTAACTCAGATATTGCTGCAGAATTTAAAATGTATAGGCCTTTATAAACAATATTGTAATATATATTTAGTCTATATAGAAACATAAATCAAGGAAGGAATATGGTGTGAACACGCAATATATTTTTAAACTGACTCACGTTTACGCTTTAAAGCTTATGAAGGCAAGCATTATTTTTGGAGGACCTGCCGGGCTCTTTTTTTTCTTCCTCGCTTGGTATGCAGTATTTTAGCCCAACCCCCATAGACTCCACCTTCATTTCAAACCCACCCCCACCTTCATATATAAACAGTTTTCCAAAATTCATTTAAACTGAATCTTTTCTGTTTTCTGCGCAAGCGCACTTCTATTTCAGACTACATATTTCTCCTCATGCCATCGGCTCGAGTCTATCTGACATATGTGGTGACGTAACAACATGGCGCTGGGTATTTTGCTGAGGCACACCGAGCTTGACTAAATGAGAACACTCGCTCGGTCTCATTTTAAAGCTGCTGCGAACAACTAAAACTATAGTGTTAATATAAGAGAATGTTTGGTCCTCGGAAAATACTAGTCTAAAGAATAACCGGCTTTTTCTAATGAAGTATGAACACGATTAGAAAACACGTCGGCACTGCAGTCACGTGGCAGGAGTTTGAAGAGTAGCGGTTGTTAGTTGGGAGAAGTAAAACACTGAATGTATCTGTTGTAAATAAAATGCTGGCTTTACACAAGCAGATATGAGAAATGTGAGGCAGTGTTTTGGTTTTACCAACTAGGTTTAAGTAATCTGTAATATAACAGAAAATGTTCCAAAATAGGCTACTCCTTGTTTTATTACTTTAAACGCACTGAGATAAGAATAGAAGTATTCAAGTCTTTGAGTTTGATGCGCATTCCGGCTAATAGTACTAATTTAGGGTCCTTTCCCTAGTCCTCCCTGAAGCCACACTCAATCTCATAGCTTTGCTGGCTAAGCGGGGTGGCACTGTCTAAGAGGATAAACCGACACGAGCCTGTTCCAAACACTTTTTGTCACGCAACTGAGTGCGCGGTCATGATAAACTCATGAGATGAATTACCTTGAACATGGCGTGATGTAGTCAGCACCACATGTTCCCGTGAGCTAGCATTTCAGATTCCTCACGTGTTACTTTACTTTAAAACATTAGAAACACCCAAAGACGTCATCACCTCGCTTATAAAAACACACTACCAGCCCTCTTATGCAGACATTAATTAACAACTTTATTCAATAAGGATGCTTTTAGTCAAGGTAAACGATTTCCGCTGTTGTGTAGGCTTTTTTTTTTTTTTTTTAAATTGCAAAATAGCCAATCATCAAAACATTTATTCGTTCAATTACCCTAGCCTAGACACAAATAATAAATTTATAGCATCATTTTTTGATAAATGATCTTTGCCCTAATTTTAACTGTATATGCTAGCCTACTTGTATTTAGGCTACATATAAAAATCTCCAACTCCAAAGATTATGCACAATACGCTATAAAATAAGTGAATTGGGCTGTATTTGTGTTTAATTCGCTATATTTACCAAACAATACAACAGTGATGTGGAAGGTAGAGACAATTTGCACGTCAATTAATCCTTTTCAGTGAGCTCTACCGATGCTTATTCACCTGCAGGAAAAGCGATGAATATGCAAAGGTACTCAATATGACTGTTAATCCAGGATGTGCCCTTTCAAAATCTACTTTGGATGTGCTGCAAGTCCATTATAATGTTAAAGCAAGGTAAATACAGCCATCATTTAACTTGATGATTCGTAAAGTTTGCGTTTAAATTGATTTTACCCTTCACATCCCTGCTGGAATGGAATGGGGGGATTTTTCTGTTACTTTAAAAGCCCAACAAGTGTCAGCTGCTTTTTCTTTTTTTTTTTTCTTTTCTTTTTTTTTTCCTTTTTTTGAAAGCAAGTCTTTAATTTGGTCTTTCCTTGTAGTTTTTGTTATGTTAGTGGACATTTTAACTTATGTAGGCCTATTCCTTATTTGCAGCGGGATTGTTAACGCACAGAGATGAGGAGTAGGCTACTGAGACGTCATATATTGATTATGCGAAATAAAAGAGAAGTGAGAATGAATTCCCAGAGCCAGCTACTTTCCACACTCCAAAAATAATCTGAAGTAGGCTTACTATTCGCAAATTTACGTACCCTAGGTTTAAGAACGCTGCGAATCCATTTGCACCTATTTGCAACATCACATGTTGTCTAAGTCTGAAGGCACCCCTCCTTTCAAAATTTGTGTACAAGAGAAAAAAAAAAAAAAATCAAATCAGCAATCCAGTGGGGGAATAGCCTATATTGGAGCAATATACATTATAATGTCCCCGATAAAATACCCCGATCCATGCATTATGCATTTGTCTTATCGTAGATGTTCATCATAAAATGATTGTAAAGACACATGGAATCAAATTAGCCTAAAAGCTCGAAGTGACCAATATCAACATATAATAGCAAATAATAAAGGAATTATCTTTATTTGCTTTAGAGAGGAAAATCAAGAAATCACGTCTATCTATCCGCCAACAAATTTGTTCAGTTCAGCTGGACCTTTGGAAATGTGTCTATTAATGAAGTTCACATCACTAATGGCCATATCAATAAGATATTTATAATAATATACTATATTAATCACTATAAGTTGATGTCCACCTGTTTGTCATTATGCTGAGTCACTTATCAAATTAACAAACGACTCAAGGAGTTAAGGTGGCCTGAGCTGTGCCATCATTGCATCAGTTAACACTTGCAAACAAGGGTCAGGGACTGCAGGGGGCGAGAGAGCAGGTGCTAGTGGTTGGAAGCCTATATAAATACTAAAACTAAAGCAACAAAATACAAAAGGCATAATCATTGGGTCAGAAAGTATCACTTCTGCTCCAGCTGACATTTATCACTGACTCTTTCAGGCATTAATTCAAAACATGGACTGGAAGATTGCACATTATTTGATTGATCAAGTCACTTTTTTTTTTTTTTTTTTTTTTCATAATTTACTCTCTGATGATAATAGTACATGAACATAAAAGGTACAAGCAGTTCTTTATGGAAGATTTACAGTGTAGCTCATCCAGGTAAGGATTTATTTCCTGAGGTTACTTAAAAATAGTGTAAAAATAGTGTATTTTCACTTTTCTTTTTTTTTTTTTCTTTTCTTTTTTTTGTCCAACAAAAAGTAATTATGTACACTTTAAAGAGTGTGTGTAGCCTACATACAGGTATAGAGGCTATCAGGGGGTGGGCGGCCAGGTGCTGTTGGAAATTGCCTGGCTATTGCCAAAGAGACCTCATGCCAAGATAATGCAAGGTCCAAAGTTGCACCAGAGTCAATCCAACCCCTCTCAATACCCCAGGGCCAATCTCCTGTGTAATTGTTTTTCCGGTTTCATCTTTTCATTTTGAGGGACATTACAGAAAACGGATCACACACTTTGGTTTCTGAGATTTTTTTTTTTTTTTTTTTTTTTGTGAGCGAAGACAAACTAAGAGAGCACAAGTTCCTGTGAATATGTTTACAGTCTTGCTGCTGTTTTGTACCAATTGCAATCACAAAATCAAAGTTCACATCACTAATTTTCTGAAGGGTACATGACACTGCAATGATGTTTCTTCATGTATATTAATGTATATATTTAAAACTGCAATTCAAATAGAAGATTTAGTAATTATGACGATGAACAATAAGGTAAGTTATTTGGCTGCAAATTAAAATTAAGTTAGAGAATTGAAAGACAAATAATATATACTTGAAAATTTGTTAATTTCCAAGTTCCAAAAGCACGGAACAATATCCTTATATAACAGGCTGGTGAAGACACCAGCGGGTTTTTTTTTTTTTTTTTTTTTTAAACACAATACTTTTAAAAAGGGGTCTTTTTCATGAATATACTATCATATTTTCAATATCTGATGTACATGCGCAACACAACATAATCGCTATTGTAATGCAAAATAGACCGTTATTATGCTGAAAGACTGAAATATCAACTCTATCGCCTGCAACTTAAAATATGCGAGTAAGTTGAATTCAGGGATAATGCGATTTAATGTGTATAACAAAACAAATCATTAAATAACCGTGCAAAGTAAACGCTAACAACAATAATAATCGTACACACATTTTCATGCAGTACACACGTACATTTCACGTAGAAGCATGCATTAGATGCACTGTTTTCTGTATAACTAAATAGTTCTTAAGTCCAGCCATACTTTGTCAATGTTTGTCATAAATGTCACAGGCAGTCTGGCTTAACCCCGTAATTCGCACGAAAAGAAAAGTCGGAGCATAGAGTTATTAACAATTCACTTGGCAAGTCCTTGAGAAACTCACTCGAAATGACTGCCAAAGAAACTTCAATCATGCACTAGGTCAGATTGCTGCAATTTCCCTGTCTCAGAAAACTCGAAAGTGTTATGCTTTTTATGTGTGTGTTAAGAGTGAAAACGTGAGGATAGAGTAGTCGTCATGGAGTTTAAAAAAAAAAAATGCCAAAACGAATGTTCATTCACCTGCGGGCGTTTTGATTTACGTCTTTCTTACATTAGTTTATATATTGTGATGTGATATTTATTTTAAATCCCTCAAAACGGACATAATTCGAGACTTAGGCTACTAGAACTGTTTTTTCCCCTCATGTTAGGCTACTGATAATCATAGTTTAATGTTAAAGGAGGAAAATAACCCGAACACTGACAATTTAAATAAAATATACAACGAAATTCTTAATATAGGCCTATTTCAGATGTGACAATTTTTGCGACAAAACGCGTTATTCCATCATAATCTCAGAAACTGTGCTACGTGTCTGCGTATTTTGTTTAATTTTGCCAAATGTGCCTGCGCCTTAAATGATTTTGGTACATCACCTAAATAAGGTGAAATCTGGGGCATTCGGGCTCAAGTAGACTGGTTGTCGGAGTCAGTGAAGTGTAAAATTGCAACACCAGACAGCCAGCATAATAGCTCAGAAGGGGGCTAATGTTCATGCTACATTCACAGAACATTTTTATAATTGCTAAAAATGAAAAAGGACTATATGTTTATACAACGATTTTTGTGCTTTGTGCTCTTTTAAATTCATTTGCATTTTACACTCTTAATTGAAATACCTAATAGTTCTCCATTTGTTACTCCCATCAATAATACACAAAGCAAGCAATGCAGAATCTGTGCACCATGCAGGTTTGTAGTTGGGGCCTTTTGCAACCTCTCAGACATGCATTTCATTTTTGAATATGTGATCTACAAGTATCTATACCTTTTGAAGTGACAACACTGCCCTTAGCTTTAACAGCTTCCCGGCTTTAAAGCATTACATTGTTTAAATGGTCACAATTAAATAAAAGAACTTGACTAATCATTTGACTAATCATAAACAATACTGAAAGGCAGAAACCAGAAAGAGATCATGGAACCAAAACATGCCTGATCTCTAAACTTTTAAAACACCTTACACACTGGTGGGATTTTTAATACTGTGTCATGGACAGTTCAGCAGACAGACTACTGTCTGAACATGTAGACAGACAGACCGAACATGTAGATTAAGGATTAATCCATGTCAATTATTAATCCATGTTTAATTCCAGCTTCCCCCTGAGAATGGGAGAGTGGGACCCTATTAAATAAAGTCAGTCTCACAGTCAGACCATCTAAAAGATCTGGCTGAAGGAAAGCGGATGTACATTCTCTTGTCCACTACAAATCCAACTTAACAATATATATTTTTATTTTTTTTTTTTTTTTTTTGCTAAGGGTACATGTATAGTTGAGCAGCAAAAACAAAAAGAAATGTGTTGGAACACCCACCGTTTACCAGAACCGTGTCTCTCACACAGTCTTTATAAGCCAATAGCACAAAAATAAAAATTCAAATATTTCAAATGCACTTGTTTGATAAAGCCTCATTTCTGACTGATGCACTTTATAATTCTGCGTTTGGCTATGCAGAAACAAGAGATACCCATCACGCCCAGCAGCAAGACTACGGGAAAAATTACTATACACTTTAATAACATACATTAACAGCAGCTGCAGTCTGAGTAGCTTCAGTTCTCACTGGTCTGCATGTCACATGCACTGCAACAACCAGACTGCTACAGGGGCTCTAAATGTCACCTCACCCAAATCAGACTGATTATCTTCATCTAGAAACTTATATATTCATCCTTGGGTTATTTTAAATGCTCAGGGCGGTGAGAGTAAGCAGATTCAGAGGTAAAAATGTTTAGTGCTTTAATATATGATGGAAACAAACTGGACAGACAAGATTGAAGAGCCTCTACTCTGACACGGTTGTCCCTTTTTGTGCACGTTTCAGTCATTCTGACGTGCATTCATATCTCTCTATTCCTGCCTGACACATTTTCTTTTCAATTAACCATTAGACCTGTCATCTCCTTTACTACACACACATACTCGTTCTTTTTGGACAGAAAATTGCTCTCCAATTAAAAGTAATGAAAGGCTGATGAGTAAAAAGCCTGGCTATTCTCATGCTTTTATTTATTTATATATTTTTAAGCGATTTCTTCTATACTGAATGGTTTTTGATGGCCACTGGATTGGCAGAACAAAGAAATTAATGTGTGAAGTCACTATTTATTTATTTTTATTTATTTTAACGTCAAGTCAATGGCAAGTTGTTACATCACGAATGGACGAGTAGGTCATAAATTAGAGCTATCCACACAAACTCAACTTATTGCCACAGATATTAAAACGGCATCCTGCATAACATCCTCTCAGTTTGAAAAGTTTGACAGCAAACCACAAAGTGATATGCTTTGAATTAATATGGAATGACACGCTCTCCATCAAGACCACTTTGGGACCTAGATAAGAGGCAGGGACAGCTGTGTAATTACTACTCTCACATGTATAGAAAGTAAATAATTTATTGCCTATAGTAGCCATTAACTGAACAAACACAATAAGCTCTATAACTAACCAGCAATTCCGTAAGTCTGTTCAAGACAGAACATTTTACATTCTGCTGAGTCAGAAACAATAACTGGTTAAGGCAACTGTTAAATACAAGCTTGAAATAAGTTACTCTCTCGGAAAAAGAAAAAGAAAAAAAAAAAAACTATACAACACACATTTTAAATTCACATTGTACAATTTATTTTGGATCTACAGCATGGTGGTTGGAGGCAAACAGCCAAAAATACACTAATGGCTGCCAAGATGCTCTAAAAGTGAAACATTTATGACCTCCAATAATAACAACATTAAATGTTCCTGTAATAACATTTTGAAAGCGATTTCTTTTTAGTGATTTACAATGGATTTCAGCCTTCAGCCTGTAAATCAAAGACTGGCCATACCCACACACTTATTACCTTGTAGTCAAAGACTGTATTCAGCAGCATAAACAGCTTAATGTCAATTAAAAATAAGTAATCCGTACTGGCTGCATTTCAAAATCCTTACATCTACAGAACACAGCAACTCAACAACAGCGCACTGATAAGTTGCTGTAACTGTACAAGAACAGCATCCAGACTTCCCACGCACAATTATGCCTCATGGCATCTGTCTCTGGAGACATTATGGGGGACATCCTGGAGACAGGAGCTGGAGTTCAGACCTAATTCATCTCAACACTCAGAGTGCATAGATCATGACACCTCCATTTATTTTTAAAGAGAGCGCACTGTGTGCGCGTGTAAACTTTGAAAGCTCCTAATAGATTTGTTCGAGTTTTAACCACAAGAGAAGACTGTTTCATAAGAGTGTAACTGTTCACACATTTGCATTTGACCTGCTCTTGTATGGGTCCTGGGAACAGTAGAGAGGTGTGTACAATGTGAAGTTTACAAGATATCACAGTTTTTTTTAACCCTGCCCCGACCACATGTGGAGTTATGAGATCTCTAGCAAGTGTAAACTCAGCAAGGAGTCTGAAATACGACTGTATGCGCGCAGAGAGGTTCTGTAGTTACATTCCCTCATTTCTTAATGCCTCTAAAAGTGAAGTGCTAAATCCTGAAGAAAAAATACAACTTAAAGGATGTGGAAAAGTGAACATATAAAATATCTGACTATATAAATAGTTTATATAAATGAACCCTCACACGCATAGAGATCACTACATTGGACAGCTATTCAAAAAGCTTTTTCTTGCGTATGCATGAGTTTTGATGTCATTGCACATCAACCTCTACAGTGGACACTAGAGCATCATCCTATACATTGCCACCAAGTGGCAAACTGTTGTATGTGGATTTTTTTTCTCCAAACCAAGATGGCTGACAGCCAATCAGAAATGCTAAGTTGCTCCTGAAATTTTAATCCATTCCTTCTATCCTACACTCTAAAAATGCTGGGTTAAAAACAACCCTATATATATATATATATATATATATATATATATATATATATATATATATATATATATATACACACACACACACACAATTTAAAGTAGAACAGTTATTTTATTATATTTTAAAATGTAATTTCTATATTACTCCAGTATTCAGTGTAACATGATCATTCAGAAAAAAATCTAAGTTAATTTACTGCTCAAGAAACATTTCTTATCAATGTTAAAAATAAGTTGTGCTGCTTATTTTTACAGGATTTTTTGATGAATAGAAATTTTAAAAGAACAGCACACTTTTGATAAATTTAATGCATCCTTGCTGAATAAAAGTGTTATTCTCTTTCGGGAACCTGTACACCAAGATACTTTAGGGCTTGCATCACTTCAACCATGCAACAAGTCTGTCCAATATTGGCAACATGTGTGCATGTCTTCACTCAGCGAGAGCTCTGTCTCTCCTGCCTTTCTTTGTTACAGCCTCCATGCTTTGTGCCGTGTGTCCTGCATTTGGTCTCCCGCCTTTGCTGGGGCCACGAAGAACTCTCCAAGTTTCCATTCATGCTTCTCATTACTGGGCCATGTTGAGGTTTTATGGAGCCTTGTAAACCCTTGAATTACTGCACTTTAAAATAGATTTTGACACTATTATGTGACACTGCTTATGGTGAAGCCTTTCATTGCTAGACAGAGGACTCATAATGGCGGACGACAAAAGAGCATGACTTGTTAATTATTTTTAACTGCCGGATAAAATGATTATGAACTAGGTAAAAATGCACAAAGGGCCTGTAAGGGGGTAAGACACGTAATGATGTTTTGTCAAAAACATGATGGTCAAGGAAGCCAAGCTTCTTAAGGATTTTAAAAATAAAAGCAAATATCTTTATCATAGAAGCACAAAAAAAGAGACTCAAAATGAAAATAGAAAAAAAAAAAAAAAAAAAAACATTATTAAGAGAAGAATTAGCAAGACTATGACACTGTGTCATAACCTAACAAAACATTTTGTTTGCTGAGTAAGAGCCACGTGACTATCTGTCTGTGCATTTCTCCTCCCAGGCTTCTTAGAGACAGGAGCCGTCTGCTGGGCGGCAGAGCGGTCAGAATAGAAGGTGGCAGCCAGTCAAAACACTGCCTGTTATTCCAGCCAGGGCCCAAGTGCCAGTGAAGAGCTTCTTTTCATACGCCCTTAATGTGGTAAAGTGATCTGCTGCACAATAGGGACACTCAAGGAGGCCATCCCCAGCAAACAGGCCAAAACAAACAGCTCCCCTAGGCCTGGCTGCCTCACCCCTGGCCCCCTGAACACATCCCAGCACCTCTCAGGTCCGATTCAGTGGGCATGCAAACACAAATACACTCACAAATACTGTGCACATTCATTCCCATGCACACACACAGTTAATGGATGTGTGCGCAAACACAAATAACATCCACAAACAAATAAAGCTCGAACACATGCTGCAACAAATAACACACCACATGCAACCACACATACTCTGAAAAAATATGCTGAGCTCACACCCTCATTCAGCGTTTAAAATACACAACAGTTCTGAAATCATAAAGAAAATGTGTTTGTCAAAAATGACAGAATTTTCTTTTTTTTTTTATTTCAATGAAATGAATGTACTATATTTTAGATCGACAATGTTTTTTATTTAATATTTTTATGTTACTAAATTATATTTACACTGTAGTTATTATCCATTTATTCACTTTTTGAGTATGTACCTGAAAATGAAATTTCCAACTTAAACTGTCATAAATTTTGAATGCTTTTGAGCACAGACTTAATTTTGGTCTCTTTTTAAAGATGACTTTTTTTTTACATTTTTTACATTTATTGTTAAGAAAATATATATTTTCAAAAACACGTTTTTCTTTAAAACGGCAAGAAAATCAAAGCCATAAATCTAAACAAGTTGTGTTCCAAATTTAAACTTGATATCTCAAAAATACGAGCTTTCAGTTAGATTTTGTTTTTTGACACTTTAATCATTTCTTGTGATTTCTAACAAAAATAACAACTGCTGCACTGATAATTGAAAAAGTTTTGTCTACAAAATCAAAGCCATGTGTGGGACCAACAAAATAATGTGGTTCAACCAACATTCAGGGAAAAGAAAAAAAACAAAACAGGAAATGATGTAGACCCTGTAGACCCTCATGACTGTGTTTGAAGGTCAACGAGTCTTTTTCAACGAGGTTTGAAGGTCAACGATTAAAATTTCAAATATTTTTGACCTTTTTATGACACAACAAGGTTAGTTCAGGTGATAGAATGTCTTGTTGTGACTCCATCAAAAACAATGATTTTTATGAAAACATTTTTACCTTTAAATGACCCAAATTCTTACATACACCTAAAACGGCAATTTAATTCATATGGCTTTCAGCCATTCAAGAGCTACAATTGGAGAGGCATGCATCTTAGCATAGACTGAGAGTGCTGTGACTGTGGCTTTGACTTTGTGTGGAAGCTCTTTCAATATTGACCACAGCCAGCATTTATGCGGAGGCCCAGCTGGCTCAGAGACAATTTGGCTGACAATGACAGAAGAATTAGCGCTCACTTTTACAAGCTCAGCCTCAAATTACTTCTCTAGCACTCTGCACTAGCTTTAGTAAATGAGACGAGGCAAATTCAAAAAGAAACTTTACATGCGGCCGCCCCATGTCTGTAATAAGCCCTCTCTCCTCTGATCCAAAGACATAATCAAGACAATAAAAGTCCAGGCGTTTACCGCACACCAAAGATCATGAGAATTATACAAGCACTACAACCGCTCCTGGAATGGGCCTTTTTCTAAAAGTGCTGTGTGCGAGGGAGAATGAAAGGCAAATGCTTTTCCCTCTTCTCTTTCTTCACCCTTTTCTTCTCCCCTCTCCTCCTCCTTGTCTGTTGAAACATGTGGTCAGCTGTTGTGCTTCCATGTGGTCAGATGATCAAAGGCAAAGCGGGATAGTAATTGTCCCCTGCTGAAGCGCAGCTCGGCCTGGGATCAGGGTCCCAGCAGGTGGGGGGACAGCCATGAGAACGGCCGGAGAAGCCGGAGGAACGCGAGAGGCCCTGCCTGGCAGAAATAAAGACTTCCTAAGGGTTCCTCTCTGACAACAGAGCCGCTTGGGGAGAGTGAAAAATGAAGCCTCCACACATTTAGAGGTTTTTTCAGGAAGGGGGTGGGGGGGAGAGGGGCCACAATGAGGGCGGGGGTGAAAATGAATGCATAAGAACAAGAGATTATAATATTTGGAGAATAGGAAGGCTTTGATTGTGCGACTCTCGCCTCAGTTGCCGAATTTTAGCATCCCTGATTCACGTTTTTTCTGGAGGAAACAATCATGTCACCTAGTTTCAGTTGTACTGATTATGCAAAATGCTTGTGCAATTGTTCGAAACCCAGCGTACATGAATCTCTGAGGGGATATTTATGAGACGGGGCAGTAAGAGAGAGCATACGACAGAAAGCGCAAGAGAGAGATACACCGTGGCTAAGTCAGTGTTTACCTGAAGACCAAAGGGAGCTGTGAAATCTCACAAGTCAGCCTACTTCACATATATGTGGGAGCCCACAAAACACTTTTCACTGCTGTCTGTCATTTTGATTGCCCAGCATGACTCTACCCCCCCCCAACCCCACCCCACCCCACCCCACCTCTTCCTCTGGCCAGATGGCTTTTTTTTAAACAGTCTGTGTCTTGCACCTCCACTCTCAATCCTTGGAAGAAGCGGGAGGAATGGGCCAGCGGGGGACATTGGGCTGTGTGGACAAATGGTTTTGAGGTATAGCAGAGCAAATAAAATGGATTAAGGGGAACCTTTTCACAGACACCCCTCAAACTAGTTCGGCACTTCTTAGCCGAGGCCCTAATAAGCGCCGAGATGGTCCAATCCAGTTACAGAAATAAGAAAAAGAATCTTCTGCAAACAGAACGAAAAACATTTCCGCAGAGCCTGATACTTCAAAGATAGGGTTTCAGGTTCCACATATATGTATTTTGATGTAAGAACATGACCAAGTATCTTTTCAAAGCTTTTTCTGAATCTCATAGATGTTCATTTAACATATAGAGCAGCACCTCCAATCATCAGAGCAGAACACAAGGCGGTTTGACACCTACAGAAGACTATCATTGCAACAAAACATATTCATCAAATCCATACAAACACAGCAGGTCTCTTTCTACAACACCACAAAGGCCCTCAGTTCCTTCAAAGTGGAAAACGGACAGGAAACTCTGTGATTTCATCATCACAAAAGATTTCTGTTGCAACCTGAACCTGAATCCAACAGGCCTACAGACATTAAGGAGGCTGCTTGATTGACTGGAAAGGGGTAAATAGACCTGTCAGTCTTCTCACAGTCCCAACAGAAATGCCTGCAGTTTGAGTGATGGAAGAAATCCCTCTTGCACAATCTCATACAATACAAATTCATTCATAGATATTTGGCGCAGACCTTCTTGTAATATCTGACAATACTTCAGGGATTACCAATTCAAGATTCAAGGCTGAGCCTTCTGTCTTTGCAACCATTTCATAGTTGTCTCCAGTATTTCATGATGGCCGAAGCACTTCACTGGTCATTTCAAAATAGTGCAAAATAACCCATTTGATGCTGTTCCAACATCAACCACATCAAATGCAAAACAATGACTCCATATGTACCCGAAACTAAATGTCAGAGCAAGAAAGGACTGACATTTGACTTCCTGATGGATGTCATTATGTCACTAGGCAACATAGCACGAACGTCCTGCCTGAATAAAAAGAGCTATTGTCGACTGCAATCAATAAAAGAGAGCTAGTTTTTTTTTTTTTTTTTGTAAATAATGCACATGAAAAACAAATGGCACATACTAATCAGTCTTTTTGTTTGTCGTGGAATAGCGGGAATCCCTTTTGAGCTGACTGTTTGCGTTTTGTCTTTTCAAAAGCCCTTTTGGCAATGTATCAGGTAGCCATTTTAACAGCCAAAATGAATAATTCTTTTATAAAGGTTTAAACAGTCACTCACGCCAATTTTATAATGTATAGGTGCATTTCGAATCGAATCAAGGTGATTTGTTTGGTTTTGGAAATGACAAAAAAAAAAAAGCAGAACGATCAGAGCTGAATCCTGTCACTGGATTAGATCTGTGACATTAGCCCTTCTCTTCACATCAGGTCACAGGCTCCATGTCACATGACACCAGGGCCTTGACCCCTCTGTGGTGACATGTTACTCTAGGGTCAGTTGGGTCACTCAATTAGCAAAGGAGACAAAGACCTGGGCGTAGAGGAGGTGAGAGATCAGCCATCCCATCCAAAGAAATTCAACCACCGAGCTCCCTGCCGCACGCCTGCTTCTGCTCGCCTGGCCAAGCCCTCATTTAGCAGTTCACTGACTGGAGACGTGCCCGCTGCTCTTCACAGAATTTGCGGTGACAGCCAAGAGTCACTAAAAAGCTGAAGAGTCACTCCTGTGCCACATGGCGGGACCGTCGGCGAGATTATGATCTTACATCCATGAGTCAAGAATCTGGTCTTGAATTGACTGGCAAGCATATTAGTGTCAGAAAGAGTCTGATGTCAAACAGACTGGCATCAGCGGGTGCACATGTTGGGAGGGGAAATAAAGCTGCTCTTTAGGGTAGTAACAGAACATGCAGGAAAATGTATGCAAGCATATGTGTTTATGCAGTATAGCTTATGCTGTTACACAAACATCAAGGCGATTATTCATATGTCTTCAGCAACCTGTGCACACCCCCCTGACACAAGACGCCCACTTATATACAGCCTTTTTTCCATCTTGCCATCCCTATTATAGACACTCATCCTGAGAGAATGAAACAGAGGAAGATTTCAGCTGAGAGCATGATTGTAGTCAGAGGTATTTTAGGTGAACCTCATCTTGATAGAGGTGTCTAGAAGGCTCAGAGTTTAAACCATCCTCTTTTTGCTGCAATGCAATCGGGTATGGACTTGCATGCAGATTTTCATCCCACATACAACAAGCACACATATTGCCTGCGAACTTTGATGATGAATATAACCTGCTGTCAGAAAGAATTGTTCCCAGTGCTTCATCTATAGCTCTCCTAAATCTAGAATATCCTTTGAAATGTTGAGCAGCTTATAGTAAAGGAAAAAAGAGACCTATAACTACACTGATCTAATACTTGTCTATCGGTCTTTTGCCACTTGAGCCCCATTACGAAAGATTAATTCTACTTGCGAACTTGCAAGCGCTAAACTACTGTAAGTACAGAACAACAGCTGGCCCTGTCATTTCCATAAGAATACAAACCACAACAGCTGCTCTCGCCAGCATCTGCTGAGCTGTTTATGAAAATAAACAGCGCGGATCCTCATAAACATCCTCATAAAGTCATCAACTATCTCCAAATTTACAGCACTGAAAAATGCATTAGGCTCAGCCCTGATTTGATAGCACTAAATTTCTCGGCTCATAAATATATTTATATAGTCTATTCACAGAGCGCACCAATTACAAGGCGAGCAGGGAAATTGTCAAACAATGTTTCGACATGTTTAATAACATTGGGGTATGATTTGTCAAGGCAGTGCACCAAACATTGCCGCTAATGAGTAGCAATGGAACTCCGAGGCTGCCTGGCCAAATCACAGGGCCTTGGAGGACTATTCAACCATTGTCAACAATTTCACTCTCAGTCCTCGCGCAAAGCGACAGAGACCACCGTTACTGGATAGCACTTAGCTAATGGCTCCCTTTTGGCAGCCGTAATTACACAATGATTAGCTTTACCCACTTCAAACTTTCACACTTCACCTTGTGTTCCTATAGTCTGCAGTGAGCAGGTCTGGAAACAGCTATGCAGGCCAGTCTGAGCCAGACTTGTATGAAATGACACCTTCACATTGTGGATTCTATGTTTAGTTAGTGCTAATCCAATTGAATCCAATGCTTCCTGTCAGGCAAGGTGCTGGCAGACTACATAAACATATTAGTAGACAATGAAACCTCCACTACTGTAATCTAGAGTTTATTGAGGTCCAGACAGTGTGAAAGGTTAGCATGCTTCTGTCAAGTGAACAATACTTTAAGTCAACTCTGCATAAAGACCAAGTACGATGTCAAGGTTTGTCATACATCCAAATGCCTGGTGGTAAGCAGTATTTTTAGATGATTTAAGAACTGGAAAATATATTGCTAAATAGTTAAATTTCAAATATAGTCCAAACAAGTATATGAAACAATAGAAAAAGTGTAAATGAGAAAACATTGAAGGAAGACACAGAAGGCTTAAAAGAAGTTAATCAGCAATAAAAAAATATTTAAACACATGCATATTTAATTATTGTTTACATTTATTTACTTTATTAAATATTAATGTTTATTTATTGTCAAAGAAATTGAAGAATTTGTGTGTGTGTGTGTGCGTGTTTTTTTGACATATCAGGACACAAATTTGTATAATGACATGGGTATGACATGGGTATTACAAGGAGAGGGTGACTTATGAGGACATTACCCCATGTCTCCATTTTTCAAAAGGATTATAAATCATACAGAATGAGTTTTTTTGAGAAAGTAAAACAGTTTCCTGTGATGCGTAGGTTTAGGAGTAGGGGGATAGAAAATACGGTTTGTACAGTATAAAAACCCTTACGCCTATGGAATGTCCCCACAATTCACAAAAACAAACCTGTGTGTGTGTGGACATCCCATTTCAGACCTGCCAGATTCAGACTGCTGTTCATATCTTAAATCACTCCTTCTCTGCCATGTCAATGGAGGGAAATTGTTGACGATTTGAATGTCTGATGAGATGCCGCCGGTGGTCTGCCTCTGGAAGTTGAACATATGGGAGGGGAGGGCTAACAGGGTGAAGAGGCTCAGTCATCTTATTGCTTTATAGATAGTCATGCATATGTTGGCAATAACCACAGGGAACAGGCTGTAATGCATCCTTCCAGTTGAGAATTCATAATCCATGTGTACTCTGAGCCAAACCATATGATAATTATTCATTTAATTAATTAAATAATTAAAAATCTTAAATTAATATCTTTAAAGCATGCAGTGCATGTCTTTCTTTTTGAATAAAAGAAAATGAGGATGTATGAAAAATTCTGCTTAACATTTTGGCATAGCGAGCAACGCTTTTGTTCCTGGTACAGAGACAAAAATGTAAATGCGAAACATGTTAACAAATGGGAACCCTGATGTCATAGCAAATGAACAGTTTTAGTAACAGCTGATAAAAAAAAAAAAAATAAAATCAATAATGGCAAAACAAACACAAGAGTTAAACGAGGCTTCTCTATGACTGCATTTGGTGCAGTTGTCAAGTTATTTGCCCATAACTTCCCAAGCTAAATCAATAAATATCCTCTTGTGTTGATTTCCAACATCAATCCTCAGCAGAAATAAAAGAGGGAAACACACCTTCCTCTGATCAATATTACAACAGCTAGGTGCAGGGCAGGCATCTGAGACTCCTGCTTTGTAGCCAGAGAGGTCTATATATGTTCTCTAGAGGACTTATTTACCCTAGCCTTCAGCCTAGATGCTCAAGTCACTACATTTCTGGCCTATCCACCTTGACGCCCCCCCTCTTCTCGCGTGAAGCAGCATAAGAAGTCTGATTCAAGTGATTTCTCTTTTTTTTTTTCTAGTCAAGTTGGATGGCAGGAATTGAAACATTTAAAAAGCCAACAGCGATAAGCCAAGCACAGACACCCCGCAGACAGACCACCTCGCCTTGGAGACACTTAAGCGTCTGTGGCTTTGACAGCATTTTCATCACTCCCCCTACCCCCCTTCACCATCTGTGAACGTGCCCGGCAACATCAAACCAAGTCTGAGAATCGAAAGCCAGGAGACAAACCCATTCAGGGGTACTATCCTTCGCTGACAAAAACGACTGTCACTCGTAGCAGAAAAAGAGTCACTCGGCGGTGGTTAACGCACACCATCCATCGTGCAGGTAATGTTTTTTCTCCTTTTCTCTCATGAGGAGAGGCCAGTGTCGCTGCCATGTGTGCAGTTAGAGGCCGCCCTGGCAGCAAGCACTGCTTGCACTTGCATCAATTACAGCGGATGGGCCTGACAGCTGTAATTACATACCTCAACACTGATTATGTGCGGTCTGTCATGGAGACCAGCAAGGCACCTATTTTCATGCACTCGTTTAAGCAGTCAGTTGTCAGGGCAAAGTGGCAAAGCAGGAACGGCCCTCTTCAAGGAGGAGGAAGGGAGGGAAAGTGGTGGGGATGTAGCTAGCGTGGAGTCAAGTAAACCCCCTCCGCATGCTCTCATCCCCACCGCCTCGGTCTTGGCAAGATCTCCTGCTGCTCAGGGCAGTAATAGCTACTGCATAAAAAGCCCATGTTATTATTGTCACAATAGTGAAGGACTCATAGGAAATTGGGGTAGACCTGCTCATTGATGCGGTTGTCTTCTCTTACAGCACAAAGCGAAGATCTGTGCATAACCAATTTAACAAGAAGTTGTCAATAGGACTCAACCTAGTATTTTAGACAATATCGAATGTTAAGTGGCACAGTGATACCAATATGACTACGTTAGAGGAGGAAATGAAGGAAAGTAAACCTGGTAGTAGGAAGAAAAAAAAAAGTGCACAGCTGATGCGTTGAGCACACTGAATCGATTCCAAGGAAAATCAAATATGCCATTAATATTTAATACACTAAGCAAGCTAAATGCATTTGCCGATCACATGACAAAATAGTGACCTTCCCACTAGCTCAATGTAAAATTAAGGCTTTTAAAATCAAAGTGGCAACTCCAACAAATAGCGTGGTTGTGCTTCGGGCAACAGAGTTAGAGTCCTGGCTTGTTGTCCTTTCTGATCCCATCCCCCCACCTCTCTCCTACTTTGCTTCCTGACTGCCTCCTGTACTGTCCTGCATAAAGGACAAATGGCAAAAATAAATATAACAAAAACCCCCAAAGGACTATCAAATATTGGATGCAATTCCCTCACTCTTGAGCACCAGTCTCAAGAGGGAGTGGGGAAAAAAAAAAAAAAAAAATTCTCCCTGTGCCCTAGCCATGCCACCCTCACCCCTTTCAAACCCCCCATTCCACACATCCATACTCCAACCCCCAATGCTCGCATTAAAAGCCTGGCCAATCCAGCTGTGAGTTCGGGCAAACTGCCAAATTGTCTGGCAAATGATATGGAAATCTCTGAAACAAATACAGTAGCAATGATTTTACCAAGCATCTGGAAATGGTTCGTTCTACAGCTGTGATGTGTGACTCAGTTTTGAATACTGACATTATTTACATAGCTATCATTGAGAGCATTTACATCTCATCCCCATTATATTTATGTGTAATCTCATGTAAATGTCTTAAACGGTGCTCTTTTATGCAATAAAAGTCATAAACGGTTCGAGCAAAACCCAAACTGCGTTTTAACATCAAAACTGGGGGGGCATATCAAAATGCAGTTTTCTTGGTAAAGCAAACTGGTTAGGCCTACCTGTCCTCCGATATTAACTTGTTAAATCCCTGGTTACATAAGTTCAAAGTTCAAATAGGACAAATAGGAAGAAAACGTGTTAGAACTGTGAAGCCGAAGCCAACTGCTTAAATTTGCCATATCCAAACATTAAAGGGTTAGGTGACCTAAAAATGAAAATTTTGTCAATAATTACTCACCCTCATGTTGTTCCAAACCCGTGAGACTTTCGTTCATCTTCATAACACAAATGAAGATCTTTTTGATGAAATCTGAGAGCTTTCTGTCTCTCCATAGGCAGCTACGCAACTACCACTTTGACGCTTCAAAATTCATAAAGAGATCGTAAAACTAATCCATATGAATTGAGTGGTTTAGTCCAAATTTTAAACATAAACAGAAGCTCAACCGAACCTGCTTGACACATGAGAAAGAACCTCTTCAGGAAGCTCAAAGGGCTGCGTAACACACAAGAATGAACCTCAATGGTTCTTGAGAAAGCTCAAAGTGCTGCGTAACACATGAGAATGAACCTCATTGGTTCTCGTAGGTCAAGCAAACATGCTTGAGCTTCCGTTTACCACAACTGATGTATGAGCTGATGAATGTTTATATGTGAATAAAAGCCTAATTTCAATCTGTTCATCATATAAAGTGATCGTGTCTCTTCAGAAAATTTGGACTAATTAGCTGTCTATGGAGGGACACAAAACTCTCAGATTTCACAAAAAGGTTCTTCATTTGTGTTCTGAAGATGAACGAAAGTCTTACGGGTTTGGAACAACATGAGAGTGAGTAATTAATGACAGAATTTTCATTTTTGGGTGAACTTACCCTTAATACTGAATAATATTTTCAATATACTATATTATGCCATTGCTGAATTTCTGCAAACCATAAGCAAAAGCCTTTGCTTATAAAGCTCTCACTCTACCATTCAACAGTGTGAGGTGTGAGTTCTCCCTTTTCAGTGACCTTCAATAGCTTATTGATTTCTACAAATACAAAAGTGGCCACTCGTAGTCCAAACTCTCATGTGCGCAAGTTTCATTGAACTGTCTGCAGAGTTTCTCCTGTAAAACCTCCAAAACCGTAATCACGAAAGGAATAAAAAAGCACACTGTTTTGTACCAACAAACAACAAACAAAAAAACACCTAAGTGAGAGTGTGCATCGCTATTTGTCCAAAAGTATTGTGAGGATAATGGCATTTAATCCTCACATCAACCCCCACCCAGACCCGCTCCACGCATCCCGGCCTTACAAAGACCGTCCTCCAATAATAAGCTGTCTAGTCCTTGGCTTCCAGGCCTTTGTCATATTGCCTATCGACATGTTAGATTAAACAAAATTTCACATGTCAATTAAATGAGTGTTGCCCGGGTGATTAGCAGATCCCACTAATTGTCTCCCTCCTCCTCTGCCATAATTTTCCACACGAACGAACAGGAAAAAGGGCTTTGTCCAACAGGGCCCCCATCAAACATGTCTAAGATGGGTCTTTACGTCCTCCTCCACTTCTTCCCATTCTCCTGGGGGAAAAGCAGAGGAAGAGAGGGATGTGGTGGGGAGGAGAGGAGATGAGATTGGAGGGGGGGATGATTCACTTTTCAGGGCGTCCCGCTCAGTTCGGGGCATCCCGCTGATGGGGTGCAGTGAGAACGCAAACAGTGGGTCCTAGACACCCGGCGCAAGGCCCCATTCACACACTTCCACACGTGCACCCTCACTGATAATTACCCAACCGGCCCCCAGAGACAAGACGCCCACAAAGGCTGGGCCACTAACAGTTTTAGACAGGGGCCAAGACATTGCCAAGGTCTTCCTCTTCCACATATTCTAATTTCTTCCCTGCATATGTTTGTTTTCCTTTGCCCTAATGAACACGTTTTCTGTCTGGATCTACCTTTGGTCCATCACATCAAAGGGGTGATTTCTGATTGGCTTTGGTGGATCTGAGATGATGAACATGACAGAAAACAGTTTGATCTTGCTTTAAGTAGTAGTAGATTTGACAGTAGCCATTGACTTCCATAGTATTTTTTTTCCTACTATAGAAGTCAATGGCTGTCTGGTTATCAACATTCTTCAAAATATCTTCTTTTGTGATTCAACACAAGAAAGAGACTCCTACAGGTTTGGAACAACAATGTATCATCTCTTATTTTAAATCAGTATCTACCACAGAAAGACCTCAGTAACAGCTTGTGACATATCACTTAATGTTGCATTTATCTCATTAAAATGATTCATTATTGTTCACAGTTCGTTAGTTAGCTATAATAAAAAAAATATTTTTGTTAATTAAGTATGTTTGAATAAAACTTATGAAATCTACCTAATGTGCAACTGGAATGTTTGTATACAACTCAGTTTTTATTTAAATGTGATTATTATATCTGAAAATAAATAGCAGTTGAATATAATAGTTTGGACTTTATTGTTAATTTACACTTTAATATTACAGTAATGTACCAAATGAGAGGGTTCCCAGTATAGTTTGCAGTATTAGTTGGGAGAGATTCAGTATTTACTTATGGACATAGTGTAAACACACAAGGACAAATGAGGTAAACCTGAAATTTCCAGTTGAATCCAACCAGACACTATTTTTAATATGTGCTAGCTCACAAATAATAATATTTTGGTAACACTTTAGTATAGGGAACACATAGAAACTATTAACTACAACTTTTCCTTCAATAAACTCCTAATTTATTGCTTATTTATAGTTAGTTGTTAAGTTTAGGTATTGGGTCAGATTAAGAATGTAGAATAAGGTCATGCAGAATAAGGCATTAATATGTGCTTAATAAGTACTAATAAAAAGCCAATATTATAGTAATATGCATGCTAATAAGCAGCTAGTTAAAAGACCCTAAAATAAAGCATTACCAATATTTTTAATTCTTATCCAAAAACTCTTCTCTAGTGCAGCTTTAACCTGGAAGTATTTGTACGATTCCACAGACTGAAAAGCACAAAATACAGTTTTAATAAAACAACATTTTTAGGAATTTAAAAACCCAACCTGACTCAAGCTTTCAGACTTCACTCAAGTGATCACACTTTCTTTGATTCATTCTCTCCTCTAACTGATTATGGGGTCTGGTGAAAGAGGACACAGCCCTGTTTGCACTGCACTTTCTGAAGTGTACACAATAGAAATTGTGTCCCATTGAGTTCAAATTTGCTGGAAGTTTCCTTTAAAAGTAATACAAAGAATTGGCTGTATGGTCTACTTTTTGTGCTGAGGCAGCAGACCATAGGACTAATAATAGATGAGGGGAATCTCTCATCTGAGTCTACCTCACACACTGAACGTGGGCAGGAGAAACATGACGGGCATGAGTGTGACATTCACCCGTACTCTAAATTCATTCACTCAGAAATCAAGCTCACTCGCCCTCCTTTACACACGGCATTTTCCCAGAGGCCTGTATTATGTATGGGTGTGTGTGTGTGTGTGTGTGTGTGTCCATAAGGGACTGTTAGAGAGAGTGTGTGTGTGTGTGTGTGTGTCTGTAGACAGTGAGTGCCAGGTTGTCACATGTAAGTACTCATGCATGAATATGTGTGTGTATGAGTAGAAGAGAAGCAGCAGACAGACAGTGGCTTGAACAAATCTCAGTGGAGAGTTAAAAGACTGTCTATGAATCTGATTAAACCAGTGAGTTCTCTTTTCCACACAGTACTTTCTAAAGTACTTTCACAGTACTAAAGTGTGACACCTACTGCATTTTTCTTATATATATATACATATATATATATATATATATATATATATAAAATAATAACTGTCCATCTCATTTTTGATAACCTACAATAACTCATATACATTATAAGCTAAAATAAACAAATAAATCCAAGGAATTATTAGCAGTTTGAAAGACATTTTACTTTTTATTTATCTAGGTTGTCAAGAAATTGACAACTGACTGAATTCCATCCAATTTACAAACTGCTAAATTAAACTTTAATTTTTGTAAGGTCCCATGGTCTGGCCTTCTCAAAACTGTAAAAACTGCAACTAGTCACTAAAGTCTGCAAATGGCTATGAACAAGAGAGGAAAGGTGGTGGGCGGGGATTCGAGAGGAGGATTAGGTTTCTATGGCAACACTGAAGTTCAAGTCCCACCGTGTAGTGGAGAAAGTAGCAGAGCACTAGAAGATTCCATCCACACAGCACAGCTAGGCCCTTTTGGGGGTCTGGATGGGGTAGAGTGTACAGACATGTTCTGCTGGCTCAGAACTGGCCCTGAAATATTAAATAAATCATAGACACAGGCTCCAGAGGGACAGGGCTTTGGAGTGGTCAGGACAGGCTGAGTTGGTCTTGGAATGGCACTAATTTGACACAGCGAGGTAATCTGACAAAACTGTGGGGTTTCTCTGCTTTGTCACAATGTGTAAGGGCCCTTGTATTTAAGCATGGCTGCTTTCACAGTGGAGTTAATTAAGGTGCAGTTTAGCACAAATTGCTGAGGACAGAATCCAACTGATGGCCTTGAGGGTCATTAGGGTTTTACCAAGTTTAGCAGTCTGAACTGTGAGTCTATAAGCTGGGGTGACATTGGGAAAATTATGGTGAACCTTTTCCGTGTTCTGCGCCAATACAAATCCCAGCAAACTCAGAAAATAAAGAAGTATCTGTTATGACTGAGAGACTTGAGAATAGATTCCATCAATACAGCAGATCAATACAGTCTCTTACGTCTCTCACAACTCTGACACACTTGATATGTCTTGTGCGGGCAAGTGCAGCGAGTCACGCTCAAAAGATAACATAAAAAGAAAGTGAGCTTTCAACATCTGACAATGATTGCAAATGATGTGCCTCTTCAACAATAGGAAAAGGCTACTCCCCTTAGAATACCACTCATGAGTGGTACAGAATCTAAATTCCATCAAAGGCAAATACCTTTATGCCACCTGTGACAAAGAATATAACAAGGTCAATATTTAAATCTTTTTAAAAAATTCTGTTTATCCTTCCAAAGGCAAATACTCTTAAGGCAGGCATCAGAGCGCTTCCTGAATCAATGGCTTCTATGCAAAGAACACATAAGCAATGTGTCCAGGGGTTATATTAATTTATATAAATTATTTGTCAAGCAGATAACAGATTCTTAAACATGAGAATCAGGCTAAATGTTGCAATGAATGATCCACACTACAAAATGGAGATGCAGAAGAGGCTTGTTTATTATTTGTGTTTATTTTTGACAATACACAATCATATATTTCAAACAGGATTGGCCTTAAATAAGAAATGTTTCAAGGATTACTTTGCATAGACACTACATTTCAATAAAACACCAATGTGTCCAGAGGCACCCCATATAAGCATCAAAGATCAATTAGTTTAAGCAACTTTTTTTCTTTCCTGAATTAATTGTTTTTGAACTAATCGGATCAATTGCTCACTCACTTGACTTGTTGCCACCTACTGGCTTAACAATGCATGTTGCACTTAAAGGATTAGTTCATTTCAGAATTAAAATTTCCTGATAATTTACTCACCTCTCTGTCATACTAGATGTTTGTCTTTCTTTCTTCTGTCGAAAAGAAATTATGGTTTGTGAGGAAAACATTTCAGGATTTTTCTCCATATAGTGGAGTTCAACAGTTACCAATGGGTTGAAGGTCCAAATTGCAGTTTCAAGGGGCTCTACACAATCCCAGACGAAGAAAAAGGGTCTTATCTAGCAAAATGATCGGTCATTTTCTAAAAAAACAGAAATTATATACTTTTTAACCACAAATGCTTATCTTGCACTGCTCTGCGATGCACCACGCATTACGTAATCACGTTGGAAAGGTCACGCGTGACATAGGCGGAAGTACTGCGGTAGAGCAAAAAACTCCATCTCATTTTCTCCTCCAACTTCAAAATTGTCCAACATCATTGTTTTACCTTTTTTTGTAAAGGGGCGTTTCACTTAAACGTTCGCTTTGTAAACACTTGCTCGGTACTTCCGCCTACGTCACGCGTGACCTTTTTAACGTGATTATGTAATGCGTGGCACAATGCAGAGCTAGTGCAAGAAAACTAGGTAACTAATTTTATTAAAGGTGCTCTATGTAAGAATGACAGCTAGTGGTTGAAATGGGTACTGCAGTCCAAATTCAAAATATTATTTTCCCCGCCCCCTCCTCCTCCTCAGACACCTCTTGCGGTTGCCAGTTTGAAGACACGCAACAGGAGCGAGCTCAATTAACTTTGGAAGGCGAGGAGACTTGCACACTGTAAGATAATTAGTTGATTTATTGATTTATGATGAGTTGATATCGCGTTTTAATATGCTCCCGTTCATAGAGATTTTTAGATGGATGCTGAGTCTTTTTGGGTCGGGAGAATCTGCGACCTCTGACCCAGTTTGTTCGCTGGCTTCCATGGCTGCAATTCGCTGCATGCGTTTTCCGCCAACTGGCAACCCGGGGTGGCGAAATACTATTGGGTAAACTGGAAACATGCGGTCTTGCAAAGACCAAAACAAAAACAGAAATTCCGACACGGAACGCAAATTTCAAAGTAAAATAACTGGCTGTAGCAATGGTTTTCAGAGAAACTAATATGTGAACTGAAAATGTTTAATAAATATCTGCAAACATATTATAGTATTTTTATGCTTTAGTACAGTCAAAAACATACATAGAGCACCTTTAAATTAATTCACATCTTCACATTTAAATTAATTCACATCATCTTATGCCTAATATGATGAAAACACCTAATGTTTCTTGTCTCATCACATTGACAGTCACAAATTACATTACATGAATCACATAAATAATATATTTTCAATTTAAAATGGCGAAATTAGACAAAAGTTTATTAGTTTGCATAACTGATTATTTATGTCGGTCGTTTAACGCTTCTAACGTAAAACAGCTATCAAATATTAAATGATTAGTTTAGCTAGCTTGATTATATCTCTTTATAATATAATAATATAATATACACACCAAGACATATTGGGTGGACTTAGTTCTTTTATATAATTTTTACAATTACAATTTTGATTATTTGCATTTGATTATTTTAATATAAAAAGTAAAAAAAAATATATATATATGCTATGCCAAAACAACCGTATAGTGTGAAGAAAACATAAATAAAAAAAAAAATAAAAACGTGTTGGTACAACAGCAATTATCACTGCATTACCATTCATGTAAGAAAGGACTTATTAGAAACTCTGGAAGAGAAAGGTCTTCTAAATGACTTGGCCCCTGTCTAAAGTGGTTAGGGACTCTGTCTTTGCCCTTGCCTTGTCTCTGGGGGCCAATTAGGCAATCATCAGTGAGCGATGTCTTATTAGGAGCTCTCATCTCTATTAAACTACCACTCCTTTGTTTGTTTCAACATGAACACAGGTCAGGGGATATCAGGTGTGAATTATGAGAGGCTAAAAGGACAGATTGAAAATGAAGACTGTATTGCAGCTGTCAAAGGTCTGCAGCTGGCCTTGTCAATACAGTCCTAAAGGACCATACATAATCAGTTTTGGGTCACATGACTAGAAGCACACACAAATAACACTCAAAGCCCATCCAGTCAGAGTCAGCATCCAATACTGTTAGTCTTCATGATGTGGTGTGCCTTACTTGTTAAGCTGTGATTTATAAATGCAATCACAACACAGCTTGACACAAACAAACATCATAGGCCCCGTTTACGGTTGGTATTAACAATCCGTCTCGGGTGATCTGGTCACAGCGGTCAACCAAGATATATTGCAGTTTATAAAAGGTATTTACATGCATCTCAAATGTGACCACGTGTCGGATCAGATTTCAAGGGGAGGGTCTCTGAATTCAAAACTACAATAATGACTTGCAGTGTATCGCCACATGTTGAATTGTTTAAGAAGGCCTAGTTCACTCAAAAATGAAACCCTCATTGTTGTTCCAAACTTGTAAGACTTTCTCTATTCTGTGGAACAGAGGATATTTTGTTTTTTTATTTTTTTGTTCATTCAATTGAAGTTGTTTTGGACCTCCTTGACCTTCATTATATTGACAAAAACAGTTGAAACATTCTTTAAAATATAGGCTATTTGGTTTGGTTTGGTTTGGTACAACATGAATATGATACAGAATGATTACATGATTACAGAATGTTCATTTTTGGGTGAAGTATTCCTTTAAATAGGGGCATGTTTACACCTGGTATTAAGATGCATTTTGGTCGATTGGATCACAAATAGATGAGGGAGACACATTTTTGTTCACTTTCAACCACTTCTGTCCTGATTTTTTTAAGGGGAGGGTCTATGGGCGGGTAAATCTAAGGGCTTTTCCAGATCTTTCGATCTAATGGACAAAATAAGCTTGCAACCAGAGACAACATTAAAACACACAGAAAGCATCAGCTTTCGTTCTCCGATAGTCACAAGACAACGCCAAACACTGTGAGTGCGTGTTAGAAATCAGGAATGGTGAGAGAACATTGTGCTTGGTATGAATTTGTCTTCAAACCAGACTTGGGTCTTCAGCCGTCAAAGTTTAAAGGGTTTGTTTATCCAAAAATGAAAATTATCCCATGATTTACTCAGCCTCAAGACATCCTAGGTGTATATGATTATCTTCTTTCAGACGAACACAATCTGAGATATATTTAAAAATATCCTGGCTATTGAATGGGGGGCGTGATTTTGAAGCCCAAAAAAATCCATCCATCCATCAGAAAAATAATCCATACAGCTCCAGTGGGTAAATAAAGGCCTTCTAAAGTGAAGTGATGGATTTTTGTAAGACAAAATATACATATTTAAAATGTTATAAACCAAAATAACTAGTTACTGGCAGACGTGATGTATGACACAGGATTTACACAAATAGGGCTGTGCAACAAACTCAAGCTCCTCTTCTCTTATATCGAAATCCTCTGACAATTCTCTTTAAAAATTCTCATTTTAGACTTCTAATTCATGACCGGTATTTTGTTTTGCTCTATCCTCTGCGCTCCTGCGTTCCTCAATACGTCATGCGTCAGGTCAGAGATTACTCTTTTGGCGTAAATCAATGCCGGAAGCTAGTTATTTTAGTAAATAAAGTTTTAAATACGGGATTTGTAAGAAAAATACCCATCGCTTCGCTTCAGAAGGCCTTTATTAACTCCCTGGAGCCATGTGGATTATTTTTATGATGGATGGATGCATTTTTTCAGGCTTCAGAATCGCGCCCCCATTCACTACCATTATAAAGCTTGGAAGAGTCAGGATATTTTTAAATATATCTCTGATTGTGTTCGTCTGAAAGAAGATAGTCATATACACCTAGGACGGTTTGAGGGTGAGTAAATCATGGGATAATTTTCATTTTTGTGTGAACTATCCCTTTAAATCCTGCCTGGCTAGCGCGCTTACCATAATGTTTACGCATTAGGTCAGTAGGAGGAGAGTAGGTGGTCTTTTGTGGTTGTTTGAATGCATTTGACCACATAAGCATCTATATTTCGAAAGCAATCTGGTCTAATGTTTTTTCGACTACCTCTTGAAGTGGTAGAAAGTCGACAAGCTCAAAACGTTTTGGACCCCGTTTACACCCGTATTTAGTGTCGTCCACTTGTGATTGGATTGACAAAAACACATCTTAATACCAGGTGTAAACAGGGCCTAAGGGTTCATTTTCAGTAATAAGTAGTCTAGAAAGTGAAAAGATTGGCTTTGACTTCTGTGAGTTAAGTATAAGTAGTTACAAAAGAGCTTTGACTTCAGGTGTTTTGAGCATGTGAAGGATGCAAGACTCCAAGTTCATCCCAGTGGGTACATTAACCTGACTGCCCATCCTCGAAGTATAAAGCTAGTCCTGATGCAATCAAACTAAGACAGCAAATCAGCCATTTGCATGGCAAATGCACCATAAAAATCCTATTTGAGGATTGGATAACAAGAACCAACCCACTTTGTTGGTCTGCAGCTGTAAAGCAATGTCAGACTCAAGTTTCTCTGACCATGAGAAAAAGCCCCAAATGCACCCATCCATGGCATCCCCCCACCCCTCAGTGCCTGCTGCTCCCTGGGGGGATCACCACCTCCTGACCTCCTCTACTAAAGGGTCAAAGGGAATTTAACACAAGGCTCCCACATTCCTCCAAGGTGATAATTGCTGTTGCTCTCTACAGGGGGCCATCAGGCAGTGGGTAAACAGGAGGAGCTTAAAAAACTCACCTACTCCCCTCCCCTCCCCTCACACAGCATCTCGTGGATGACACACATGAATTATGGCATCAACCAACAGTGTGTCGACAGCGACACCAGCGCAGCGTATGCTTTTTACAGCCCTCGCAAGTGTGCAGCTGTTAGCCTCAGTGTAAACAGCAGACCCACTTCACACATTCAGTCAGACGTCTCCGAGCACCTCCTATGCTAATAAGATTTATTGAAAATTTCAAACTGAGCCCATAATAAAACAAAGCATCATGGCGGCTTAATTAGTCCTCTTCATCATCTATACCCCCCACTCTGCTGTCCCAAAAGGAGAAGGCCTTGGAGGGAACTGATGGATGGACCGTGTCAGGGATGAGACCTCCCTCATTAATTCAAGGCTGAAGCACTGCTCCTCTCCTGTGGACATGAGCCGTGATAACATGCTGCTAAGGTCCCAAATTAACTTTTTACCACACCTGCCACTGGCAGGTAAATTAAGAAACTTTATTGTACAGATATTTCTGACTGGCCATGGAAGTATTATTGTTATTTTAAAAATAAATGATCGTTCCTATAAAAATGGGATTAAATAAAGCTGTCTCGGGGGAACATTCCATATAAAAGTAATATTCCAAATATATTTCACCACATAGAGCTCTTCAGAAAGAAATTTGGGTTCCTTCCTTGATAATACTCTGCAAATAAATGTTCATGTTTTGTTTTATTAGTGTAATTTGAATAGTTTATGTTCCTTACATAAACTTCAGCTTCACATTACTCTAAGCAACAATAAAAAAACTGTAGGGATGCACTGATATTAAATTTTTGGCTGACCAATAAGCAGATAATTGTTTTCATGATAAATTCCTGTTATTAAAATTCTTTCTTAGTTTCTTTCTTAAAATTATGTATTATGTTGTGTAGATAAAATAGTTTTAAAAACTATAAGTAAATTTAGGCATCATAATGTTTTGATGTAGAGTATGAAATCATTATTATTAATTACAGTGTGAAAAATGGATGTTCATAACAGTGTTATTAAATATATAATTAAAATAACTTTAAAGTCCCCCTGTGGTGAAAATCAAGTTTTTTAATGTTGTTTATTTGTCTATGTGGTGTTTTTTAATATGCTTTAAGACAAACCATGTGCAAATTCATGTGTCAACACCATTGTTGAGTATTTTCTCCTTAAAACTGCAGTGAAACAAAGACAATCTCAAAAACGCGGTTTGAAATCGCTGGTGTTTCTGACGTCACAAACTACCTTGTAATCAGTCATGTCAACGTGATAGTCAATGAGTTCATCTCTAAGCTGGTGTTAGTGAGTGGGGGTGGGGCTAATTTGCAAATTCATAAATGAGTCAAAGGTGTAGAGCTACATTTAAGCTATTTTAAGGCATGAAGAAATTTTTTCATGGAAAAAAAAAAGTGTTTAAATATGTCATTTTGATGATCAAAGATGAGTTTTAAGGGATAAAATGATTGACTACAGGGAACTTTAAGTAAATGTTACATGACAGCCAAGATAATCTAAATGTAAAAAACTGGACAAACAATAAAATATCCAAAACTGGATGAATTACTGATCATTAAAAACAAAAACAAAAAAAAGAAAGAAAGAAAAAGAAGAAGTTGCCATCAAATAATAAATCCTGACCTGCAAGTATCATCATATTTGATTGATTCCCCATTCAGAATGCATAATTGTAAATACTTGCTGTAACTTCTCTTCTGCAAGGATTTGAATTATTATGATAAGCAGCTATAGTTAAATAGCCTTCATTAAAAGTCTATTACTCAGACAAGATTGTTGAATTGTCAAAGAGCTGAACAAATGTAAATTTCATTTTCATGTCACTTATATCAGTGTCTTTCAACTCCAGGCCTCGGGACCCACCTCCCAGAATGTCTCACTAATTAAAACATCTGATTCAGCTCATCAGCTTGTAAAATAGGGAGACATCTAAAACGTTCAGGAGGTGGGTCCCGAGGACTGGAGTTGAGAAGCACTGACTTATGTTTTAATGCCATGCCAGCTTCCTTGCCTATTTTCATGATGAGTTAAAATACTCTTTCAAAAAAAGCAATTTAAAAACTTATATAAAGGTTTTCACCTTTCTCTACACAACACCAAGTGACATAAAAACTATAAATCGTCTAAACAAATCTTCCAAGAATTATTTGTACTTATGATAAATGTCCAACAAAATCATTCTGAAAAACAATATTCAACCATCCCTCCAGTACTGCATCCGAAAATCTCATAAACAGTTATAGACAGCAAAATCTGGTTAAGAACAGACTGCCTTTGGTGTTTGGTTAAGGCTATTACTTTTAAGGGGAAAGGAAGACATTTTCTTGTCTGCTCGACATTTCCTGGCCTGTGCCCACATGTGGTTTCCCCGAGCCACACAGTAAGGCTTTAGGGGTAATAAAAGCAGAGGTGGTGATTAAGGAGCAGGAATAATGGCCTCCACAAAACCT
Organism: Hypophthalmichthys molitrix; assembly: GCA_037950675.1. Lineage (NCBI taxonomy): Eukaryota > Metazoa > Chordata > Actinopteri > Cypriniformes > Xenocyprididae > Hypophthalmichthys > Hypophthalmichthys molitrix. The sequence goes on from CM075505.1 coordinate 23,899,142, forward strand.
GGAATGCGTTTAACTGCCACGCCAACCGGGGAATCATTCAGGGCCCAGCTCCATTAATATCTGGCATTATTCAGCTTTTCCAGGGCAGATGCATTTTTGACTTATTAGGCTCTGCAAAATACGGCCATTAGTGTAGCAGTCGAACAAATCCCTAACAGGGCATAAAAACAAAGATAAATTCATAATTTCAGGAACTATATAGGACAGTATCAATGTACCGTTTCACTCAACACTTAACTATTCTACATTTTGGATAAAGCGTTAATTCACGCAAAAATGAAATTTATGTAATTAATTACTCACCCTCATGTCCACACCTGTAAGACCTTCATTCATCTTCGGAACACAAATTAAGATATTTTTGATGAAATCTGAGAGGTTTTTTTACCGCATTCAAGGTCCAGAAAAGTAGTAGAGACATAGTTAAAACAGTCAACATGACTACAGTGGTTCAACATTAATGTTATGAAGTGATGAGAATGCTTTTTGTGTGCAAAAACAAAATAAAATAGACAGCGCAGTGCTTCCGTGTTCTACTTCAGAACGCCAACTCAGTATTGGTCGACACTGTTCGCTTGAACAGCACGATGTGTGATGCTGACGCAGGAGCCGATAATGAGTCGGCATTCTGACGTAAAACACAGAAGCGCTGAACGTAAACAGCGTAGGAGAATGACAGGGGAGAGAAGAAATTATTGAATAAATTCGTTATTTTTGTTTTGTTTATGCGCACAAAAAGTATTCTCGTCGCTTCATAACATTAAGATTGAACTACTGCAGTCATGTTGACTATTTTAACGATGTCTTTGCTACTTTTCTGACCTTGAATGTGGCAATTATATTGCTTTTTATGGAAGATATAAAAAAAACCTCTTGGATTTCATCAAAAATATCTTAATTTGTGTTCCAAAGATGAACGAAGGTCTTACATGTTTGGAATGATATGAGGGTGAGTATTTAATGACAGAAATTTCATTTTTGGGTGAACTAACCCTTTAATTGGTTGCAAATATGTACGATTTGATTTGTATGAGAGGAAAAAAAGTTTTTTTTTTGTTTTTATTTTTTGTTTTAAAGCATGAAGTTTCACCCATAAACCTAAATGCCAATGGGCCGTAATCAGATCATACAAAAATGAACAAATTAATATAACTTTGCCACCAAGTCGCCAAAACATACGAATTGCCATAAGAACATTAGTTCCACTTGAAATTCACTTGAAATCACAGGTTGTTTCAAGCCATGCTTCCGTTATGCTTTGCTAACCTGCCTACTGATTTAACCTTGTTAAATTTTCTGAGACCTCTATAAATCCTGGATTAGGGAGGACAAATGTCACAGAGACTCTCACTCAAAGACATCCTCCATATGACTGTGTGCTCAGCACACCCAAACCCCATCACTTTCCTCATTACAGGCACTTCATGGCTCTTTAAGGCTCCAGGTTTTATCTGGGATTTCATATTTCTCCTCTCGCATTTGATATCCCCGGCCCAGTAACTTGCAATCAGGACCTGGTGCGGGGCTCTAGAGCTACAGCGCTGCACCTTGATTTGTGCAAAGTACCAACGGTACAGCTAAGCCCTGATAATTACAGGTCAAAAATACACTCCTGACCTCCACCTACAGAACACACTGACCTGAGCTAATGGTTAAAATGTGGGAACAATGACGGGGGTTAACATTTTATCTGCTTGTTCAGTTGTTCTACAATGTGCCAGGGTGAGGAGTCTATGTGAAACGGTCTGCGCTTCATATGTCTGTTGAGTGTGTGTCTAATTGAAGGTAAGCAAAAAAAAAACCTTCAGAACGTTTCCAATAAATATCCTGTTCTTAATTTTAAACACCTGCCCATAAACCTCTGAGGAATGCTAAATAAAACCAAAGCTTTCAGAGAAAGCCTTCTGTCTGGCACTCACACTAAGACAGCAGGATTTGTAATGGCTGTAACTAAGATTAAACAGTTCAGGCTGGACCAGCTATGTAAAAAAATATAACTGGACTGGTGCATCCTTCACAGTAGGGATGTGCACTATTTAAGTACTTGTCTGCACCAACGAGTCAACAAGTAAGGCTCTGTCCCAAATGATTCCCTAAGACTTAGTAGTGACCACACTTTGGTTTTGGCCCAAAAAGGACGCACTGAGGGTGGATAGCAAACACAAAACATGAAGGGACACTAAGTGTGCATCAAGTGCAACATCGATTTGGAACAACACCTAAAAACACTCTTCACATATTTTTAACATAAATTTATTTTCCTTTGCATCTTTGCCAACCATTAGCACCTATGAAAAAAGCTGACTGTTGGAGCCATAACCTTGAGGACAGTTCTCAGACATAGAGAGCAGCAGTTTCGTGTGACCCTGTTCAAGTCCCGGCTTTCTGTCATCTCTACACTGCTCAGTCTAAGAAAGGCAAAAGGCTAAAAATGTAACTTTAAAAAATGCAATGAGGATCACTTTTATGGTGGAAAGAAGCAGCGCTACAAGAAACTCTGATTTTAGACAGAAACCAGAATGAAAAGTAACGTGAAATGCTAAAAAAGCGATAGCCTTTATAAACAGATGAGTCTTACTCAAAATGCCCATTCCTATTTCACAGTACAGAAGACCAAAATTGGACTCTTGTTTTAATTTTTTTGACAAAGAATTTCATGTACTACAAATGTTGTCAGAACCTAAATGAGAGCAAAAAAAAAATAAGATAACAGCACCAATCATGCTTTCTTTGTGTCAACCCTCCACACTCAATCAAAAAACACACAGCAGACCTTGTGCACAGCAAAACAGGGCAGGAAAAGGGTCTTGAACTTGCTTTCAATTTTGACCCCCAGAAGGGGGGCGAGGGGTAACCTAGGGGCTAGAGACGGTTCTACTAGACTGCAGCTCTGGTTTCGATTGCCCAAACTCCTGACGCCTTCCGCTGCTGCACCTGTCAGCCGTCAATAGACCCCCCGCCCGCACCCTTTCAGCATGGTGAATATATGGCCATACTGAATGCCCCCACCCAGCTAATTACTGAGACCTCAAAGCCCTAGCTCTGCTGCACGCACATACGGTACCAACCAGCCTGCTCTGACCTCTGCATCTTACATATACACCCTCACACACACGCGAACACACTCTCGGGAGGAGCACGGCTGATGGAAGCGCTATTGCGTGGCAGGAGATTAACAGAGCTGTCTACACGCAAGCATGAATAATACAGTTATCACTCCAGACAGACAGGCAACACAGACGGCAGGTTTAAACTGCAGCTCAACACTAAAGCCCTGGCAGGACACTGCCTCTAAATAGACACTCTCTGCAAGAAAAATGTGCATAGAGCAGCTGTAAATTTATTTATATATATATATATTATATATATATATATAAAATCAAGATTAGTAGCTAGCTGCCACAGGGCTACATCTTAGTAACTATACTGTTACTTTTGCAATTGCTTTTGTGTAAAACCATAAAACACACACACACACACACACAGTAAAAAAATGATTTTATGGTGAAGTAAATACTACAGAAAAAAACAAATGTAATTTTTACATGAAAAAGTTAGTTCAGGCAAGAATAAAAAAAAGCTAAGTAAATTCTATATTAGTACTCAATTTAAGCTTGTAGATATTAAAGCGTAAATATCAACATTATAAAATTAAGTAAAACTACTCAACTTTTCTGATACTGGTGTTCCCATCATGCACTGGGGCTTGAATAATTAATGAGGTCGATTTTCTGCTGTTTTTAGACTGTTTTATCATTGCTTTTGTGGTTATGTTTAACTTGCCATTTTGTGATATTTGGAGTTCATTTTCTACTCAAAATGATCCATCGAATTTTACCGTCATTGTGTATTGTGTACCAAGTATTGAGGTCTCAGGTGTGTTCAGGTGCCATGTTACTTCTAATATGAAGATATGGTATCTACACAATATCTATCAATATCTATTTACACAATATCTACACAATATCTCTGTATTATTTACTTAGATGTTTCTAAGTAAAGCATACACTTTAAAAGCATGGTTTAATTCAGTGTTATATTGATATTGTTTGAGTAAAATGTATTGCAAAAGAAACCTCAACAAAGTAGAAATTACTCAACCTTTTACTGGCCAAGTTAAAATTACTTATTTTCTTTGTTGATTTTACTTATCTTAGTTAAGTAGAGTTACTTAATTCCATATTTGAAATTTACTTAAAAAATATGTGCAAAAACTTGCAAAAGAAAAATTAAGTAAATTTTACTTATTGTTTTTTTTACAGTGCACACAAAGAGACACACACACTAAGAGACATTAAGGCAAGAGCCAACTTGTTTTAAAAGCATAATTTAACCAAAAGGTTTGTCACAAAGAAACTAAAGTAGTGACAGATTTATTTATTTATTTATTTATTTTCATATTTTGACGCACATCCGAGTGTAATGGCTTACTGGAAAAAGAAAATATACGTCACTAGAGAGAAGTCTGCCATTTCCAACGGAAGATCAAGTTGTGGCATTTTGATAAAAATTACAAGGTAAAAAAATTGAACATGAATCAATCAATCTAAGATCTATAACATGCATCTGGACAAAAGATATGGTGAATTTTCATTTTATAACTTTAAACAGTGTTCTTAAACATTTAAATAAATAACCAGGAAGTGCTGTGTTTTGTATAAAAACCTACAAATTATAACTTATGTTGGTCAACAGTTTGATATTTTTTAGCTGTATGTTATAAACAGTTTTGTGTTTCATAATTGTTTTACTGTTTACATTAAAAAATACACTATATTAGTTTTAAAGGCAGTTTGCCATTATGCAAAATTATCCCATATAATATGACAACATGCCCTGCTATAGTGACAAATGTGTGAAAACATACTTTTTTTTGGGGGTGGTTATTAGGAAATATATATATTTTTAATTTTATATAGTCAAAACTATAAGGTATGTGTTTGTACAAAAAACCAAACCTGAACAATGCAGTTAAAAAAATTATATAGATCCAAATATGTAACACAACGATCTTAAAATTAACTCAGTGTTCATATGGCACACCGCATATAATACATTATTATTAAGCAACATTATAACGTGTACACCAGCGGGACAAACATTTCGAAGACACGTCACAGATCGACTTGTAATCCCAACAACAACAACAAAAACACATGACTATGTACGCTTTAGCACCTGATTCGCTCTCGTAACAGTGATGCATAAGCTCAAACATGGATGCGCCTCATTAACACTTCATAGCGCAAAACGCTGCAGGTGCATCTCGCTACATAAAGTACGTTCACAATAAAATATGCTGTACACAATCATACACATATAATGACATTTCCAGCAACTGTCAACACTCCAGCATTCACTGTCTGTGGTGTTTTTCTTCTCTCTCTCTCTCTCTCTCTCTCTCTCTCTCCCCCAGACAGCTGCACCTGCGACAGCCATACCGGCTCTTTTACCCCCCTAACACAAATCCCCAACATGAACGCATATATTTCGTTGTTACAGAGCTATATATGACCAGATTAAAGAGTGCGACACGTTAATTTTGCCCCGCGTGCAAACTGACATTGCTGCGTACCGGCGTCAGAGAGAAAGTGTCGTCTGCGCTGAACTTGCAGAGGATGAAAGTAATGGTTGAGAAGCGCTCACTCAGCTCAGGTCAGATCCTCAGCATCCAAAACTATAGAAACCTGCCTCGAAGCATCCAGTATAGAACAGGTTCAGGGCATCCCACACCGTCCGCCCAGCGACATATTTTTAGTTTTGACCCGTTGATGTCATTTCCTGTATGAGTAGAGTACCACATACCTTGAGTCGTTTCAAAATCACTAATTGGGCGTAATTTTTTCAGCTCGCTTGACAGCAATGGTCTATAGGGTCACGCGAGCGGTCATTAAGGAGAAATTACTAAACAAATCTGTCGGGTTTAGTGTTTTGAAAAATTTAAAGTGATATTCAACATCCTGCTTCGCCGTCCGTCGACTGCGGCGCATTTACTTTTATATAATCACAGAATGATCCAATCGCACACCTTAATGGAGTCACATGCGTTTATCCTACAGGAAATGTTTAATCTAAGTAATCTTTATCTAATCTTCCTAAAGGCCTTTCTTAAATGTTTCCCCATTCGTCCTGTAGAAAGTTTGCTAACTATGGTGGAGTTTTAATCTGGACAAAAATCTAATGAATATGTAAGCGACCATAGAGTAGCCTAAACTATTACAGATTTTATTGTAAGTGCGGTTTTTTGGTTTGTTTGTATTTAGCCTATTTATTTAGCTAGCACTGCATTTCAAACTTTGACATTTTATTACAATCTTTGTCTGTTACAAATTAAAGTAGTGTAAATTAATGTCAACAAAGAGGGTTGTTAAATTGATAGAAAACTTATGTATGTTCTAAATTGTCATCCCTCATTTCATTTCAAACATTTAATTCAAAATGGTTTACATAATTAAATAATTGAATGAAACACCAAATTAATTACATATAGGGTGAATTCAGGGTGATTGGGACACTTTTTGCCATTGAGATGAATTAGAAAAAGTGTCCCAATCAACGTGAATTCACCCTATACAATGCATGAGTAGCCTATAAATGACTTTTTGTCTCATGCTTTTTGACCTGTAAGTCCTTTAAATGTTTACAGAGACTTACAACGTATACTGTCACCTTAGTTGGCAGGTAGTTTGATTAAACTGATTGTTATGCAACTCCCAAGTCTCCTCTACATACATTTAGTGTTGATCCATTGTTTCTTTAGCCGTGGTATTTGAGCAGTGTGCATTTTCCAACTCACTAGTGTCAAGTGTTGATCAGGTGTTTTGATTTTGAGTGTTTGTAGTTGACATTGGCCTTACTTAACTTCTTGCCAATACCTCTTCTGAGTTACAAAAAGAAATACTACAGATTTGCTATCCCTGACTCATGCCTCCTCAACTGCTGGATCAGTAAAAGAGGGCCCCCCTTTTTTTCTTTTTTTCCTTTTGAGGTGAAAGGATTGTAAGAGTTTAGAACTGGACCCCTGGAAGGCACTCTCTTCTCGTCTTTTTACCTCTTAACCTGTAGACTTTGCAACCTATCGCTGATCTATGGAGCTGCTCTCCTTGAGCCAACATGCCATGATAGATGGTCACTGGCCTGCACATACAGCCCAATATTTCAATTTCCTGCCTAGGCAGAGGCATTTCGGAGTTTGAATAGAGTTCATAGACACAGTGTGGTTCCTGCCGCTGCCCCTGACACCCGCAGTGAAGACCCCCAGACCCAAACATAGCACCGAGCACATTCCAAAGGCTCAGCAAAAGCAACCTGGGTCTCAATGAGTATGGAGTGTGGGCTGCTATGGCTACACCTAATACTGTTCAAAAAAACACTACACTACCAATCAAAAATGTTGGACACTTGCCTACATATATTTTTATTATTACTGTTTTTTCATAATTCTGAATAGTAATTAAGTCATCAAAACTTTGAGATTGTTTTATATCTTATTTTAGATTCTTTAAAGTCACCTTTGTCTACTTTTTTCTAGGTTGTCTCCCATTTTCTCAATCAATTTAATGAGGCATACCTGGTATATTTTTCAACATTACTGATGTGTTTAGTTAAAAATAAATTTTAAATAAATAAATAAACAAGTTTTATTAAAAAATATGCATAATTTATATTTGCCAAGCAAACTAATTTTAGACATTTAAGTATGAGCCTTTAGATCAAAAGGTTTTTATAATCATGAGGGGGAAACATCTGTCAGATGTATATGTTTATTGAATAAAAAAAAGCACAGACACCTGCAATTTTATCCTATTTAGGATGTTATTATTTTCCATACAAGATCTGGCCTCTGCTAATATTATCTAAATCAGTTTATTTTCTTTTTAGCTGCTTTCACTCATCTATATAAAGATGGATTAGGAATTTTTTAAATTTCAGTCAGTCAGTTCAGTCACTCAGGATATCTGAAAATACACCCAAATCCGATTTTCATACATATATGTGACATGACATATGCTTATAAAATAATTTTATGCTTATACAAAGCATATTTTTGCTTATTCAGCATAACATCTATATTTGATATTTTAAGTCACTGTTTATGATGATGCGCCTTTCTATTTTGTCAATAATCTACAGCATTAAGGTAGCAGAAAATTTGATCAGACAATTTAGATGTAAAGTGATAATGCAGCAAGCAGTCTGGCAGTAGCACAACCATGCTAACTCAACGAAAACTGCAAAAGATCAAAGGACGCCCTTACGTGTGAGTGAGAGAGTGACACGTTAGGCAGCAAAGTTGAAAGAGAATCCCCTGCACAAAAGAAGGATATGCACTGTTGCTTTTCAAGGAAGCAATGCTTCACTTTGGAATCTTTTCCCTTCTGTATGGCGCGCTTTCTCCCAAAGCACACATGGCAAACATTCAGAAAGAGAGAGAAAAAGCAAAGAGAAAGACAAAAATACATGCAAGAATGAAGGCATAGCTCACACTGTGATATTTGTCTCATTTTGACATTGTTATCTGGGTCAGTTATATTTATGAGTATCATGGTGTTTTAAGGAAACGTGATTATGTACGTTCATTTTAGGTGACAAAGGGAAGCTAATATCCAGTTTCTGGGCACAAGGAGGGGGAGTACGCATGTTTGCATGAACAGAAATTGTGTACATGCTACAAAGTGACTGGATGCGTGTGTGACTGCACATTTTCTATCCCTCTAACTATGGATTTGTGATGGGGTGCTATGATTGGACATGGCTCATAGCAAGCAGTGCACCCTAGTGGCATGACAGGAGGATTGAAACGCACACACACAGTCAGAAAGCATTTCCTAAATGCATTATCAGTGTAAACATCAATAAATATTGTAGAATACCATTTTGCACAATTGAGATACACTGTCTTAATCCCATCTATGATTACAATCATGCAGACACATTCACACACTGACTTGCTGCAGGCAGATGCTCATTCATTTCATTATTCCAGCATCATAACACCACGATATGGTGTATAATTGTTCTGTAATCATGTCTAAAAATAGCATGTATCCTCGTTCACCCCCCATATATGGGACATCATCCCTCTGTGATCAAAACAGAGGGTTTGTGAGCCCTCTAACCTTCAGATAACCCTGCCCCCATCCCCTCATTCAAACCAAATGGCACTAACAGCGACTTCAAAGTCAATAGGCTTCTGGCTATCAGTTCAGCTACAACAACAACAAAAAAACAACAACTCCAGACTGTATCATGGATATAAAGCTGAAATGCAGACGGTGTATCTAGGTAGCCCCTCCTCTGGCAAATCAGCCTGCTGTCTCCCAAACAATCAGTACCTGTTCCTATCAAAAGCTACTTAAATGCAACTAGATGAGCACCAGATTGAAGAATAAGAGGAAGACGGGTAGAATGAGTGGGATAGGATGGGGGGAGGATGGGTTTTAACTGGACGATGAGGATACTGAAAAGAGGGGGGGGGGGGTGTTTAGACTGCAGCGAGCCAGACTCCCTAAAGTAGGGTTTAGCCGAGGCCTACAGGCACAGGCAGCAGGCAGACTCCTTTTAGCTCGTGAAGTAGATTAATAATGAATTAAGGAATAAACCCTCCCCCCACCCCAACATACACATCCCCAAAAAGACACGCATGCTAATGCATTCATTATTTATAATGTGTGTGCACGACTGGGGCAGGATGGCCACATCTGAGCCTGTGAGTGACAGAGAGAGATGAAGGGTGCACGATCAGCCCCGGATGGAATTCCAAGGCTGGCGAGGAGACATCCGCCAATTGTGCAGCATCTCTGGGCTTTCCTGGGTTGGGTTGGGGGGGCAGGGATGGAGTGGGCAGCCGAGTTGTCGGGGGGAGGGGTGGATTAAACAAATAAATACATGATAAGAAATGATCATGCTGGGGTAGAAGGGTTAAATGGAGACAAAGAGGCTAAAGGAACAAGCAGGGGGTTAGAGAGGGTTAGACTGACCCAGATTTACTGTCTGGACTACAGAAGTGGTCATAGCATGCTGTTTTGTTTTTGTTTGTTTTTTTAAATATAATTGAAGATAACCTTGATATGCGTTCAGTATCATTCAAACATGATCATTTGTACACATTAAAAACCCATAAGTGCAATACATAATGTTTCTTGATGTCTGTAAGGAGAACATAAAGGAGACTGGCAGCACTTATAGAGCTATGCTCCCATGCAGAGTATGATAAGGTGATAAGATAAAGGCAGTGCCTTGACTTCCACAGAGCCTTTTGCTATCGATATTCGCATAGATATGGAGAGATCAGGCATGCAGACATCCATCATCTCCATAGATACCTGTGGGTCTTCAAATAACCGGAGGCAGCCAGTTTAATCTGGCAAAATGTCTTGAAAAATCAGGAGAATCTCACAACAGATAAGCTTTTAAAGATCTAGAATGGGTGCTTGAAAAAGTAATGACTGGTGGCTGCATGTCTTCTAGTCAAATAGATCTAATTACAATTCGCATTAATATATATATATTTTTTTTTTACATTAGTCACTTATTGGACTTTTAATGCACATAATGTTGTTGCATGATACATATGCATCTGCTAATGTTATACATTAACTGATTAAATTGTCTGTCTGTTTGTTTGTTTGTTAACTGAACTGTTATCTTATTTCACCATGATTAAACAGCAAAGTGACAGGGAAAGAAAAAGTTTATGACAAGTACAGGAAAACCCACAGTCAGCTTTTAATTTACAGTAGCTTAATAATGCAGTTCTCCGAAGTTACCACCTGAGGCCAGACCTCACATGAGGACGGCGTTGTGCAAACATTGCAACATTTGCTTCACACAAGGTGTGCCACTAAAATCTTTTATACCCGATTTTACCACACAGGAACATCCATAAACTTTGGAAGTGTGTCAAAATAACACAAGACATTGAATTTTCCACTGTTCAAAGACAAAACTGCATCGTCCCTGGTCCTCTCTCTCTCTCTCTCTTTTTTTTTATAACAAATACAACAACAACCTTATTATGTGTGTGACTACCACAGTGTTAGCTTGTAAATGCTAAGCCTATCTGAAAGTGCAAGAGAGGTGTTTTGTAATCTTCACTTTCTGCTTAGACTGCTGGACCTCTAATCAAGACCAGAACGTGCTGCTCCTCTTTCACACATATAGCAACTGTGCTTACAAAATTGCCAGAAACTCTGTGAAAAATTATACTCAATGTTTTTCTTTCTTGTATCTTTTTATTTTTCAATGGATTAATAAACTGTGGAAGCCATTTTCCACCTTAGAGTAAGAAGTAAAAAATGTAATTCTGAGATAAAGATTTAGTGACATTTTGAGATATAAAGTCACATTATGGGATATAAAGTCTCATTTACAAAAAAACAAAGTCACATTTGCAGTATATAAACACATACTATGATATATAAAGTCAATTGTGAGATATAAAGTCGCATGTAGGAGAAACTAAGTCACATTTGCAGGATAAAAAGTCACAATTGTGAGATCTGTCGCAATTGTGAGAAATAATGTCAGAACTATGAGTTATGAACTATGAGTTACAAGAGACAAAATCACATTTGCAGGATATAAAGTCATAATTGTGAGATATAAACCGCAATTGTGAGTTATAAAGTCATAATTGTGAGTTATAAAGTCGCTGTTGCCTTTGTTTTACTCTGAGGTGAAACAGGCTTTCATAATAAAAATCTAACATAACAGTGATCATTAATGAATTGTACAGACATAATTCAGTTGTTGTAATAAATAACAGATCTATCAGTCCTGCAGCTTTAGTTATGATGAGCATTTAATCCCACCGGTCACAATAGTGACCATAAAGAAAAAAAAATTATTTATGAAGCTCTAAAAAAAAAACCGACTGGTTTTTTAGTGCATTTCCTGCAAATATGGAAAAAATAAAGGGTCTCAATTAAATATGTGCGGTTTCACATGGTTAGTGCAAATTGTCTCATAACCAGGGTAGTTTAATTCTTGTTTGCACCATCAGTATAGATGATGACTGCATCAAAGCTCCAAAACAAAAGGTTAGTAAAGTACAGATATGACAAAGATTTTTGGTATCTTTAAGACGTCTAGTATTAATATATGAATTCACAATTATTCAGGTTTGTTGAGTGCGGTCATAGAATGAGGAAACATGTTGATGGCAACAATAGTGACTGGTGGGAAAATACACAATGAACTATGACAAACTATGTTGCAATGACAAAGTTACAGTGAATATTGCACTAAATTAAAAGTTAAAATGTTACAAATAAGTTACAGTATTGATGTTTTAAATATTGGTTACACTAATATAACTATATTATCATATATGGTACAATAAAGTAACATTTTTGAAATACATTGATGGTTGTATTTTGTTTTGTCTTTTATACCAGTGTTCCTATAAGTGTTGTATAAGGGGTTTTATTTATAATAGTAACCCTAGAATGTGATTAAATAGTTTCAAAAGTTTTAATAACCGGGCTGAGATAGGCTACATAAGAATTTTGATTACTACAGCAATATGTTAATTCAGTATACACATTATCCCATCGGTCACAATTGTGACCGACAATAAAACACAACTTTTCAATAAAAATTTCAAAACATAATTACCGATTATTTCAAAGGGGTACTAATGACACATCATTTGGATATTTTGGTCTCTTGGGCTGCTCACAAGAAGGCCAGAATGGACCCTGCAGCTGCAGAAGGTCCAAGCGGCCAAGTCTTTGACCTACCACAGGGAGTCTGAACAAAACACTCCGATTGTCCTAGTGACGCAGGACCGCCAACCTTCTTCTCCAGAGGCTTTCATTAGGTTTCAAAGGCTTCCTGGTTTTAGATTACTGCGAAAACACGCGACTGCACTGACCACACTCTACAGGGCATCGTGAAGCCTGGCCGGCTGAAGACACAAGCGCACAACCCCGCTGTGAGTCAGGAGGATCCCATTTACGCCGCTATTTGAACAGAAACGCCACACGAAGACAGGTGTGATTTTCATTACGTAACCTCTCGTTGGAGCGAAACCTTCATGTTCAGGGGACCAAAGGGGAAGCTATTAAATGCTACGGTGCTGCACGACGTCAGTCGCCAACCTGCCCGACCCATCCACCTTTTCAGTGGCACCTTGTCAATCTTTGGAAAAAACCCACAGCACCATTCATCAACCAAGATGTTAGTCGATGAGTAGGCCCAAAATTGACCCTTCTATCCAATTATACCCTCATTGTCCCAACAGAAGTCCCTTTAAGACTTCTAAGACATGTTAAGAGAAAAAGGCCTGCCGTTTCTCTCTGAAATGAGACGTCCATTCTCGGCAGACTTTAGCATGAGAAAGGCGCCTCCCTGCATGCATAATTCTGCTGAGTCATTGTGATGGCCTTTCTGCTGGCTGCTGACAAAAAGCGCCAGCACGGGGGCTATTGTCATGGACGCATCCATCTGCATCAAGACCATTAGAGGATATTTGCACTTCCTCAGTGCTGCAGGCCCAGTGGGGTTTTGACATGCGACAGAAGGCACCGGGCTTTGCCCACCAGCTCTTCAGGTGCAGATTGGGGTAGAGCGAGGGGCAGCGCTCCTGTCAACCTCTGTGACGGACGCACGAGGAGAGGCAAAAGTGTAGGGGTGATTGATGTGTGAGGGATCTCGACCACTCTGTGTGGGATCCGCTCTCCTGTCTTTGTATTTCTGCATGTTGGAGGGAGTTTCTACTTGTTGAAGTCCATGTATGCGGTGAAATGAATTGGCGAGTCAAAAGAGCACAAGAAAGGCAAAGCATCCCACATACATACATGCAGCCAGACTGACAGATGGGAGAAGTGTGTCTGCAACAGAGACCGACCACAATATGAATTTCCAATTCATATAGTACTTGCATATGAATATATGGTATCGATGCATATGGATAACAAGTATAGAGCAAGCCAACATGCTAAAATTGAGTAAAAACCTAGAGTAACAGAGTAACTATAAATGGGTCAATGATATACAAGAGTGTAATAAAGAAATTGGAAAATTTAGTTAAAAACATTTATCGAGTTGTATTCATGTTGGTTTCATATGATTCTGAAAAACGTTTATGCAAAATTCCAGGAAAAAAAGAATAGTGCCTTAATAGTTATATAAAAATACACTAAAAATTTTAAACTATTTACAAAACAACATGTAAATTTTACAGTTTAAAACAGTAATTTACTAAAAAAAAGAAAGAAAAAAAAAAAAAAAGACCACACTGGTACAAAAACCTGTTTTATACCTCTAACATATACTGACAAACACCATAATAACACAGGAGGTAAAGAGAAAAACACATGAAGAAACAAAGTTAATCAAAAATAGCTTTTCCACAAGCTGACATAAATACTAATATATAGAAGGTGGACAGCATCAAACACAAAATACAAAACACCATCATGGTAACTTAATACCACAACACTAAAATAAAACAATAAATTATAAGACAAAATAAGTTGTAACATAGAACTCTAATACATAACTGATAAACTATTAAATAACTATTAAGAAACAATCATTTAAATGTAAAATCATCAAATGTAAAGTGTCATACAGGGAATTCTGGGAATGTCAGTTTATGGATTTTCACTGTAAAATGGCTTAACAGTATTTGAAATGTAAGTTTAGATCTATTACAGTTTCCAATTTTACAGTCTTTTTTAAAGTGTTGTCATAAAAAGGTCACATTATCTGATATTTTAAGAGACTTATTGACCTCTCTTATTTTCTTTCAAAGAAATAATAATTAAAAAATTATACCGAACTCCCTAATTTTAAATGAATTTGAAATTAAAAGCATGCTCATCACTGAAGACGTGTAGTCATTATTTGTGAATAAATAAGATAGGACAAAAAAAGTGTCACGTCATTGACCCAAATGCAGCTTTGAGACTCAAAGAACATGTAAATGTGATAGTTCCACTCATGAGTCCCATGAAAGTTTTACTTGCACACTCGTTAAATTGTGATCCCATGTACAAATACAGTCTGTCAATCCACAACTCGCTGCATGTAACTTATATCCCTATTGTTGTTTTTTCCACTTTTGGAATGCTGGCAGCTGGAGATAAGAATCTTGATTGAATTAAGTGCTGCTCGAGAAGCTCTGTGCTGCGTTGTGCCAGTATGTGTGTGTGTCTGTGTCTGTGTGTGTGTGTGTGTGTGTGTGTGTGTGTGTGTGTGTGTGTGTGTGTGTGTGTGTGTGTGGTGATGCCAGCGGGCAGGGGGTACCTGTGGGCCGGCTCCTACTGGGACTCATTTGGAGCAGACAGCTCTCAATGTGTTCATTAGGACTGTGATTGGGCCTCACTCCTGTGGGGAGGACCAGCCTACCCAATGCTGAATAGTCCTGATTGTGCTCAGCATAAATTGCCATCTGTTTCAGTTGAGAAGAGAGAGACAGAGAGAAAGACAGGGAAAGATAGGGAGAAGAGAAACAGAAGTAAAGGAAGTAGAAAAAAAGTGGTAAATCTTTTTTGACTGAATTTCTAGCATCAGCTTATGAAATCACATAGCTTGGAATTAAAAGGAATAAAAATTTATAATTCTGTCATTATGTCACTCATTCTGTCAATCATCCATGTTGTTGTAAACTGGTACGCTATTTTTCCATGCAACACAAAAGAAGAGTCTTTGAAAAATAGAAAGGCAGTTCACAGTGATAATTACTTTCAAGACAAAGAATGTAAAAAAAAAAAAGTCACTTTATATTAGGTGTCTTTAATATGTACTTGCATCAAAAAATAAGTACAATGTACTTATTGCGTTGTATTGCAAAACACTTATGCTGCTATTGAGGTGGGATATGGGTAAGGTTAGGGAAAGGTTTAGTGGTATGGGTAGGTTTCAGGGTGGGTTAAAAGGGAAGGGAAGGGTCAACGACGTAATTATAACTAATTACAGAAATTAATTACAGATGTAATTACATGCAGGTAATTATAATAATAAAAACATGTATATACATAATAATTTCAATGTTAGTGCATGGTAGTTATAGACACCTAATATAAAGTAGGACCAAAAACCTTTCTCTCCACCGAAGCTCTGAAATTTAATTTGTATCGGCAGTGGGATTCAAAGTAGTTCAAATGGACAGAACTCAAAATTTGAAATTTAAGGTTTGGTTCCCTTTTAGTTCATTCATGAGTGTGAATCTGAATTCAAATGACCACGCCCTACAGGAAATTGAAATAACAGGAAGAGAAATTTACCAAATCGTAATTAAGAAATTAACATACATTTCAGTTTTTCCAACCCGATCTCACGGCAATTCGTACGAATTCATACGACCTCACTATGAATTCATACGTTTTTTTTGCTAAATCGTACGTATTTTATGAGTTGACAAATTCGTATGAATTCATATGAATGACCTACCCCAAACCCCGCCCCTAAACCTACCCGTCACTGCTGGGGTTTAGACAAATCGTACGCATTCGTACGAGAGAGGTCATACGAATTAGCCACCTTGTTAAATACGTACGAATTGGTCGTGAGATAGCGTTGGTTTTTTACGTAATGCAAACACAATTTCTTGATAGTCTGAAAGGTATAGATAATTTACTGTATAAACATATACTTACAAAATACTGATAAAAATATAGGGTAACATTTTACAATAAGATTCATCAGTTAAACATTACTTAATGTATTAACTTAAATGAACTAACCATGAGCAATACATTTGTTACTGTATTTACTAACCTTCGTTAACATTAGTTAATGAAAATACAGTTGTTCATTGTTTGTTCATGTTAGTTCACAGTGCATTCATTAATGTTAACAAGATTTTAATAATGTATTAGTAAATGTTGAAAATAACATTAACAATGATTAATAAATGCTGTATAAGTGCAGTTCATTATTAGTTGATGTTAACTAATGTAATTAACTAATGTTAACTAATGAACCTTATTGTAAAGTGTTACCAAATATAGTACAATAAACTGTGTGTCTAACAAAAATAGTCCCCCTCCCCTACGCATGTGTACACAAACACATTCACAAAAATAAACTGTGCTTTCCATTGTAGACTATAATTAATCACATGATGCCTGTGATGGCACGCAATGTCACTCTGTCTTTGGATGAGACCCCCTGAGAGAGGCTATGACAGGTCAGGCAGATTGATCGGGTAGAATGTTACTGTAAAATAGAGGTTTGCTCTCTGTCCCACCAATCGATGCCTCTAGAGCAGTGTAGTGTAGGGTTCACTGACTCTATGAGTCCAGAATACAGGTTAGTTAAAGGGCAGCCCATTAAGCATTTGCCCAGCTTTAGAGACAGCCATGTTTTGCCTTTTTTTTTTTTTAATTCAGGTTTTACTGTACATGTAGGGAAATTTGATCTCTGTACACACACATCTACACTCATGAATACATGCTATCCCATTTTAACACTATTCAACTCTATTTGTATTCAGATATGTGCCCATCAATATATGAAGGCTGAAATTTGAATCTCTTTCTTTCTTTCTTTTCTGGCACTGCAGGGTCTTGGGAAGAAAGAAAGAGAGGGAGAAGAAGAGGGCCGTGACTCCTTATGGCTCGACTTTTTGAAGCGTCTTTATCGGGCCTAGCAGCGGCGTCCTGCGTGTCCAAGCCTTGCCTCGCTTTTTATCCTTTGTGCTGGCCAAGGTGTGTCAAATGCACTGAGCTTTTGTGCGGCGAGCAAAGACGACACATCGCATTCTGTCTTCAGTCTCCAATGGGTGGGAAGGGGGGTGGGTTGAAAGGGGGATACGAGGGAGACAAAAAGCCAACTTACAGAGGGCCCGGGCGCTTCAAAGCACGGTCGCACAAAGGCTTATGAAGCGTTACTTCATGCAGAGTTGTGCCAGATGTAATTGCGGGGTTCCCGAAGATAGAGAATCACACCCAACGCCATGCCCCACCCCACAATATCTTGAAAGAGCCACTGCTAAAAGGCGGCAATGCCATAGAGAGTGAAAGTTTGCTGCACTTTGATTAACCATAAACAACTGAGTAAATAAGCTATCCTTCAGGGCTCCGTTACAAATTTCCCCACTTGCTGACTCCAAAAGGTGATTTCACGCATCGAGCTTGATAGATGCCGAGTGAATGGAGGCCTCCGCCGGAATTCATAAAGGGGCAAAGCTCTGCAAAGTGTCAAACTATTTCATAACTGCTTCACACGTTTCTAGTATCAGCAGGATCGGAGTCTCTGGCAGCCTCTTTCAAGTTTAAATTGAACTTTTGACAGGCAATGATGTTGATTCATCGTTGATAAGCAGGCTCTTTGCTCGCTGACTGTGTGTGTCATGCGGGGACATGTAGGCTCCACTGTTCGAGATAAGCCTTACTCGTCTTGATGTGTCTCACGGTGGCCTCCCGCTGAGACATAAGCGCATGTAGCGTGCATGTCTAAATATGTTTCTGGGCACAAACAACCGAGAGGGGGCAGGTAACTCGGAGGCACCGCACCTTGTTGTGCCCGAATGCCGCGTAATTGGAGATGACCCAATGATTGGCTGAGGAGACGGGGAGGGTCTGAAAGCTTCCAGATGAAGCTCTCCAGGGAATGAGGTGTTCCTGCGCTTGTGGCGGCAGAACTTCCAGGTCCTCGAATATGGTGATTTATTTGAATGCCTCCATCCGGCTCGCCACGGGTGGGCTCACAGACACTTAGGGCATGTCAGGTTGTTGGCACCAGGTGTGGTTTGACTCCATTATGCCAAAAGAATAGATATGAATGAGGAGTGAAGAAAGGTAAAATGAAGAACTTTTGAAGTGCTGACTTTTTGACTTCGCCGAGTAGACCACTTTGCTTGTGAATTGAAAAATCAAATGCATTACGTTGTATCATACTGGTAGTCCTTTGGGATATCAGCTTCTCTGAGTAGCCTATTTCTAATAAACTGAGTAAGTCTTGTTGTTTTTGAAAGTGGTTCATTAGATTCGTTAATGTACAATGCAATTCCCCCCACTCATCACTAAAGCCATTTGGTGAAACATGCCCTGAAAGTGTTGCTAGTGAGCGGCTTAATTACTTTTTGTCTGTGCTGGAGTGAAATCTTCCCCTGATTTAAGTGGATATGAAGAAGTCCTTGTACATCCAAGCGATGTTAAATGGCACCTGGCAGAGTGGGAAAGGCCTAGCTCTCCTTTGCATATTAATGATGAGATGTCTATGAAAGAGAATAATTCATTCTCCTCTATGGCAGCACAAATGTAATCGAGCTAGGGCACAATAAGAATACCGCTGCATCTCAGCCCTACACTCACAAAATGGCAGACACTCCAAAAGATGGCATTTTATGGAGGGTATGAAACCAACTTTTTGGAGTTGTGAAAAATCTTGACATTGAAGTCAAAATGTGCAATGCATTCACAAAAAGTGTAGAGTAGACAAAGCGTACATGACTGATTAATTGTTTTGTTGGCATTCTTCTGCTGCCAGTAACAGCTGGACATAGTGTGCCATGATCAGTAGGGGGGTTTGCCTACAAAGCTAAAAATGAATTTATTGATGAGCCCCTCTAACGGTTCTGCAGAGTGAGCATATTGAAAACATATTTTCTTCTTTTGGGGGCAGACAGAAAGGTCTGATGACCAGGAAGTTTTGAACAGCATTTTACCAGAAAAATCTATTTGTCTGTCTATCTGTCTAGTTTGTATGGCTATAAATCTTTAAGGATTTAAACCTATTTGTCAAGTCAACATTACAGTTTTAATTCTATTCTCATACATTCAAATTCAAACTGCAATTCTGCATTATGTTTGCTCAATTCCTCAACTGAAAGTCAGGAATTGAATTGGAATTTCAAAGTATTACAACCCTGCCGGGACCCGATGTGAGATCCACCAATCACAGAGGATCCCGAAACTCAATTGATTGTTTTTTTTTAATTGGTTAAAATTAATGGAGAATAGCTTGTGTTTTTCCATGGGTGTTCGGCCATCAGCGCATATGCTGGTGGATGAGTGACCTGTATCTTCTATGTCAAGGATGATATTTTAAACCCACGTTACCCTAGAAGGTCAAGTCTCTCCAAGACCCCTAACAGACAGCCTGCTTAAGAGATACTATAAATAATAGGAACATGTTGAAAATAATAAGACCCAGCTGTCTATCTTCATAGACACTGAATGAACAGTCATCCACCAGAATTGATAAAGAGAGAAGCTCCAAGAACTTTCAAACGATTTTGAACTTCTTCACACATTTCTACTTTCAGCAAGATTGGAGTCTCTGGCAGCCTCTTTCAAGTTTAAATTGAACTTTTGACAGTAATGATGTCTGCCTCAACTCAGCAAACTCTGAAAACACAACCTCACAGAGCAAAACACTCATGGTTTAGGCCTAGATAGGACAACAGTTTAGTCTAGTAAACCATCTTTATTCAGTTTTTCCCTGCATATTACTTAAAAATAAAGGTTCCAAAAGGGGTTTTCACAGCAATGCCATAGAAGAACCATTTTCAGTTCTTAGCGTGAAGAAAAATAATTGAAAGAAAATTTTTTTCCACTATGTTAAAGGCTCTTCATCGAACCATCAATGCCAATAAAGAACCTTTATTTTGAAGAGTGTATGTTGAGCTTCAGCTGCTTAAACGTTACTTTTTCACAAATATATGACAACCACAAATGGATAAATGTTAACGTTCTCCTATCCCGCGGACATTTAATATTATACGGCTTATTTAGCTTGGCAATCGAGAACAACAACTCGAGTCCAATCCGAACACATAAACAGTAGAAAATTAAAATGTCTTTAGTGTGGAACACGGCAATTAAACATATGCATACATAACATGTTGGGGCTGCAGCCTCCTGCTGGGAGCAGGCACGACAAAGCCTCTCTAAAAGGAATACCTCTGGGATCGCTAATGATTAATTAGCTTGTGTCATTAAGTGAAGCAAATGTCACCCAAACTTCCTAGGGAAGCTGTCACACCACGTGCGCTCGCTAAAACTCCCCAAGGGGCTGCGAGCAGACGAGCCTCTGCAGTGAGCGAACCCTGACATCCAGTGGCCACAAGTAGAACTGCAGCGTTATTAACTGGAATCGTTGTCGATCAAACACCTTGATAATCACTTACTATGACGTTTAGTAGGTCACCAAAATAATCGTTTTAATTCTGCATATGTTTTGAATTTTGTCAGTCAATGCGTTAAAGATTGCTTTTAGGCCTAACAGCAGAGTATCATTGGATCAATGCCTGAAACCTTCATGAGGAGCATAGGTACCACTCAGGAAGCTACACATTTCAACAGTGAAGCAAACAGATGCTTACCCGCAGCTTCATCCAGCATACATCCAATCGGGCCGATCGAGGCCTAGGGCCTAAACGGATACAAACTCCTTTAGTGCTTCCTGTAGCGTGGTCACTATTCACCCCTTCCTGCTTTCTGTCACGTTAGGCTCTCGTTCTTGCTCTCACACCATTTTTTCCTCCTTCTCTGCTCATTCTCTGACCTGTCTGTGGGGCTGAATGGTGACTAGCGCTGCCTGTCTGACTCATTAGAAGAGGTCCAGCCAACTGTGCAAGAGAGGCTTTCTCTTTTCAACCAGTTCCTGAGGGGATGGCGGAAGTAGACAGAAAAAAAAAAAAAATCACTGGCAATAAACACATTACCAGCAGACACAAGACTCCCCTGGAACGTTCTTAACGCTCACACACCCTTACTCGTACAATGGCACACCTGTCAGAGCATTTCCACTCAGTAAGCACGAGCAAAGCGCCTGGGCCCTCCCTCTGGTGCGCTCTACGTGGTGCTGCGTGTCTTCAAGAAGACTCTATTCAGTCGCCTTGCTTTCTCGGCTACGACCGTGAGATAATGGCGTAATTTCACCTCAATGTGCACACACATGCGTTCTTACTCGCCTCTGAGGCGCTCCCTCCTTTCTCTCACTCTCAAACAGACACTATGACTATTGTCCGGAATAGTGGTTTGGGGTTTTATTGTGTGTGGGGTGTGTGCTGTGTTTTCTTTGAGGCCAGGGTGGTCGCGAACACCCTCCAGGAGGTAGAGATGGACACAGCGCATGGGGCTTTGATGGACTTCTGAGTGCTGGCACAAAGCTCTCCATAGTCTTTATGTGTAACGGGGTGAAGGGTGACCTGCACTAATCCTGCTGATCAACCCTTTGGTGCTCTTCTTCTGGTGCTTTCAACTACAACATCATTATCACTGGTCTATTCATGTAAATAGCTAAATAAATATGTGGTGGATTGATTGGTTTTGATGTTATGTAGCCAGAAATGTCATAATTCCTTTAAATTTTCCTCTTTTTCATGTTTTATTACTGGCGAGATGGTTTAAATCTTCTGTAATTCCGCCCTGTCTCCGTCTAGCACTCGATCTGTCGTATGTTTGGGGCCCAGACAGACAGCAAGTCAGACACCTCCTGCTAGACCGGCCATGTGATGTGTATGTTTCGGGGCCGCCTGTCAGATAGGGAGATTTAATTAAAGTCTACTTTGTTCCTTTATGCCGTCTTTCCTTACAACACCACTCCTCTGAAATTAATTAGACCGGTGGTATTTGCTGTCCTCAATGGCGGAATCACCTTCCTCTGAAAGGAGGCTTACATCTAAGAAGACACTTTATTTTTACACACTTGAGGTTTGTTGTTTTTTGTGGTCATTACCCTATTCAGTCCTGGCTTTCATGCAGCTGTGGCCTTGGCTAAAAAAATAAAGGCCTTTATACTGGCTTCATGAATACAAGCAATGGGTCCATGGCAGGTAGCCCTCATAGTAAGTTAATCTCCTGAAAGAGCCCCATACAAGTAGTTTTAATGTCTTCCTTTGGCCCACTGAGGACTGTCATCAATCGAGCACTTCGCTCCTTTGTGCCGGTGGTCCGGTTGCATGAATGGGAAGCACCAGACTGTGACAATGGCTGCCAAAGAGTGGCAAAGTAATCACCTTCCAGGGAAAACATAAGTAATCACGTCTAAACTGTTTGAGCATCCATACAAACAGCATTTTGTGATCTGGGAATGTGAATGGGAGCTTTTCTAAAGTGCTAGTGCTTGTAGGCCTTCTGTTTGTTTATATGTGAGCACCAGAATCTTTCTGTTACCGCTCTCTCTGTGCTGGAGAAGAAAGTGGTCAGAAAATGGCCATCACATTTAGTTTAGGATGGTGGTAAAAATGCAGGGTACGACAGGCAAATTGAAGAGTTTAAAGGGTTAGTTCACCCAAAAATGAAAATAATGTTATTAATTACTCAACAATATCTAGTGATGGGCCGATTTCAAAACACTTCTTCATGAAGCTTCTGAGCTTTATGAATCTTTTCTTTCGAATTAGTGATTTGGATCTCCTATCAAACGGCTAAACTGCTGAAATCATGTGACTTTGGTGCTCTGATTCACTGTTTCGATTTGTGGAAGCTGTGAAGCAGTGTTTTGAAATCGGCCCAAATAGATATGGTTGAAAAGTCTTTATTTTGTTTTTTTGGTGCACAAAAGGTATTATTGTCACTTTATAATATTGAGATAGAACCACTGAACTGTTTCAAATATGTTTTTAGTACCTTTATAGATCTTGAGAGTTTGAATGGCTTTGCTCTCAATAGAGGCCTCACTGAGCCATCGGATTTCATCAACAATATCTTAATTTGTGTTCGGAAGATGAACGAAGGTCTTACGGCTGTAGAACAATAAAAGTAATAAATTGCATTATTTTCATTTTTGGGTGAACTAACACCAGTGTATGCTACTAAAAAGTCTTTCCAAATTAATTAGATATAGTATCACACAATTTTAACATAATCAATATTTACGATTACTCTGGATATTAATCTCTGTGAAAATAAAGTCTTCTGCAGGGGCTGTATTACAGAAACTTCCTATCTTAATTCTTGACTTAAGAATTGACAAAGTTCCTTAGTGAAATGTCCATGGTTACTAACCAGATAGGATTCTGGGTTAGGATGTTTCTGTAATTACAGCCTGATGCCAGTAGGTGGCCTATTCTACTAGGCCTACAATGCAGTATAATAAGAAATCATCTATTATTGTTCACAATGTGGATTCCCACACAATCCTTCAGTGTGTAATAAAATCCTCTTTGCATTATTCAGTAAATAAATCTCTTTGAGAATAGCAAGGGATTCAGAGAAAATGAGAGGTTGGATTTAAATTTATTTTATTAGCATATTATGGCTATAATATTTAATTTCACATATAAGGACTTATGAAAGGTAAATAGTACCTCAAAGACATGGAATTATAAAAATACCAATGATCCACGGTAGATAATGTAAATAAAAGTTTATGTTTTAACATGAACTGCATAAATAAGGAGGATCAGGCTAGGATAATGATGATGGCATTGGCATCACAGACCATCTAATATGGTAAACTTCAGTTGCAATTCCTCTCTTAATACACTAGATGGTAATAAAAACACCAACAGCACATTGATAGTTCGTATAAATTTGCTATAGGTTATAGGCCTATTAGTCATCTTGACGAAAACATTACCAGAGCAGTACCTGATCAGTACCTCTGGCAAAACACTAATAATAGCTAATAATGATTAATAAGTTGTATAATATTTAATAATTAGCCTTGGGTAAATGTAAGCCTTGGGTAGCCTTGAGTAAATGTAAAACAATTATATGTGTGGCCCTTTAATCTATCTGTGATATTTGCAGTCTGTCTGTTTGTTTGGGCTGCCTGACTAAGTGCAACATATCATTGGCTCAACAAATGGTGTGAGTTTGAATGAAATGAAACATGAACGCATGTCTGATACTTCACTGAAAACAGTCATTATTTTTACTGTTTAGATTGCACATCTAGTATGTTTTACAAATGTAGTATTTGTCCATCTATAGAATAGTATACTATGGACTAAATCTAAAATGCACTGATAAACTGGTATAAACTATACATTTTGAGACCCTGAAAGTCACAAATTGTCCATACATTAGATATCAATGCAAACTATATTCTGTAGTAGGCTATGTTATCTCCTTTATCTTAAACTTCAAATTATAATTTTGATGCTGGTCAGGTTGAGTCATTCATATGAAATATTCTCTTGACAAATAAAACCATATATTTGTATATCAGTAACGTTTTTATGCTGACAAAATATAGCCTATTTACCTAATATGTAAAGCATAATCTCCCATAAATCTTAAGAGAATTATTTGTGATGTTTTGGAAAACCCACCAATAAATAGTTATTTTTATCTATGTATAACTGAAGTATTCTATTCACTTAAAAAAGTAAAAAGGCGCGGTTTCACAGACAGGGCTTAGCCTAAACCAGGATTAGGCCTTAGTTCAATTAAGGCATTTAAGTAGCTTTTATAAACTTTCACTAGAAAAACACATTTTTGGTGTGCATCTTCAGACAAAACAATGACACTGACATATTTTAAGATATGTCAGTACAAGTTACTTACAGTTACAACAGCTCAAACATGCATTTTAGTCTAGGACTAAGACACCTTGTCTGTGAAACCGGGGGGTACTGTACTTACAGGCTGCAAATCCACAAATGCTTCATTTGCCTCCTGGTAAGAAGGCTGAATCATTTTGCTACCCATTTTGTATGGCAATGGAGGAAGGATATCTGGCAGGTTTTTAATGCTGAAGGAGTCTCCAAGAGTGCCTTTACATTAAACAGAAAGAACAATAGATTAATCTCCAAACAAGAATGGAAAAATGCAGGTAGCAGTCTTTCATTTGGATTCTTAGTGTCGTAACAATAGATTAATGTTTGTAATGTAAACATTTGATTGGCCGAGCTGTGTTACAAGAGTGGTGTTTGCATCATTACAGACAGGCTGCGAGTCTATGAATTAAGCGTGGGGATATGCTAGTAGTTGGCGAAAAATGAGTCGAGTAATGTGAGTAGTGAATCAATGATTTATTGAATGAAGTCTAAGTTGTATAAAAGCAATATCACATTTGTAATTGAGCTGTTAGACTCTATCTCAGCAGGCTGTGATTACCTGTGGCCTCATACCTGATTATATCACACTTTATGAGTCAAATGTACACTACAGAGACTCTGCAGCACTTCTATAATGGCATTTAGGTGTCTTTACCTCACATCAATCACAACTGTATACTTGGATACTAGGTGTTGAGGTGTGTCAGAGCAGGCATAATTTAGCCTGGCTTTTATAAAGCATTACATCTTTGTGCAGAATTTTGAGCAGGCACAAAGCAGTCTTAACTCGGCTATGTAAAGACACCTTAACAGTACTCTTGCTTGTATGATATTGCTTAAAATTTGTGTCTTTCTGTGTGCTTGTCAGTGCTTTATGTAAAATATTACAACTTACCATGAAAACAGTGCTGTTATGCAGGTTTTCTCAGTAGAAAAAAAAAATGTTATTCTGAATTGGAAGAAGATCTGAGGCTCTCTTCTCTGTGTTGCAATATGCAAGTATTCATTGTGATGCATGTCCCCAAAGCTCAAAATGTTTTTCTCTCGCATGAGGGAATAATATACCAAAGTCCTGAGCAATCTAAAAATTAATAAATAAATATAACAGTTAAAATCACACCATAAAAGTACCCCCAACACATGCCCAACAACATGGAGGAAAAAAATATGCAGAGGACGGGAGTCAGTCTCATAGATGAAAATGAAGTTTGTAGTGTAGTGACATGAAGCACCTTGGGTTCAGCAGAGTCAGAAAGAAGTCTTGTCCCGATGTTGAACTGTGCCTGTGGAGGTGCTTTCTGATATCATGGAGTCATTCCTCTTAAAAGCATGTGGCTGGAAAGTGGTATGGTCTGGTGTATGTAATACCTCCTAAAAATCTACATAATTAAGTTAAAGGGATAGTTTACCCAAAATGTCTTCAAAATATATTTCTCTGTGTTCTTTAAAAATTGCACTGCTGTGTGAACAAGACCATAGTCTGTTGGAAAAAAATATAAACCATCTGCCACTAGATGCCTGTATATCTCTCTATATAAATATATGCAGGGCTGTGTATTCCCTAGTTGCAGAAAACAATGTTTTCAAACATAATTACTTACTTTTATTAGCTTATATTAGGTATTTTCATATTATTATTATATTAGTATTTTCATATATTAGTATTTTGGCGGTCTTTTTTGACCATGAAAAGTAGGCCTACAAGTTTGACTATTTTTTAACGACCATTTAGCCTTTTTCAGTCATGTCCACGATCTTTTGTTTGTTCACACAGACAGTGATAAACAATATGAAAACAAAGACACACCCGTCATTTTAATTCAAGGGCGTAGGACGATCATAAAAGTGTAGGCTACTGTCCTATTTATAATATAACTTTATAGATAAAATGTTTATGGGCTTTTTTAGTATTTAAATGTTACACAGTAGTTTCCTTGAGGAACATTATGGTTATTAATTGAGCTACAACGTATGAAAATGACAACATACCTTCACCTGGAGTGGCCAACAGCCCGCGACACAGGACGGCAGAGGCTTCCCCTGGGTCCTAAAGTCAAGCATGTCGGTCAACTATCTGAAATAGAAGCCGATCTTTCCGGCGCCGCATGAAGTCGAACAAGCCTAACAAGTTCCCGCGGCTATGGGTGGTTCACGCCATGTTGTAATTACCGTAATTGAGATTTCAACTTGTAACAAGCATTCATGTCCTTGTAGAGCTCGCAATTACAGCTTATAAGAAAGGAATTTTCTGAGAGCTCCTACTTGTACCACGTGACTGCTGTAGGTTCATTTAGGCCAAATGCTGCATTCACGCCACCTCGAATTTACCGGAATCTTGAGATGACACGTGACATTATATTCGGAGCTGTTCACGTCCTTTGACTGGGAATTATGCGTTTCTATGGCACCACTATCAACGCCTAAATGAATCTACAGCGGTCAGGTGGTATAGTGGCCACGTGATTCATGTGGGAGCTTTCAGAAAACTCCCAGCTTACAAGTTGTAATTACGAGTTCTACGAGGATGTTAACGCTTTTTACGAGCCAGAATCTCGTAGTTACAGGAATTACAATATGGTGTGAACGCACCTAAAGTCCCTTTCTAGGAAAGTCTTTCAGAGATTGTATATTATAGGGAGATGAGAGGGTCTGTATCTCTTACCATTGGAGAAAGCGTAACGGCTAACTTAATCATGTGCGTCACCTCTCAGCCTATCGTGTAATGGCCTCAGGTCTCCTTTCCTGCATTTCCAGTACCAAGTGTTAGCATTAGCGGTTAAGCTTTTTTTGGCTAAAGGCTTGCCTTCCAGGGGCTTTGAGTCTGTTCACTCAGCGGCCATATTTGCAACGCCTCTGGGCAACTATTTTGGGCATCCAAGACCAAGTCCTATTTATTTGAATGTCAGAATCCTGAAATCTCAAAAACTGCTTGGCGAACTCACAATTAAATAACATATTTCAAATCAGCTAAAAAATCTGACATGAACTGTCCCATAAATGTTGTTTCTTATGCTCAAATAGCTTTAAAATATCTTTTTTTTCAGGCTAGACGAGCCAATGCGCATGTGCAGTCCTAAGCGCAAGTCTCAGGTTTCTATGGGAACCGGAGCCTCTAACGGCAGCTGCAGTGATGTAATGACTTTACCAGTCAACGACTGGCTCTTTTACTTAGAAGGCGGGACATACTCCGCCATATTGCGCGTTGCGGTTTCTCCCATTCATAACTAATAGTGAACCTTCTTTCTATATCTATAGTCTTTGTTTAGGCGTTGATAGTTTTGCCATATATATCATTGGCTGCTGTGCGTGTTTTTAAACATAATATTGCCAGTTACTTTGACAGGGCTAATCAGATTCAAGTACAAGAACTAACGGTTGTATAATTATGACGTGCATATGTGCAATATGTAGAATTTTGCTTACCTTTTTTTTTTCAACCTTTCTTTTCATGAACGCAGCTTAACCACATTTATTTGTAAGGTAACAACCTAGACAGCGGTGATATATTAATGTTCAGTGTTTGTCATGTGACAACTATATCATACTACTCTGAAACAATATTTGTTGTATATTGTATAGCTACTATTTCACACATTATTCTTAAAAGAATAGTAGGCAGTATTTATTTATTTATTTATTTTACCTTCAACCACATTCATTGATTGTACAGCCTATCCACTGGATGTGATAAGCACGGTTATTTATTGTGGACGGTTTGTGTGTTCAAGAGCACCAACAACCAGCGTTATAGTCCTAATGAGCAGAACCCGTGTGGTAATAACATGTAACCGCTGTCTGTCACACTGCTGTATGCCACCGCATGTTCACTAGCATAACCTACAGAAACCCACGGCGGTTTATTAAAATGATATCTGCTCTAACAAGACAAGCAGGCGGCTGATTGATTATTCTCCATCTCTCCATCACACAGAGGCGAGAGGACGCGACTGCCATTGGTGACACCGAGGAGACTAAAATGGGAGAACATCACTGGAGCCCTGTCAGTGAAGAGAGAGACACAAAGGCGACTGACAACCGACAGCCATTCGAAAAGAGCCGAACGGATGCTTTTCACTGATCATCATACGGTAAATGTCTTCCATTCATTGATAATATTTGCATGAGATTTGCACCGTAGAGAAACCAGCGCCACTTTTAGCTCGCGGTTCACAATGGAATTATGACAGCGGTGATTTCCAGCTGTTTCTCATTGTTCGCATAAAAAGTAGATGCATATAATTTGGCCCGTGCTTACCAACAGTGACCCAAAACAAGGTAAGATACGATGCACACAGCCTCTAAGCCATGAAAATGGATTAAAAATCTGTTGTCTCTGTGCACACTGTTTTCTCTTTAAAGTACTTATACACTGCTTACGTATAATGTGCATACTATTTGGTACATACATGCAATAAATACTGTATTGTGTAGAATGCATTGTGATATAGTAGTATCTTTGTGAATAGGTATATAAAAATGCATGCATAGTATACATTGTAGCCTGTAGTGAGCACTGCTTATGTAGTAGGACATCCAAGAGGGTCACTGTAGTATGCTCCTTACACTACAATATGTATATGTACAGTATACATTTTGGAACTGTGTACTGAGGTTATTATTGGGTTTTGTTTGATAAAGTTGTATAATAGGATTAAAGATGCACCGGTATTAATATTCTGGCCAATACAATAAGACAATATTTATTTGTTTGCATTAATATATTAAGGTATGGCTGATAAATATTACATATATTAATATTATTAATTTTTTTAATATTACCCATATTAAATGGTTAGTTCATCCAAAAATGAAATTTCTGTCATTAATTACTCACCGCCATGTCGTTCCAAACCCGTCTGACCTTCATTCATCTTCGGAACACAAATTAAGATATTTTTGATGAAACCTGAGAGCTTTCTGACCTCCCAATACATGGCAACGTCATAACCAATTTCAAGGTCCAGAAAGGTAGTAAAGACATTGTTAAAATAGTCCATGTGATTACAGTGGTTCAACCTTAATTTTATGAAGGGACGAGAATACTTTTTGTGCGCAAAAACAAAACAAAAATAACGACTTTATTCAACAGTTTTCCTCTTCCCTGTCAGTCTCCTATGCTATTGACGAAGTAAGCACAGTGCAGCGCTTCCGTGTTCTCCGTCAGAACGCTGACTCATTATTGGCCAGCTCCTGCGTCAGCATCACACGCATGCACTTGGGCTGCTCATGTGTGCAGCTTTGGCCAATACTGAGTCGACGTTCTAACGTAAACACAGAAGCGCTGCACTGCGTTTGTTTTGTTTTTGTGCACAAAAAGTATTCTTGTCACTTCATAACATTAAGGTAGAACCACTGTAGTCACATGGACTATTTTAGCAACGTCTTTACTACCTTTCTGGGCCTCGAAAAGTACAATGACGTTTCTGCCTATGGGTGGTTTAGAAACCCTCGGATTTCATCAAAAATATCTTAATTTGTGTTCTGAAAATGAACGAAGGTCTTTTGGGTTTGGACGACATGAGGGTGAGTACTTAATGACAGAAATTTCATTTTTGGGTGAACTAACCCTTTAATATGACCATTTTAAATTAAAAATAACACAAAAATTAAAAATCAGTAGTTTTAAATGCTTACTAGTAGGGGTGTAACAATACCCTCATGTCACAATTTGATACATATCACTGAACTCACGATACAATATTATTGCGATACTTCAAAACATATGGTAAAAGGTTAAAAAATGTACTGTTGATTAAAATGCTAAATACTACATTTGGGGTGGAAATAAATAGGCAGGTAACCCAATGCACAGACAATGCTGACACCAGAATAAAAATATTCATGATTCTGTAGCTGATAATACAGAGTTATTTTAGACAAATATGCTTGCACTCTGTCACTGACTAGATATATTTAAAATAATGTAGGCCACTTTTTACTGGCAACATAAGACATTTGGCATTTTCAGGACCCATAAATATTCCCCTATAGCATTATTATACATTATATTCAACATTATATATAGTAGTTTAATGTAGCATTGACACTAAAACTCTGTAACTTGAATATTTTCCTCACACAGTAATTTTCATATTGGGTGAACTATACACAATACATATTGCCCCTATCCACGATACATATTGTTGCATTTTTGTATTGTGATACGATATATTGTTACACGCCTACTTACTTGTGGTTTAAAGATTACTTGTAAGTATATACGATTATGCCAAAAAAGGTCATCTAAAGAGATTGAGGAAACAAGTATGCATAATTAATAACCCATTATCAGCTGATACTGGTAAATTAATTGTTACGTTATTGTTTGATAACCAGAATGGCACTGATATATCTGTATCATGCATACCAAAAGCACCTGCTTACAGACTAAATCTTGACAGTCACATAAATGTAAAGTATGTGTGTGTTAGACACAATAGTTCATTAAGATGTATGTTTTACTGCGACTCAAATATCATTACAGAAGTTTGAACATCTAAGAGGGATCAGGATGTGCTGAACATTTTTTCTTCTTCTGTTACATTCTCTCTCAAGGCGTGAACAGTGACTAAACAGTCATCAGACCTTCAGCCTGGTGTTGGTGATATCTGAAAGACTCCTAATGTGTTATCTCCCACATTGTCTCTGTCAATATGCCCACCTTTCCACCTCCGGGCAGTAACTCCAGCACAGTACCCTGGGACCCTGGCGCGCCCCTGGCGCCGTCTCTGGTGAACAGCACGGTGAAGATGGTGCTCATATCGGCGATCGTGTGCACATCGCTTTTTGGAAACGTCGTGGTGCTTCTGGTATTCCAGCGCAAGCCACAGCTTCTCCACGTCGCCAACCGCTTCGTGCTCAACCTGCTCCTGGCCGACCTTCTGCAGACGGTGCTGGTCATGCCCTTCGCCATCGCCGCCACCGTGCCCGATGTCTGGCCGCTGGACGCCCGCCTGTGCCAGGCCCTCGTGGTACTCATGCACCTGTTCGCGTTCGCTGGTGTCAACACCATCATCGTGGTGTCCGTAGATCGCTACCTGGCCATCATCCACCCGCTGTCCTACCCCACTCGAATGACACCTCACCTGGGTACCAACCTGATCGCTCTCACCTGGCTTCTCAGCGTGCTTCAGAGCACTCCGCCGCTGTATGGATGGGGAACCATCGAATTCGACCGCCGCCACAATGCCTGCACTGTTGTGTGGTCCTCGAGCTACTCGTATTCAGCACTGGTGTCCGCACTTTCATTCTGGCTCCCTGTGGTGATCATGCTTTGCTGCTACTGGATGGTGTTCAGAGCGGCAAGGCGGCAGAATGCTCTCGTTCACCCCATCCAATCCAACCCCCCTCCGGATTCCCAAGCATCCTGTTCTAGCCCCCAAAGGCAGCAGCCCCAACCAGAGGGGCCTTTTTCGGCCACTTACCCCATCAGGACCCGCCACAGACGCTTCCACTATCATTGTAAGGCGGCGCGAGTGGTGTTTGTCATCATGGCATCTTACCTGCTCAGCATGGGCCCGTACAGCGTCCTGAGCACTATTTCCATTTACTCCAGCACAGCAGTGCCGCCGTGGTTGTCCTCGATGGCGCTCATTCTCTTCTTCCTGCAGTGCTGCTTACACCCCTACATCTATGGCTACATGCACCGCAGTGTACGCAAGGAGTTCCTGGCGCTGCTCTGCGGGCCGCTCTGTGGGCAGGGACGGATCAGTCAAGGCTCCGCTGTGGATAGCTGCTTCACGGTAACAGACGGGCGTCTGGCGCACACCCACCTTTCAAGCCAGACTACCCGTGTGTGCCCTCTCCGCACCTGGGAGGAAGGCACAACGTCTTCGTCCCCTACAGAGAGGAGGTCTAAAGACAGCCGAAAGGAGACCACCTCCATCAGTCTGAGCTCAGAGAAGGAGCTCACTGTACACAGCAACACCAACAAGCAACATGAGGAAACACCTAAAGGCAAATTCTGAACATATTTCTGTCAGTGTTGAGGTATATACAGCTGTTTTGGTTTCTGCATTGGGCACAGTTTGGTACTTTCAATTCAAATACTGTGCCTTTAAACACAAGCTATACACTGTAAACATACGTGTTAGCTATGGTATGGGCCTACTTCGCGGTTAGTATATACGAAAACAATATTATACAAAAACGGCAACATAAAAGCCTAACAAACAGTTTCTTGGAGGAAACTATGGAGATGCATGTCAATGATGATAGACTGTTTATCTTTTAGTCAGAAGTTACACTACTGTTAAATTTGTAATAAATCAAAATTAATACTTCTATTCAGCAAGGTTTACACAAAAATATTAGGCAGCAAAACTTTTTTCAGCATTGATAATAATAAGAAATGTTTCTTGAGCAGCATGTTAGAATGATTTCTGAAGGATCATATGACACTGAAGGCTGGAGTAATGCTGCTGAAAATTCAGCTTTGCTATCACAGGAATAAATTACATTTTAAAATGTATTCAATAGAATACATAAAATATAGAAAATAGAAATAGAAAACAATTATTTTAAATTGTAATATTATTTCACAATATTACTATTTTACTGTATTTTTGATCAAATAAATGCATCATTAGTGAGCATAAGAGACTTAAAAACAAAACAAAAAACCTTTTAAAGGTAGTGTATGTTTACACTGTAAGGTGAAGTGGTTTAAAATCTACTTTAATCACTTACAGTACACATGTCATGGTTATTTCAACAGACTGAAAAATCATTAAATACAAAAGTTTTGAAATTTCATCAACTTTGTAAGTGTGGTTTAAAATAGAAAATATTGGAGACAAAAGTGTTCCATAAAAATACAGAATATTGATTTTCTTTTAGTGGTTTAAAATAATACTGGAATATTAGGAAGTAAAATATTGGAAAAATACTTTTTGAGACAGTATATATTAGTGTATAATATGTCTATCAAAATGAATGTTCTTTGTATACGTCGATGTCAAATGTATTGCTTCTTTACGATTTAAAGCCCAAGTATTCTTTTTGTTGTTTTGAAATGAATTTAGAATACATGTGGAGAGATTTTTTTGTCTATTTTTATAAGCATACATACAACGGTATCAACTAAATCATTGCCTCTGGAGAAAAGTTCTCTTAAATGTGAGAATAGTCACAAGCAAACTGAAATAGAAAACATTTATTTATTGTTCATGCATCAATAATACTTAAGCGATGAATCTCATCAACATTAGGGTATTCACTTTATTTCTGTTGGTATTTAAAAGATATGTAATGTGGAAGGTTTCAGTATCAGTATTTTGAAGAGGGTGAAATATTCATCCTTCATTTTAGTATTTGTTGAACTGCCTTCAATCCTTTTGATTTTTGGGTGAAATGTGATCTGGAGATTCACCCAAGAGCAGCTAATGAGCTAAGGATCTCAGGGTATTTATGATGTACCTCTTGACCAGTGTGGAGAGTCAGCTCTCTTAAAGAGTGCCTCCCTAGATCAATTGTATATTGTCTCTGTGCAGTATAAGATGTTTAATCCCCTGATGCTGGCAAATGCAACATATAGCCATTGACATGATGTGGGATTAAATAAGCTGGCTTCGCAACTGATGAAGCACTTTATGTTATGGACCACTGCAGGAAAGGCACGAATGTTAACCGATTTTAAGCACTTAGCTTGACCCTGTACAAAAATGGGACAGCTAGTGCTTTATTTCTAATTTCTGGCTGCTGTGTTTAGAAGTCAGCTGAATCAAACCTGCAGTTTCTTCTGCTAAATCAAGTATTATTTTGAAACCTGTGAGTGGGTCAATAATACATATCACAGACGACATCCACCATATGTCAGTTTCCACTGATGTCTGCAGCACTTTAGACAATCACTTTCAACAAATGTAACCAGAGTCAGCTGAAGCAAGTCATCATTAGTTTACTCCAACTGTAACAACAGACTGTTTTATATAAAAAAAAAATGTAGAAGTTGACATTTTTGTAATCATGTATTTCGTGCTTTATTTTTCTTTCATTATAACATGGTGAAGAATGTTCATGTATACCTCATAAGACTTGAAGCTCAGTACATTCTGTGGGTTTTAAATTAAATTATTGAAAAAAATGTGTAAGCCTGTAATTTTTTTAAGTAATGCCATTTAAATAAATTACAAAGTAGAAAATCACTAAATAGCTCCCATTATTTAGATATTATTACTTGTATAAAAGTGTCCAATAGCAAAAAAAATGTGCTTCTTAACCATTCCACTTCCTTCACTCCATAAAAAACAATTTGTCAGCAAGTTATACCAATAAAAACACATGGAACAAAGTAGTTTTATGCTACTAACAACGTATTAACAATTATTACTGATATCCACCAATAGGTGACATCATCGAGGTAACTGTGGTATCGTTACTGTAGTGCAGTCACATTAGCCAAATTTCTCAGCCGAAAAGATTCATTGTCAATAACGTAGCGATGCATTAAGCTTTAGCCCTTACGCAAAACTCCTGATCGCACAGATTCCTATTTGAATAACTGGATTTTGCCTGTGAAATATTGGTGAGCAACTGTAAATGGTACATTTTGTGGGCAAAACTTGAATCTGATGTGAAATTCTTTATTGCTTGGATTCCTAATAACATGACTGCATTTAGCCCACAGAATTTCACCATACAAAGGTAAATGTGACTGCAGCCTAATTTGTGTTCCATCTAGTCTTTCAAAACAAATTCTATACAAAAAAAGATGATGAAATAAAACAAAGCGAGTAAAACATACATTTGGGTCAATATAAAAGCATAAGAAGAACTTTATGTATAAAGAAATGGGCATCTGTTCGCAAGGTGGGTTTAGCTGGAATGAAGTCATAGGCAACACAATACAATTAAAGCACTGAAAAAGGGTCTTTGGAGTTCACACATACACACACACACCTACTGCAGGTCAGTGAATTACAGTTGAGCCACACACCAGTGGTTTAGGAAAGAAGAGTATCTTTTGATTCCTCCCTTCATTTAAATGTCTCTTCAGACTTCCACAAAGCTGATCTGTAAAAAGTTGATGTTGTGTTCTCCAAAGGTCCCTCCTTTAGTCTACTTTCAGCACACTGTAGATTTTATTTACAAAAAAGAAGCAGGCGAAGAAGCCTATAGTACCTGGATGGAAGAAGAAATATGTGAGAATTAACACAAGAAATAGAGAACAGGATAACAAAAAGGCCTTTTTTAGTCACAAAATGTGCCAGACTAACTGGTAGTGTACACATTATGAAACAGCACTTTGATTAAAACAACATTTGGAGTTATTTTACAAGAAAACCCATCTATTAATAGTGGGGTTTCAATGCAGCAAATTATTTGATAAGAGCCAAACTGAGCGGAGTGTAATGAAGCACAGGATTAAATCTAATCATCGCTGGGGCGGCAGTGACAACCAATCAACAATAGGTCTGATGGAAATCTTTAGCTTGGAATCTATTTTCAGATGCATTTATATACACACGATTCTCAGTCCTCCTCCTCACCTTCCACACGCTCTCGCTGTATCTTCAGTTTGCTCTCGGGATCTAAAAAGTACTACTAGAAACAAGCCATTTCAGGGGACCATTATTTTAAGATGTGGGACTCAGAGCGTAATAGCAACCCAGTCAGACGCGTCTCACTCGTGCCTTACATTTTCACCTCTCAAGTGCGTGTAGACGTTGCCATGACAGCCATAGCCAGGGATCCTAAAGCATCACGTAGAATCCATTGCAACAAATAGATTGTGGCTAATATCCACTCAGAAAACCAATGGCGGAGGTTTCCCATCATTCAAAGAAAAGCCATGAGAATTGCTGCATTTACACTGGATAATCTGGAGTGTTTTTGTAAAGGTTCAGTGCACATCTTCAATACTCTTTCTGCGCATGACCTATGTGAAATGTCAAAATACTGTCGTAGAGAAGTCGATCATTCACCTAAACACTTGTAAATCACTATTCTTCATGCTGGGTGAGGAAAACACATGCTAAAAAGCTATTTACCTGCTATTTGGAGAGACTGAGTGGTCATAACTAAACATGTGAAGATGCTTTCTACCCACAGCTGTTTGTGGATGGCAGACAGCTGGCCATCGCTCACCACCTCCGCCTCAGCATTTCAATGAGGGGAAGCGACAGTGATTTGATTAAGGCCGGAGGGAGCGGCGCTATCTTTCAACAACAATGAAAGATGAGGAATATTTATACGTGTCCCAATTACCCTCGGCCTAAACACAGTATGACCCATCAGGCAGGAACAAACCAACTAGAACTGGTCACCTGCCAAACGAAAGGACCATAGGGAGACATACTGCAGGATAAAAAAAAGAAAGCATGTTTTGCAGGAACGGGATACAAATCCTAAAGCGGCTGAATAGTACTTTCCCATATTTTCCTGGTTGCACCAACTATGCACAAGTTACAACTTACGCACTACTAAAAATTTTTACATCGCGCCATTCAAGTTTTGAAACATAGTTGAAACGTAACTAAAAACTAAATATTTTCGGAAGCCTCCAACAAGAAGTAACAGTTAGCAGATTGACTGAATTGCATCAGTAAGCTCCTGTTTTAGCTGACAGACTTCAATATTATATTATAATGTTGACATTTGCGTTTTAAGACATTATGTGAATAAATTACTTTTTAGCTGCTCTTCAACACAAATCCAACCTAAACAGCTGTGCATGTCAAATAAAATTAATCATAATAAATAATTTCATTTCTTATGTTTTTTAAATCAATATTTATTTACTGATCCTTATTCATTTAAATACAGTTTCTGAATGTTTTTACATCTAAAAATGCCTATTATGTTATTGATGATTAAGCAGTAATGTATTTTTACCGTCAGTTACATGAGGAAAAAAAGTACGAGAATTAAGGATAATCTGAAATTAACAGCATTTCAACACAACTTCTGCTCATGTATTGGAAAATTGTATCTGGACTTATTGTTCCAATTTAAGTAAGAACTTACGAAACGCTGGTGTAATCCTACCCTGTAGAGTAAACATGGTGAATGGTACACGTTCAGCTCTGTGCTCAAAGATTACACATTGTTCTTGTGTTTAATTTACTCTAAACTGGTTTATGGTTAAAGTGGGAGAATTCAGTGAAATGTGCATTGGACTACATGTGCTGTATGCTCGTTTGAATACAGCCAGTGACGATAACATAACAGAAAGACTGCAACTGAAATGGATACTAAAAAGTATATTTTAGTCAGAATTATTGCACTATCCATTCTATTTGTCTGTTTGACTCACTTGCTGTCAGGATGAGCCTTTATGTGCAATGGAAATACTGATGTGAATTTCTAACATTTACAGATCATGATATAAGATCTAAGTTATTATGTGCTGAGGACAACAGGTCTCAAAGCATTAAACAACACACACATTAGACAGTAGGGCAAGCCACTTTAAACTGTAGGCTCATGAGTTAGTCTGAAGCTCTTAATATAAAGCATGTCTCATTTGGAAAACTTGGATTTCCCCACAGAAGCTGTGTGTCCTGCGTTCACAACATAAAGGTATATCGATCAAATCTGTATCATCCCATCAATACATTCAGCACACACAGAAGTTCAGCATGTGCGATGGTTAAAACAACGCTGTATATGTTCTGTACACATGAATGCAGAACCAAAAGAACTGTACCATAAATTTTCGGTAAGAATGCCCACAATTACACTCCGTGTATATCAACTTATGTTTTTCAAGGCTAAAGGGAAACAGACCATCTCTCACATACCTGTGAAAATGAAGAAAATGAGCACCATGATCAGGGTGTAGCCAAAGTAGAGGATGGTGCTCGCAGCCCCTACAATTTGTAGTTTTGAGTAGAAGTAATGCAACGCGTAGACAAACAGATACACCGCTGTGAAT
Source organism: Hypophthalmichthys molitrix (assembly GCA_037950675.1). Taxonomy (NCBI): domain Eukaryota; kingdom Metazoa; phylum Chordata; class Actinopteri; order Cypriniformes; family Xenocyprididae; genus Hypophthalmichthys; species Hypophthalmichthys molitrix. Next base: position 23,938,426 of record CM075505.1, read on the forward strand.
CCGCTGGTCAGGAATGATCGCCACCACCAGTGATAATCCTGTCAAATACAAATAGGGAGGCTTTAAACAAAAAAAGTTACAAAATTATTTTTAAAAAAATAATAATAATAGCACTTTAGACCCATGTTTAAAATGATGTAGAGACTCTTATGAGATGAAGACTCATTCATATCAGTTAACGAGAAATGTCCACTAGACCACACCACTAGAGGTCAGTGTCCAAGACTGTATATAAAGATGAATAAGAACCAGCAAAACATGAACAAAAAATGTAAAATTCAACATTTTATTTAAAAGATGCCGTGATCAGTGTTCAATCTCACCTCTGCGCATAAATGGAAGTAGCAGAGCAGAACAGTTGCCTCAGAGCAGGTAATGACCAGGATGATGAACACCAGAAAAAGGAAGCCAAACATGTAATACATCTGATGAGACCTGCAGAGAAACATTTCATTAGTTAATGTTAGGGTCAAAACATCAGTTCTCACATCAACTCATTTCAGCATGATATGATTTCAAACTATACCAAATGCTGTTGAGGATGAAGAAGAGCTGGATGAAGATGCAGCCGAAGGGCAGGATGCCGCCCATGATGATGCCCGGCACAGGTTTGGTGAAGAATGACTGCTCAGGAATTTGGCGTGGGATCTGGTTTGTTCGCACCGGTGGCTCGATGCCCTGTTAAAACGGGAAAATAAAAACACCCACATTCATGATATCGTGCATGACAGTGTGCCAAAAGAAAAGCTCACACAGATGGGAACTGCAATAGCAGCTGATCCAAATGTTTAGAAATACATAAGTAGGCAAGCATAAGAATTCTGGAGTATCAAAATCTGTGAACCTATTATTAAATGTAATTTCTTTGTATCCGCAAGTGTGGAATCAGCACCTGTCAGAATGTCAGTTATTAGAATTGCACTTTGTTGAAAAGCCCTTACACCCATTTCACATGTGACCCTTTGCAGTACAAATTTTAGTGCGGTGTGGAAGCAGCACATTGTGGGTCGAGATTGTTCTCCCGCGGTAGAAATCGCGTTCCGGGGGGGGAACGCGGGGGCACCGCGATGCGACCGCAAAGGGCACTTTCACTTTCGCAATCAAAGGGGCAGGGGCTCCCATGTCTTTTCTTTCATGTTTGAATATTTATATGAAAAGTTTTGCGAGTCATACAATTCTGTGATTAGATGAGTGTCATCCATTGTGTAGCCTTCTTGTTCCGCGTCTAGTTCTGTCATGACAACTCTCAGAATGTTTGGCATAATAATGGGTATGACAATGTTGTTTGGTCTGGGCAGAATAGATCTGAAGCTGCTGCTTCTTTTATTACTGCTGCTGCAGAGCAAGTATGGGACTTGCTACTGCTGTAGCAGATCTATACAGGTGGAGCTGGGGAAGGTGAAGGGTTTCTGAAAGCATGCTGCACTGCTAAGGCAAATGCTACCCAAGTATTTGAAGGCTGAGCACGCAAGCTCATTGGCTACTGATACAGCAGGAACCAATCAGCTGTGTCTTATAGATAATGATGTGATTACGAGCGGGTTGAGTTAAAGGACCTATTGTCTGTGCCATCTAGAGTTTCATGACAGAACTTTGAATTTCTCAGACATATACATTATGTCCCAGAAATACACATTAGATATAATTTTGACCGCATTAATTATTTTTGCAACTCTAAGTGTTTTGCTTTTCTTTGCTTTACCCCAGGCTTAAAGTAATTATATGCATATATGGTAAAATTACCATCCGTGTTCATTTTGACCATGAGCTATTATGCACTTTAAGTCAGCAAAAATAGACTTGTGCAGAAACATTTGTTGCACTGCTGTACCACACAGTTCCTGCAATGCACTTGCCACGCCACATCCGTGTGCAGTGTGATTGCTCTAACCTGTTAACTTGGGCACTGAAAAAAATTCATACCGCATATGCACTGTAAGCGTGTGAATGGGTGTCGTGTGTGAAATAGGCGTTAAGAACAAATGGTCTGTTCAAGAAGGCATACTCACTGGTTTTTTGAAGCCAAAGTATGCACCCACAAAAGTGAGAGGAACAGAGATGCCAAACCACAGTGCCAGGATGGCCACGAGTGTACCAAAGGGAACAGCAGCAGAGGAGCCCTCTACCCACAGGATCAGATTCATCATGAAGAAATCCACAAACACAATCCTGCAAAAACACAAGCCACGTCTTTGAAACTGCATACTGGCATAAATCATATTATTTCTGTTCTCGGAAAATGAAGATGAAAATAATATTCATACCCAGGACACAAAAAGGCTGTGAGAAGGACATTGGTTTTCCAGTTTTCACCACCAAAAGCTGATGATACAGAGAAAATTGATTGGAAATGGAAGCAATTAAGTTTCATATTTAGCATATTTGAGGTGGACTCAGTAACTTTTTCCTCACTGAAAATGCAGAAATATGTAAAAAAAAATATGTACCTCAAATGTCACCTCATTTTCTTCACAATGACTTCCATAAGAAAATAAGATAAAACAAGATATTTCCTTACTCTTATAGAGCCTGGAAGACACATATCCAGCAGATGTGCCAAGCAAAACCCACAACACCACCGCACAGGTCATGAGAGCCCCTCTGTTGGCTGGAGACAGGAAGCCCAGACAGGCCAAGACTAAAGGGAAAAACAGAATTCTCACTTTTGTTCATTTAATGGTATTATAACAGTAATGTGAAATAACATGCTACCAAAATGTGTAAAACCAATTGTTCACAATGTCTATTGAGCCTACATAAACAAATTTAAAATTGGATAAAAATAAGAAAAGTTTACATTGGTGGCATTTACAAAATGCACTCAAATGTTCAATGACAGATCTAGAGAAGCAACCCTTAAAGTTTAGCTTGTGCAATACAAAATCTGCCCTTACAAAGGGTGATGAAGGTCATGATGAAGATCTGAGTGCCCTGTCCAAGGAAGACAGACAAAAGCATGCCCATCCTGGGTGGCCTAAACACATCACCATGAACCTGCTTCCAGCCAGACTCCTCCTGGGCTTCCTCCTGCAGGAGATATAACAAATCTCAATATGTGAGCCCACCTCACATGATTATCATCAAATAAACCAATATGGCCAGAACACAGTCATTTAAATTTTGCAAACACTTGTGAAGGAACAGCAGATGGTATGCATCACATATGAATTATCAGTGTCATGATCTATTCATTGCAAAACAGCTTCCTTCATTTTTTTTTTACCTTGATTGGTAAGTGTGATCATATACAATTATGCTGTTTTACCATACAAAGGAAGTTCCCAGAAGCCAAACAATCACCAAATCATAATCACCATTGACAACATAAGCTAATAAGCTTACATAGGTAATGTTTGCAGCTGGAGGGATCTTAACCCAGTCTTTCTGTGAATGTCACAACAGAGGATTCATTGACTGGATGTATTCTTTTAGTTATTATTATGAGAAAAATAATAACACACCGAAACTAAGAGGAAAACTGTCAGTCAATATGTGCTTGAGGATTGGGATCTATGATCCATGAAGATGTGACAATTATAACTCAAAACAAACACAATATATTAACTGGAAGTTTGATATGGGAAAGTCAGCTCTGTTGACACAAGAGACTGTAGTGACATAGCTAAGTCATTCATTTCGTCTGTTATCTAGATAACAGCTGGAATGAGAACAAAGTAAATTTAAGGTACCTTGTCCATCTGGTTATACTGGGCAATGTCCCTGTGCAATGTTCTAAGCATGATCATGGCCACCATGCCAGACAGGAAGAGCACAATAACCAAAGAGTTCATGATGCTGAAAAAATTAACATGAAGATTGTCCATTAATATGTATGGAAATATAGATACAAGAGCCTTCTTATTCCTAAAGGGTTAGTTCACCCAAAAAATGAAAATTCTGTAATTATTCACCCTCATATCATTACACATCTGTAAGACTTTCGTTCATCTTCGGAACACAAATGAAGATATTTTTAACAAAATCTGAGAGGTTTCTGTCCCTCCATAGAGATCCAACGCAACTACCACTTTCAATGTCCAGAAAGGTAGGAAAGACATCGTTAAAGTACTCCATGTGACACCAGTGATTTAACCTCAATTTTATGAAGAGACGTGAGTGCTTTGTTTGCCATACCGCCCCCACCCCACCTCGACCCAAAAAAAAAAAAAAAAAAACATAATTTACCACTTTATTTACAAAATAGTATGACCCAACATCCTATAACCAAAATTATATAAATCTTCATTTGTGTTCAGAAGATGAACAAAGGACTTATGGATGTGGAACGACATGAGGGCGAGTAATTAATGACAGAATTTTTATTTTGGGGTGAACTAACCCTTTAATGTTATGATATTTTGGTAACACTTCACAATAAGGTTCATCAGTTAAACATTAGTTAATGTATTAACTAACATGAACTAACCATGAGCAATATATTTGTTACTGTATTTACTAATCTCCATTAACGTTAGTTAATAAAATTACAGTTGTCCATTGTTTGTTCATGTTACTTCACAGTGCATTAACTAATGTTAACAAGATTTTAATAATGTATTAGTAAATGTTGAAATTAACATTAACAAAGATTAATAAATGCTGTATAAGTGCAGTTCATTATTAGTTGATGTTAACTAATGTTAACTAATGAACTTTATTGTAAAGTGTTACCGATATTTTCAACTAGCTTGGATTTCTGTACTCACCTGAACCACTGGATGTTGCTGTGAGGCATGGAAACCAAAATGTAATCCCATCGAGAAGCCCACCTAATTTCTTTATTATGCTAAAAAAAAGAAAAAAGCTCTGTCACACAAAGTTCTTTGCAACCATCTCCATATACTGACTTTATTAACAAGCTTACCTTAAATTTAATTGAATAAGTGTAGGTCACTTTGAGATTATTGTTGAAATCTGCTGGTATGTCCATGGGAGAGCCTTCACACGTTGGATTGTCGTTGTCACTATGCTTGATGCTGTTCAACAGACACGTGTTACGTAATCAGATTACTTTTTTCAAATAACAAGTAAAGTAACACATTACTTTTAAATTTACAACAAAATATCGGAGTTACTTTTTCAAATAAGTAATGCAAGTTACTTTGTTTTCCCATTTATTGACTGACACCTCTCCTTCCCCCATGTTGAGAGAAAGTGCAGAGGCGTTATGTGTGCTGTGTAAACATGATGGCTATTGCTGTTCTATCTAGACTATCAGAATGATACGCAAAGATGCAATATATGTTAAATAATACAAATGTACTTTATGAGTGTCTTTGCTGCTGACCTTCGATGAATCAATTCAACTATACCAATAAGCAAAATGACTTTAGTTAAACATCACAGTTGTTTGTTTTGCTTTTTTGTTTGTTTTATATAACTGAAGTAAGAGTGTTCTTTTCCTATGTCCTGTTCTTCTGCAAACCAGAATGGCAGCACAACTGAAAGGTTTGTTTGTGGTTTGCCTTCTACTGTACAGCAGGGATGCAAACGGGTAAGGGGCGAAAATGGTGAGAACATTGTGTGGGGCTTTTTAAAGATATTTGCTTTACATGTTTATTTGTAGTTACTTTAATGTTTTTTTTATTATTTATTTTTATTACCTTATATGTCCGAAACTGTAATTTTTCACGAAAATGTTTTATTAACATACTGTTGCAACATTTTACCAAAATCAACATTTGGTCAAAATCTCATGTTATAAAAGATTAAGTGCTATGCAGGATATTTAAGACAATATTGGCTGATTAGATGCAATACTGAGCTAAACTGCAAACTGTTTGCCCTCTCTCTCTTCACCGTTCCCACATCTCAGACATTAAATACATAAAATATTACCCTTTATAGACATAGTTTTTAAAGTAAAGAGTAAAGGAAGCACTGTACTGTACTTATTTAAACAACCACTTCTTTATTTAACCTTGTAAGTTCACAAGTACCCTTGTAAGACCCCCCTCCCCCCTCCCATAAAAACACTTTCTCATTGGATCCATGCAAATCCCATAGGTGACCTATTTTGATCTCAAAAAGGTGAGTTGTCACTGAAAGGTGAGGAGTTTGCATCTATGGTACAGTCATGAATTTGCATTTCCTTTAGTCTGCGGCTTATTCATTTCATTTTTTTTGTTTGTTTGTTTGTTTGTTTGATAAAAATAAAAAAGCGTAATAAAAAACAAGCAACAAAGCCCAGCCCAGGTGAGAAAAAGTAAAGTAACTTAATGCATTGCTTTCTATAAAAAGTAACTAAGTAATGCACTTTTTTAGTGAGTATCACAATATTGTAATGCGTTACTTTTAAAAGTAACTTTGCCCAACACTGCATATAATATATATTATATAGATATATTACATGTATTACTTATATTATATTAATTATATTAGATTACATTAGATTAGATTTAGTTCTCATAGCTAAAAAAAAAAAACTATATTGTAAATGACATAACGTTCTAATCCATATGCATTACAGTAAATTTTTACTTGGTTTTCTCATTGATGTCAAAGGTGTTGCTATGCCTAACTTTCAATTCTAGTTAAATAAGAAAGCATTTTTGCTGAAACTGGTCTCATAGGCCCACAGAAAGTGGAGAAAGACCTAAAATCAGGTTAAGGACATTACTTAAAGTAAAGTTAGTTACCTCTTAGGTTCCATTGTAGCTGCCACAAGTCGAGCACCCATCCCAATTGTTTCATCTACACTGTGGTAAATTATGGTGATGTCCACATGGTTGAAAAGATAAAAAGTGTTCTTCTTGTTGAAATCAGCCTAAAAGAGTGGATAAAAATCAGCTAGTCAGCATAAAAATGGCATCTCTCTACCTTTCTTACTAAATCATTTGGTTATTTATAAAGTTATTTTGAAATTGTTGATATTTCTTTAATCAGCTAAATATTTCCACTGTGTCAGTGTTCTATTCATGATAACGTAGTCTAATGTTATAAAGTTTTTAAACTTAAAAATATACATATATAGTTAATTAGTTTAACTGCATGTTGTCATATGATCAACCAGTCAGTAACCAAAAGCATTTTTAGTTTAATTTTGAGTACATTCCAAACATACAGTATACTTTGGTGTCCCATGACATTTGATACACAAATCTCATTATTTTTGATGTATTAGATGCATTTAAAAAAAACTATTACATAACATAAACTTAACTGTGCATGAAAAGTAGGTGTTTTTAACACTTCAATTGTTTATCACCACCCTTAAAACAGGGATTTTAAACAACATCATAATTTTGACAATGTACTAAATAAATATTCAATAAACTGTAGTAAAAACAATTCTCATCGACATTTTCAGTCTTTTTAACTCATCACAGACTGCTAGCTCACAACTCAAGTGGTGATAAACAGTCTCTCTCACATTGATAACACAGGCATCCTTTGGGTTTCCATCTTTGTTTACTAGACATCCAATGGGAAATCCTGGGTTGCAGACTTTCTGATCGTCTTCCACAAGATAACACCATGTTACAGGCATGTTGTCAACAATCCTGTAAAACAAGTGCAAGAATAAACCAATCCACTAATCTGTATGTGCAACCATTACATATTCAGTAAAGCATTATATAATGCCAAACTCTACGATGACAATAAGTCTTGTGTCTTTTCTAAAAGATTTTGAGCATTGCAACTATTATATATTCAGTAAAGGATTCTATGCCAAACTCTACGATGACAGACAGTTCATGTGTCTTTTCTAAAAGGTTTTGAGCATTGCATATTGCTCATGCTAGTAACTGATAAAGCAAGATTACAACTTCCACAGTGCTACCACGCCTACTGTAGCCAACCCTTGTAGACTTACCAGTGGTGCTGGTAATTCAGCTCCATCCCTCTCTTTAGAAAGTCCAACTTTAACTTGTCTTCTTTTGAACTTTTATCATACGACATGGTGCAGACCTTCTCACATGGCTTGTCAACCTTAAATGTAAACTAAAGGAAGAAAATTTCTAAAATCAATATCTGAATGATCAATCCATTATGTGATAAGCATAAAGTACTGGAGTTAATTATAACAGGCATATAACTGCAGAATTGTAACAAACAGGAATACACTAAATATCAACAACATAATTATATGATTATAATATATAAAAACCAAGTCACACAAAAGGGAGAAAAGTGCATGTGTGTCAGTTACAGCTACATCTTGTAAAACTTGATATACAACATGCCAGGTCTTTAAATGTCATTGCTACACTAAAGTTGGCATGAAATGGAAGTTGTGATAGTCTTTTCTTCCCTGTTGTGTCAAATATCAGAGTAAAATGGCTTCTAGAAAAAGAAAATATGTAGGGCAGAACTTGATTTTGTCCATTGAGAATTGATTGGATTGTTGTGGTTTGCTATAATAATGACAGAGTGTTACTGAATTGTCCATTTTGATTTCATGGTGACATTAAAGATAAAATACAACAAAGTAAATAAAATTAAAAAATGTAAAATAAAAATAATATTTTACCTTGTAAGGTGATGTCTCTATTCTTTCTCCAAACAACACCTGCCCAAGGTTCTCTGAGGGCCTTCTTTCATTCAAGTCTTTGCAAAAATCAAACCTAAAAGTTTGATTAAAAGTTTGATTTTGAGTTGTTTAAAACCAAAAAGTATGCCCTCACTGATCAGCCTTCTATCGAAATGCATGTAGATATAATGAAGATTATATTGTGAATGTCAAGCATACTTACGCATCATATTCATAAGGCAGGACTGATTCCACAGAGTCCAGTCTGTTCACCAACAGCTGTATCTCAGTCTGTGGGAATGACAGCAGGGGAGTGGGGTCAAGGGGACAGCTGACTATTATCATATCTCAACACTTTTGTGTTTTCATCGTGAATTTGCAATGTAGAGAATCCAGAATTTGCATATTAACTGCCTAAACATTAGTTATGTGTCAGCTGTCAGTACATAATCACACAATAAGTATAGAACAGTAAAAGCTCACCTGACATTCCCCAGTATCTCCCTCCGGTTTTTTCTCGCAAAAATTGACTGGCGCTAAACCCGGAAGGTAGAATCCAACGCTTGAGCTGACTAGAGTCAGACTCAACAAAAATATAAAGCGCGGGTTTAAAGACTTCATTTTTCAAAGCAGCGTCCTGCGAGGTGTCCGGTTTACTCTGCTGGAGAAAACCATAAAACTAACCGGCGACGGTTCACAGGAAATCACCAATACAACTAGCTCGCAGCTACAACTGATTCAAGAAAGATTTGTATTAGTGTCATTTCCTTACTGTGACATAACCCCGCCCCCTCGTGGCTCCTCCTCCAATCCCTCAACGTCATTGATCCACAAAACATCTGGATTAATGGATTTAAATTAATACATTTATACAATTAACATATTTTAATTAATCAAATAGTTTTTAATTTTAATTATAAATATTTTATAATATTTTTAACTACTTTGTCCATGTATTGTGTTCGACTGGACATATGATCTCATATCAAGTTTTTATTTAGCTACAGATATGCTAGAATCTCATATATATTTTATTTTTCTTTATGTAAAATTCATCAGTGAGAGCAACTTTAATATTAACGACTGGTTTTCGCCACATGGCCAAGTGCAGTTTTCAAAGATGACAATAGAGGGCGTGAGAGACTTTTAAACTGTTAAGTTCCTTCCTTCTACCATAGAGTAAGTGACTGCACTGGGCGGGTCGAAACACATTAGACACATATAAACCAGCAGACGCTTTTGTTTCTGTCTGTTGATCCTGAGGTGAGTAAATGGATGATTCAAGTATATTCATTATGCTTAGATTTTTGGTTTATATGTAGATGGTAGTTTTACTGTACGCGCTTATTTAAATGCCCTTAGCATTATAGTTATGTATATTTAACAGATGTGATGGTAACTGAAAATGGCCTCAACTAGATGGCAGACGGCAACATGTTTTTTTTTAAACGCACATTTCAATCGCCATTTTGAACTTGCAACAATCAGCGCTATTCTCTTATATATTTTAATCGAAAAGTGGTTTATTTTGAGTGTTTATCATGAATATTTGAGATTTTTAATCAAACATGTTGCAAGTTAACCATATGGCCTGAAGAGGTCTCAGGCTGCTGCATCTGCCAGTAGACTTGTAATTTTAAGCGTCCGCCATTTTGTGAAGCATGCTTTAAAATGTGTATGTAAATGCCATGCAAAATGTTCGACCGAAACGTATAGTATCTATTTAAACTCGACTAATGAATGTTCGTATTGCTAGCACGTGATCTGCTGTAAGCTAGGCAGGGCCTATCAGTTAATGGTTGCCGAGATAAGCAGCTACTTCAGAGAATTATTAAATTAAACCCTTTTCTGTCATCAAATAGCTGTTGACAATCCCTTAACCGGTACAACAACACGTACTTACATTTGTGCATTGTTTTCTGCCACTTTGCGTGTATTCTTGATTAAAACTGCTTAAACTAGATTTTCTGGTCTCCTACTTTGAGGTTGGTCTGTTTGCTGGTTTTAGGCACTTCTTAGTTAGACTGGGAGACCAACTTATGCTGGTTTAAAGCTGTTATTTTTTTCTGTGCTGGACTGTTCTCTTGCAGTGTTGCCAACTGCTTTCTATTGAAAGTAGCTAAATGTCACTAGATGACACAATGGCAAACTCATTGATCTATATAAATATGAATAGAGATCAGTGGGCAAAATAAAAATCTAGATAAGGTTTGTCCAAGAAGTTGCTAGATTTGTCCCTAAACTTTTGAAAAGTCTCAAAAGGGGCAGTGAAGTCACTAAATCTAGTGACAAAATCCCTAAATTGGCAACACTGTTCTCTTGTAATGCAGAAATGTCTCTCCCCTTTAGTTGCAACAGGGGGAAATATGGCAGAGGCAGACCGACCAGGAAAGCTGTTCATCGGTGGCCTGAACACCGAAACTAGTGAGAAGGTCCTTGAAGCATATTTCAGCAAATTTGGCAGAATAGCAGAAGGTAATAGTTTTGTATGATCTAAATTACTTGATAGAAATGTTGTTTTCCTATGCAAGTGTTTGTTTTAAATTTGTAATAATTTGGGCTGCAGACATGAGCTAAAATGTTAAAGGGATAGTTCACCCAAAAATGACAATTCAGTAATCTACTCACCCTCATTCTAAAGCCATAACTTTCAGACATGATTTGCGGATTAAACTGCTGAATTCATATGGACTTCTTTAAGAACATTTTGAACCGTCTGAGTTTTGGGTGAATAGATTTTCAGTGGAGGGACAGAAATATCTCGGATTTCATTAAATTGTCTTCATTTGTGTTTTGAAGATTAACTAAAATCTGATGTGTTTGGAATGATTCGAGTGAAACAATTTAGATTTTTTTTTCTTTTTGGTGGCTTCCTTTCAGTGAAGCATTTGGTGTTAAGTGTGACCGTATGTTTCCTCCCCCTTGTCTTTTGTAGTTCTGTTGATGAAGGATCGTGAAACAAACAAATCTAGAGGTTTCGCGTTTGTAACTTATGAAAATCCTAGTGACGCAAAAGATGCTGCGAGGGAAATGAATGGAAAGGTGAGTACTGGTGTGAACTTCATGTTTGTAAGCTGTGATGATGGTTTGTGGCAATGATCTACTTGAACTGATGTGGTCCACAATTGTCCTCTAAGAAGTTCTGAGCTTACATAATAGATGTGCACATTTGCTTCTATCCTTTGAGCATGTATATTAAAAAGCAACAGTGTCCTAAACTTCTGTTCCTTGTGTTTCCAAGCCCCTTGACGGAAAGCCTATTAAAGTGGAACAGGCCACAAAACCTCAGTTTGAGTCTTCAGGACGCCGTGGTCCACCACCAGTTCATCCACGGAGTCGTGGCCCTGCCAGAGGTCCGCGAGGGTCCAGAGGAGCACCAAGTGGAATGCGGGGACCACCAAGCAGAGGTAACATTCAGAAAATTATCCACACTTTTTTTTTTTTTTTTTTTTTTTTTTGTGCAGTGATGACACTATTTTGATGATCTGTTTGAACTGATTGTCCTCTAAGAAGTTCTGAGCCTACACTTACACACTTCACATACTTGCTGCTAAAAATATTACCAAGATAACGTAGGGATTGTAGAACCCTTTTTTAAAGGCATGTCCTCAAGAGGGCCACCACCAATGAAGAGAGGCCCCCCAGTACGGAACGGAGGACCCCCACCCAAGAGATCTGCACCCTCTGGGCCAATGGGCAGGCGTGAGTTTGCGGAACACAGTTTTGTGCTCTTTTTATCATTTGAACCATATAATCATTGTTTTCTCAATGTCTTTAATAGCACCAGTGTCCAGAGACAGGGACCCATATGGCCCCCCTCCTCGCAGAGATTCTCTGATGTCACGGCGGGATGATGGTCCTCCACCTCGTGATGACCACTACAGTAGTAAAGACAGGTGAGGTGATGCATAAAAAAAAAAAAAAAGTTCTGAAGAGTAAATATTAAAGTAAAAGCTAACTCAAAATATTAATACATTGGTGATGGTCTGTGTTGACAAATACAATGACACTCACAAGCTGTTCATACTTTGCAGTTATTCCAGCCGTGACTACATGAGCTCACGGGACAGTCGAGACTATGCTCCGGCACCACGAGATTACCCATACCGGGAGTATTCAGGCCATTCCAGTTCTAGAGATGAATATGGCTCGGGTTCCAGAGGTTACAGGTGTGTTAAAATCCTACATCAGATGTATGTGATGGCAGTTTGAGAATCCAGTTTAATATTTCATTGTTTCTTAGTGATCGCGATGGCTACGGTGGAGGAAGGGAGCCACGGGGTTATATGGAGCGGCCCAGTACAGGCTCCTATAGAGACCCTTACGACGGTTACGGTAAGATTCAACCTTTAGTGTGGTGAAAAGGGTTAAGGGTCTCCACTCAAACCGCCTGTTTTGTGCCTGGAAAGGGCTGCCTCGTGTGATTGCCAAAAAGTGGAAACATCAAACGCGGCGTCTTTTCAACCTGAGTGTTCCAACCAAAAATCGCACCAACAAGGAATCCCTTGCAAGCTGTTTTTTTGCCCCCCAAAAGTTTGTCATTCCAGTAGCTCTGTCCGAACAACCAAGAGAGATGCAGTTCCCAAACTACAATCTATCTGGAATTCAGTCCAAACCAAGGAAAGTGCATTTACTCAACAATGACGTGTCAAAGGGCTCTGAGTGAGCAATTGTCAACACTTCAGTTGGGTAGTTCAGTTATTTTAGGCTTTAAGTAGTCCCACCCAGAATCCAAATTTGTTTTATCCCTATTTGGAAAGTTTCTAACGTTTGAGCTAGACGTGATTCAGATTTAGGGAAAAGGGAAATGGGCACTTGACACCGCAGTATCATGCAAAGAATGTTTAAGTAAATTTTGCCAATTACATGACCCGTTGACCCTGCAGGTAACTCACGCAGCGCCCCACCCTCAAGGGGTCCCCCTCCGTCCTACAGTGGGAGTGGCGGAAGCAGTCGTTATGACGACTATGGCAGCAGTTCCCGGGATGGATATGGCAGTCGTGACAGTTATCCCAGCAGTCGGAGTGACCCGTACTCCACTAATCGTGGTGACCGACCGGGTAGGCAAGAGCGGGGACCACCCCCTCTTGAAAGAGGTTATCCTCGTGAATACAGCAGCTCGAGCCGTGGGGCGCCTCGGGGTGGTGGCCGTGGCGGCGGTCGGCCAGATAGAGGAATGGCCCGGAGTCGATACTGAGGGGAAAAAAGGGGAAAAACTGAGATGGAGAAATGGTTTCTCATTGAGACGTTCAAAAGACTTTGAGATTCAAAAGAGCGCCCTTTTAAACTCTGGACTTCAAGCTTCAGTTTCAAGCTGTACACAAACTTGTGGAGGGCTTTTTTTTTTTTTTTTTTTTTTTTTAAATGCAAAGTTTCTTTTCCCTTGCCCACATCCCATTTAATGGTACCATTGCAAATCTAAGTGTGTTCTTTTTGTATACTAGTGCTTTGTTAAAACCTGCAATGCCCTAGCATATGGCTTTCATTTACCAATAAAGTGTTTTTAATCAAAGATCTTGAGCAACACTGCTATTCAAGAGAATGAAAAACTATGAAGCATAAATATCTATTCACCTCTTCAGTTTTCCATGGTGAGCACCCCAAAATGCCAGTTAATATAGAATCAATGCAGAATATTCATGTAGGCATGATTGTTCACATTGTTGAGGAATGGACAAATGTCACCTTTTTCCAAACTCTCTATGGGTGTAGTTTTCCTCAGTGCAAATGGATCCTTCATCACAAAGCCTAAACATTGACGTCTTGCATCGACCAATCCAAAGACAACCAAAATGCAAGAAACAATTCAGCACCACAGATAAAACCTGTCAACAGCTGGTAAGCAAAGCAAACCCTTTTGTTCTGGTATAAGTCAAGTCTCGGTGGTGTTATTTTGCAGCCTGAAGGTTAGTGTAATTTAGTCAAACATCGTTGCCCTAGGTTTTTCAAATGCAATCTGAAACGCTATAATTTCCAACATTATTAACAAACCTCATCTCTGCCTTCAAAGGAGTCTGATCCCTCCCCCCAACCACTGGATCACTGAGTTTAGGAGGTCTTAGTCTCAGAAAAATCAGTCAATTCTACTGTTGCACTAAAGGAGAAAAATGTCTGGATATTTTTTTTTTTTCTGCCCCTTTTCAAATGAGCAATGGCCTTTTTCTTTTTTTTTAAAGGATATTAAGATGTGAATCTCCTCAATGGATCTATACCTACAGTCAAATATAAACCACATAGCTGCAAAACCTCTTGAAACTTCCCAGTGGAACCCTTTCGAAATTGTAATTTCACTTAGTGTTAACAAAAAGCCAGAACCGCTTGCAAGCATGCCGATTCTAACAAAGGAGACCACGTGGAGAAAGAAAGCACCCCATCATCAAGCCTGGAAAACATTTCAGATTGGGTCACTTTTTTTTTTTCTTTTTTTTTTCTTTTCTTAAATGTGTAAAAAAAAAAAAAAAAAAAAAAGTAAAATATCTGTCCCTTAGGCCGAGCTACAACAGTTTGCTGATGGTAACCCTCTCGTTGCAGGCTGAGTGGAGGAAGGGAAGTTTGATGGTTATACATGCACGAATACATCATTGCTGATCAGGACCTGTTGTCATTGTGGATGATCCATGATGGTCTCTAATAAGATGCAGGTACGTTTGTCCTTAAAGGGTTAGTTCACCCCAAAATGAAAATTGCCATTAATTAGTCACCCTCATGTCATTCCAAACCTGCAAGGCTTTTGTTCATTTTCGTTCAAGTATCAGTTGCGTAGCTGTCTATGGAGGGACGGAAAGCTCTCAGATTTCATCAAAAAGATTTATTTGTGTTCTGAAGATGAAACTAAAGTCTTATGGGTTTGGAACAACATATGGGTGAGTAATTAATGACAGAATTTTAATTTTTGGGTGAACTATACCTTTCAAGGTCCAGTAAGCTATTTGAGAAACTCTTGAAAGTGGATCGGAAGGAGCACTGAAAACACACTTGTAGCCAATCAGCAGTAATGGGCATATACACATTAGGGGAGAGGTGTCTGTAAATTTGGGGGTGGAGCTATCAAGATAGGGGTGTGATCCTTTTGGTGACTTCGAATATCAAGGGTGCTTCTCAATATCCCTCCTCATTTCCTCGCTCCTCCATCCTATGACCCAGAAACGGTTTAAGCTCAGCCATCTTGAAGGACATCTCAATTCTCTAATTGCACCGCAAGGATCGAGGAGTGAGGAAGCTTTTCTGAGGAGTCATGAGCGAGGATACACAGGTGTATCCTTAGCAGAAGTCTTTCATAGAGAAACGTGACGCACGTATACATTCTCCTCCCCCTTCATATCTGTCAAAATAATTTACATTTATGCTCTACTTTTGCAGTTTAAATAAACTTTACATCTCACGTATTTCAACGGGGCATCATGCTATATTATTATATACTATTTTAAAATAACCAAACTTTAACAACATGTGGGTAGATCCCTCAAGTGCAGCTGATGACGCTTTGAAGTGACGCTAAAGAGAGCGAGGATATCGTTACACTTGATTCAATTCCTCCATCCTCGAGTCTTTTCCTTGCGTCCTTCCCTCGCTTCCTGAAGGGGTGGAGCTAAGACACGAGGAAAGGAAACTAGGATGCACAAATAAGAATTGAAAAGTACCCCAAGTGTTTCTCAGAAATCACTTACTGCACCTTTAAACCCTTACAAATGTATATTTTGTCTCTCAATGTGCAATTAATCATTCTCCTTTTATTCTTTCTAGATTCAGAATCTGTGCTCTTTGGAGGTTGCTGTTCATTGAGGCTGATTACGTTGAGATGGAGTCATGGGGTACTACAGTGTTTTTTGTTTTTTTTTTGTTTTGTTTTTTCCAATAAACAAACAATAAACAAAGTTGAAACGAACTTTTGTTATTCTTGTCTGTGTATTTTAATAAATTCCCACTATAATAGTGGTGTATTGGTATGAAAATGTCAGTGTTCACCCATACTACATATACAGGCTAATTTAATCAAAAAAAGTTGAGCCATATGGAAAATTCTTGCGGCATTTTAAAGCAATCACAGTTCCCTTAGTGTCACTGAAATGTCAAAGAGCCTTTTTGTTGATTATATAGCAGACGTCCACTGGAGAAGTAAGTTGCTGGGCTGAATGGTCGTTGTAACACAGAAAAAGCAGAAGCGCGACGGATGTGGGTAGCATCTCAACACAAATAGTGAGAGCTGGCGCACCAAGGGTGCAGCTAAATCTGAAAGGCCCATTGAGCCTAAACTATGAACCCCGAGGAGCAGACTGTTACGTGGCTAATAACATTAGGCGTGCTTAATTCACCCAAAAAGAATATCGCTGATCCAGAGGAATTTCTGAAAACATCTCTCAGAGATGGGGTCGTCTTGTGTAAGCTTATGGAGCGACTGCTACCTGGAGCCATCTTAAAGGTAATTGATAATATGCACATGTATGTTTCTTTGATAAAACAGCCGTAGACTGTAGTGAATTATATTTTAATTTAATGCAACCGCAGCAAATACAGCCATGCGGAACTGACAGTGCATGATACACAATACCAGGATACTTAACTGTTACAAGTGACACTTTGAGGTGCACTTCATTTTGCAAAGAAACAATACGTTTAAAAAACTTGAGCGATAAATGTGTATTTAACTGTAGGTTTATTTAGGTCGCACAATTTAAGCGAGATAGATACAATCTGACTTCCTGTTACATGAGAAATTGTTCCGCATTATCACATTCTCAAAAACGAAATAACGTTACTTGTCTGTTTCCACTTTTGTATAAAATACCAAGAACATTTGTAAAGTAATTTTCATCTATAGTTTGTTTCAGCCGTTTAACTATATCAGTCAGATCTCTGATTACTGAATGTCTGTCTGTATGCTTCTGCTAATTCAACTCCCACCTTTTACTCAGTTGCACACAAGATCGTTAATAAGATAGCCTACGGTATAAATGTTGATTTTTGCAGAATAAAGTTAGTTTAAGTTATTTTAATTTAAACGCTATGAATTCGTGCTTTGATGCAGAGACATTATAACGAATGTGCTAATCAATACAACTCGACAGAGAAAAGTTTCTCTTTCTTTTTAAAGGGCCCATTATAAGTTTTGTTGGTTCTTGTCTTCCTTCCTTCCTTTATTTTTTAGAATATTTCTGTGCCATACCGCTTTACAGATTTTACACGACGCTTTTAAAGAGATAATTTTTTGAATTTATCCATAATTTCGAGAACGAATTGTTCTTTGGAGTCGGATCTTTTTAATGAATTGAATTAGCCTGTTCGTGAAACTGGACTGAACGATTCGTGCAAAAAAAACTTTTCAGCTAAGAGATTTAAATTAATTTTAGTGTAATTTAATGTTAATGCAAATTATATTTATGTTTAAATTATTTAGTTTTTACGAGCTGAATCATTGCTGCCACCACATTAAATTACAATACAAAATGTATTTGGAAAAATGTAACAAACAACAATATGCGCCGATGGCCTTGTTTGTAGGCCTATGTTTTATTTAGCCTATATGAGTCTGGTTTCACAGACAGGGTTTAGATTAAGCCAGCATTAGGCCTTAGTTCAATTAGGACATTTAAGAAATGTCCTAATTGAGAAAAACATTACTGGTGTGCATCTTAAGACAAAACAATGCAATACATATTTTAAGGTATGTCGGTACAAGTTGCTTTCAGTTAAAATAGCTCAAACATGCATTTTATTCTGGGACTATTAAACCTTGCCTGTGAAACCGGGGGACAAAATGCTACGCAAATCAAAGCGCAAAAGAATTTGAGCCGGTTCTTTGAAACGAACTGTTCGAAAGAATCGATTCGCGAAATGAGTCGGATTTGCCATCACTAGTAAGCGGTCCAAGTAGAATCTTGCTGAGCAAACATCGTCACTTCCTCCAAAATATCTTTTCCTGGTGCAAGAGGGCCCGATGAGATCTAGCATAGACACGGGCTATGTGTGTGTGTGCGCGCGCGCGTGCGTGTGTATATGTGTGTGTAACAGTACGAAGCTCACGCAGAGAAATAGTAACTAACGCCAAAGAAATTTAGCATGCGATACTGGACAGCAGTGGCTGGGTACAATGTGGCTCATAGGCTAGGCTGACAAAAACGAGATCTTGTTGATCTCAGGTGGTTCTTTGCTTTGCAGTGGGGTCGAAGCAAAGTTTAGATTATTTACATCCTCATTCTTTCATTGGTTATAGTATTCAACTGAACCCAGATGCGAAGCGGCCTGCATTGCAAACATTCGGGAGTTTCTAAAAGGATGTCAGTCTCTAAAGGTTGAGGTAAGATAATTTTTCTCCAAAATTTCTGTACTTGATTGTGTTTGTATCACCCGAATGCCTTTGAGAAATACATCTGAGTGTGTATAATATGCGACCTGTAGACTGAGGATATCATTATTTTAGGTAGATAACAAATAAACAAAATCAGTTCTGTAGTGTATGTGCATGAAAATACATTTCAGATTAAAGCTATGCCTATAAGAACTTAATAACAGACTTAATAATTTATATTAAATACATTTAATAATTTATATTGGATCTATGTAGAGTACTTCTCTCTTCTGCCCAACTAATTTAGTTTAGCTCTCCCTGAGGACAGAAAAATAAATAGCAGGGTTTTGTTTTGGTTTCGCACATGTGATCTTAAAATATGCCAGTAAACAAGATTGCTCATAATACCAGCTCTTTTGCATGTGCATTTCATTTATTATGGTTATTATGGTCCTGAGCTGCAGCAACATTACAGGCCTCTCAGGAAGATGGTCAGGAATTATGCTACAGTTATATCACCATAAACATTGTCAATCTGCAATGTCTATTATTGACACAAACACATAGCCAGACTTTGATGCCACACCCTCTGCATTGACAGTGTTCCTGTAGGTACACATAAAACTATGACCAAAATGAGGTTGCGGACTAATAAACTTTTCACATGAGGTGAACATGACTCATTAGTACCATGTTACTTGTTTATATGTAATGTTTAGTTTTGACTTTGTTAAAGTACCCTTGCAGCCAATAATACTATCCCTTAAAACTCATCTTTGATAATCAAAATGACATATTTAAAAAATAAATAAAAATAATTTCCTGTGAAAATTTCTTCATTCCTTAAAATAGCTTGAATGTAACTACCATAGACTAAAAAAAGGGAAAAAATAAAAAATATGCAAGTGATCCTGAGGTGGAGCCGCTATCAATCATGACGTTACACTCCGTTTTTATAGCAACAAATAACTAACTAAAACCATACTTACTGGGAAAACAACCACTTGAACATCTGCGTGATAAGAACTACCTAAAATAACAGAAACCATCTTTGGAAAATAATTACTTGAAGTGTAATTGGATTTTTTTAGTTTGGCTCGCATCCCATCCGATTACATGGAGAGGGTGGCGTTTATGACCTATACTGCAGCCAGCCACTAGGGGGCGATCGAAATGCTTTGGCTTCACTTTTAAAGGAACATGCCACTATTTTTGAAAATATACTATACTCTCATTCCGGCGTAATAACCAAGGAACTTTGCTGCCGTACCATGGGTGCAGCAGGCGCAATGATACTACGCAGTGCCTGAAAATAGTCCTCAGCTAGGTAACTTCCAACGTGACTGGCACTAAGTTTGTGTATATACCTGTATCTTCTGAATCATCTCTCACAATGTCTCCATGGTTGCAAGGCACGCTCCCTGTACAAGCAGGTAGTCATGTTGGTTATGCTGACAGAAGTTAGCCTATTTTCAGGCGCTGTGTAATATCAAATATCGAAACTCTTTGGTCATTTTTGAGCGAGATGCTAACGGTCTAATCAGATTCAATGATCTATGCTAAGCTGCAGCTAAAAGTGCTACCGCCAGACCCGGAGATCGGCTGAATGGATTTGAAAACGGTAAAACTCAATTGTTTAACTCGAGGGGAGTTGGAAAATGAGCCTATTTTCAAAAATAGTGGCGTGTTGCTTTAAGGACACATGCGGCACAGTTGAACTCTTCGCCCTTTGCTTCATTAATCCTGCCTTCACGTGCTATCGGAAATTTAATAATTCCCACTTCTGAAGTCGTGATTACGAACTCATCGCGTTCAAGATTCGAAATGGGAGGACGTTCATGTGCAGTTTTTACCTAGGAAACTGGTATTTATGATAATTCCGAGAGCATGTGAAGGCAGCTTTAGTGTATGTGGAGCAATGAATATGCAAATTAGTCTCCGCCTCCACTCAATCACACCAGCTCGGACTACCAGATCCACTCGGTCAACTGTGGTAAACGCTACACAACGACAAGTGAACATATTTGTTTTATTCAGCTCTATATGACCACATAACCAGAAACTAATTCAGAAAAAGAGGAAAAGTGAATTATACGGGGTTGTGTACAAGTCGATGTATCAGTAATGCATTTTATGTATCGCGTTTTATGTAACGTCAGACACATAATGGTAATTGATATGATTAGCCTTTGGCTTTACTACGTTATCAAACAGCTAATAATGTGTTGCTAATGTTACACAAACCGTGTTCCCATTCACCATCTCCGAGTCCGACAGCGGCCTTCTGAAAATCAGCATCCTTAGAAACACTTTGAACATCATAGAAAGTCAGTGGAGAAAAGCCCCACACATTGACTGGATTGGTTACATGTTTGTGACGGTAGGAACCTGGGCCATTTCAAAACGTGTTTTTGAGACTGTTTTTGGTACACTGGAGTTTTAAGGAGAAAATACTCAGCAATGGTTTAAAAACAAAATGTGGGCCATGCATGGACAATGCTCTCTGCAAATTTTAGGAGCTACAAAAAGAGAGTGAACACTATTAACCGGCTCAATTAGCGCCCAATGCTCATTATCTCAAAATCTCCAAATATCTGCTAATGAATCAAAGTCTGCTAAAGACAATTGAATCAAGTCAACTTGAATCTATAACAGTGTGATGCTGTGATCTGTGGATAAACAAAATCTCTCTCAGCAGCACATATGACTGCTTTTCCCCCTATAATTTGTGGTGATGTTGTAAAGCAGCAGTATGAAGCTCGAACGAGGGCTGAGGGAGAGAGTAGCTGGGAATTTATACCGGTTATCATGGAAAAAAGTGGTAGAAATATGTTAATCGGAATTAATTTTTGAGTTGGTTCTGTCGCAGTCATGCTAGTGTTGTAATTTTGCAGTCTGAATTTGATGATGAAAAGAATGTACTTTTTTTTTTTTCTTAAACTGACTTGTCCTTTCCTCGAGAACTGCACGCAAAAACAAAAACTCAGCGTCAGTGTAGCCCGATTCATTAACAGATGATTCGTTTGAACAACTTTTAATGATTCATTTTCTCTCAGGAACTGACTCTACTTAAGCCCTCAAGTCACTTGTACATGTGGCCTGATTTATCAAATTTTTCATAGGTCTTCAGTTACTTTGGAGATGATCACAATAAGTATTATCAGTAATAAGTATTTTTCATTACTTATTAATCACGTTTTCATGAAAATATGTATATTTTGATCATGTTATGTATATTGTTATCGTGTTCACTTATATCGTCATATCTGTTTTGAAGAAAGCTCCAGTTTCATGCTCTTTTAAAGGCCCAAGGGGCATATAGTTGATGCAAGTCATGTAACTGGACAAACAAGCCAGGCGCATAACTTTCACTTCTGCATTTAAAGGAACTGAAAACGAGAAGTATCTTTAGCTTGATATGAGCCATTTTAAATTATTGATGAGAGAGAAATGCAAACTACATTTGACAAGTTCTAAACTCTATAAACTGAACTGACTGCTACTGAAGTTGCTTAACTGTTCATTTTGATGCAAATAGAAGGACAGGCACTTCTTGCATTGCTGTGTAAATGCTATAATGTTTTATTTAAAATGTGAAACCATACCCTTAGCAAGAAAGGGGATAGCTGTCTGTACCCAGTGACTGGCGGGGCTTGTAGACCGCACACCAAACTAGCATCTACATCTAAAAATGTGGGTCACACTTTAGATGATTGATATGCATTGATATGGTTTGATGCATCAATCAAATGACTAACAATATGATGCATTGATGCAATGCGTAACAAATTTATATATAACTGGTTGTGTTGTGTAAAATAGGCATATAATATATTGTAATATCAATATATCAATCGTAGGCACCTGAATCTAATCAAATCGTTATTATATCATATCAAAGCATGTTTTGAGGTATCGGCAAATATCATATCTCTGACTAAGAGAATAAATGTCAGATCGTATCCTGATAAAACGTCCAGTGTACACCCCTGGTTATTTCTGTGTTGATAAAACCCGATTGTCCTCTGATTTCTGACCTACTTCTGCTGCTTCTACTTCTGGCGCTGTCATTGGACGGTTTTTCTTGTCTTTGACTTGTGTCTTTCTCCTAGGGCTTTGATCCAGAGAGCTTATATTCTGGGGAGAACTTCAACAAGGTTCTGTCAACACTCTCAGCAATAAACATCGCTACTCAAGGTAATTCATAATGTTATGGACATGTGTTCTTTTGATATTCTGTGTCTTTTCTCTTCTTGAGTTCTGTAGGCATCAGCTTTGTCTTCTCATTGGCGAGTTTCTTCTTCCGCCTTAAATGATAGTCGTGTTAACACTTATGAGAGTTTTGCGAGGCAGAGCAGACAGTCTAACAGACGGAATTGTGTGCAAGCCTTGTGTTAAAGACATTTTTAGAAAATTAGCTCCTGCTGGTCACTTATAAACTACCAAGAATGTCTCTGTTTACAAGCAGGATCGCAGGCACTCCGTAATAATCATGTTATGTTGCTAGTGGAAATGAGCCATATCTTTCCTGTTGCATGTTCCCTTAGGACCTGTTGCAACAACTGTCTTCCTTCATCCCACTAGCATCAGCAGCTTTTTTTTTTTAAAGTAGATATAATGATTTGATTCCAAAGGGGTTCAGTAAACGTATTTTAAATCCATCATCAGTTCAAGTTTATTTTTAGAAGTATGTGAATATGATTGTGATAGATATCACATCACATGCCCCTGCAAGTTTATCTTTGTGAAATGCACAGTATGCCATGTAAATCAGTTGAAGAGAGCAGTAAACATGAGATATAAATCACATTTTTCTCAGGATGAGGATGACTGACCTCTTGTATTTGCTCTGTGAACGTAAAGAGGTGATTTGTCTGGGGTTGTGCCCGCATTTGTGTCTTTTCA
The DNA here is from genome assembly GCA_037950675.1 of Hypophthalmichthys molitrix. NCBI lineage: Eukaryota > Metazoa > Chordata > Actinopteri > Cypriniformes > Xenocyprididae > Hypophthalmichthys > Hypophthalmichthys molitrix. Next base: position 23,962,089 of record CM075505.1, read on the forward strand.
GCTGCAGCTGCTCTTAACTACTGGAGTCAACAGACAGTTGGTTTTTGTAAGGCCTGTCTGGGCGGCTGACTGTATCTGCATAAGCATGCGGAATTCATGAGGCGTAGTTATTCTCAGTTTTTGCTTCCTCGTCATATGTTTCTCACTGTTCCCTGTGGCTCTTGCCTTTATAGGAGAGTGTGTGCTCCTTGTAATTGTGCAAGTGTTCCTCAAGTCCTACAGGACTGCTTCACAGAAGTTTTACAGACAGGTTCTTTAAAGGCATGGTTTATATACAGTATATATAGAAAGAGAGAGAGATTATAATTATAAATAACTTTACATTCATATTTGATAAGTTTTTGCATCTGTACTGAATAAAAGTATTCATTTCTTTCAAAAAAAAGGATTAGTTCACTTCAGAATTAAAATTTCCAGATAATTTACTCACCCCCATGTCATCCAAGATGTTTATGTCTTTCTTTCTTCAGTCTTTCTTCGCCCTACCGCGGTACTTCCGCCTATGTCACGCATGACCTTTCGTACGTGATTACATAATGTGTGGCGCATCACAGAGCTAGTGTAAGATGAGCATTTATGGTTAAAAAGTATATACATTTTTATTTAAAAAAAAAAAATAAAATAAAAAAATTGACTGATCGTTTCACTAGATAAGACCCTCATTCCTCGTATGGGATTGTGTAGAGCCCTTTGAAGCTACTCTGAAACTCCAAATTGGACCTTCAACCTGTTAAAGTCCACTGTATGGAGAAAAATCCTGGAATGTTTTCCTTAAAAACCCTAATTTCTTTTCAACTGAAGAAAGAAAGACATAAACATCTTGGATCACATGGGGGTGAGTAAATTATCAGGAAATTTTAGCTAATCCTTTAATGACCTCAATCTTTTGAATAGTAATATATATTCCAATGCCTACAAAAATTGAACAGACTACTAAAATGTGTCATCCACATTAATGAGGCCAAATGCCATTGTTTCTCATGTTTGTGGCATGACCACCCCAATGCACATTCATTTTTATGGAAAAAGAGTGACCAGGATATTCACTTTTTCTATTACACGAAAAGACATTCATGTTTGGATCAATGTTACAGCGAATAAGTTTCAAGAATTTTCATTACAGTAAAAATCCCTATTTATCCAATGGCTTGCTTATCATTCCAAACAACACTCTTATTTATTAATAGAATATTAAAATGTAATCCTGTTTACACATGACCCAACTTTAAATATTTGCAAATAGCTTTTCAAACTCTATATTTAAGGAAGATTAAAGAGATGTGTTAGTTCTTAGGAATGACTCACTAATGAGGGCAGATTAAATGGGGGCAGATTGATTTGACTGGATTTGTGTTAAAATGATCTCTATGATGAAACAGCGAGGGTTTCACTCTGAAGTGTGCTGAAGGCATAGAGAAGATGTTCCCTGGCCTGGCTTTATCTGGATTCTCTGTGTTGGCTGTGGAACGCTTGGAGCAGGTTCACAAACACTGTTTGTACGCAGTGGGTGTTCGGAAAGAGCCTGCCGTGAAATCCAGCAGACATGCTGAGCTTTTATTGTGTAGATGGAGCGGGTGAGAACAGCAACGTGTGAGTCAGTGAAGAGTCCCAGAGGCCCCTGCAGCGTTGGAGATCTGTCAGGACCCAGAGTGCAGCAAACAGGGCACCTGACTGTTTGCTTCTGTCACTGCATACTGCATGCCTCCTCATCCCTAATCTTCCTCTATTTATGAAAGACATATTGCTCATAGCAAATTAATACATGCAAACATTTGGCATGAAGATGCATTTTTTATTTTATTTTTTTAATGAATAAATACCATGTTTCAGGCCTTGCTTTGGGTACACTGGAACACACATTATGTCTGTAAGTTTTGATTTGTCTTTGATAGTTGTCATCATACACTGGAGAGTATGTGTCTGTTTGTTGTGACCCATATGCAAGTGCATTGAGCTGTGGACTATTGGTGGTTTAACTTCACATAGATGACAGAATTATGTATGGGTGAGTGAGTGCTCTGATTGAATGTTTAAAGATGACAGAGTGACCTGGCCTGACTTTGGACTACATTTAGAGGGTCTTACAGGCCTTTTGACATGTCCTGGATCTTATGCAAAAAAAAATGGTTTTAAAAAAACATTAATAAATATTTTATATTTTTGTCAGATTGTCCAAGCTGGAAAGGTTCTGTCAGTTGCAATGAACTTGGCACAATTTTTGGCTAATGAAATTTTGGGCTGACCATCATGTTGTGTTTATAAGTTTAAACATACACTAGCTTTCAAAAGTCTTTTATGTTCATCAAGCATTTATTTGTGAAATATTATTACAATTTAAAATAACTCTGTGATGCCGTTCTTCAATATCACACTATCCTTCAAAAAAAAAAAAAACTTTTCATCATTGTCAATGTTGAAATCAACATTATCAACTATCAGTATCAAGTTGTGCTTAATATGTGGAAACTGAAACTTTTTTCAGGATTCTTTGATGAATAGAAACTTCAAAAGAACAGCATTTATTTGAAATAGAAATCTTTTGTAATATTTTAACTGTCTTTACTGACACTTTTGATTCCTTTAATGCATCCTTGCTGAAAAGCATTAAAGAGTTAGTTTACCCAAAATGAAAATTCTGTCATTAAGTACTCACCCTCATGTCGTTCCACACTTATAAGACCTTTGTTCATCTTCGGAACACAAATTAAGATTTTTTTTGTTGAAATCTGAGGGTATCTGATCCACACATAGGCAATTTGACAATTTGAACTGTTGTTATACGTAGTGAACTCAGTGCAGGCTTCCTTGTTTATGTCCAAATGCCGGCTAATTATTGGCTGGATCCTGTGTCAGCATCACAAACATGCATCGTGCTGCTCACGTGTTCAGCTTTGGCCAATACTGAGTTGTCGTTCGGACGTAAACAAGGAAGCCTGCACTGAGGTCACTATGTATGACAACGGTTCAAATTGTTGAATAAAGTCCTTATTTTTTGTTTTGTTTTTGCGCACAAAAAGTATTCTCGTCGCTTCATAACATTAAGGTTGAACCACTGCAGCCGCTTTGACTATTTTAACCATGTTTTTAACTACCTTTCTGGACGTCAAAATGTGCAATGACTTTGCTGCCTACATGTGGATCAGATACCCTCGGATTTCATCAAAAATATCTTAATTTCTGTTCTGAAGATGAACGAGTGGTCTTACAAATGGTCTTACGACTGTGGAACGACATGAGGGTGAGTACTTAATGACAGAAATTTCTTTTTTGGGTGAACTATCCCTTTAATTTAAAAAAAAAAAAAAATCTTAATGACCCCAAACTTTTAAACAGTAGTTTATGTTTATGTTAGCTGTGGTTAAATTTGGAGACCTCATGACATAATATGATGTGACAATAAATCATACACCATAATATGGTGAGACATCAAATCATACGGCTTGAAGTCATTTCAATGTCACACTTTATGAAAAAAGAAAAATGGCAACATTTGCCAAAGCTACTTCATATTTTATGCATGTCATTCACTCATGTTCCAAGTGTTATAAGTGTAACAGGCCATGCTGAACTGATATGTAGTGGTAGTGGTAGTGGACTTTCTGTATATCCATATCAGTAGACCTATAATCCAGTGACCACCCACAGATGTACTGCTCTCTCTTCTCCATGTGAGAAATGCTATCAGACACAGACTTCTGTTGTTTTAAACTTTATTCCCTGTCTCTTATAAAAACATTATTTTTGTTTTCTCCCTGTATCCAGATTGTACCCCTAATAGATCATGTCCACAGTCCAGTGCCTCTCCTCCTAGCCTGTCAATCCCTTCACAAGCTGTTCCCACCTTGAAGTCCAGCAGGTCCTTACGGAGGCAGTCAAAAGCAGTGGTAAGTATCTATACAGTGCCATAAATGCTGATAACAGTTGGTCTTTTATAACAAGAAAAAGATATTTTGTTTGTAATTAAAAGTATTTTAATTTTTTCAGTTAATGACATGAACTTAACATAGATTAATCTTTAAATTCATACCTAGTTTATTAGCTATTCAGATATCTGTAAGAAAACTATAAAAAAATCTAGATTTGGGTGATCTTATTGGGGTCACTTCTACTATTATTGCAAAGAAGCGCATCAAATTATTTAGGGACAATAGTATGCAATTAACCCCGATAAGATGACCAATTACAGCCCATTCTGCATTATATTTAGGAAATAATTTTAATGAGTTGTTTAGATTCACTGCTCTATTATAACAGTATTGTTCTAACCTCATAACACAATAATAAATCAATAAAAATGAATAATAACAATTTTACCACCCAATACCTAAATAGTTTTATTTATAGAGCTGTCGATTGCTTAAAAAAATTAACTAATTTTACAAGTTTGTGTAATTAATCAAAAATATTTTCACAGTGAATCTCTTAATTATTGTGAAAACAACCTAAAGACAGTATTTAAAAAAAAAAATATATATATATATATAGCAGTAAGTGATTTTCTCTTTGTCTTTTGTTGTTTGGTTAACTTTAAAAACACAGACAGCTGCTGTCACTTTAAGACACAATGCATGGATCCAGTATACTAATACTGTACATATGCATTTTATTTCTCTACTGTTTACGCTGACTTAAGACATAACCGGACATAATGTTTATTTTAGTTTAGTTTGATTTATAAAGCACATTTGTTGTTTTATTGATTTATCAAGCACAAAACAACAGATGTTGAAGCCAAAGTACTGTACAAGAAAATAAAAAACACAATTAAAACACAGCTCTGTGCTGCACAAACGCGTATCTACCATGTGTTATGGGTTTCGTGTGTGGTTTCAGTAACTTGTCATCTGAAGGTTTTAGATCCATGCTATATTCGAAATCGTCCCCTATACCCTCATTCACTATTCCCTACATTAGTCCACTAATATAGTCCACTTGAAGCAGTGAACGAAAACGAGTGAGTGAATTCGGACACTGGGTGCGCCAGATTGGCTGTCGCTTTTTAACATAGTTTGTGCTTGCTGTTTAATAATCGTTTGAAACTTAGCAAAATGGCAGGTCCAGTAGTATGAGGAAAATTCTTGAGCTCTGTAATGTAAACTAGCATGAATAAACCTTAATTAAACATTTTAATAATCAAATAAAAATGAATTTATACCTTTATGATATTACGCTGTAACCACATTGGGAAGTGGATGGATGATTCAGCTGCTGTGGCACCATCATCTGGCAAGTAGGGCTCACTGCAACGTCCAACTCCACCTACATCCAAGTGTGACATCAGAAGCCACGCCCATGATGGGAAGTTCAGGTCATTTTACTGACTCGGATCTTTGAATCTCGTTCATAAAAAAAAAATTTACGCGACGTTTATCACATTTAGAATAAGAAAAAAAAAAACTGCAATGCCAAATAATGAGGAAAAGAAACGATTAATTCATTGCTTTAATGGGTCTGTCAGTTCAGCTTAGCAGTTAGTTTACCTCACCTGATCTGAGTCGTTCGTTCAGCCCATGACATGATAGATATGTATATCTATGTCAGGAGTGTCCAATCCTGCTCCTGGAGGGCCACTGTCCTGAAGAGTTTAGCTCCAGGTGTGTTGAGAATTTTTTAGGCAGGTGTGTTGAGACAAGTTGGAGCTAAACTCTGCAGGACAGTGGGCCTGCAGGACCGAGTTTGGACACCCCTGATCTATGGTGACTCCCCTTCCCCGTGTCTTCCTGGAAACCCTATTTGTTGTGTGTAGGTTTCTGATTGAAAGGTTTTTTAAGAGTAATGGTAGGTTTTGAGTGTTTCAGGTAGGTTTTAGGTGTGTTTCAGGCGTAGGTTTTGAGTGTGTTTCAGGTGTAAAGGCTTTCAGTACAGTCTGTCAAAAAAGACAAATATAATGAGCAAATGAAAAAGAATTGGGTGTGAGTGTTAAGTCTTCTCGATGTTCAAAGTTAATGAGGATAAGCGTGATTCCCCCCCAAACACTTCACCAGAAATCTGGCTAATTTCCAGCTAATGCAGCTAATTTCATTTGTTAAGGTTACAGTGACGGGTACTTGGGTAGGTTTAGGGATCAGTGTTTGGTGTAGGCAATAGGCTATAATACTGTGATTGACATGACCAATAAAATCGGCTGCAGGGTGACATGGGCCTGGCTTCTGACATCACACTTGGATGTGGGCCAGGTTGGACGTCCACCTTCTGTTGTACACTCGTTATTGCAGTGCATTGTGGGATTGAATGGGTGCACTCGGTAACGTCCACTATGGTTTAGGACACCACTACAAATGGCTGTCTTATTTCATCTCGTAAGCCCAATCTCGTCTCTCGTCTCGTGACTTAAGTGTCTCGTCACACCCCTAATCGCAATATATCAATATAACGATATATTGTTACATCCCTATAAGCGTATGTATAGTTTGTAAGCCATTAATAAAAATCTTTTATTAATGAATAATTTGTTCCCCAGTTGACTGCATACTGAAATTTTTCACCTGTTGCTGTTTTGTCCAGGAAATGTCGGAGAATGGAGGCGGCGGGCAGCTGGTGGTAAAGGCACGCTTCAATTTCAAGCAGAACAATGAGGACGAGCTGTCTTTCAGCAAGGGTGAGCTGATCCATGTCACACGCCAGGAGGAAGGTGGATGGTGGGAGGGAACCCTTAATGGCAAAACCGGCTGGTTCCCTAGCAACTATGTCCGAGAGGTCAAGCCATGTGGTGAGTGGGCAATCCAAGATATTCTCTTACATCTTAGCATTGTTAGAATTTGTCCTAGCAAGCATAATTGAACAAAACACTGACATTCTTATTAACGTTTCCCTCTATTTTTCCCCAGAGAAACCAATATCGCCGAAATCGGTAAAAGGATTTGATGTTCCTCAGCTGACTAAAAATTATTACAATGTGGTGAGTTCTTTTAAACGCATAAACAAATGCCAAGTGGACATGTGAATACATTTTAAGTTCTTATTTGAATGGTTTGTTTGTTTTTTAGGTGGTACAAGACATCTTGGAGCATGAGAGAGAGTTTGTCAAAGAACTGCAGACGGTACTTAGCTGCTACCTGCGGCCTCTACAGACCAGCGACAAGTAAGAGGAAAACACAATCATCACCATGGCATCAGGGACCCTTTGATATCAAAGCCGATTGACATTTTAGGGAACTGGGTCAGTCAATGAAAACCCATGCACACAATGACTCTTCTGTCTGCTCTCCCTGCAGGCTCGCTAGTGCGGACTGCTCCAGTCTGAATGGGAATTTAGAGGACATCCTCACTTTCCAACAGGGACTGTGTCTTGCCTTAGAGGAGTGCTCCAAGTAAGAGCTGTATTTTATTCTTTATAGAGCATATTGACAACTCAAATGATTCTCTGCTATCTATCAAAGTCATACTTTTGGATGATACAGCGCCATCTGGTGGCTATGTGTCTTGTATTTGTAATGTGTCCACATCTATACTATACCATTTCAAAACTTGAGGTATTTGACATTAAATAAAACTCAATGTATAATGTGTGTATGAAAACAATTATCAGGGCTGATCTATGATTTTTGCCTTGTAGGATGCCAGAGGGCCAGCAACGGATTGGCGGCTGTTACCTGAACCTGATGTGTCAGATCAGAACGCTGTACTTGTCCTACTGCTCCAGCCATCCCTCTGCAGTGTGTGTGCTGACTGATCACAGGTCAGTGTCCACTCAGTGACTCATAGTTGTCATCAGTTTTTGTGTGTTTTTTTTAAAGATGTTAAATGGTTAGTTAACCCAATGAAAACTGTCATTTACTCACCCTCATGTCGTTCCAAACCCCATAAGACTTTCATTCATCTTTGAAACACAGATATTTTTAATGAAACCTGAGAGATTTCATTCCCTTCCTTGAAAGTCCAAAACTTACATTGTAAAATAAACTCAAATTAAAGGTGCAATATGTAAGATTTCTGTCTGCTAGAGGCCTATTCAAAACCAAGGCGTAGCTTGATGACGGCAAGTTTGAGTGTGGAATTTTGGGACGTGTGGTCTTCACATCACACCCGGTGGAAATAATCAGAAAATCATGTTCATGGATGCGATTATTAACATTACTGTAGTATGAAGCAGAGCAGGACCGAATGTTGTGGGAGCTGAACGTGGCCGCTGGAGCGATTGCGCAACACGCCTCACAGGCAGTGGAACTTATGCCACAGTCGCCGGCGCCGCTTCCGCTTCCGCCTTTCCGGTCATGAGTATGAAGTAATGCAGCTCTGTTTATTATATTAGATACATTTGAGAGTGTTGAAAATGATGTTATAACGTTACTCTGTGCATTCGCTCGGCGGCTGCAGTAAGCTAGATCGATTTTATAATATATTAAATGCTGGATGGCTTGTGTTGATAAATGGCATGCAGTTAATTTTAAACCTATTGTATGATTGAGAAAATTCTGTATTACTGTTACTAAAAATAAAGCTGCATCTGATTATGTTATGTTAGCTACTTCACAAAATACTGTTTTTCTCTGAGGCATGGTAAAGCATGGTACTCGCAAAAAATCAAGAAAATTTAAACAACAAGACTAAATGTGTTGAGCTATATAACAATAATTAGTTTTCTGTGTATAAATGTAACCAAACAGTTGTTCCCTTGCCTATTAAAACATGTAATATATTAAAGCGTCTTTGGTGTTTCCATGGTTTTTACAAAGTAAAACCGGAAACCAAGGGTAACGCGGGTATGACGTAATTGACAGGCGACTCCTCACACGTCCCGGAGCCTTGGTTAAAATTGCAATTTTCTCACGATTTACAAATAGTTGGAAACATTTGGGATATTGTAAGTATTCAAGTGAACAAAATGTATAACACTGGCCTAGTGGTTTTTGGATATTTTACTGTAAAAATCTTACATATTGCATTAAGACAATGACTTACTGCCATCTACTGGTAGTTTTAGTTTAATATTTAAAGGGTAAGTTCATCCAAAAATGAAAGTTATGTCATTTATTACTCACCATCATGTCATTCTATACCCATAAGACCTTCGTTCATCTTCAGAACACAAATTAAGATATTTTTGATGAAATCCAATGGCTCAGTAAGGCCTTTATTGCCAGCAATGTCACTGAACCTCTCAAGATCCAGAAAGGTACTAAAGACATATTTAAAACAGTTCATGTGACTACAGTGTTTTAGCCTTAATGTTATGAAGCAACGAGAATACTTTTTGCATTACAAAAAAAAAACAAAAACGACTTTTCAACAATATCTTGTGATGGGCGATTTCAAAACACCACTTCATGAAGCTTCGAACCTTCACGAATCTTTTGTTTCGAATCAGTTGTTTGGATCGCATAAACGAAGCCCCATTTACTGAATTCACATGACTTTGACTTCACGAACCACTGATTCAAAGGTCTTACGTGTGTAGAACGACATGAGGGTGAGTAATAAATGACATTTTTTCATTTTTGGGTGAACTAACCCTTTAAAAGTATCGCTTCTTTTTTACCATCATTGCAGTTTTCTCTATTGAACATTTTTTATTTAAAACATTATTTATTTTAAAAAGGTATTTATAAAGGTAAAAAATGCACTGGAAAATCAATTTAAGGGGGCAAATATCCCTTAATAGAAAAGGTGTGACTGCAGTCTAAGGCCGGTTTCACACCGCATGCATAAACAGAGCGTTAGCAGCGCATATTCTTTTTGGCACACGTTAACAGATTAAAGCATTCACACCGCATGCAGAGGCGGCACGGCAGTGCCACGATCTTTTCATCACCGAGTCTATATTTGCTGCGCTGCTTACACTGAATTAAAGTCATGGTGCACTGTTCTTGATCAAAATTGACCATAAAATCATGTAAGTGAGGCGTTTTGTGTTTCACAATCAAGTACACAACAACACATTATTGTCAGGAGTTTTTGCCCAAAGATCAAAGACCTGTTTAAATGATTAAAACTACAGGCATATTTTAAGACTTTAAGACTACTTTTATCATATAAACTTCCTATATACAGCATGTTCTATGCATATATGTGTGGGACAGAGGGGAACACGGTCGCATCACAGCAGAGCATGCTGCCCATCTTAAATCAAAGCACATGGCAGACAGTTGTCAGAGGAGAACACCAGAAAATGTGACAGAATGGACGTACTCTTCTGTATTTGCAGTACACAAGCTGTGGTTAAGCTGTGCGTGACAAACGCTGCCAGTGTGAAAGCACAATGGCCGCGTGCTGCTCCACCTTTGCATACGGACAGCTTCTGCGCTGCCTGCGCACTGCTTGCGCATCCAGTGTGAAACAGCCATAAGTGGAAGAGAGAATGTTAAATGCCTCAGGGGGTACGCCACTCTAAAAAGTTTGGGAACCACTGATCTAGAGGCAGTCATATCCAAATGTATTTGCCCATGTGACTTCACAGATTCCACTATTTCCAAATGGGGTTTTGGAGCTTAGTTACATTTAAAAATAAAAATAAAAAATATTAGTGGGCGGAGGACATTTTAAGCTATGATGTTTGCGGGATGTTTTAATGGTTCAAAGACTAAGGAAAAAAGATTAAGGAAAACCCCTTTAATTTATGCTTTTATTCACATATAAACCGATCAATGCACATACAGAGCACATCGAATATGGTAAAAGGAAGCTCAAACATGCTTGTTTGATGCACAAGGACTAATGAGGTTTATTCTTGTTCCTGTCATATTTTATGTGCTTTATGTGTTGATCAACTATGGAAAATATCACATTATTTTCAATGTTAGGGGTTTAAAGTGGTAATTTTGAAATTCTTTTTAGAGTAATTTTGTTTCAAACATGCCTGTCGCAAAATGTGAAGTATTAGTGTAAAGTCTGAATTGTAGTACAAAGAGCTGCGAAGAACAATAATGTATCATTGTATTCTGAACATATCTCCACATTATTTATTAGAGGAAACGCCCTCTGATTGATTTTCATCTGATCACTGATTCATAAGAGTTCAAAGAGTGATTCTGGGTGAAAAAAATACAGAAAAAATGCCACAAAATATTTTGTCTTCAATCAGATTTTCATTTATTCACATGTATATTTATTCATCTCAAGTGTGTAATAGTTTTTATCTGATACTAATATAAGTACTTCCTCTTATCCCAAATTAATGTGCCATTTATAGGTTGACTTACCAAAAGTTGTAAAACTGTGGCTCTGTGATGCTTACAAAATATTTCTGTTTGTTTGACGCTAGTGGCACAGAAACTACACTCCCATTGTGTCAAGATATACAGTACATTGTTTTCTGAAGTATAAAGATAAACCACCAGGTGTCACTACAAGGCTTTGATTGTCCAATGTCACATTGAGCTGTCACATTTAGTGACTAAACAAGCAAATCTCCCTTGTGTCTTTACATATAATACTCTTGCCCTATTTCCATTTCAAGGTGTTTTTTTTTTTCGTTGGTTTGTACTTGTAAACTTCACAGGTATTCATAAATGTCTGAGCCACATTTTACACACTTCCTGTATGATGAACTACAATAAGGTTTCTGTCAGTTTTCTCCTTCCACCTCAGAATGCTCCACGACAGAAGGAGAGAGTGAAAAGGCATGCCTCATACACACAGGAAATAGCACTAACCCCTAACAGGATATCTATAGCTGTGGTTATGCTGATGGAGGCAGAAGAGACACTTTTGATTGTTTGCTCACTTGCATATCATAGCAGCATTGTTGCAGCATTTTCCATTGTTCGATCATGTACTCAAGGCATGTGTTCAGATGATTCATCTTTAGTCTAATTTTATTTTATCACAATAGAATCTTGTGATGTTTTCTCTTCACACCCATTCTGTCACCTTCTCCATAACATTTGTGACTGTTATGTCTATATGAGAATGCATTGTTGACATGATTGCAAACTGATTAAATCTCGTTTTTTTTAATGTATAGTTCTATATATAAAACATGTTTTAAATATATAAAATATATAAAACATGATATACATGATTGCAAATTGATTAAACCTCATTTTCTATAAATATATATATTTATAGTGCAAAACATAAATTTTATAAGTGCGCCTAAAGTTGTCAAATTACTTTTTAGAGTCCACCAAGGCTGCATTTATTTTATCAAAAATACAGTAATAACGCTATAGTTTATTTCTGTGATGCAAAGCTGAATTTTCAGCATCATTACTCCAGTCTTCAGTGTCACATGATCCTTCAGAAATCATTCTAATATGCTGATTTGCTGCTTAATATTTTTGTGGAATCCATGATTTTTTGAATGGGAAGTTTAAAAATCAACATTTAATTGCAATGGAAATCTTTTGTAATATTATAAATGTCTTTACTGTCGCTTTTTATCAATTTAATGCATCCTTGCTGAACAAAAATATTAATTTCTTTAAAAAAAAATCTTACTGACCCTGAATGTTTGATCTGTAGTGTATATTTATATGTAATAAGTTGTGATGAGTTTTGAGACATTCTTAAAATTATGAATTATAAAAATAAATTGTGCAGTTATTCAAATAAAGGGGCAGACTGTTTTTGACATTGATGCCACAGAAAATGCAAATAAATCAGTTTCAAATAAAAAAAAAAAAACACTTTTTTTCCATGAACAGTGAGGAGCTGGACAAGTTCATGGAGAGTCAGGGTGCCAGTGCTCCTGGGATTCTGACCCTGACCACCAGCCTGAGCAAACCCTTCATGAGGCTCGACAAGTATCCCACCCTCCTGCAGGAACTTGAGCGACATGTGGAGGTAACGGCAAGCTGCTAAGCTCATGGATGGCTGAGTTTTTTCATAAGTTGTAATATAATATTTACAGATTCTCTCTTTTTTTTCTTGTAGGAGGCGCATCCAGATTACAGTGACATTCTCAAAGCAACAGTTGCTTTTAAAAATCTTGTGGTATGTCACAGTTCTGTCATATTTGCCATTTAATCTTAGTGTTTGTGTGGCAACCAAAGCCATTTTGACTTTTGACTTCTCATGGTTTTGACCAATGTGAGCAGTTTCCTGTCATGGTGCAAAACATTTCAGTCTTTTCTCTCTAATTCCCTCTTACCCTCATGTCTAAACCGCACAGCAGGTTCACTGCACATTACAGGTTGGAAGAGATGTTGCTGTTACATGAAATGTAAAGGTTAAGGTTTACAAGAGTGTCTCTATAAGATAAAAAAAGAAATACTGAGGGAAGATGAGTCATTCCTTAGATATGGCCTTTCAGGTCAGACGTCTTGGCATAGAAAATTATAGTAGTAGGTGATTTCTTTACTTGTTGAGTTCTGTGGAACAGTTTCATGAGTTTTTTTTTTTTTTTCTGACAGGTAAGGGAGAGTCCCATGTTCATAGTTTAGATCTCACTAGTGGAGGTGTCATGTAGATTTGGTCTTCCCCACTTTACCTATATTTTCTCAGTTACCTAATTGCTGGTGAGATGATTTGCGTATTTTATTGTAAGTCGCTTTGATGATACAGCATCAGCTAGGAACATGAACGTAATGTAACGCCTTAAAATGTGGAGAAGTGACCGCCTACTCCAAAATGACCATTTAAGATCATATATTTTCATGTTCCAAGTTATTGTGCAATGAAACGTTTAGTTTTTGAATATACTTGTACATTAGACACTAAAAATCATTTGGCATTAAACTTTGACATTTAAAAACATTGTAACCCATTGTAACTATTTATCAATGTTTATTGCTTATCAGAGACTATTAACATCTAAACTAAAACAATATTTTATATATACGCTACTGTTCAAGTTTAGGGTCAGTAATTTAAAAATCTTAAAATAAAATAAAAAAAAAAGAATTAATACTGGTATTCAGCAAGAATGCATTATATTATACATTACATGCATTAAATACATTACATTTATAATGTTACAACTGTTTTCAGCATTTATAAGAAATGTTTCTTGAGCACCAAATCAGTACATTAGAATGATTATTAAAATAGAAAATGGTTATTTTTAATTCTATTAATATTTCACAATATTACTGACTTTCTGTATCGCTGTATTTTTGATTAGATAAATAAGAGTCATCTTTCAAAACATCTCACTGATCCCAAACTTTTAAACTGTTGTGTGTGTGTATTCTGGATTCTATTCTCTCATTCATTTATTGAGACATTTTTCAGAAAATTATGAACATTATGTCAATGTTTTATACTTTAGTGTTATTTAAGTGCAGATGGTAACTAATTTTAGACTTGGTGTGAATCAGTCTTAATTGTTTTCTATTCCATTTTTTTATTACATTTATTACATTCTATTTACATTTTCAGTATGCGTTTCCCTTGACTCATACTATGAAATGCATTAAACATTAAAGGTATCGCATTAATTCTTGTTTCACTGACTTGATCTGTTTGTGTATTCCAGACTCAGTGTCAAGATCTGCGAAAAAGAAAAAACCTAGAGTTGCAGATCTTGTCGGAGCCAGTGCGGGGATGGGAGGGGGACAGCATGAAGTCACTGGGTCAGGTGGTCTACATGTCACAGGTCCACATGCAGAGCAGCTCAAATGAGGTGAGGAAGAGGGTGAGAACTAGGAAGTAACAGTCTGACATTGAAACCTGTTGCTTTCACAGCAGCGTGGTGTATATCACTCTTTATTTTGTGCAAAATGCACGTTAGGTGTTTTTGTCATGTTGGCACAATGTCGAAATAAACTATGACGTGGCTGGAGTGGTTATTTTATCAAGATTAATTGAAATGTTCTGCAAAACAAGGCTGTTTTGAATAGAAGTGCTGATCAGGGCCTTTTAAACATAATGGCCAGATCTACACCCATATTTTGGTTTATGTGAGTTTGTTTAGCTAATGAATGGAAAATGTTTGTCAACAGCTCAAAACCCCCTGCAAAGTTTTGCATCTGTGGTCACTGAATGCGTTATTAACTTGAACCTCAACCCCCTCTGATTCTAGTTAATGGAAACAGTGTAGCGTGTGAAGGGTCTGATAGAAGCCCCTGATAATATCAGGAGGGCTTAGCTGAAAGAAAAATAGTAGAACGATGAAAGTATTTTGCTTACTGAAGTCATTAGAAATGAATTCCCTCCAATTCTGTTCAATGTATTCCCTTTCTCTTTTTTTTCCTCTTTTGCTTAGCTGAAATTTATCTTGGTTTGCTAGAAATAAGGTACGATATTTGTTGATCGTGAGTAATCAATGTAGCAAAAAAAAAAAAGCCGTTCACCAATCCAAAATTGTGTGTAACAGAGAGACATTTGATGTTTGTGTTTGTTTGCTGTTAAGGTGCTGTAATGCCATTCACCTGCGTCTGTGCATTAACCAATGTGATTGTTTTAAGTAGTGGTAATTAATGTCATTTGTGCAGAAGTTCTGAATGTAATATAATGTGCATTTGTGTTTTTTTCCTCTAGGAAAAAGAAGAGCGATACTTCATGCTGTTTCCCAATGTGTTAGTCATGCTGTCTGCCAGCCCAAGAATGAGTGGTTTCATTTACCAGGTGACTTTTTGTTCTTTTTCTTGTTCTTATTTTTATCCAGGTACATTATCAAGCATCTGTTATTTATGAAAAAGTCAAGAGCGGTGCTCTCATTTGTATCACACTCTCGTCTCATAGGGCCGTCTGCCACTGACAGGAACCACTGTAACCAAACATCTAGAAGATGCAGACACAGGCCATTATGCCTTTGAGATCACAGGTTTGTTTCAGTCCATGTAAACATAGTTTAGTGGGGTGTCTTTTTTTGAGAGGTGCATTCAGCTGTCATTACAGCTGCTTTTTTCATTGCTGCTAGTCTCGACCTGTTTTTATAACAACAGGCAACAATGTAGTTTAACAAGTAATCTATAGTTTACTCTAACAAGAGCATGTGCAGGTGATTTATTATAGGAATAGTTCACCCAAAAAATAAGTATTGTCACCATTTGCTCATCTTCATGTCCTTTCAAACGTTCCCCTGTGGAACACAAAACAAGGAATTTGAAGAATTTTTTTTTTTAAGAACATGTATTAGGATGTATTAAATTGATCAAAAGTAAATGCATATAAACCACATTCACACACCAGCATGCGGTTGTCAGTCCTGTATTTTGAGTCCTTAATACGGTTTACGTTCACACATATTTTCAGGTCTCAAAACCGCATGCATGAATGGACGCACGCTGCGTGAATAGAATCGGACTGGACAACTAGTTGTCGGTCACGTCACATAGTGCGAAGGAGCCGCTCTGCACTGCACAAACCCGTGCCTGCCATGTTTTACGGGATTTCAGTAACTTAGATATGAGCTGTGTGTCGTCTGAAGGTATCTCCACCGGAGCTGCTCCCATCAATTTTGTGTTACATGTGCTCCACTCTCCACACAGATATAAAAGCTGCTGTCAGTTAATGAAGATTTGACGGATGAACTCACAGCTCAATTGGACTCTTGTCATATCAAAAGTGATAAGGCTTAGGATGTAGGAAAGGTGTAATTTAAGTGGCCCCTAAAGTAAAAATTAACAATTTTTACAACGGAAGTGATTCAATCAAAAGCCAACTTTAGCTCGATAATAATTTTCCTGTTGTCACTGTGAAGCTGCTTTGAAACAATGTGTATTGTGAAAAGCGCTATATATATGAAGATGACTTGACTTGACTTTTCAGTTTTATGGATGTCGCCATCTTTGATATTACTTTGGTCATTGTCGCTATGGTTACTGATAAGAGAATATGGGCTTGACTCCCATTGCACATTCATACAGATGGTATTCGAGACGCTACTGTAAGTTGATGTGTGAACGGGACATTTCAAGACTCATACCTGTATGTAAATGAGGTTGTCAATCCCAAAATCTGACAGTGTGAACGTAGCCGTATAATGTTACAAATGATTTCTATTTAAAGTGAATGCTGTTCTTTTCGACTTGTAAAATGTATCACAGTTTCCACAAAAATATTAGGCAGCACAACTGTTTTCAATAATAATAATAATAATAATAAATGTTTCCTGAGCACCAAATCAGCATATTGGAATGATTTCTGAAGAATCATATGATTAAAACTGGATTAATGGTTGCTGAAAATTCAGCTTTGCCAGTAAATGAATAAATTATATTTAAAACTATTTTAAGATTGAAAACTGTTTTTGAAAAAATATGTTGCAGTACTAATGTTTTACTGTATTTTTGATTAAATAAATTTAGCCAGCATTAGAGACTTTTGAACAAAAGTGTATATTTGGTTTGTGCTTGCACAAAGCTGTTTTTTTAATTGGAAATTTCCAAACAACATTTAGCCTATGCCAGGATTAGGCCTTAGTTCAATTAGGGCATTTACGTACGTTACGTTTTATAAATGTTCACTAGAAAAAAACATTACTGGTGTGCATCTTGAGACAAAACAATGGCTCTGACATATTTTAAGAAATGTCAGTACAAGTTACTTTCAGTTAAAACAGCTCAAACATGTATTTTAGTGTAGGACTAACTTAAGCCTTGTCTGTGAAACTGAGGGTATACCTTGTTCTCATTGTATCTTCCCTTTGGTGATGATGTTTTGGTTGTGTTTTTTTTTTAGGGGGAACAATAGATCGCACCATGGTGTTCTGCAGTAGTTTACAGGAGCAGCTGGAGTGGTTAGAACATCTTCATGCTTACACCAAGGAAGGAAGTCCAGTAGGAACGATAGTGAAGGTAACCATTTTTTTGCCCCCTCTCCATCAGTCTCAGTGATGCACTCCTACAGGTGAATTGTTATTTTCTTGTGTGTTTTGCAGAGTGTTGATGGTAAGCCTTCAACCATCACTGGTACGTCATCCCACCACTTGCACGGTTTCGGTACACCTGTGGCTAACCGAGGCCCTCTTGAACCCCCCAAGATCACCAAGCCCTGGTCTTTAAGCTGCCTGAGACCAGCACCACCCCTCAAGCCCTCCGCTGCACTGGGCTATAAAGAGGTATGCTGTCTGGAAAATAGTCATAAGAGATCTTGAGTGGGAGCGTAATTTACCTCTGTGCATTCTTGGTGGTCCTAACAGGAAACAACGTATACATAGCTACTCTGATTGTAAGTTTGCTTCTCTTTACCACAAGTTGTGGTGGAGGTGTTATCTCAGATTTAAGTGGAATGTTTAGTGGTCTTTTTGAGCTGCATATTAGCTAACTCTACCCAAAGCACACTCGACCTTCTTTCTGATGTGCACCGCATCTTCTACAAGATTGTCCCAAGGATGTTAGCGACTCATGAAGGTGTTCTTATGAAATGCATGTGAAATCTTCTGTTTCTCTGCAACAATGAATGTTCACCTCTCACAGATCTTTCCATCATATTCCTATCAGGCTGTTCTTTTATTCTCATACACATCTTCATTCTCTCTCCATTTTCTGCTTCTTTAGAGGATGTCTTATATCCTGAAGGTAAGAGTAGATGTGAGTCTGTGTGTTTTGTGTGTGTACGTGTGTGTGTGGTCGTGTCTGTGTGCTTGGCTAGCACTGGTGTTGCACGCTGTATCCATGCTTTTCTGTTTCTCTTCTTATTCTCTTTCATTTTGTGGCAAGCCACCTATTTCCGGTGTCTTATTGTTTGCCTTGTATCTTCTCCTCCCTCTGCAATGATCTTTGCTTAAGTTGCTTTTTCTTATCATTTATGATCTTTGCTAACTTGTATTTAATTATTAGTTGGAAGGAAGTTCAGATACAATGGCACAATGTCAGCAGGCAGTAAACATGTGTATTGAAACATATCCTGCCTTTCAAACTTCAAAGTTTTAATCGTCTTTTTTTTTTAATCCGTATACCCACAAACCCAACCAGCCCCTTTCCTGCCCAAAAAAAAAAAAACTGCTTATGTTGTGATACTTACCAAAAAAAGAAAACATTCACATGGTATATAGGAAAGTAGGGCTGTATATTTTTTTAAAACACATTTAAACACATTAATTGCATGAAATGTAAATAATCAAATTAATGAAAAGCCACTGAAAGAAATTACATTATTATGGCAGACAAGTAAAGTTCTGAATAGGCAAAATTGCCTAAAAAAGTCAATATATTGCTTGTTTTATTTTTGTAATTGTTGGTCTATGTAAACATTCACTAGATATGTATGTCTTTGGCCGCTCCTCCTTCTGCTTCCGCGCCATTTAAGCCACATTTTTAAGATTCTATGTCAATTTAAAGGGATAGTTCGCTCAAAAATTAAAATTCCCTCAAGTTTTTCCAAACCTGTATAAATTTGGAAGAATGTTTGTGATCAAGCAGATCCATCTGAACCACCAGATCCAATTTTCATTTTTTGAGAAAACTATCCCTTTAAAAACTGTTAAACATGTGTCTCAAGACCACTGCATTGTTCCAGTCCTACACTCTGTCCATCTATTTCAAAATGCAAGATAGCTTATTTTTTTTAGCAAACAACACTTGTCAATACTCAGATCATGCTGCTTGCTCTCGACAAGAGTGGTAGCAGACTCATTAAAACATGCTTTCCATTTGGTGGTACTTGACGCTTCAGTTGAGTCAGAATCCTCATCATGCAATGTTGGGTTAGGCAGTAGAAAATATCATTGACCTGATATAAAATCAGTGGAAGTCTAGGCAGTGTCCTCACTAATAATGTGAAACAAACGTGTGTGTTATAATCATGCTAAATTTGTGAGTTAAATTTACAAACATAAACGCTACTAATAACAATGTTTTATAGAAATCAATATATCAAATGACTATATTAAATTACTTTTTTTTTACCATTTTGACCATGGAGATGTTAAGAATGTGACGACTTACATTATAATGTGAAGTATAATGTGAAGATCTTTCCCATTTTAGATTTTAACTAGATTTGTTGCTAAATATTAATCAATTGAAGATTTATAGAAAGAGCTAAAGAGTGCTTCATATTGCAAAAATATAACAGCACAAAATTGGTTCCATATTCAGTGATAGTCTAATAACCCTCGGCAATGTTCCAGGGATAAAATAAACAATCGGGATAGTGAATTGTCCTGCAGACTATCTCGACTGATTCTGAAGGGTTTAAGGCATACATCAGCTGTTGCCACGGTTACTGAAGGGTTGGAGAACATCACTTTAACCATGTCAATAAAATATGGACCCAAGCAGATACATTTTATTGCTTCCCACAAATATGGCAAATCAAGTTGATGAAAAGCTTTCCCAGCGACAGATGGTAATAATACATCTGAGGATCCTGGAGTATATTGGCAGAATTAAGAAAATAACCTGTTTACCGGTGCAATAGACCTGTTAAGTGCAGTTTGATAAGGGACTGATGTAATTTCTTGAGTGATCGAAGCCCTAAGAGAATTTATGTTGACTGTAAGCTAAATGTAGATGTTCAAAAGAATCAGTATCTGCCATTTAGTTGTTCATAGAAATGGCAAAATGACTCATAATGCCTAGTTACGGTGAGGTTTAAGGGCACTGCTCTTGTCACCATAAGAAGGAATATTATTTTCCTATCATGCTGCATGGTTCTTCCTTTAATGTCCCGGTACTCTGAGCAACTACTACCGTATTGCATAATGGCAATTCTTTGTATGTAGTGGACTTTTCCTAAACCATTTTCCAGACTAAATTTTTTTCGTAATATTTTATCTAGGTTAGAGTTAGCATCCTTCAAAAATCATTCGAGATGCCGAGCACTTAATTTACAGTTCTCTCTAGCTCAGGGCCAGGATGTATTGCACAAGCATTGTATACCAGTTTGCTAATATTTTCCACTTTCACTTCTGTTCGTATTGATTCATCAGTAATGATCATTACTGTAAACTGTGAACATGTGAATGCTTACTTTCAGTTATTTCTGCAATTTACTTTCACTTTGATGTCATGAGTAAAACATACAAACTGAAAACGCCATTCAACGTGAAGCATGATATATGTGCATATTTCTTAATAGAAAAGCAATACAGTCTTGGTCAATCAACCTTCAGTAGCTTTTATACTTTTTTATATTTCTGCTGCTTGACGGCTTCTTGCTAAAGCTGTGACTAAACTGACTGGTTGTCAGTGACAGTGTTTTAAACCCTTAAATATTCATCAAGACATTCCTAACATCATATTTATTAAAGCTGTCATCATAACCATGGCAGAGGAAAAAAACGTTAGTCTTTAAATAAATTGTCCTTCAAACAATTTAATGAAATTACTTAAAATAACTTGGACTGGGGGAGTCTAATTTAGATGACTCACTCCGCGGTGTTAGCATTTGAGAAATAAGTGGTGTCAGCCCTGTGAAACTGCTGTACCAAAGTCAACAAATGACTCAGACTAAAACAATTACTTCACAAACAGACAAGGGTCTCTCAACGGTGAATTGTTTTATTCATGAGTCCCTGATAATTTGCTGTTAAATTATCCTGAATGGCGTCATAACTTATGTAAGCTACCATTTATCAGTCTAATTTCTTAGCATCCTCGCTCAGGATTTGAACACAAATTAAGGCCTGCTAGGTGCAGTTTTGTGGTTTTATTCAGAGCTCAGCAGATGCTGTTAGTTCATTAACACCAGACTGTTTCCTCAGGATTCTAGTAAAAGCCCCAGACCCATGAAGAAGTTCCTCCCAAAGAGAAAAACGGAGAGAAAACCGTCAGATGATGAGTTCCAGTCTAGAAAAAGTAGGTATATTAAAATGATAAATGAAAATGATTTAGTTCTCAAACTAGTATCTCACAAAAATGATCCCCTTAGTGGTAGAATTAAGGGTTTTGAAATCAAACAAGCAGCTTTGCCAACTTATCTTTTAGCATGTACAAACAAATAGAAACACACATAATATATTGGTGTTTCGTCCCTCTGAAAATGTTGTTTCTGTGACTGACAGGCACAGCAGCTCTAGAGGAGGATGCCCAGATCCTCAAAGTGATTGAGGCCTATTGCACCGGAGCCAGTCTCCACCAATCCACCACAGGTTAGACCTGCCTGTCATATGTGCTGGATAATTGAGCTACTGATATTTTAATGGTGTTAATGTAGTTTAATAGTTTAATTAAAAGCTTTAATTTGTTTACGCAGCTGTGCGTAAGGAGTGCATCCCCCAGGTCTTGCTTCCAGAAGAAGAGAAGATCATTGTTGAGGAGATCAAAAGCAATGGCCAGACGATCATTGAGGAGAAGTATGTTCAGTTGTCTTATAACAGAATTATTCAAAGATGATCTTGTTCTCTAATTAGCATAGAGTCTATTTAAGAAAACTTAGATTTTTTGTGTTCGTTTTGTAGTGACCAAGAAATCGTACACAGTGGTGGACGAAGTACACATATCAAGTACTTGATTAAAAGTACAGATACCCTTATAAAATATTACTCCAGTAAAATAACTCCTTTCCGATTTTACTTGAGTAAAAGTACAAAAGATTTTTTTTTTTTTTTTTTAGTGTACTTAAAGGGTTAGTTCACCCAAAAATGAAATTTCTGTCATTGATTACTCACCCTCATGTCATTCCAAACCCAAGACCTTCGTTCATCTTCAGAACACAAATTAAGATATTTTTGATGAAATCAAAGAGCTTTCTGACCTAGACTGCAACATTATTACCACTTTCAAGGCCCAGAAAAGTAGTAAAGATATAGTTAAAATAGTCCACGTGACTACAGTGGTTCAACCTTTATTTTATTAAGCAACGAGAATACTTTTTTTGCTCAGAAAACAAACTAAAATAACTTTATTCAGTGGTTTCTTCCGGGTTCTACGTCAGAACGGCGACTAAGTATTGGCCGACGCTGTTCACGTGAGCATCACGATGTATGCGTATGATGCTGACGCAGGAGCCGGTTTTCTGACATAGAACTTGGAAGCGCTGCATTGTGTCTACAATGTAAACAGCGTAGGAAAATGACAGGGACTTTTTAAATCCTAAAATTTTTAATCCTCCCTTTTAATCCATTCTTAATCCTTTTTCAGTCTTGAGTTTTGATTCCTACTGTATATGTACTTTTATTTCCACTGCAAAATGTTTTGTTTTCCTTTGAATATTTTAAAGTATTTTTTAACATACTGTTTTGCAGAAGTCTTGTTGATGCGGTTTATGCTTTGAAAGATGAAGTCCATGAATTAAAAAAGGTAAGATTTTGAGTTACTGTAACTTTTTTTGGCCTGAACTATAACCTTCTGATGCCCTATGTTTGCAAATGTAGGAGAATAAATGGATGAAACAGTGTCTGGAAGAGGAACAGAAGTCCCGTAAGGAGCTGGAGCGTGTAGTCAAGAAGTTGGCCAAGCAAAAGAATGACTGTTCCTGGGAGGAAGGAGGTCACTAAAGAACACTCGCCTGTTTCCCCTCGCCATGCGCATGTATGTGTTTCTGTGTCTGTGTTTGTCCTCACAAATGTGTTTTTATGTGTTTTTCCATCACATTACACACTGAACATTGCTTTTGGAAAGTCACCATGTTGGGGATTTTCAGCCATTTCTCATCAAATGTTAAGGACAAGATCCGATGAGAATATCGACTCTGTTTTTCTCGCCATATGGAAGAATATCACTTTCGCTTCACACTCCTGTGACGTGACATTCTGAGAACGAAACAGCAACTGTTCTAGAAAACCAAGTGAACTGCTTATTTAGGAAGTATTAGGCGATTTGGAAAACTTCAGAGAACTGTCGGAGTCCAGTCCTCAACCGTTTTTTTTTTTTTTTTCCCTTCCGGTTCACTTAAACACTCCAAGAAGAAACATCACAGAAAAGATGGTGGAATCTGTTGTTTTTGAACTGAACAAATATCTGCCTCACTTTGACTGTTAACTGGTCATGGACAAGAGAAATCCAATGACATTCAGCCCATGAACAGCATTCCGACTCAAGCCGCTATTGCACAAGTGAATATATTCTGTTGATGGCGCTGGAGAAGATATTTGTGGTTGAACATTACAGTACTCCACCATATCCACAAGTATTGCTCTTTTCAGTCCTATTTCTGCTTTTATAATGTGAAAATGGTTGTTGCTTGATATAGCTTTTAGGTCACAAATGAACAAGATTGTGATTTGTGGTTTGCACCTGATAGACATGAGATGCTCTACTTGCCATCTTGAAATGACTTTGTTTTTTTCCTTTTAGTTTGATGGTTTTGAATTAAATTTCTGTAAAATGTAGGTTTAGATTCCAAACGTGTTCCCCAGACAGTCACTCACATCAGCATGGGTGCACAGTATTTCTAAAACAGCCGTTATATAGTACATAATCACGCTTCTGATAATCATCACTAGTGTAAAGCTATCAGGGATATAGTTGTCAGAAATAGTCAAGTTCATAATACTATACTAATACAATACATCATATAATGTATGTATATCATATATACTTGTATACAGTATAAATATGTATATATCATAGATGCTATGGCAAAAAGAACCATATAACTTTTTTAATGATCAAAAAATACAGTAGGAAATTTGGTTACACTTTATAATAAGATTTCATTTGTTAACATATTGGTTACAGTAGTCAACATGGACTAAGAATGAACAATACTTCAACAGCATTAATTAATCTTAATGTTAATTTTTACATTTACTAATACATTATTCAAATTAAAAGTTGTATTTGCTAACGTTATGAACAGTGAACAAATGATGAACAGTAGTATTTTTATTAACTAAGATTAAAAAAGAGCAATACATTTGTTACAGTATTTATTAATGTTAGTTAATTCATTAATGTTAACAAATAAACCTTATTTTAAAGTGTTCCTGGAAATTTCAACCTTTTTTCAGAGGTTTGAAACTATTTCATATGTATCTTAAACCAAAAAAAAAAAATCCAGTTTGTTGCGGATTTGGTACCGATTTGAAAACCGAGAGTACGTAGAAACATACGGTACTTCAGGCACTGATATTTGTTCCTCGCTTACCATATATTGGAGGCTCGTATTTGAATGGGAAACAAATGCGGTACCCAATTTAATTGATTTTTTTTTTTTTTCCCCCAGCAAACTGCTCCCTGTCAGCAATTTCACTGGAGGCTGCAGTGCAATAGATTTTCTTACTCATTCCTACTCTGCCATAGTCATGTGTGGCATTCATGGTACAGCTTTTTTTATTTTTCCTTGAACTCTTGCCAGATTAACTAACAAGTTGAACATCAGATGAATGAGTAATTACATGGCCGGTTACACAAATGACACTGTGTCTGGAGTGCTAAACGAATCTTTAAACGAATCATTGCCGATCATAACCGTGACTAATGCTTTCTATCGCTGTGGATCGGAGGGACGATCTCCGTCTTAAGCAGTGTAGAAATGCATGCAAAAAGCTGTAAAGATGAGCAAAACTTGTGTGGGGAGGTTTTTTTTTCTTTCTAAACCCACCAGCCATCACCTCCGGAACATTGCTGTGGCAATTCAATGCAATATGCAACTGGTTTGTTGTTACAATTGCTGTGCATTCACTCAAGAGCCAGTTTTTCTCTTGGAAGGAGTATTCTGTATAATATATTCTTCCAATTAGGCAATAAGATGTGCTCTGAGGTGCACAAATATAATTCTGTTACTGTGGTACTGCAAAAATCATGTTTGTGTGCGTGTTTGTTTTCCAGCAATTAACCTTGCATGCCATGTGTTACACATAGCCTTAAATATTATTTTAAAGTGTTAACCCTGATTGTATTGTTGTTGTTATTATTATGAAAACTCCTGAATTTTTAAAATATCTGTCTAAACAGACATCTGCAGTGGTAAATGTGATATTCATGTGTGTATTATGTGAAAGAGATTGAAGTGGTCAGTAGGTTATGTGAGTATACATTGTACCATGTGCAAACGTGCTATTTGTTAGAGCTGGCTACTGATATCAACGAAAGGAAATTCACTTTGTCCTCCGAATGTCATGAATGTGTCAGGAAAAAAATGCACTTTCAGGAGATCATAAACGAGGGTTGAAGAATGTCCACGTCAGTTTCCTCTCTTAAAAGTGCCCATGTCTGCAGAACACGTTTTATTTTTTGCGGAGCTGATCTATGCAATATAAATGCTTGTATATCTATAATTTGTTTTTGTTTTTCTAGTGCTTGTGTTTTTATTTTCTTCATTTCAAAAAGGAATTGTTTTAATAAAAATAACATCATGTTAATGAGCTATGAATTTGATTTTATTTAAACATATGAGGAAATTCCACCTTGTTTCGAAATGCAGAGAACTACATGTGTCATGTGTGATGTAGTTTTGATCTTTTACTATAGGAAAAGGGTAAATGTACA
The DNA here is from genome assembly GCA_037950675.1 of Hypophthalmichthys molitrix. NCBI lineage: Eukaryota > Metazoa > Chordata > Actinopteri > Cypriniformes > Xenocyprididae > Hypophthalmichthys > Hypophthalmichthys molitrix. Next base: position 23,988,230 of record CM075505.1, read on the forward strand.
AGCTAGAGTGAGTGTAGTAGGCTGACAACTTCCTGTAAGCAGAGGCTTCAGCGCGGCTCTGAAATAAGCACACGTTTGTCATCTAAAACTCACTGTTTCCATGGAGGAGGGTGGAATGCTATAAAATAGGCACAGCAGTAGTCAGTTCATAGTTATGTTATCAAATTGAAGTTAAAAACAGAACTGGTAGGTTTGCACTCCTTTCTCTTCATCCTCTTCCTACACATTAGTTTCCAAACTATTATAGGTTAGGGTTTCTCTCAACCTGTATAAATAGATGGAAACATTGATAATGGTAAAAAAACTTAACTGGGGGAATTATGTGATAATGGAGTTTAAATATATTATTCATAGTTACAACATATATCCCAATCCCAGTCCCTCCCCTACAAATGTCACTACAAATATGTAGTGTCAGCACTGTAAAAAAAAAAAAAATTATATGTATATATTGTTGGTTTAACTTTAAAAAGTAAGTTGCCTTAAAATTCAGTTCGTTGAAATTAAAAATTTGAGTTAATACAATGATTGGTTTAATAAATAGAAACTCAAAATATGTTATCTGAACCACATTAATTATCTAAGTTGATTTGACAAAAGAAAAAAGTTGTGATAAATCATGAAAATATTTTTTACAGTGAATGAACAGAATAAAAAAGCCTAAATTTAAAATAAATACTAGGTAAAGAATCAAACATGAGGTGTAATCTTGCCAGGCGTGTACCTAAATAAATATCTTTATTATTAAATCAATAGTTTATTATTATTGTTGTTATAAAAAAAGAAGAGCAAATAGTAAAAAAGGGAAACTAAATAAGCAATAAATAATGTCATACAAACACTGCCACTAGTGGTTTAAAAACATTCATGGTATTCTTATCAAATTCTCTTTGCAATGAACAATATAGTTGAAAGGAAATTCCAGGATGTTCCCATATTCAGAAAGATTTATGTGATTTCCTTGTTTGTCCTGAACTTGGATTGTGGATTGACATCAAGGAGAAGAGCCTGCAATGACTTTCCCTGGAGCTGAAATCTTTGAAATGTCACGTACATCACTGTATAATTATCCATTTAATTATAGTGCCTTGATCCAGCCAATCCCCTGACTGTCTCATATCATCCATCTCCCCCCTTGACCGGTTCAGGTCCAGAGTGTTCTTTACCGTAATTTGAATAATCCAAAGCTGCAGGAGTCCCTGTTCACCAAGGATGTGTTTGTTACTGTGACATAGAGCTCTTGGTCTTTCTGTAGTTGAAAAACCCCCACCAGGGAGGCTGTACACAAATTTGGTTTGCTTGGATTCAAGCTGCAAAAAGACTTGATTAGCTCCTTGTCTTTCTCTTTCTTGGGTTCTGGGCTCTTTATGGCTTGCATTAATGCACTTTTTGAATGTTTGGAGAAGGTGACTTGGGAATAGATGAAATAGATTCCAGGATTGTTAATGATCAACTTGTCCCTTTTGCTGTTAAGCCTGACGTCCTGTAGCAGTGAATCATCTCGATCCCAAAGAAGATAGTTTGACCTTAGGAAGTCTGAATTCGTATCTGTTGGTGTTAAAACAAGGAAAATTCCATTATCGTCACACGTTCGCTCGTCTCAAACCCTAAATTCATGTTTTGATTTAATAGAAACTGAATTATTCTTGAATATATATTGTATAATAGACAGTAAAGGTGATGCGTGTTCTTATATTCACCTTTATGTTGGTTCAGAAGAACCATGTATGCAGCCGGTCCATTGAAAGACGACCCTCCAGTTAACCTAGACACTGCAGGATAATTACACAATTACAATAAGGTTTTAAGAAATATATAAAAATAGCATATATAAATTAGAATGACACCAAATTGCTTGCTAAATATTAGAAGCAAACCTTTTTATTTAGCGAAAAAGAATATACTAGGGTTCTTTTTTCATAGTACAGAAAACCATGCTAACACAAATAGCAACAGAAAAAAGTCAATATTTAAAAATCTGTTGTGCAGTACTTTACTACTTACCTTTTTCATTTGCTTGTGAAACCTTTGGGATGAAGAAAAAGTATGTTATTGTTACATACAAAGTAATGATACTTTATTAGTACAAAATATGATTCACATGATCTTGAATTATCGAAAAGCATGACTGAAATGTATACCTTTTCTATGACAGTTTTATATTTTTCTATCAGTTGGCCACATTCTGCCACTGAGTCTTCTCCCAATTTGTCATTCACACAGTCCTCTAGTCTCTGTATATCTCCATAACTCCCCCGGAGCTCCTGCTGATGAAGGAAAAGCCATTTATGACATATATTCCAATGTTGACTGCATAAAAGACAAACCTTTTTTCCACCTTAATCCTTATAGAATTTTTTGGTAAATATGAATAGCACCAAAAAGAAGCATCTTATCACAGTGTTATAAAGCACATTAAAACCACTGTGTGAATAATACAATGATTTCATGGGGTTAACAATGGTTTTATATTTGTGATATGTACATTTAGGTTAATAATAAAAACCACATAATTACAGTACGTTTGTTTATCCATATACCGCCCTAAATTGATCGCAGCGGAAAGTGCTTAATTGTACTGTTGCTATTGTTACCTCCTTTGGTGATCATGACTTCTGTTCGTGCATCCGTTTGGTGAAACTCTAACTTGTACAGTAACCTTATCATTACTGAAACGTATGAAAACCTTACTGAAACTAATATTTTTACTGTTGTACCTCAACTTTTGTTTTGACTACCTAGATTTTAACATCTTTTCACTGATGTTTAAAACTAGTTTGACACTTACAGTTGGAGTTTCAATTCAGTTTAACTCTGATGATGTTTAATAATTGCTGAGGCTTACTATGTGGTGATAATAATGTGAATTGTTCTTGAGTCACTCCTTTGGCATATAACTCATACAATGAGATTGCATAATTTGTTGAGTAATTTGGTTTTAGCTTCCTCTTGACACAGAAATGCTGGTTTTTGTTGTCTTTGTTCAGTATGCACAGTGCCTTGCTCATAAAACCACACAACCCAGGAAATACACCATAGAGAACAGGCCTCTTAGTCTTATCAGTTTGTCGATTCTGAGAAAAAAGAATCAAGATTTCATCTCCGTGTTTCTCATGTTCGTACATAATTAGCACATTTTTACAGGCTTCAAAATATATTTTTGTTAATTAGTACCATTCATTTCAGTTTTTCTCTCGAGTGAATGAGCGAACATTTCAAAATGCATTCGTGAACTTGATGCAGAGACACCTTGTTAATTGTCTCTAAAATAAATGAGCTTAAATCCCTCGTTTTAAAGCTGATGTAGAGGCCACTTTTACATCTCTTCTACCACAAAACGCATTATCACACATACTGGAAAAAAAAAAGACTATTGATATATGAGGTATATTGATAAAATGTTCTACACTGAAAAAAAAATGGTTTAGAATTTACTTTGAAACATTTTTCACTGAGAAATTGCTAGTAAATTTATAAATAATTACAAAAAATGCAAGTCAAAAAATTTTGAAAGTGTGAAAGTTGAAAAACAATTTTCTTGCAAAATGTACTTCCATAATAATAATAAAAAAAAATTAAAAATCTGTTAGCTAATTAATTGTTGCGATTAATTAATTTCTTCCCCCCATGTAACCTGCAGTAAACACAAGTGTGAGAGCCAAGAGTCACCAAGAGAAGAGCAGTTCATACCACGTTGAGTTTCTGGAACAGGTAGAGGAAGCCTCCAAAGGTCAGTATCATTAACAGCAGTAGCATCACTGATAAAAACTTGACCATAGGTGTATTTCCCGGTGGCTGGGGTTTGCTGTATCCTGCCCGTGGAGGTACCGGTGGGGGATTGTAGCTAGAATGAAAGGTGTTTATCATGATGAAGAGAGGACAAGTTAACAAGAGAAGAGATGTGTACTCCAGTGGCACCCATGCAGTTCTGAAGAGCTCTGAATGCAACAGTTTCCAAAAATGTGACATCAGGAAGTCATGCAAATGAGCTCTAAGACGCTATGTATGTAGCGTATGTTTGTACGCAATTTAGCGTAAATAAGAAGAGGCAGATTCCATGAGGCCACAGGTCATTGTCTTTGCAGATTCAACATTCTGACTTTGATTTGATTTTTGTCAATGAATATTTGTAAAGAAATGTTTTTTTTTTTTTTTTTTTAAATAAATTGATATTAAAACTTGAGCCACAAAATGTACAGTTTGCATTTACTTTTAAATAACTGATTTTAACCTAATGAGGTATTTTTAGTGGATGTATGAAGGCAGTTCTCAAGTGTGGGAGAGTAACCATATAGGTGTAGTGCGACACATTTGACAAAGTGTAAATACTTCTTGTCTTTAAAGTCAAATGCACTGTTATTTTGAGGGTTTTTATTGCCTTCTGTTTGTCCAAACCACAGGAAATAAAGTCACATGATGTTTGTATATGTCTACACAACACAACACCTCTTTAAAAAAAAAAATCTGACCACAGTGAAGAACAGATGCGCTAAATAACACAAAACAGAGTCTGCGCAGCTGTGAATACAAACACAGGAGAAACGCATATGAAACCTGGTATTTGTGAGCCATAACATTGGTTCATAGATGATCTAGGTCGATAAGATACTAGTTTACCACATCTATAAAAGATCCTCGAAAATACATGAAAGACATGTTCTTTGTTTTTGGAAGCTACTAACTTTTGACCTCATTTTAACCACTAAGTGGTGGTCTCTGCTATATATTCTCATGACTGCATTTGATCTTCCTTTACGTCCAATGAGTGAGATCTATAGACAGGCCTATGTGTGTATGCATTTCAGTTCAACATTTTCTTATTTGATTGTTGGACCTTCAATGCCACCATGTTTCGTGGCTTGTCATAATCCTCTACATCAAAACAAAAACAGCTTTAATCATTTAAATATTGTGGAGACTGTCTACAACAGAAACTGCTGATTATTTAGTATTGCTAAACTTTTTGCAAAGAAAAAAAGAACCTGTTTCACACAAACTAACCTCAGCTCCACTCCCACTGACTTTTCTTCAGTCCCTCTGCCAGGGCTCACATTTTCCAAAGTCATCAGTATAATTTTAAATGTGTGGTTTATAAATTAGGAAATGATCTTCACCCACAAAAGACATTAAAAGAATACAACTGGGACCAGTAATCAGATCTTTGACCTTTATTAACAGAAGCATTAGAAGTCAAATGCAACGTGTTTTCTGCGTGGATGTGGGTGGAAGTGCATATGGGTGGAAGTGCACATGGGTGATCCTTTCCACATTTCAGTGCTTTGAATATGCAGTTCTCATGAGTAATGTGAGGTCATATACAATGAATGATATTGGCACTTATAACTTAATGTATCACAAACAAAAGATACACAAGGCATGATAAAACTTTTTTATGTAAAATCTAGATCTACTTTTAGATGCCCCTTAAAAATCAAGGCTGTATGATTGATATTACGGTATAGTAAATGTATACTGAAACATTAGTTGAATTTACAAGTATTGCAAGTATAGTGCAATTATATATAATCATGATGCTGTTGATTTATGTGATTTTCACTGTATAGGATGTCTGGGAAAATTAAAAAACAAATTGTAATTTAGGAACATATAGATTTACTATATGATACTGTGAAACTATTTAATACAAATACTTTAAATCAAATACTTTCCCCTGGTTTCACAGACAATGCTTAAGCTAGTCCTAGACTAAAATGCATGTTTGAGCTGTTTTATCTGAAAGAAACTTGCACTGACAGATCTTAAAATATGTCACTGCCATTGTTTTGTCTCAAGATGCACACCAGTAATGTTTTTTTCTAGGGTATGTTTATAAAAGCTACTTATTGAAATAAGGCTTAATCCTGGCTTAGCCTAAGCCCTGTCTGTGAAACCGGCCCTTTATGTGGGAAGTGAATAAAGTAAACCCAACTAAGCTTAGACACATACAAATAACTCAGTTGAATGAACTTATTTAATAATGAACACTTTTTCAACTCAATAAGCATTGGCAGCTTAAAAATGATTCTGTTTACATCCATAACACTCCCACAATTGTTTCTTTCTTTCTTTTTTTTTTTCTTTTTTTTTTTTTATTAAAGCAACTAGAATGCACGTTAGCAGGTCCTCAACCCAAACATATGCTTGACACTTCACCACAATAGTGGAATCTCTTTTAAATACCAACATAACATTAAATAATAACAAGTCTCCATTTTCTCATCAAGTTTATTCTGGTATCTTTAAATAAACTGAACAAATTTAATGTGCCTTTTTGATCAAGCTACTTGATGCATGTTCTTTCAAAATAAAAATATAGAGTTGAGCCAAGGAGTAACCAATTTAACATTAACCAATCGTGTTTCAACAAGAAACCTAATACACTGGTGTTAAATAAAAATTAATTGTTTAAATAAAGTGAACAGCATCAAATAAATCTTTTTTTCTTTTTCTTTTTTTTTTTGACACTGTTGCATTGGTATTATAATAATATTCATGATACAGTGAACATTAGTGTAGCTATAATACGCAAAAACACATTAAAAGCTCAAAAATCATTCCAGGGCAAAATAATTCAACACATATATTGCAGACTTTGTGTTTTCTGCTTCTTTTTCCAGGGACTGATGCACATATGACTCAGTGGGTGTTCTGTGTGTGATGGTGAAAAGGAGAGAGACTTTTGGTCTATGGAACTGACTATGCAAATGGCACATATTAAAATTTTCACACTTTCTAAAAAATCTGCATATGATGCAAGACCGAAGTCCCCAAATACTGCAACTATTGCAGCAATATAACTGTGATTTGTCATGACTCACAATTATATATAATACTGTTTTGTGAAATGTAATAAGAGTAGATTACTTGATATGATAATGGAGATATTAATGAAGCACAGGAAATTCACATAGTCTTAAAAATATTGTGCTACAGTACATATACAGGAACTATCTAGAGATTAAATAATGTACCACAAACAAAGACCAATAATTTCTGCATTATTGGAAAATCTTTCAAGCAGCACATGGATATTGACCGAACTTTTCACAGTATGTGCATAAGCATGAGTGTGTTCATGGGAACAGACTCATTCTCCACCTCACTTCGGTATGACATGGGCAGTGGCTCCTACTGTTGGCAACAAGTGTCACTACACTTCATACAGCACTGACACTTACACTAGCTGCTGCACTGCCCCGTTAGCAATGTATTGTCTTCATTAAAAAGCTCCTTATATAATCAGCATTTGTGTACAATCAAAAACATTCTTATGTTCTTGAGTATTAATTAAACTGACATTAACTTCAAGCATACTTTCAATGCATGGAGCTCATTAAAAAACAAGCACAGAAAGAAATAAATGTGAATCTGGTTTGGTCCTACTCAGGCATTCTGATGTACTGGTCCTATGAAACTATCATCACACTGTCAGCTTTCCATCCTGGCACTTTATAAACGCTGACCTGTACAGAGCATGAGAAGTCCTTGAGAGTGTCAGGGTGTGTAGTGAACCACTAAGGACAGAGTATGCTGCTCTTTATTCTGGGGGCCCTTGATGTTGCGATGCAGTGAGGGCCCATCACAGGGCCTGAGAGCATGAGGATCTTCTTTGCTGCTGTGCTGAGGGTTCTGACCATGAATATATGGTTCTTCTTGACATTTCAGAAATGCTAAGAAACACCTGTAGAACTGAGAGAGAAATGAATGAGACAGTATAGACCAGGGGTGGCGAACTCCGGTCCTGGAGAGCCTTAGTCCTGCAGAGTTTAGCTCCAACCCTGATAAAAACTATCTTCTATCTTCATTTCATTTCACTACTATGCACATTTTAGGGGTAGATAACATTAAAGACAGTAGATGGAGCATGGAAAATGAAATATACCCGGGCTTTAAAGGTACAATTTTTAAAAACACTGCACAGATACACTAAAATATAAAAATATACGTAATTATATACCTAAATATTAGATCTGACAGTTCAGTTATGATTATTGAAGGATTAGTTCACTTCTGAATGAAAATGTCGTGATAATTTACTCACCCCCATGTCATCCAAGATGTTCATGTCTTTCTTCACTTGAAAAGAAACTAAGATTTTTGAGGAAAACATTCCAGGATTTTTCTCCATATGTGGACTTCAGTTGGGTACAACGGGTTGAAGTTCCAAACTGCAGTTTCAGTGCAGCTTCAAAGGGCTCTACACAATCCCAGCCGAGGAATAAGCGTCGTCTAGCGAAACGATCTGTCATTTTCTAAAAAAATAAAATAAAAGTATATATACTTTGTAGCACAAATGCTCATCTTGCACTGCTCTGCGATCCGCCACGCATGACGTAATCATGTTACAAAGGTCACACGTGATGTAGGCAGAAGTACAGATTTAGTGTCTACAAAATTAAAGTGCAAAGACCAAGTCAAACGCTCTTTACAAAAAAAACAAGAAAATCAATGAAATCAGACGACTTTGAAGTTGGAACTTCCTGGAATGGTACTTCCGCCTAAGTCATGCGTGACCTTTCTGGCGGATTGCAGAGCTAGTGCAAGACGAGCATTTGTGGTTAAAAAGTATATACATTTTTATTTTGTTTTAGAAAATTACCAGTCGTTTCACTAGATAAGACCCTTATTCCTCATCTGGGATCGTGTAGAGCCCTTTGAAGCTGCACTGAAACTGTAATTTGGACCTTCAACCCATTGAACCCTGTTGAAGTCCACTAGTATGCAGAAAAATCCTGGAATGTTTTCCTCAAAAACCTTAATTTTTTTTTCGACTGAAGAAAGAAAGACATGAACATCTTTGATGACATGGGGGTGAGTAAATTATCAGGAAATTTTAATTCAATTTAATTATGTGTTGCATTTTAATGCATTATTAATTATGTGATGCCAAAAAGATTTTGGCTAGATTTTGGCTAATTATTTTCAAAAATATGTCACATCAGTCCCTATTATTCACTCAAAAATGTCTACACTTGAAATAGATTGTCATTGTGGTATTTGTCTGGATATAGTGGGTTTATAGGTAAATATTTGTATTTTAGATAATAAAAAAAAATCAATGCAGTTGGTGTTATTGTAGTTTTATATTCAATTATTACATTCCATAATCAATGCTTTTAATTTTTATTGTCAAATCAAAGCACTCAGAAGTTTTAACACCCCTACTAAAAATTCAGAATGCGATCCCTCTGTGGACTCACCTGGTTGTTGAAAAGCACATAGATTACCGGGTTGACCACAGTGCTGCTCTTGGCCAGGACTGATGGCACCACACTGGTTACAGGAGTGATCAGTCCCCTCCTGCCAAATGCGGCCAGAAGGGCTACCACCCCATAAGGCATCCAGCACAGCAGATAGCAGGATACCATGGTGACAACCATTAGAAGAATGTGGTTCTCTCTCCTCTGTGCGGTCAGCAGGTTGATTTTAGTTACCTGAGCCGAAAAAGAAACACTTAAAATTACAGAAGTTGCGATAGTCTTTTCTTCCCTACTGTGACATATATCCGAGTGAAACGGCTTCTCCAAGTGAAAATGTAAGGCAGGACTTGATTTTGTCCATCAGGAATTGATTCGATTGTCGTTGTTTGCTATTGCTGTGATGTCATCTGAGTGACAAGTTGCCCCGCCCTCGCGCCACTAAACACGTCATCAGAGAAGATAAGTCGTTGCAAGAGGGAAGGTTATTTAGATTAAAGATTACAAGGGCACACAAATTAAAAAAAAATGATGTGCACAGATAAATCATTTATAATAAATACTGCAATATTCCATTAACAAATTAAAAAAAAGGCACCTAAAGTTAAAAAAGTTACATTTTGATGCAGACGTAGGCCTTTTTAACCATCTAAATCAAACTAAAAGCTTCTATCTTGCTGCAGAGAACATGGGCTATCCTATAGAACACAGCATGATGTAGACGTGCTTAGTATGAATTAGTTTGTCATGTGTGCAAGCTGTTCACGAATCAGAGAAAAAGTGGCAGATGGCTCCTTCATGCGTCAAATCTGAGTGTCGTGACTTCTGTCCTCTGGAGTTTGTTAACCTACCCTATCTCCTTCCCATCATGAAGTAATATCTCTGTGTAAAGATCTCCTGCTGGTCGGGGAACAGAATAGGAACTTCCAATCAGCAGTGGCGGCAAATGAGAGCTGATCAGTGGAGCTGAGCTCCCTGAACCCGCTCATGTCGTCATTCACACCTTTTACATGCTCCATTTGTCCTAAACGAGATGATTGTGATTGTATTGACAGCTCTAGCTTGGCTAAGTGTTTTCTCACTTGTGTAATCCCATTGCCTTTGGAAGTGTCCTTCAGCAATTTGTAGGATCAATATGACATTGACAAACATAGCCTATTAATTTGAAGCAGCAGAAATAAATCTTATTTTTCACTACAGTAAAATTCTTTTTTTTTCTTCTATAATTTAATAACCCTTGTGTCTAGGTATCTTTAATTCTGCAAATGATTTCATACACACAAATGTGTCATCCATTCATAAACATTCACAAAGCCAAAAATGCCCCTTAATTGTATCTGAATGCATTTTCATAAGACTTTCCATTTGGAAAGGAAATCAATTTGAGACCGCATGTCTGGAGTGACTCTATTTTAGGAATGCAATTACTTTCTCAGACATGTCATCATCTGATGTTCAATGTGCTATCTTCTTGTAATCCCCCTTTTGAATCCCATCAGAATTCCATGTTTGTGTTTCAAAGCCCAAGGGCTGTAGTGACTGGCCCACTCATTCGTGCAATGGATATAGATCTCTCTATTTGTCAGATAAGCTACATAAGGTGGTGCCTGCTACTGAACAGAGCGAATTCTGGAGGAAATAAGTTTATTGCATAACGGCTCGTCTAAAAATACCTAGGATGGTGATTCATTCATAGAATCGCTTTAGCTCTCTGCCTTACTACCCGCTGGAAACACTCATTACATATTCCTTTACATGGTGATCCGCCTCAGGCACGGATGAGTCATAAACACTGCTTCTCCCTGAACACGGCCTAACCTGATGCCCCAAAGCGCTTTGTTCTTATTCTCTAGCTGGACAAAATGATATCAAATGGATAAATAAAGAATTCGAGAGAGCAGTATCTGTCATCCATAGCTCGTCGATGTTGAAATGTTAATTTTGTAAACAGAATTTTGTTATAAGAACGTTCTCCAGTGTTGGTTCTGGGAACGTAAAGTTCCAGTTTTCTTGATGTTAGAGTAACGTTTTTTATAAGGTATGATATTCCTCAAATGTTCTTTCAACTTAATTTTGATTTAAAATTCAACATTCTAGGAATGTTGATTTGTAACATTCCAAGAACATAAAAATGTCTAGTTTCCTTAATGTTAGTAGAATGTTATTTAAAGGTTAGTTCCTGAAACATTCTTTCAATCATTCAAACACCTGCTGTGAACAAACACTGAAAGAAAGAGAAATAAGAACACAGACTACATCTTTCTTCAGCCACAGCCTTAGATGAAATCAACTGAAGATAAAAGACATTAAATCTCTCAAGATCTGATTAAACAACTCCACAAACAGCATTACCAGCTTCACTTATTACTAACCAGACTGACTTTATTTCTGTCAGTCATCTACAGCAGTTCTTATTGAGAATTAACAGGTTTAGATGTTGATGCCTTATTGAAAATGTTTCGTTTGAGGTCACCATCATAGTGATCAGCGTTTGCTTTAGTTCAGCTCCTGACTTTTGTTGAGTTGCTTTTTAAATCAAATTAAATCAAATTAAGTTGAAAGAATGTTTGTGGAACATCATACGTTATAAAAACATTCCTTTAACGTTAAGAAAACTGGAAAAAAATGTACACTCCCAGAACCAACACTGGATATTTAGAGAACGTTCTTATAACAAAATTCTGTTAGCTGGGTTTTTGGGTACAACCTAGATAGCAACTTTGTGCCGGCCCGGAACCGGCCGACATCTGCCACATGTGGCGTGGAATGATGACACTTGGGCAAATCGCTCCTGTTTGCCAGATCTGAGCCACAAGCGGGCCATAGCAGTGCCACATGTCAGCCTAGAGTGAAGAAATAAACCAGAACTGGACCTTATCTGAGCCACAAAATACTTTATATATTATTTATAGAATCATCTTAGCATTAACAAAAGAGACAAACAGAAACTCAAGAGCTACAACTGACTTCAGCTACACCCTTAGATGAAATCAACTGAAGATAAAAGAGATTAAATCTCTTCAGATCTCAGCAGAGGAGAATTAAACAACTGCACAAACAGCATTACAGCTTCACATATTACTAACCAGATTGACATTATTTCTGTCATTTATCTACAGATGTTCTTATTGAGAATTAACAGAAGTTTAACACTCATGTTTGTTTCATTTGAAGTCACCATAATGGTGATTGGCGTTTCCATTAGTTGGGCTCTTAAATCATTGTTATTTTATCTGGCTGCTTTGACTGTGTGTTTGTCAAACGCATTTGCAGTAGCACAAAAAAGCTGAATCATTATGAAATAGCCTAATTCATGTCATTTGAATATAATTGTGTTGTGCTATTAATACATTTTAGTTACAATCCCTGTTTTACTGCAATATGAGATTACACTGTAGAAGATTGAAGATAAAAACCACAGCAAAAAATAAAGGCAAATAGTTAGAATTAAAGAAAATAGTAGGACAATTCAGCTGCATAATTTATTCATGCTGTGATGCAAGCTGGGAATATAAGCAGCACTATACTTTTAATATTACATACGTTTTACATATTTAACAAACAATAGCACAAACCCACCAGCATGTACTAAACTGTTCATCAAAAGCCCAAATACAATTTTTCATATCTTTACATAAATACCATAAGTTTGTAAGTACTTCACCCTAACCACAGGCTCTACTCTTCAGCACAGTGGTAACCCCAAAAACTCAGACATAGAAGAAACCATTTTAAATTCCAAAATAATACAACATTAAACACTAACAGATCTGCCCCTATATTAATATTGAGCAAAACACATGAAATAACACATAATTTCAACATTGACCCTTCCTTTAACAGTCAGAAGCAAAGCATGCTGGGAAATAGAAATCTGCTGTAACCGTGAATGTGTTACAAGTGTTAAATGTGTTAACTATGTTCACATTTATATGGGGGAATCCCTGCAGCGGTCAACCTGAAGCTTTCACCTGCACACCCACTGAAGCTACTCAGGGTTGAGCCTGGTCTATGTCTGGAGAAGAGATCTTCTTGTAGACTGGGCAGCTGCAGGAAGAGGTGTTAGAGAGACCAGTGGGTCTGATCAACCTGTGGCTTGAGTGGGACCTAACACCCCAGTACAGTCGCAATAAGCTGTACTGTATAAAGGGTGTAACCCTGGTGTAAAATAGTCCGTACAGTACATCACATACCACCCAATGCCCCAGTACAGTTGCCATAAACTGTACTGAATAAAGGGTTAAAATAAACCTCAGAAAATAAGGGGTGTAACCCTGGGGCAAAAATAATCCCTACATTACATCACATACCATGCAGTTAGTTTCACATAACAAATGATATAGTACTTTTTTTTTTAGTTCTTACAACTTAAATGGAAGCACTCTTTTTTCATGACTTTTTTAAATGTTTTTGAAAGAAGTCTCATATGCTCAGCAAGCCTGCATTTATTCGATCAAAAACACAGAAAAACGGTAACATTGTGAAATATTATTACAATTTAAAACATTTTTTATTTCTGTGATGCAAAGCAGCCATTACTCCAGTCTTCAGTGTCACATGATCCTTCAGAAATCATTCTAATATGCTGATTTATTATCAGTGTTGGAAACAGTTGTGCTGCTTAATATTTTTTGGAAACTGTGATGCTTTTTTCAGGATTCATTGATAAATAAAAGGTTAAAAAGAACAGAAATTATTCAAAATAAAAATATGCTTTTAAATAAAGATCTGAAAATCGATTTGAAAATTGTTTAGTGCGTCCCAGACCTAATGGAACAAAACCGACTGTCATTGAAATCTTATAATAAAACAAAACAGACCATCTTTGAAATCTCGTAATGAAACGAAACCAACCATTATAGAAATGTCGTTATGGAACAAAACAGGCCGTCACTGATATCTTGTAAAGTCAGGTTTTTTTTTTTTTTTTTTACGAAATTTCAATGACGTTCGGTTTTGTTTCATTACGAGATCTCAGTGGTTGACGGTTTTGTTCCTTTATGAGATTTCAATGATGATCGGTTGAGTTCGGTTATGGGATCTCGGTCGATTTTGTTTGATTACGTGATCTCAATGACAGTCGGTTTGGTTCCGTTATGAGATTTCAGTGATGGTTGAATTTGAAGCAAATCAAACTGTTGGTTTTGTATAATTACGAGATTTCAATGACGGTCGGTTTCGTTTTGTTAGAACAAAACAGACTGTCACTGAAATCTTGTAAAAGAACAAAAGTGACCATCATTGAGATCTCACAAAGGAACAAATCCGACCATCATTGAAATCTTGTAATGAAACAAAACTGACAGTCATTGAGATCTCCTATAGGAACAAATGTGACTGTGATTGAAATCTCGTAGCGAAATGAAACTGACCGAGACAGAACAAAACTGACTATCACTGAGATCTTATAATGGAACAAAAAAGGGAAAAAACTAAAATTATTCTAAGATGACACATAAAGACATCAAGAATCAGCACATGAATCTCAACAAAGGTCAATAAAAGGAAAATCAAAAGTGTCATGCCGCAATGCATGCTGGGAACAATAGTACAAAACTCCCAGCATGCATCACAGCATGAATAAATTATGCAGCTGAATTGTCCTTTTATTTTCTTTAATTCTAACTATTTGCTTTTATTTTTTGCTGTGGTTTATGTCTCCTCTGCTGAGATCTGGAGAGATTTAATGTCTTTTTTTATCTTCAGTTAATTTCATCTAAGGCTGTGGCTGAAGTCAGTTGTAGCTCTTGAGTTTCTGTTTGTCTCTTTTTACTGTTCTCTTCTTTCCTTCAGTGATTCTGCTTGTTAATGCTAAAATGATTCTATAAATAATATATAAAGTATTTTGTGGCTCAGATAAGGTCCAGTTCTGGTTTATTTCTTTGCTCTAGGCTGACATGTGGCATTGCTGTGGCCCGCTTGTGGCTCAGATCTGGCAAACAGGAGTGATCCATCTTTCCACGCCACATGTGGCCCAGATCATCATACCACGCATAGCAGATGCTATCTGGGAACTGCTTTTTTCATGTGGCATTGCTATTAACTCACAGAGACTGTAATGCATGCTAATTGTCAGCAATTGGTGTAATACAAAAGCACTGAGACCTTTCATTGTTTGTATCACTCCGTTCATTCCAGACAGACTGTCAGTTTGTGCATTAGTGATAGAGATTTTACAGTGACTCTTTCTGCAGGTTACATCGATTCGCTCCAGTAGGTGACGACAAGTGATGAGCCATTGAATCATTCATTCAATCAATCTGTTTCAAATCATTGATTTATTCAAGAAAGAAACAAGTGACTTGCAGAATTCGGAACTGCATACTACTCTTTGGCTGCATCTGAATATGCTAAATAGTAGGTAAAAAACAGTAGGCCTATGTGAAAAGAGCAGTGTGTTCGAATTCACATTATCCGTAAAAGAAATGGTGAAAACTACCTGGATGACCTACTACTTGCAGTGAGATTTTGAAGGATTTTGTGAATGGCAATGAACTGATGTAACTGACGAAGGTCACATCACAGGAACAACATGACAAATGTTGTAGCTACATCTGGATTACATTCATACTACACACATTCATACTATATAGAACATACTTTTTTAACAGCCACAAACTGCCTATTCAGAGAGTATATGATTTCAGACTATGTTTTTCAAAAATAGACTTTTTTTTAAACTTTTTCCTTAAAAAGAAGAATTTGACATTATTACAATATTCGTTCTGCGAAAGACTGTCTAAAAATCATGACCTGAATCGTCACAATTATATTATTATAGTGACAGCCACAGTTTTATGTTTCTTTTCTGTACTCTAATGGTGAGTGTTAAAAATATACAGTAGGTTTAATAGATAATAACATATTTAACAACATAAGGCCTATTCAGAGGAGAAAGTGTCAAACTGAGTGTCCTCAAAGCCTCTCTCACTCACCCCTTTGATAATGAACAGGATTTTGCCATAGCAGAAGATCATGAGCATCAGGGGTAAAAGCAGACAGAAGATGAACAGGCACATCACGTATGACATGCTGTTGGTTGAGCGCAGGTGCCACTGCACTGAGCATGTAGTCCCGGGTCCTTCGGGTCCATAGCTACTCCAGCCCAGGAATGGTGGAAGAGTCCATACCAGTGAATAGAGCCAGGATCCTGCCACACAGAGCCAGGCCCTACGGAAGTCAGACACGTCTGCCTTGGTGGGGCGCAGTAGGGCGGCATAACGCTCGTATGACAGTATGGACAGAGACATCAGAGACACAATTCCTGTTTGGGATAAAGAAAGCTGATATGGAAAAATAATTGTGGTCACAAAACAACTAACTTTTTATTGGAATATACTGTATGTTAATACTGTACACACTGTGTATACTGTAGTCACATGGACTATTTTAACAATGTCTTTACTACCCTTGAAATTTGTTATGACTGCTGTGTACAGGGAGGTAAGAAAGCGATCGTATTTCATTAAAAATATCTTAATTTGTCTTCTAAAGATGAACAAAGGTCTTACGGGTTTGGAATGACATGAAGGTGAGTAATTAATGACAGAAATCTCATTTTTTGGGTGAACTAACCCTTTAAGTGCAAAGGCACAACTGTTATAGAGTTTATGCTCTCAGTGATCTTGCACTCTGTTCACTCTTGCATTCTGTTCCTGGGTCAGTCTAGCAATCAGCAATTCTTGTCTTGTATAACAATAACATTCAGACTACCAAATTAAACTGCAGCATTGGGGTAGTCTGTTAATGAGACCGCTGTTGTTGTGTACTAAAACTAGAAAGAAAAATGATTAAAAACATTTTCATGAACTCCAAAATAATCAATGCAAAGTAAACAAAAAATTAAAGTGGTTAAAACAAAACTAAAAAAAATAAATAATAAAACATAAAATTCAGCACTTAATACTTGTGAGGCATATGTTGTATAAATTGCTTGACGAAGGAGATAGAGAGCAAAATAGTCTTTATTATAACCCACCAACAACACAGGAGATCGCTAGAGAATAATGTAACACAACTACTAATAGCATAGAGAATAACACAGGAAACCAATACACAGGGGATGATTGACTGAAACAGAACAGTGTGTAAGACTAATTAACAAATGAGGAAACCTAACTAGCAAACCAGGCAGGCAGAATGGGAACAGAACACAGAGAAAACAAAATCAAAACAGATTATACTTGACAAATGCTGAGTAAATTTAGTGAACATTAAACTTGTACTTTTGAGTATTTAAAAGTTTGCATGCATGTGAACAACAAACGCTGATACATTGAGCAGATATATTGTTACCCTTGATTGTTTAAGTACTGTAAATTGTGTTATTCAACTATCATTTTCCTCTGATTTTAGGGATAAGTTATGGGTAGGGTTAGGTTTAGGGGTTGGGAAAAGGTTAGGACTAAATTTTCAGATAGGAATGTTGATCCAGGAACATGTCTTACTTGGCAAAATCACGGTGACCGTAAAACCTAACAGTTGTTCTAACTAATCTTTTTTAGTAAACTTTACTTAATGTCCAAGAATTTGTTGAAGTTACTTAAAACAATTTAGTAATCTGTACTGTTTGCATGCTATGCTTTGTTACTCAGAAAACCCAAGTAAAAATTACTTGACCGGTTTGAGTACCATTTCATCAAGCAAAAAAAAAAAAAGAAAGAAAAAAGGGCGGAGCAAATGGTTTTTAAGGCGGGGCAATACTTAATAGACTTTTCACTCATTTTCTCCACTTCTGCAATTATCTTTCTTTGGTTGCATTCACTCATTTTCTTAAAGTGATCTTGAATGTTAAATTATCAATACAACTAAAGCGTTTGGGATAACGTCACGTAAGTTGACTATAAATTCATGCTGATTTCCTAAAATTTCTTCTCACCATTTCAGTGATTAGCGTTTCCTTTGGTTGTGCACTTGGAACTTCACTTATGTTACTCTGTTATGTTAACTCTCTTCCAGTTGATTCTAGTTGATTTCCAAACAAAAAATTATAGTTGTTTGTGGTTTCACAGGAAAAAACAAGAAGTGGCATCATTTGACACTTAACCAATAACATTCAACTTTCAGCTTGCAAAACACAACAATAACAGTTAAGTTTTTTTTTTTTTAATTAATAAGACCATTACAATTTTATTTGCTGTCATTGTTGGGGTAATACTGACACAACACAGCAAATACAATTGTAAAACAAAGCCACAAACAGTAAAACGAAGCAATTACTTTATTTGTGCCGCAATGCACTCTGGGAGTACACTTTCTCAGATCACAGATAGAATTAAGTTGACAAAACTTAAATGATTTAAGTAAGATCAACTTAGTACAATTAAGTAATGCTTACTTAATTGAATTAAGGCAACGTATTTTCACAATTGAATTAAGTAAACTGAACAAATTTGTTTTTACGGTGTACGGTTCTTTCCTTAAAGGAATTGCTTATTTTAGATTCCTCAACTGATTCCTTATTTATAATTACTACTAAAACAGAAAGTAAAATATATAAAAACTGCACAGACTGAAAGTGCTCATTAAGGCACTGATCGTGTTTTCCAGACAGCGTCAAGAAGCAAGAGAGTACAGACTAAGTCAAAGGTATAATGGCATTATACCTTATGTATCAACTCCCTTGTATCGTCCTGTAAACGGTGAAGGTTGTTAAATAACAAGATTATGGAGCTAGTACAACCTGTTGACAACCTATATTCATTATTTTAACTGTCCAGTTGTCAAAAATATTTGGGTAACTACAAAGAAAAACTGAGCCTTAATGGTTCAACAAAGGAACACGCTCATTAAAAATGAATGTGAAAATGATGTGAATGATGTATTATATGTACACACACATTCTCCTTCAATGGGTTTGCAAGTACACATTTTCTGCACAAAGGTGCTCTGCACTCTTCCTGGTAGTTTCTCTACACATCACAGAAAGGGAGACACAACACTCCCACTATAGTAATTAATGACCTTAATTGAGCACTCCATTCAAATGTCAGATCACTGGGGGATTCTTGTTCCTATTTTGAGCATATGTGGAACATTTCTGACAGACCGAAAACAGCAACATATTTAATGTGAACTTGACAAAATCAAGAATTATTGTTTCTTTGTAACTGTCATCATACAACAAAGATTCAGTTTATTTGATTTACGCTACAGATTGACCTATGCACATAAAATCATATGCTGTAAATTTAATTCAAATGACCCTGCTTTTGGCATATATCACACAATTCTATATGCTATGAATAGTCATATGCAATGTAGCTATTTTTAATTTAGATTATTGTTGGTTAGCTACATAACTGCAACATGCATTAACATTTTAAGTTTATGTAGGTTTTGGGACAATTTTGTAACAAACATTAAATCAAATGCTTGAATAAAATAGATATATAAGTCAATAATATACTTCAAAAGCTTCAGGGGAAAAAAAACAAAAAAAACTTTCCACATAATTTATTATCTACATTTTTAATCAGTTGGACTTTTTAATAAAAATATATGGTCTTAATTTTCTACAATATTAAGATAATCTTAATAGCTCTTGAATACATTACTGATATGAATTTATTAAATATCCCAGCTAACAGAATTTTGTTATAAGAACATTCTCCAAATATTCAGTGTTGGTTCTGGGACGTTTTCTTTTTTTTCTTTTTTTTCTTTATAAGGTATGATGTTCCTCAAATGTTCTTTCAACTTAATTTTAATTTAAAATTCAACATTCTAGGAACGTTGTTTTGTAACATTCCAAGAACATAAAAATGTCCAGTTTCCTTAATGTTAGTAGAATGTTATTTAAAGGTTAGTATGATGTTCCTGAAACATTCTTTCAATCATTCAAACACCTTCTGTGATCAAGCACTGAAAGAAAGAGAAATAAGAACACAAAGTATAACTTTCTTCAGCCACAGCCTTAGATGAAATCAACTGAAGATAAAATACATTAAATATCTCAAGACTGATTAAAAAACTCCACAAACAGCATTACCAGCTTCACTTATTACTAACCAGGGGTGCGTTTCCCAAAGCGAACTTTGGTCGCAAGTTCTATTGTTACCAATAGAGTTCAATAGGACTTATGACTGTAGTTGATTAACGATGCTTTTGGGAAACGCGCTCCTGATTGATTTTCTGTCAGACATCTACAAAAGTTCTTATTGAGAACTAACAGGTTTAGATGTTGATGTCTCACAGAAAATATTTTGTTTAAGATCACTATCATGGAGATCAACATTTACTTTAGTTGAACACTTGACCCTTAATAATTGTTTCTTTTTCAACAACTGCTGTTTCTAGAACACATTTCGGCATTGATAAAACAGAGCAAGTTTGTTTTAATAACAAACAAAAAAAACTGCATTGCTGTGGTTTTAATAATGGTTTTTCTGTAGCTTTGTAAACCTCGCAACCTCAAGAATGGTGACAATCAAAAAAATAATTTGGCTGCATAATTTATTCATGCCGCAATGCATGCTGGGAACCATGAATGTGTTTTGTACGCTGGCATGAAGCATGTCACCATTGTTGTGTTTCATATGCCAAATGTTGATGTCTGTGAGTGTATAAGTGACACAAATCGTGTTTTAAACAAAAAGTTAATAATGACAGTGCACAGGTATCAAGATCTGAAACACAACAATAGCGTTATAAGTTATTTCTTTTCATATTCAGTTTGTACTCAACATTTAAATTAACAACTGCTAAAAAAAAAAAGTTGCTTGAATTGCAGTTATTTGTCTGTTACTGAAACAGACAGGCTGATTTGCTTTTTCAATGTAGAAATATTTTCGTGAAACATCTGCAATTGTTTAAAAAGAAGTAACTCAACAAAAGTCAAGGGTCAAGAGCTGAACTAAAGCAAATGCTGATCACTATGATGGTGACGAAGCATTTTCAATAAGACATCAACATCTAAACCAGTTAATTCTCAATAAGAACTGCTATAGATGTGTGACAGAAATAAAGTCAGTCTGGTTATTAATAAGTGAAGCTGGTAATGCTGTTTGTGGAGTTGTTTAATCAAATCTTGAGAGACTGAATGTATTTTATCTTCAGTTGATTTCATCTAAGGCTGTGGCTGAAGAAAGATGTAGTTTGTGTTCTTATTTCTCTTTCTTTCAGTGTTTGATTCAGCAGGTGTTTGAATGACTGAAAGAATGTTTCAGGAACATCATACTAACCTTTAAATAACATTCTACTAACATTAAGGAAACTGGACATTTCTTGATGTTGAATTTTAAATCAAAATTAAGTTGAAAGAACGTTTGAGGAACATCATACATTATAAAAACGTTCCTCTAACGTCAAGAAAACTTGACATTGGTCCCCAGAACCAACACTGAATATTTAGAGAACGTTCTTATAAC
Source organism: Hypophthalmichthys molitrix (assembly GCA_037950675.1). Classification (NCBI taxonomy): domain Eukaryota; kingdom Metazoa; phylum Chordata; class Actinopteri; order Cypriniformes; family Xenocyprididae; genus Hypophthalmichthys; species Hypophthalmichthys molitrix. The sequence continues at coordinate 24,009,795 of CM075505.1, forward strand.
AAAATTCTGTTAGCTGGGTATACTGTCCGTGATTATCGTGCTAAAAACGGCAGAAATTAATGCACGCGCAACAACACACTACAAAGAAATTGGTGTTGCGGTATCCACTGCACCACCGAAACCTCTGGGAACTTGTTACACATGTAAGTTTACAGTTGAATGAACTTTAGTAAAACTTACCAAAAAGCGAATTGGCGAAACCGTACCATTTGCAACCATGATGTCCCAACAGCCATTTACCATAGACACTGGAAGCGAAACTGAAGGGAGTCCCAAATAAACAAACCAGTATGTCACTCACGCTGATGTTCAGCAGAATGAGGTTTATAGGTGTCCACAGTGAGCGAAACTTCGCAAAGATGAGCAGGACAAAGAGGTTGTTCAGGCATCCAAACACCAGAATAATTCCAAGGCAGACGGCTGTAACCGTGTGGCCAGTCCGGCTCAGGCCAGGTGGGATGTCGTGGGGCTCTGGGGGGTCTCCTGAACTGACATTTGCACTTTGATTGAGCGCAGGAATGTCTTTATTGCTAATGTTCAAACTCCAGATGTAGACGACCATAGCAGCCTCAATGCACGGGTAAATGGTGTTGACACTATGACTTTCCTTACGGATGGATTCACTGTTCTCATCTCTCCTCCTCACTGACGCGCAGCCCACCATTAACACCCTACCTCTGCTGCTGCTGCTGCTGACCTCCGTGTCTGAGAGGCGCTGTATGATCACAGGGTGACCAGGGCGCAAATTATGGGGGGGACTAAGTGAAAGTCGGCTACCTACATATTTCTGTTTATACATTTATATATCGTTTCATTAATGATAAATGCTATAACTGTGTATTTTCAGCGCTCTTAAATTAGATCCTAATGAAAAGAAGTTTGCCTGAGGAGGGAACCATAGCAACTACGCAACAACCTGCTTCCATACAGCCAGAACATATAACAGGAAACGTTCCCAAATTTCACTGTTTTATAAAGGTTATGTTAATGTTATTACTTTATAAATCCCATATCAACCTCGTCCATATGAACAATACAAGGATAGACATGAAACTGCACTTTTAATTCTTTCAAATAAACAATATACAGATACATAAATGATTCCTGAACTGACCAAAATTTGTAAATGGAGAAGGTTACATTAAAACATATATTTTAACATTAAATTTTGATGGGGCAGAATGACTGGATGATAATAGATGTCTTTACAGTGTTGCATGTGCAGGTGGAGATTGAGGATTTGTGGACAGTGAATGTGGAGAGCACACACTTCCTGGGATGGTCCAGACAAGGTGAGTATACTGGTAAGAAGAATGGAGAATCCTCTTTGGAGAATTGTAGTCCTTGCTGTAGACCAGACAATCACTTAATGAGTGCTCTTGATGGTTTGGACAATAGCTGCAATCTCCACTGTGCCAATGAGATGTCTAATCAACAGTTATTGGTGAAGGCTTTTATATTTCGCATCCCTTTCAAACCTTTTTCATATGATTCCTCACAAGTAATCAACAGGTGAACAAAAACAGGTGACAGCCACAAATTCAAAGTAACTGTTTAATAATTGGCTTTATAATTGTAAGGGTTATGTTATGTTTTTGTTCATGTTCCTGTGTTTCCTTTCAATTTAGTTCCCATCTCCTTTAGTTACTAATTCCTTCCTGTTTGTTACCTAGGTTGCTGATTAATCCCACCTGTGTCTAGTTTAGTTCTCTATGTATAAGCACTCCCTGTTCTTTTCAGGTAGTTGTTGGCTATCGCTATTAGTAAGTGTGGTTTGTGTGTATATTCTCCTGAGATTGTCTAGAGTATTGCTGTTAAAGAATATTTATATTGAGTCATTTGTGTTGGATTGCTACCATACAAATGCAATACATAAAACATCAGTACCTTATCAAATGATGCTCCATAGTTACAAGTGCTGTCAGAGAGACACTGCAGTTACAAGAAGGTTAATAAGACAGACATATCAGCTTTAACATAAGGGCTGCTGCCAGAATCCAGATACTAGTAGGTCAATGTTATCAGCTAGCTCACAATAGTTAACAGAAGCTATTTAGTCTCTACTGTCAGAGCATATTGTTTTAGAAATAACACATTATCATGGAAATTGGCTAAGCAACTCTGACAACAGAGCTGAGATAATAATAATATCACAATGCCAGAAATTAAATATGTCCTATTTAAAGGTGACGCCTCTGTAGGTCAGCACACTAATTGAGTTGTGCTCTGTGGATTCTGTGAGGTGTCTCTGCAGACTAAGCTGAATGGTGGCTTGACTGGAAAGAGTGGCAATAACAAAGGCAAACCGAAATGCCAGAGGAGTCACAAAATACTTCCAATTTGCCTTGTGCAGCACAATATCATGAAGCACAATAACAATTTTTTAAAACAATGTCCTAAACAAATGAGACCTTTTCTCGTTAAACTGAGAGCATGTGGATCAAACCCCATGACGTTTTGAGCTAAGCAGCAGAGTAAGACAAAATATGACAACTGCCTTACATTTTTTCACCAAACACTGTACATTAACCTGCTGATTAAAACAGCGACTCCACAAAAGAATACACAATTGGGCCCAAAATACTGATTTTATTTTAAAGTATTCTATAATTGTACCTGTATTATCTTAAAGCTTTTATTAACACAAATAGTCTATTGCAATGTACAATACAATCAGCCAAGCAACAAAATGAACACTGCAACAACATTAAAGTAATATTTATACCTGGTTACACTTTATTTCCACTTTAGACATTTGCAACTATAGGCCTACATGTCAACTAACTCTCATTCGAGTATTAGTAGACAGTTGGGTTGGGGTTAGTAGAATAATGTAGAGATCCATATGTAAGCCTACTTGGAAAGTTAAGTGTAGAATTTCTGTTGGGGGACCATCAAAATAAAGTGCAGACAGTCTACATACTCTGTCTATCTACTGGTAGTTGACATGTAGTTGCAAAGTTACTTATAGTGAGTAGAATGTCTAAAGTAATCTATTGAAATAAAGTGTTACCTAATACCTTAGTCTTCTGATGTTTCACTATAATCGTTAAAGGGTTAGTTCACCCAAAAATAAAAATTATGTCATTAATTACTCACCCTCATGTCGTTCCACACCCGTAAGCCCTTCGTTCATCTTCGGAACACAATTAAGATATTTTTGATAAAAGTGAGCTTAGTGAGGCCTGCATCGCCATCAGTAACACTCCCTTTTTCAATGCCCAGAAAGCTACTAAAAACATATTGAAGCTTCGAAGCTTTACGAATCATTTGTTTCGAATCAGTGGTTTGGAGTGCCAAAATCACATGATTTCAGTAAAAGAGGCTTTGTTACGTCATAAGTGTTTTGAAACTTCAATAGTTCATGTGACTTTGGCAGTTTGATACACGCTCAGAACCACTGATTCGAAACAAATGATTCATAAAGCTTCAAAGCTTCAAGAAGCAGTGTTTTGAAATCGCCCATCACTAGATATTGTGGAATAAAGTCGCTATTTTGTTATTTTTTGGCACACAAAAAGTATTCTCGACGCTTTATAACATTGAGGTTGAACCACTGTAGTCACATGAACTGTTTAAATATGTCTTTATTAGCTTTCTGGGCATTAAAAAAGGGAGTGTTATTGCTGGCGATGCAGGCCTTACTGAGCCATCAGATTTTATTAAAAATATCTTAATTTGTGTTCGGAAGATGAACGAAGGTCTTACAGGTGTGGAACAACATGATGGTGAGTAATGACATAATTTTCATTTTTGGGTGAACTAACCCTTTAACTGAGGTGCAAGATGGCGGCAGATGAATTTTTATGAATGAGAGCAGCTGTATCCTAAATCATACTGTCAGAGTAGGTATTACATTTGATGAAGAACTTTAAAAAAGTACGACTAAAGTAGGCCTATTTATGTGTGTAGCGTGAATACAATACAGAAATAGGGCCCACTACATCCGCGATGTTCCCGCTGTCATGTGACCTATGGAGTCAGATATGGTGCTTCCCTGCCATTCACGACTCCTCCTGTGGCGTCGTGTGATATTAGCAAGCAAGGTGTCCATTGAATTTCACCTACCGTTTTATAAATACTTGAAATGCTCACATATTTCACATAGGCTATTGCTTTTATCATAATTATATAGTAGCGAAGTATTAAGACGTGAGTCAGCCGTGTGAAATGAGAGACAGGTAGGCTGTGCAATTTAGTGACCCAGATGATCAGTCTGATTGCCATAGAGATGATTAGGAAATATCAGACGATGCAGAATCGAGTAATATCGTGAAAATATAAAGCATAAAACAGTCACTCTAAAGTTGTCCAGTAAATGTATTTAGCCCTTTACTCCCTAGCAATGAAATGTGAAGTGGTCATTGTGAATGTTTCTAGCCAGAGGTGAGTCTGAGCTTAGCCTTGGCTTTGGTCCATTTTATTTGGAAAGGGACACGTGTGCCACCGGATGGGTAACTGCTAAATATAGTGCAAGGACATCAATAATCCTCAAGCAGGGGTGTGGAGATGGCTGTTTCTCCATCTGCGTCTATGAGTTGGATTCATGGTGGGGGAGTTGAGTTTGATAGCTACATCATAGTGTGAGATTAAGATCCAACACATACAGACTTCACATCATGCTGCTATAATTAATGTAGTTTTACAGTAAGATGCAGTGCAATGTTGTTTTCATCCACTAGGGTGCAGTGGCGGAGTTTTCATTAGTATGCCTTCATTCAAAAGAGAACAATGTCAAAAACTAAGTCTGTCTTAAATGCTGTAATTTACAAATAAAATGTATTTCAGTAGCATTGAATAAATGTTGTAATGTGCCATTTATTTAATTGAAAGCCAATAAAATACAAAACCAAAGTGATTTAAATTGGTCGTTTGTGACCTAAAAATCTTTGTTCTGACAGGATCACAGTTAGCATAAAAAACAATGATAGATGCTAATAATAAAATGTGACTAAATGTATAATTGGGAATCATTTAGGATAGAAAAATAAATAAGCTTTTACATTTTGAAAGGGAGAAAAAAACCTTTCTTTTTGTTGTTGACAAAGGCTGTGCATTCAATCAAACTACAGTATTATTATCTACAACTTAAAACAGCCAAATCAGAGAAATGCCAGCATAGACAATTTGTGTAACATGCTCTCATCCTTGAAAACCATGAATGAAACAGGAATAAATATAGTTTGTGCAAACTACAAACTGAAATATATGCAATTACTCAAGCCCATATAAAACCTCTTGATACGTTTAGTTTTTGTACATTGATATATTTGTGTATGTAATCATTGTATCATGATTGTAACCATTTTTCACATCAAAGTTATTTATACCCAGAGCAGCCTTTCTGACAAATTAAATGCAACCAAAACCACAGATATTTGCTATAAAATCTATGAAAATAAGACCAATTCAGTTGCAACAAATGAACTCTACAAATGTCAGTAAAAAAAAAAATCTGTAAAAATACAGATTACTCGTTTTGTGTGCGTGTGATCGTCTTTAACCATATAGCCCAAGGCCAGTCTGTTGCTGTGGTACACGAAGAGCTTGTTTCTAAACAGGTTGGATGTGCAGAAGCCTCCAGGTGAAGCATTGCAAGGTCCATTAGTCACTTGTTCAGTTAAACGAAAGAGCGATGAAAGACTTCTTTGTTCTTGCTTTTAAATCTCAAACAATCTTTTAGTTAATACCAATAAAGATCTTTTTTCTCAATCACCTGTACACCTAAAAGGCAATCACAAGTGAGTTAATTAAAATACTGAGAATTGAAAATATCTATTAAAATGACTAAAATGTAATAATTTATGTATACAATGCCATTGAAATGCTTGAGGTCAGTATGTTTTTGTTGTTGTTGTTGTTGTTTTGAAAGAAATTAATACATTTATTCAGCAAGGAAGCATTAAATTGGTCAAAAATGACAGTAAAATCACTGAAGACTGAAGACTGGAGTAATGACTGCTAAAAAATTCAGCTTTGCCATCACAGGAATAAATTACATTTTAAAATACATTAAGATCGAAGATAGATAGTTATTCTAAATGGTAACACTTTACAATAAGGTTTCATTAGTTAACATTAGTTAACTACTTTAGTTAACATTAACTAAGAATTAGCAACACCTCTACAGCATTTGTTAATCTTAGTTAATGTTAATTTTAACATTTACTAATACATTATTAAAATCAAAAGTTGTATCTGGTAACATTAGTTGAACTAACATGAACAAACAATGAACAACTGTATTTTTATTAACTGACATTAACAACGATTAATAATAAATACTGTAGCAAATGTATTATTCATTGTTCATGTTAGTTAATACATTAATTAATGCTAACAAATTAACCTTATTGTAAAGTGTTACCTTTTAAATTGCAAAAACATTTGACAATATTGCTGTTTGTCTTTTGATCAAATAAATGCAGCTTTGGTAAGTGTGAAAGACTTCTTTCAAAAACATTTAAAAAATCTTTTGAATGGTATTATATGATTATTTGGGTGTGATTAAAATAGAAAATAAGGGCATTTACCAGAGTTTAGATTGATATCACTAGTCATCTGGTCGCAAAATCCAGGATACTTTGTCCATCCAGACATGAGTTCTTGTTTGGAGGAGGGTACCATCACTGTGCTCATGTCAGGGCGATCGTTGTGGAGCAAGTTTAACAGAGAATTAGTGTACTGTTGTTCGGCTACCATCAAACCATCAGAGGAAACAGCCGAGGGGTACATCATGGGGGGCAGAGCGAGACTCGTACCCTGCCGAGAATCCCCTGACCACAGAACAGCACTGTTTGCTGGGAGATTTGGTGACATATGATGGCTTGAATGAGACTCGCTGCTTGTTCCTAGCCGGAGATGTTCTGGAGGAAACATGGGCTGATACCTGGTGTGTGACTGTTCTTCCCATTGACTTGAATCAAGTCCATCTAAAAAAAGGAATTCAATGTTTAAATTCATTCCACAAGTCAAATATTCCATATAAAAGGGAATTTGAGAGGACTTGTTTACTTGTTTGTGCAGATCTGTGGTTTCTTTTGATTTTGGAGCACTCTCCATTCGGTTTAGTTGCTTTACCTAGAGCACGGGAGAAATGTTCATCCACCATGCTGTTGATGTCGCCTTGGAAGTAAGTGAGAAGGACACTACCGGACTCCTCTTTAATCTTAGCCACTGGGCTTCCTAGATCCTCCTCCATCGTTGATCTAGATATACTGCAGAAACGGTGTGCAATGCAACATTTATCAGTCTATCCTATCAGTCTAATGATGCCACGTCTTCTCATTCTAATGTGAAATTGCAATAAGATCCCATCACTTTATGATGTTCTTTTTATGGTTTTGATGAATGAAAGGATATAAGGATGGGATATATCAAAGCCCGACTGTATCTGAATGTTCTTGCAAATTGTATTTTAGCAGAATTCATCATTTACTCAAGTTTAGGTGTTATAAGGTGACAATGAGATAAATGATGATAGGTCTTCTATACATGCGATAGAATATTTATTTGTTTGTTTTTTTTATTTATTTTTGTAAATTATCTTGATGAGTACTGTTCTGCTAAAGAACAAAATTTAATCGTTAATGCTTTAAAAAAGCATCAGAGCCACCAATTCAATGATTTTATTATGAGAAGTAGAAGTAGAAAAGTTAAAGTAGGTTGTATTCAATGCATCATATATCATCAATACAACTATCAGATATTTTATATTTTGTTTATTAAATGTTGATGTTCACATTTTTTTGCTAGAGAATAAAAATAAATTATCAAAAAACTGGGCTGCAAACCTCATTTAAAAATGTGAAATAAAACAGTTAATATAACATTTAGTTTGACCTTATGAGTCTACATTATATATGTATGTATATATATATATATATATATATATATATATATATATATATATATGTGTGTGTGTGTGTATGTATATATAGTAACACTTTACAATAAGTTTTGTAAATTAACGTTATGCTTATGTTACAGTAATTTTAAAATTATGAAATACTAAAGTCATGGAAATAGCCAGCTTTTACTCACCATGCAGTAGTTGTAAAAAATATCGAGTGTTTAATCAGAAGTTGAAGCCCGGTCAATTACAATGAAGTAAAGGTGATATCCGTAATTGCATGAGATTTAAACATACTGCAGTTGAATCAGTTAGATCATTTCTCCATGAGAAAAAAGTTAGACTAAAAGAAACTACTTCAGTTTTTGCCCTTAAATATGAGGCGTCAATCTGTGAACTTTAACCACTATGAGCAGAATGTGACTGAACAAGTCAGACCACTTAACTGTCATCTCTGAAAAAAGACACTGACAGAAATGTTTTTTTTTAGAACATGTTGTCCTTCACTTTAGGTAACAGTGATCAAATAATCATTTTATTTTTCATTTCATTATTAATGTCACAATAATTTATCTCAATAAATATTGTGAATTCACAGAGCAATGTAACATAGTTTAGACCTATATGTTAACCAAAACCCACTTAGTATTATGAACAAACATTTTAAATTATTCCTTACTAAACATTTTAGAGCTTTTTTTAATACTGACAGTCTGAAGCCAAAATTACTAACTTAGTCATTCTGGGAGTGCTGTAATTTTACAGATGTATAGATATTATTCACTGGAATGACACCATTTACACACATGACCTCATTAATTCATCTCTCTGGAAGAAATCATTGAAACAAACTATTTTAATTCTATTAATGATGACAATGAATTAAAGTTTAAAAAGAGGCTTTTCATGAATTTCTGCAGGAAATTTCCAAAGTTTCCATTCAACATAACCAAAAAGAAACGGAATACACAGAATTCATCTTCCCTTATTTATTGTTTTCTGTCTAGTGTGAGGAAGACACCATCATGACTGGCCCCTGAGTTTGTGATATCAGAGATCTTCCTTTCACTGGTATTCTCAGACTTCATGGATGGTGAGGAGACGTGTTGACCATCTTTCGCTTTGGCCCCCGCTGTCACAGAACGACTCCAGTCTGGTCAAAATTCAAATGAGATTATTCCTTTTTTGTCTTTTCAAAGAATATTAATTGATAATGGCTGTGTTTGTAAATGTACTTTTGTATTTTTATTTTCAAGTAAATTTTGATCTAGAACACTATTATTATTTTTTGGGTATTTGATATGTAGTTTTGTATTATACAAAATAATTATTATTATATTATATAATATTTCCTCTTATAGGTATAGCTATTGACTAAATATGAGTTTAACTATTGTTTATGTGAGCCAAACCTGAGTATTCATTCTGTCTGAATCTTCCACAGCAGAGATGTATCCTCCACTGCTTTCTTACATTGTCTTTCATCAGACAATAAAACAAGAAGATAAAGAAACCTGAAATACAGCAAAAAAACAAAACACTTGTCCAAAGATCTTTTGTATTTGAAGATTACAATCCAAAAACAACATATCATCTTTTAGTGTTTAACACTAATGCTTTCAGTATCTCTGTGCACAGTGTTAGACATACTTTGAATGCATTAGCTTTAACTTTATCTCCATAGGCATAAGCAGCCCTTGCTGTTACCTTGAAGACTGTTGAGGAGGGAGAACAGGTACAGCAGGGGTGTTTTGGCTGGACCCCAGGCGACAAAAGCTAGCGTCCAGGTAAGTCCCAGCAGGAAGGTGAGGCTGGCCACCACTCGCAGGTCATGCAGAAACCCTTTTCTGTTGCTGGCGGGCTTATTGTCCCGCATTTTACGGATCTGTACCAGCACCACGGCAAACACGCAGATATTACAGACCATGATCAGGGTAACAAACGAAACCACCGTCACATAAAAGGTCACATCATTGCTTAACCAGCAACTGAAAAAGATGAAGAGAGATAGTACAGTATGACCATAAAGACCTGTTCGCACCTATAATGAAAACTGTTATAACAACCAATCATAACTATGTTAGAGTGCACAGCAACGGATGATGACATTATATTTATTCTAAGAGCACCACTCAGTTATGTCACATGGTTTAAGAAGGTCAATCATTAGCTGGACAAACATCACAGAGAATGTGATTCCAATAATTTTGTTCCTCCAACACAGTCTCATGACAATTCCTAACTATTTTAGGTTTTAGCAAATTGGCGAATTTGTACATTCTAAAAAATGCTGGGTTAAAAACAACCCAAGTGTGGTTGAAAATGGACAAAACCAGTGTTTGGGTTAAATCTTTGCCCAAAGTGCTGGGCAGTTTTTTTTAATGCAACTATTGTTTAAAAGTTACTATATGGCTGGTTTAAAATGAGCCCAAAATAACAATAATAATCAAAAGGTGAACATTTATTAATAAGCAATTTAATAAATATTTATTGTTATTATTCATTAAACTTATTAATAAATGTTCATATTAAACATATTAATAAATGTATTTTCCAACATATTTTGGGTTCATTTTAAGTGAGCAATACAGTCATTTTTTAACAATAGTTGGGTAAATAAAACTACCCAGCAGGTTGAGCAAACATTTAACCCAACTGCTGGGTTTGTCCATTTTCACAACAGCTTGGGTTGTTTTTATCCCAGTATTTTTTGGCACCAATATAAATTGTGCATTTAAAACTGTGCATTTTACACTCTAAAAAATGCTGGGTAAAAAACAACCCAAGTTGGGTTGAAAATGGACAAACCCAACAATTGGGTTGTTTTAACCCAACGGTTGGGTTAAATGTTTGCCCAACCTGCTGGGTAGTTTTTATTTAACTCAACTATTGTTTAAAAATTACTGTACTGCTTGCTTAAAATGAACCCAAAGTATGTTGGAAATTAACATTTATTAATATGTTTAATAAATTAACATTTATTAATAAGTTTAATGAATAATAATTAAACAATAAACATTTGTTAAATTGCTTATTAATAATTATTCACCTTTTGATTATTACTGTTGCCTCTAGTAATTATGTGTCTGATTTTTAATTTCCAACCTATTTTGGGTTCATATTAAGCCAGCCATATAGTAATTTTTTAAACAATAGTTGGGTTATATAAAACATTTAACCCAACCACTGGGTTAAAACAACCCAATCGTTGGGTTTGTCCATTTTCAACCCAACTTGGGTTGTTTTTTAACCCAGCATTTTTAGAGTGTAAACTGTGTTGTTTGGCACCTACAATGCAGTGGACTCTTCTTGGAGAAGTGGTCTGGAGAGGCCGGCACCATATGAATTTACATCAATGGCAAGCACTAAACTTACAACCAGCAGAGGTAAACCTGCAAACAACAGAAAATGAACAAACAGAAGCACTGTTTTTTGTTTCTTAATGGTTATTCAATTGTTATATACTCCACAGTATAACATTTACATGAAGAGAACTGCCTGTCTTACCCCATCCAAGAGCACAGAATTTGAGGATGTAAGATGGCACATATGAATTAAAGACCTTGACCAAGGCCAGATACATGTTGATTGCACCCAGTCCCATCCAAGTAAAGGTAGCCAGAAAGAAGTAATGTAGAAAGGCGGCTACAGTAATGCAGAGGGCATTGCTGTTAAAAGAGGCAAACCAGGAGTTCACCAGGAACAACATGTTCAACCCTAGCAAGGCCACGGAGAGGTTAATAAGGATCTTCGAAGGGTAGTCTCGCCTCAGTTTCCTGTGGTAAGAAAACATGTGTAAGGAAAGACATAGGATGCTGAACACATAATGCAAAAGAGTCTAAGAACTCACTCAAAGGACAAATAGGTCAAAAGTGTGACTCCAAGAAAGATGGAGGATATGCCACTGCCCAGGTATGAGATGATAGTCAGAATCCTTTCATCTTTCGGGTTTATTGGAGTTTTAGAGATATCCTGGAAAACAGATAGGTTCAGGAAAACACACAAAGTGGTTACAATAATAAAAATCTAGGCATGTATTATGCAAATCGTTTGTCATCCATAAATTAACACTGACCTTTAGTTTACAAATGTTTTCAGAAAAGGTCATTATTATACTGGTAATTATTATATTGCATTTGGTACATAAATTGACATTTTTAATTCACTGACCTTGTGCTGTTAAAATTTAGTTTCACACAAGCAAAAATGTAATGTAAAACTTTGTGTAGGCCTACTTTATAAAAATCTTAACTTGACTGTCTGTCACAAAGTTGAACTCACAAGAAGAACTCCAAAATGTGTGAGGTGATCACAGGAACAGGACGTATGAGTGGCATTAGACTTCATTGTCTCACATCCTGTATTGTTCCATCCACCTTTCTCATCTATGAGACATTCAAACAACCATTGAACTGTCATGTGGATATCGACCAAAATGAAGAGCTCACTTACTATAGATAGTTCTAAATGTTGAATTTAAAAAAAATGTGTATCACAAAGCTCACTGTTTTTGTTGAAGTCCCAGTAGACACACTTGGCAGTGTCCCAGTCCTATAGAGGAAAAAGAGAGTGTGCATGGTGAAATATTGCTTTAATGATCAGACTATAAATCAGTGATAATGTCAGGGGTTATCATAGTGGATGAATTAAATCTTAGGAGCTATATTTAGCAAGATATTTGTTGACAAAAGATATATTATTTTAACTGTTTACTAAAGTGTGTTCAAACAGTTGCGTAATGGGGCAATAATGATGGTGAACTGTTGATTTGTGATTTGGTTTGTTGGTGGTCGGTTGATTGTATCCACACAGACCTCTTTGTTTTGGAGATGGCGGAGAGTGACCATCACTGGGATCTCAAGGTGGCTCACGGTGGCATTGGTGACACTGGCAGACACCACATAAGAGATCAGCGCCATGTTGATTGTAGGGTCCTAGATGTTTAAAAAATTTGCCATCAGAAGTACTGATTCCTATAAAACTGTTCCAAATAAATAGTTATAAACAGCAATTCTATAGCTTTGCTGTTATTTACATTAAACTGACTTCAAGTGGTTTATTCTTGTACTAAAAGTGAGGAAAATAAACAGTCTGACCACCAGTTCAAGGAGTGTATGTTACCTCAAAGAATTTTTCTTTGCCATAAAAATGGAACTGAACACGAGGCCTGGCTCCATTGTTTGGGAAAAAGCTTTCAATTGCCGGAGGTAAGGATATGAAAGCTATAGTTCCTGCGTCTGGATGCTCTGTGAAGTTCTCATCATAAAATATCTACAAAAATGATGGGAAGGAAACATTACTGCAAGAACAATAAACCATTCGTGTTATAAATATTTTATAACTATTGATGACTAAAAATAAATATAGGTTACATTGTTATGCCAGTACTGTAGGTGGCTTTATGAATGAGTCACTGAATTATTCACTCCGATTAGTTGAAAAGACTGGTTTGTTTGGTGATGGGGGATGTGTATGGATGATTCTGCTTTGATTTGGACTTTTTTTCTTTAATTATGCACAAATGGACAAAGTAACTCATAATATATAGTGTAAAATCTAAGTTATTCAATATTAACTGTTTGTGCATTTAACTGTTTTATAAAAGCAGTATGACAATCGTGCTGTTGGTCCAAATATCAGCTGATATTTTGAAAAAAAAAAAAAAAAAAGGGCACACTTACGGGTCTGATATTCCTTAATTATTTATTTATCTATGTAGTTCTTCCTAAACATTTATAAAACTGCAGAACCATGTCATGTCATGACAAGCTCTAAAGTCTCCAAAAATCACATATACAGACCACAAGAAAGAGCTGTGATCAGTCTGCTTTGGGATGTTTTGTATCCATTGGGAATGAACGTGATAGAGTCTGATTGCTTGAAGCTTCTAAAGGCTGAATACACACAAACAGGTCGGACAGAGATGGCCAATAACCATAAAACAATCTAGCAACCCAAAAACGTCCATAATATATTTGTTTATACATGCTACAACAGTATATTGACAGGGAGATTTAAAAGAGTTCAACTCATTTTTTTATAACTGCAACAAAACAAACTCTGTGTGTTAACTTTGGTAAACAAGCAGCTTCTTCTGCTATGCTTTGACCATGTAGTCAACGGAGATTTTGACAGTTTTTTGAGAAAATGTATCGAGGAATTGCTTATGTATAGTTGTCTCTGCATATTAAATTGGGATATCTAAGTATTTTAACACACTGATTACATTACACTGATAAAATTACATACTTGAATAAATTTACATCTCACTTCAATGTCATTCAGTGGTCAGGCTTAATATCACACCTGACATGTAAATGGTGCTAAAATAACCACTTGAATCACACAATTCAATAACGCACACAAGGACACAGAAACCTTGTGGTCACAACAGTGTGAAAACACGTTTGCAACGGTACTGTGATATTTTAATATCACACTTTCGCTAAGAGTCTTACGTTTCCATAATGATCTTGGTCTCATGCAGTGTTAGATACGATCTCTCTTTGTCTCTCACCTCAGGGACGCTATCATTCTGTATGGAGGACACCTCAAATGTGAGGCCGTGGAACTGAGAGGTGTCAGGGTTGATCAGCTGCACTGCTAATGAAGGTGCTGTCATGTTATGAGCATCTCCTGTGAACACCGTCCTGTCTCCCATAAGGTCTGTAATATAAAGAATTCTACCACACACAAAGACAGAAATACATAATGGAGTGAAGACAGCAGGGAAATACTGGGACATATTTCAGAGATATATAGAGATATCATATTGCATTTGCATATTGCGACTTTATGATTAAAGTTATTTTTGAATTTCTTCTTCCCTGAGACTTTAAACCTTGCTACAGAGTTTTAATAGTAAATTCCAATACGTAGGAGAATCACAGGGAAGAAGCTCAGGAAATAAATACGCTTAACATAAACAATACCAGACCATGAAACAAAGCAAACTGAGGGCTTAAATACAAAGGAACAGATAATCAACAGAACAGAAACAGATGCGTAGAACTAATTAACAATCAATGAACAGCGAAAGCAGAACCAAAACACAATGAAACTAAACAGAACAGAACATACATGTTACAATATGAATCAAAACTAACCATATGTATCACAATACAAACATGCACAAATGCCTGCTTGCATACTTACTTGTTAGTGACTTGGGTGAGATTAGTTTTGATATTACAGATATCTGAAACAATGTTAGTAATGCTGCTGGATAGGTCTGTGGTCAAGGTTCCAACCTCAGTGACCTTAGACAGCTTTTCAAGCACAATGTCCAGCTGAGCATCATTCAGACCATTTTGTTCCCTTAACAGATCCTCAATCATGTCCACAATGTCTGCTGAGTTGTCTGGGGACATATGCCATTAACGTGGTCAATTTAATTGCGCTTTTGACAGTTAAAGGCAAATAAAAACCCATATTGATAACTTACCAGCTGTAACGGTGATATTTTCCAAATCATCAAAATCTACTGTCCTTATACACTTGCTCATGTCTGGAGGATCCCAAACTGCTTTGTCAGATGCCCCGTTTAATTTACTGAATAGAATGGGAAGAGATGTAATTCTCATTCAGCCATTTAAAATGCATTGTCCTGACTTTTCCATGCTAATGAGTGAAATATTATGTACAGCATAATTTAGACTATATAATAGTTTTAGACATGAAACAATTGTAGTACAGCTTTTTTCATGTACTCTTATAAACTGAAGTCAGAGACTATTTCTATAAGCTCTGTAAAAACATCAATTTTATGGTGGGGATAATGGTGACTGGACTTATTGCTATCCTGGTAAGTTTAAGAGTTAATATTTACATTGTCAGGAGTCCAAGCAGGATTGTGAAGCTAATTATTCAATTAAAGGATATTGCTTTCCACAAGAAAAAGATAAGAAATATTAATCAGAGGAGCAGCACCAGATTGTGTATATAGTTTGTGTGCTAAATGACGCAAAGATAAAGTGTTATCTGAATTTTTTTCCAGGGCTATTGAACTGCTTCTATAGAAACAAAACATTTCACTGTAAAGTATATGCAATGGAGAGTTGATAAAGGAAATTATAACTCCATAAAACAAAATGGAGATCTAATTCTTTAAATATATCAATAGATTAATTGATTGACGCTGATATTTTAAGAAAAAAATGCATTTCTGAAATAACTAAATCAACCTGTGTTGTTTTGATCAGTATTAAATGCTGCACAATGTGTAGTACTTACCAAAACCTTGTAGCACTTTCATCCCCTTGCTCACACCCCATTTCATATTGGCTTTGAGCCGTCATGGCGGGCCACATGTATATACCATACACTGTGAGCATGAACTCTTCTGGACAATGGCCTGGATCTGCAACAATAAACAGCTTGCACTGAGAAACCACACACATATTTTAACTCCATTACAACAGTGATTTGTATTTTTTTTGTTATATCTAACATTTGTCACAGACCTATATGGTTGACTTTGACTTCTCCAGTCGGGACACTGATACTGATGGTAGCATTGGTGTATCCTTTTGTTAAGAGTTCAAAAATCAGCCTCTCTGTTGCTGTGGCATTTACTGGTGCTGATGTCTGAACCTGAAAAGTAGTGATGTACCTAAAAAAATATTTCATTTAATTAATGATACAGCATATATTTTATCTGCATTTGAATGTTTCATGTGTTCAGTGTTGGGACACTTACTTAGGAGCTCCTTTTAGCACAAGATTCAAAACGTCCATTTTGCATTTTCCCAGTGTGTCCTGAAGCTGAAGAAAAGAAGTACATCAATGGTCTGCTCTAAATTGACTTTTTATAATATGTCTTTAGTAAAGACTCTTTACTCACCCATTGTTGTATAGTCTGTTTAGGGTCTGTGATACTGCCACTCATTGTTAGGTTCAGATAGACTCTATAAAAAATGTCTCCAAAATCTGGTGAAACATTAGTAAATTAAACCCCTGTTAAATGTAATGAATACATAGAACAAATTATACTGCAAAACATTTTTAATGGTTCAGTTATTGATGATAATATAAAGTGAACACTATGTAAAACATTTTTAAATGCAGGTTTTGAGGGAAACAAATGGTATCAATTAACAAACCTGTATATTCAAAACTGTTTTGCATAGTGGTCAGGTCACTGGTCACTTTATTGGCTTTCGAGATGAGATTCTGCTATATGTACAACCATACCAATGTGTTTGTAACTCACCACTGTACGAGGTTAAGCCTGAAGTGGCTGAACAGATACTTTCCATGGCCATTGTTTGTAATGATGTGCGAGGTACTGAAGAACAGAATATTTTACATGTGAGTTCTTAAAAGGGAATGTGAGCCTTTAGTACCTTTGACCAAATTAAGGTTTAAGTGCTTCTGTATTGATAAAACTGTTTACTTCAGTTGAGTTATGAAGCTCTGGATGGCACAGACCTGATTTTGTAATATTTGCACTTTCTATGTCGGGACTCTTTGTGGTTTGAGACAAGGCTGGTGCAGTTACAGCAGGATTCAAAGTCACATTTGGCAATACAGCTGTAAAATTTGAAAAAGAGTTTTGATCAACTGAATTCTCCACTCCCCACCCCTCACACGTAATTACATAC
This sequence comes from Hypophthalmichthys molitrix, assembly GCA_037950675.1. NCBI lineage: Eukaryota > Metazoa > Chordata > Actinopteri > Cypriniformes > Xenocyprididae > Hypophthalmichthys > Hypophthalmichthys molitrix. The sequence continues at coordinate 24,027,249 of CM075505.1, forward strand.
CTACTGAGAGGATGTTTATAGAATCTGGGTTTGTTATCAGGAAGATGTTTTCGCTGTAGTTATAGATGGGTATTATCAGCCCCTGTATCTCAGACACTGTTTTACCCACATCATCTTCAGGTATCACTTTCACAAACACCACACAATCAAACCTAAGACCACAACAGAGTCATGACAAATACACATTTAGATGATCTGATTCATACACAAAGCATAAACTTCCTATTTTACTGAATATCCATGACAAACATGTATGTATTGCAGGTGTATGACTAATTTTTTTTACCATTGTGTCTTGATTGGTGGCTTTTCACGACCCTGCAAAAAGCATATATATATATATATATATATATATATATATATAACACATTTGAGAAAAACATATAAATATACTGTATATGTCCGCTTAATTATTTAGGTAAATATATATTAATATTGTACCTGAATTTTCCCCTTATTTTGTCCAGGTAAACCAGCTCCTGTTTGAGAGCTAAATTGGAACACAGATGAGAAAAATGTGGCACCTTTCTAAGACATAAAGTCTAAGTAAATGTGCAGTTAAATTAAAATAATTATATATATATAAATTTCTGATTTAGTTTGTTTAAAAAAAATGAAACGATTACCTTAAATTTGACAGGAACACAGAATGCACTGATATTTTCCAAGGAAAAATGTGCTTTAACTGAAATAACAATAAAAAATATATATATAAATATATATTTATATAAACTTAGCAAAAAAATAAAAGACAAGTCCTTTTTTCAGGATAATGCATTTTGAAGATAATTTTGTTAAATCCAAATAAGTTTTACAGATCTTTATTGGAAAGGGTTTAAACAATGTTTTTCATGCTTTTTCAATGGCTCATAAACAATTTTTGCATGTGCACCTGTGGAACGATCCTTAATACACCAACGGTTTACAGGCGGTAGACAATTAAAATCACAGTTCCAATAACTTAGGACACTAAAGAGGCCTTTCTACTGACTCTGAAAAACACCAGGAGAAAGATGTATAACGTTATATATACACGCATATATGCAAGTATAATCTTACCCAGTGTAGAACAATCTCCTGGACATCATTCTCAGCGTTGTCATTACTGGTATTTTGCGTAATAGATGTGTTCATTTGAATTTTATATTTTGACGATACTGAAATGTTTTAAAGATACAGTGCATTAGAGTGCAATTTCAATAATCCATAACATCATATAACACAGGTTATTTGTAACATTAATTCTATAGTTCCTCTTATAAATATTCTTGTATTCTTCACAGAGAAAAACAGAGCAGTTTCTCTCACCACACTTCAAGCTGTCGTCCTCTATTTTTGTGCACTTCTGAATATCCCAGTCCTGTGTTCTCCAAGTCATAATGTTCCCATCTACACATTTGCATTCATCCAGCTGCTGTGGACTCAGCTGCACTCCCCACATTCGGAACAAGGACATATCTCCAAGGAAGTTTTTCCCGGTCTCAAATACAATAGCACCTCCAACAAAGCTATGTGACACTCCCAAAGTCAGGGTACCATTTGCTGCAAGGAACTTGGGTGATGTTTCAGTCAAATGAAATTCGAAAATGGCTTGATTAACAATCATCTGGAAAAGCCTAGTGTGACTCGACCATGTTAGACAAACTGTGTACCAATTGTTTATGAGAAGGTCATATGCAACTATCCATTCTTCTCCAAAAAGGAAGGCTTTTAAATTTCCACCATTTCCAGCCAAGCCAAGCTCCACGTGCTGTTGCCCTGGACCTTTGTAGTCAAAAACAGTCCATTCAGAAGTACTATGCTTTTTCATGAGGTTGACACAAACACTCAGTTCCTCTAAAGGTGGGATAACATTTTTATTCAGCTGCCAAACACATTGGGTTGTAAAGGCCATCTTCTTCCCCCATAGGCTCGAGCCTGAAAGTTAGAATACAGATTAGGCATCTATTTTCAGCCATAAGTTTGCAAACAATATCCTAACTTTGTACATTAATAAGCAATAAATAGTATCCTCTTAAGCAATATAAAACTGCAATCACATTTTTTCAAGGAATTATTTCATTATTTAGCACACATAAGAAATGCAAGATTTTTTATAAGGTGAAATATTATACCTGAACATATTAGAGAGGAGCCCAAAATCCATATGTAAATAGTCACAGGCAGGTATTTCTTAAATGTATGCATGATATGTCTGAAAATAAATAAATAAAAGAGAGAGAGAGAATCTTTTCATTTCTACAGTGTCCTCACTTCAAAAAATGTTCAAAAAAGGATTTAAAGTAAATAAATATCTCTGTTTAACATTAAAGTGTTGGTTAAAGAGTCAAACAATCCATAAAGTAGAAAAACTATTAAGTTATCATGTTTTTAACTTGTAAGATAAAAGATACACATTGTTTATAACTATTTTCTTTTTATAATGAGTTAGATACTTACTGTCTTATGACATGTCTCTAGAATGGAAGAAACACTTCAGTATTAAAAAAACTAAGTAAACAATGGAAAACCAACAAAATCAACCTAGAAAACCATATGACTTAGTGAGGGTATGTTGTCCTCTACATATATCCAGCGCAGGACTTCTCCTCAGGAGACAAAATCCACGCCCAATCTCTTGTTGATAAGTTATTTATTAATCATAAAGACAGTAATAAACATAAAAGGATCCGTACATGGGTCAATAAGGAACAGCTTCCGGAACCAGTTAATCTTATTATGAACCAGTTACTTAACCCTTTCATTTTATAAAACTGTGAATGTTACGCTTTCACAAACCTGAGACCTAGCATGCTTATTTTGATTGTGATGTTTGCTTGTTTTGAGACCCTGTTTATGATTATCACTTATGAATATGGGAGAAGACACACCTCATTTATAGTTAAAGATTAATAGTGCAAGTTCTGTGATGAAACTGGAGAAAAGGCATGACTCTTGCTAAATGGGAAGAATGTGTCTGATACAAGGTCACTGGTAGGCGTATAATGCATTTGTGTCAGCTTGTTCTGTAAAAGCTTAATGATGGTAAAAACAGAACATATGATTAAAGCTGTAAAGGTTAATCACAGAAAGACAGCGCATGGCAGTGCATATGAGGAACTGTTTAAGTTTTCATTACATGAACAGTTCTGCATATATTTGTGTGGGCAGAATGTGTGTACCATCTTAACAGGAAGTTGTTTTAGATCTTAAGCAAACAGTTCGGGTAATGTTCCTCCTCAGGTCTTCAGATCAGAATCAGTTCTTCCAGATAGCTCTTACCAAACAAATTTAATTAGATTTTATAGTGGCTGTCTATCTGCAACCCATAGTTCTCTCCAAGCTCAATTACATAATTCTCATTTGGACATATATTTGCATTTATTCATTTGAATACATATTTTGTGAATATTCTATATTCATCCTTTTATTAGTTCCAAATCAAATGTGTCTGTCTTTGTGATATATAAAACATGGAAAATATTTTATAATAAATATTACGCCTATTTATATTTTTTTATAATTATTATCAAATAACTGAAAAATGGTGATTATAATTTTTCCATTTTCCATTGTATTACTTACTAAACAGATTTCTACTGATACCACTGACACAAGCAGTGGCTGATTTTATGTGGGTAATTACATTCTCTGTTGTTCCACATCCAGATCTTTATTCCGAAATACCACATGAGGGCGTTTCTTAGAAGATAAAATGTCAAACCAATATATTTCATAGCAACTTGCTTTAAAGCTTTTTTATTTTATTTTATTTTATTCCTTTTTTTATTTATTTATTTTTTATCTTTATTTTTTTTTTCATTATTTTATTTTTATTATTTTTTTTTTATTTTTAATTTAGAAAATACCAGACACTGACAAAGAGTAGGACAAAGCTGTGAAACATTAAGAGGATTTTTTAATAGTGTTTCTCTACAAGATATATATTTATATTTTCTTAAGTTCTGTACATATTTTAATCTATACATATTGGATTGGACATTTTTTATTAAGAACATTTTAGCCATCATCTGTAGCCATCATCTCTGATGAATTTAGTGGAAATGCTGTTATTTTAAAAAGTAGGCTAACGGAAGGTAAAGTGGTAGGACGTGTTTGTTCCACGTTTCAAGAATCAGTGAAGAGAAATCCAAAGCAAAATCACTGACTGCTCTAATTTCTTTATCATAGTTCCAATGTTTTAAATTGTGTGTTGTTCCCAAAGAGAGGGAGTGTTGCCAAAACAGTTTTCAAGGAAAGCATTAATCATCTTCTGCGTGTATGAGAGATCATTTAACAGAAGGGCAAAGGAAGGTTTCAGCCTCCTCCTCACCATTTCCTCTAAATTTCCCATTCAGGGTATTACTGCAAGAAGCTTGAAACAATTTACCACAAGACTGTGAAAAAATTATACAACAGTGTTCCCATGTATGAGGTTTCACACATACTATTATGGGCCTACACCTCTTTCTTCCACATTTAAAACCAAATATTATGACTTAATGCTTACAGAAAAGGTGTGACAGATATCTTTGATCAGTACTTTAGTTTATCTTTGGATATCATCAATGAATGATAAATTAAAAAAATCTAAATCCATGACAATTTTAACAATTATTGTGCAAATAAATATTGAATTGTGCTTCATAATGTAAAGCTGACTTCAAATAACCTAATACCTTTTGCAAAATGCTATACTAAATACATTTGCAACATTATAGCATATTCTTCAACTGCATCAGTTAAATCAGGTCACACAAGTTTTTAAAAACCAGTTTTGTTTTGCACTGCACTGGTCACTGAATTAGTTATAGCAGCTATTGTTATAAGATTCTGTCGTATCTCTGTTGTCTCTCTATGGGATGTATTTGCTAGTGCTTCATATACTTTTTTCTCCATATCTGAACCCATGACATTCCCTCACAGGGCCATCCATTATTAGCTGCTTACAGTAAGTGTTAAATAACACAAGTGCTGGTGCATTATTTAATACGTGTAACTGATACAAAGCTCAGCCTGCTATAAAAAATGAATGGGGGGCCTGCAAGCTATGGCTAAAATGAAAGAAAGTAGTCTGAGATGCCTGGAAAGCAGTACTGCCAAAGGGAATATGGTGTTTTCTTAAAGGGAGGGGTTGCACAGTTTTGCTGATCCTGTTTCTCATTCAACACTGTCAAAGCTTAAGGCCCTTTCACACCAAGATAACTACAACGATAACTATATTTGCGTCCACACCAATGAACGATAACGGTCTGTTTAAGCTCATGCGCTGTGGTTTCAAAGTGTGTACAACATGTTTTGCTGTTCTTGTTGCATTTACACGGCTTTAACCAGTAGATGTCCTCAGCATGCTATGTTTCAAGTAAATAGCTAGTGTAATCGATCTGATCTAACAGTGAATTTAGCTGACTAAGTCAATATAGTGGAATAAAAACAACGCCTAGTCGTTTTCACCGCAACTACAAAGGAAGCAAGACAATGTTGTCGAAACTAGCGCTGGATAACTGAGGTAATTTTTATGTTACGCTGTTTGCTAGCCTGGCATAATAATGATCTCATCGTTAATAATTCTCACCATTTATTCAGGGGGTATGACCGATTGTTTTCCATATATCCATTTTGGAGCTGACTTGTCAAACAGTGGTGGCTTTTTCTGGACCTCGGCGATTAACTTCTCCGCAATGTCGTCTGCCATTTTAAATGCGCGAGCCCTTACATTAGAATGGATTCTGATTGGCTGTCAGTGTTTTATCATCCAGCAGCTGGGGAAAAAAAATCGATCTGAAAGTGATTCAATATTGTTTCTCTATATTAGGGTGACCAGACGTCTCCGTTTTCTGGGGACAGTCCCGGTTTTTGGTGTCCCCGTTTTACAGCTCGTTTAAAACAACCAGCAAATACATTGCAACATACAGCAGGCTGTTGGTTATCGAAGCAATCGTGTAGTGATTATATTCACCAACAGAGGGGGCTGTGCAGCTACACTTGGTCGCGCGTGCGCCGCTGTTCGTTCATGAAGGACGTAACTTAGTAGAGCGCCATTATCGTCAAATATCAAACTAAACATCGTTATCGGCCTCAAGGTAGTATCATACTAACTATTCATGTTAAACTAAAGTAATATTGTATGTTTGTGTTTTATATCAGGGCCTCTACAGGGTGTGGGATTGTTTTGCACAATTTTAAACGTCCACAAATGTTCCGCAGTCATAACGCAGTATCACGTGGTGAAGGTACATTCAGATATGAATAGCCTAAATAAGATAAATAATACACAAAAATAAAATAAATAATACACTTGAAACTTTCTTTGTGCTTAAAATTTATCTAAAATGCAAAATAATAGTTAAAAATAACTTGAACTTAAAAGTTTAAGTTTTTAACTTAAAAGTGAAAAAGTTAACAGCTTGTGAAAATGAAAAAATTAAATTCAATAATAAATGTTAAAAATATTTGTTAAATGTCATTTTGTTGATCTTATCTTATATTTATGTTGTTTTATTTTTATAATGTAATGTGCTTTTGTAAAGTCATAGGCTACTTCTGTTTTAACATATAGGCATATTGTTTTGAACTGCTTTGCAATGGTTACTATTAATAGTGTAATAGTTTTTTGGTGAATTGTAGGCTATTAAAACCAGACCAAAAATCCTAATAATCAAATAATAAATCATAATAATTATTTATGTAATAATATAAGGAACCCACAACAATTAAAAAACAAAAACATTCAAAAATGTATTGTCCCCGTTTTTTAATTAATTTATAATAACAAATGAGATTTTGGTGATATTTTGACCACTCAAATAGGAAATGTCCCCGGTTTCCATTTCAGAAATCTGGTCACCTTACTCTATATCGTTATAGCTGTGGTGTGGACACTGCTATTCTTTTTTATATTTAGAACGATTTTTAGAACTACATATCTTTATTGTTATCTTTATAGTTATCGTTCTTGGTTTGAACAGGCCTTTAATTATACAGTAGTGGTAAAAGGAAAACATACAAAGCCTGTACACCAAACCTTTTCTTTAATGTTTTTGTTGATTTAAAACATAACTTAAAAACAAATATTAATCTCATCATCAATCATTTTGCAATACTTTCATGTGTATTTTTTATACTGTATGAGAAGTGTGATATTATAAATCAAATAATTTGCTTTTATATTGTAAAGAGAAAGCAAAGTATTAACACATCTATCTGTTAAATATTTACTTTCTATTAAGATTTCCTTTACAACTTTTTCTACTTTTTATTAGAGTAATGTAACTTTGACAGCCCCAAAATACATTTAAAAATCTTTTCCTTTCTCAAGTTTTCCATGGCTCCCTCTTGTGGCCACGGACACCAGTTACGACATCAGAGTACGACCACTCATGCTATATCTTGCAGTGTGTGCTGTCGACCGCTAGATGTCACTGTCACCGTCTGTAGCGCTTGACTGGTTGAGCAGACTGCGTCCTCGCGCGCCTCTAATGTGTCAGCGCCAAACAGCAGGAAAAAACTTCGGCAAAAATGGCGGAGGGTGCAACGTCTCTCAAAGGGTTGCGGGCGCAATTGGGTAAGAATTTGCTGATTTACAGGCTCTTTTGACAAGTTGTCGTTGCATAAAATCAGTCACATGACATATCTTTAGTACTATGGGTTTGTTTCGAGGTTGTTTGGACGGCTGAGGACTTAAATCCAATTACTTTCATTGAGGGGGTTTTGAGAGGCAGAGTTAGCGGGCTCAGATGGAAGGATAACGGCCAGCTAACTGCTAAACTTACTCCAGAACCAGGCAACAAGTTTGTGTTTGTTCACTAGTATGTTCTTGTGGAGTTTAATGTTTAGATGGGATGAATTTACGAAGTCCAAAGCGTTTTTAATGTTACGTTTGCCGGGAGGTTTGATAAGTGATGTCTTGTTTGACAGGGATACATCATCGCATCTTTGAATGGCGGTCTTATCTGTAACGTTACATACCTAACCTATTCGTTTATTATTTTGAAGTTGTTATTTTCGCATTATACTAAATATTCTCTTAATAAGGTGATTTTGAATGTGTATAAACCCTTTAGAGTCTTATAATTTGGTTTCTATATTCGCTTCCTATCTTGACTAGCAAAAAGAGACACTGAAATTGATGTCGAAATAGTTCATGTACAAACTCCAGAATCAATTGGAGAGCTGCATGTTTGATGAAGGTGACTATTTTGTATTGAGTTGAGCTATTTAAGTGACACTATCAAGGTGTAGTTTATTATTATTGCATTGTACATGCATGCAGAACTAAGCTAGTGTTTACTGATCAATTGTTTAGCAGCATCTGTCGCTTGATATCCTATTATGTTGAGTGTGTGAGTTTCTGTGTTGCAGATGCTGTTGCCATCTTGGTCAGTAATTGCTAAACAGGATGTTTGTCTACTACACGTATGACTCTCATTACACTTTGAGATGGACACTTAAATAGGTCGTTCAGGATTAATATAAACTGTCATTTTATCGCTATCAACATAATTGCAGTTTTGCAGCAAACCATGAAACTCTATTTACTAGTTTTTGCTTCTTACGAAGTGCATGGGTTGCCTGTTTTGCATGCTCTTCTGCCTTGCTAATGAGGAATGATTTGCACTTTTGATGTATTGTGTTTAGCTTATGCCTCTATTAGACTAGTAGATATAGCTTTCACTGTAGCCTGTGGTTAATCTCAAAGAGTTGTAAAAGTTCTTAAGGCCTGTTGTGTAAGGAACATAACAGTCCTGAAAGACTTCTGCTTTTGTACGTCATTTAGCTTTTTCTTTACTGTCCTAGAGCTTGAATTCAATTCATTTAATTGTTAAAAGCGGGTCACATTGTGGTTAGAAACCTCAAAGTGGCTTCACATCAAGATCTGCATCCTGCCAGTGTTAACCCTGGACAGACTGCAGGCATAATGTATGGTGAAGTCCAGTGGTAACAAAAAGTGCACATATTTGATTATTTTTTGTATTTATTTAGTTATTTTAATTAATTTGTCCCTTGCATTTTTAAAGCTATTATTGAAGAGCATGAAAAATAACATGGCCAGTTAGAGCCATGTGATCTTGAGCTGTTTTGTTATCATAATCCACCAGGCTGGTTATAAGTCAATATTAAACTGGTAGCACCTTTGTTTATCAGGCGTACTCATCATTCTTGGCTGTCAGAATGAGGGCTGTAATTCTCATTGTTAATAGTCAGCGCCTCTCCTCTGAGTTGTTATTTTAAGGTCAGTAGCTTGTGAAAACCAATATATGGGGCAAATTTGTGAAGCAAAATGGCGTATATTCAGTCCTACAGGTGCTGTTAATGACCTGCTGAGCTTTTTGTCTTTTCTAGTAGAGACATTTGGTTAAGTGCTGCTGCAGTCAGATGTGCAAAACAGCATTATTGGAAAATCCTGCCTGTGGCAACATTTCTGTAAAATTGTATTTAAGTTACTGTTAAGTAAAACATCCAGTGAGTGTCCATAAATGTGATTCAGTTTTAACTAAAATAGATAAATGTGAATCTGGCAATGTTTTATTGCATTGTACATGAAATTTCTGGTAAGTGACGCTAAAAGGTAAACAATGCTCTATTGCGTTTGAAAATAATGTACCACCTGATTGTGATTACAGTTTAATTATGGATATTTTTCTTACAAAAACGTATTGCTTCCCTTCAGAAGGCCTTTATTAACCCCCTGGAGCCATATGGATTACTTTTATGATGATGGATGTGCTTTTTTTAGTCATTTTAAAGTCATATACACCTAGGTTGGCTTGAGGGTGAGTAAATTATAGGATAATTTTTTATTTTTGGGTGAACTATCCCTTTAAACCCTACCATAAACCTAACCGATAGTGTTAGCAAAAACAAACATTAGATAAAAACGCATTTGCTGAAGCAACCATGTCATTTTAGTTTGCTTCTACAAATCCTTTATTGTGACTCATGTTTCATGGTAATTGTACCTGAGCGCTCTGCATCACAAGTGCAGTGCTGTACGAGGTGAGCTACTGAGCAAGTTTACTACTTTAGAAAATCCATTCATATGGAGCTGTGTGATGCAAACATAAATGTATTTGTTTACAAATCATGCACTTTGGTAAAAGCGTTTTGAGGTCAAACATTGTTTGTATAGGTAAGATTTTGGAGTTTCGCAAAAATGTAGGGAGAGGCACATATTTCCAATGAGCCCATGTTGCAGATGTATTAGTGCACATGTGGGTGCACACTTGTTTAAAGGTCCAGAGCTGGTGATGGCATTATTATTAGCCTCTCGGAAGCAAGCGTGACCTATTGCCCATACGTCATCATTGCTCTACCTCTTGAAATAGCCTAAGCTTACATAGCCCAGGTGTCCCCACTAATCTCTACAAGAACTGAATTGTGGGGTCATCTATTTAGTCAATATGAGGTCAACTAGTTCATCTAAATTTTTTTTTTTTTTTTTTTTTTTTACTGTTTGATATTTTTAGCAGCAGTGCTTTTGCTTTAATTAGCGTGCTGTGATTTGGCTGTGACAATTTGTTTGGATAAAAGTTAATCGCCTTTAAGCATCATTGCAACAGCCATCCATGTTCACATGGATCTCTTTAGATCAGGGTTTCTCGACTCTGGCCCTTGAAGTCCACTTTCTTGAAGAGTTTAGCTCTAACCTTCATCAAACTCGCCTGCCTATAACTTTAGGGCTGCGTTTAAGTCCATTTTTTTTATGCCCTTTCCTTGCTAACTTCCCTCCATTTAAATGGAAAGCCCTTGATCACTTGTGGGTAAATTAAGTGCACGCACTTTGAGTTGCTGTTGTGACGTAACAGTCATGTTGCACTGCGTTCTTTGGATCTGCCTGAAGTGTATAAATGAGTAGACTCGCTTCCTCAGTCAAAATCGTGGAGGTCGAGTGTCTGTCCAAATGCCTCTGTCCAAATGAAGTTGAACACACTTCCAAATGGTGGCGAGGATCCCCCACTGGGAAGTGCTTGGGAGAAATTTGTGAGTGTATAGCCGTTTCTCAATATGCATTCTTAAGCACTCTTGTGTCTTTGTACTATGTTATCATCAACCATCAAAGTTTGATTCCGATACTCAGAGGACACATGAAAGTACCCAAATGTGTTCTTGATATCAAGGATGCATTGAATGCAGACTTTAGAGAATCAAACTGTTAGAAATCCCAGAAGACGATGCAGGCGTGGGCGTACGGAAGCCTGTAAGCTTTAAAGGGTTAGTTCACCCCAAAATGAAATTTCTGTCATTAATTACTCACCCTCATGTTGTTCCAAACCCGTAAGACTTTCGTTCATCTTCGGAACACAAATGAAGATATTTTTGATGAAATCTGAGAGGTTTCTGTCCCTCCATTGACTGCCTTTGCAGCTACTACTTTGACACTTCAAAAAGATCGGAAAACGAATCCATATGAATCGAGTGGTTTAGTCCAAATTTTCTAAAGAGACTTGATTGCTTTTTATGATGAATAGATTTAATTTAGGCTTTTACTCACATGTAAACATTGATCAGTAAACATTGATCAGCAAACATGAGCAGAAGCTCAACCGAACGTGAATGATGCCCGAGAACAAACCTCTTCCGGAAGCTCAAACGTGCGGCATAACACCTGAGAATGAACCTCACTGGTTACGCAGCACGTTTGAGCTTCTTTCAAGGTAGCCTAGCAGCTACCATGAGAACGCAAGTCCGTTCATTGTGTTCTTGGAATTGAGAAACGGCCTGTCTAAAAGTGGACGTAAAAGCAGCCTAGTAGGCCTGAAGGCCTTGATTAGCTTGTTCAGGTGTGTTTGATTAGGGTTGTAGCTAAACTCAGCAGGAAAGTGGACCTTGAGGTCCAGAGTTAAGAACTGCTACTTTAGATATTTAAAGCACTTGCGTTGTGTTTTTAAGATTGTGTACCAAATTAAAAAAACATGTTTAAGACCGTTGCAATTTGATTTATTTGTTTTGCTTTGTTGTTCTGTTTTTCTCCAGATCACCAAAATGTGTTCAATATGTCGGGTCAAAGAATCCTGAAACCAGCCTATTAAAGTGACTTACTTAAGATCAATTAGTCAAGTAGTCTTTCAGGCAACTTACCAACTAGGTAATTTTGATATGTATTTTTGCACCACGCTGGTATGCGTTCGTGTTTGAATGTGTGTGTATGTAAAATCACAGCTGTGCCTTCTTTTCAGGCCTGAATAATTGAAAAGTGCAGGCACGTTCCTCCCCAGGCATCTGCCCTAGAGCACTTCCTGTTGTCCCAATAACAGGCTGCTACTGCAGCAAAAAGAAAAAAGAGTGAGGCAAACAGTGAGCGGTAACAGGACCCCACTGACCCACTGAGCACTGACTCTCCCTGACTGCTAGATCTCCTTGGATGTGCATGGCAGGACATAGAGAGCATAGTGTTGCTATTTGTATAACCGTTCTTTGTTTTCTGTCAGACTAAGTGAATGAAGGTTTGTTGAACAGCCCATCTTGTCATCTGACATATTAAATGGGGCAGCTGTTGTCAGAAGTGATGATGCCTGTTTTTAGTGTTCAAAATATAATTTAAAGCTCAATGATCAACAATCACAGTTCTTTAAATATTGGAGAACAATGCCGATTGGCTGTAACAGTGATATAAAGATCTGACAGCTAATGTGATAACTGTGTTTTGACACCAGATAATTGAGTATCTTAATCACATCAGTGCATTGTGGCTCAATGCATTGTTTCCTTCTAGTACAGATTAAGACCAAATGCCTGTTTTCTTTGCATGCATATTTTACTTATGCAAAAAAAAAAAAAAAACTCTTCCTTTTTGACCATGCTGTGTGTTTTCAGGAATTGCATGCTGTGTGCTCATTGATACCCGTCTCATTTCCTCTGTAAGGTAAAAATAAAGTTTTAGCAGCTGCTGCTAGCGATCAACATATGCATGTTTGTCTATTTCTTTGAGACATTATTGTTTAGTGGCCCATAAAAAACATGCAGACTAATTGGAATTGCACTAAGGAACAGTTTGAGGTCAGCTTGGGCTTGCCTTCATTGTCTTTACATCATGAATGTATGTGTGAAGCCTAGATAATGTCTCCATTGTGTTTGTCCATTGTAGGGCTGGTGTTCATTTGCATGCCGCGTGTCGCAAAGCCTACAATGTGAGGTTCAGAGACAGAGTATGACTCAGATGGCGTTTGCATATTCAATGAGTGACTGTGGCCTGAGTGCTTTACATGAGACATTAAGACAGTGAAAAGAACAAAAAAGTATTCATTTCAGAGCAGCTTGCTTAAAATGTAAGCATGTACTTGAATAAATATTTTAGTGCAGGTGTATGTGGTACTTTCACTTCAGCAGGAATTACCCAGCCTGCTCTTTCTCCTGCTATTTTAGATGTCACTATGTGCAGTAGAAAAGCTCAAGCTATTTCAATCTAGGGATGTGTAAAACTGCACTTTATCATAATGGCTTTTTGGTTGGCTGTCTGATTTAGCCAAATGCGTCAGAATAGTAATAATTGCATAATGATAATAATTAAGGTGATTTTTATTATAATATTAACACATCTGAAATATTAAAGTTAAAGTAAAATGTATAAAGCTAGTCAATCTTACTAATCAGTCTACCAGAGTTCATGATATTTGTAAAATAACAATCACTTAAATATAACAATATAATAAATATTATTAAATATAACATAATTTTGTCAGTTATCGGACAATATGGGTTGATTGCTACATGAGTCATATTCCTTCATTGATTGTGCAAATGTAGCTAATTGATTCTCAGATTGTTTTGTAGAAATACAGCCCAGAGATGCAGGTATGTCCTACATCTGATCATTGCACTGAATTTAAGGTTGAATGTTAGTTGCCCACTAACTTGGGATCAAACATCATTTCCTTTTTTTGTTTGTTTGTTTGTTTTTCATTTCATTCTTTTCTCTGTGTGACAAAGTTGGCAATCTCTGTAGTATAATGTTGACTGTACATATCCTTATACAGAAAACCAATAATAGCAGTATCATCTGAAAATTTTACAACAATATTCCCAGGATGGTGACTCCTATACTCATTAGTGTACAGTGTAAATAACAGCGATGAACACACACACCCCTGGGGAACACCAATACTAATGGACCTGCACTCAGAGCTTGTTGAGTCTTACCAGTAAGAAATGAATGGAACCATTTAATACTGTATGGATTAACAGCCATGCTATTGAGTTTGGAGAGCTGCATGGTATTAAAAGCAGAGCTCAGATCAAAGAAGAACAACCTTGCATAAGCCTTAGGATCCTCCAGATGTTTTACAACATGATGCACCACAGTAATGGCTAGTCCACACTAAAAGATTTTCAAAATGTGAGAGACCACAAACATGACGATACATGGCAGCGATCTTTGCTTGTTTTCTGTATATATCTCATTTCATCCTGCTAACTACACATTACAATGTTTCTGGATTAACAACCATATTTAAATGCATATTTAAATTTAAATTGTGGTCTTCCAGTGGAGCCCCATTTCTGTCATGCTTTTCTGCTGTTTGGTTTTTATGGGGATTCACACTGCAGCACATGCCAGCCTCTAGGCACAAAAATCTTTTTGTAGAAAGTCTGATGTCTTCAGAGTCTCTGTGGATTTCTCAGTCTCATAGCGGACATCATGATCAAAAACAAATCAAAACGCATTCCTAATAATGAGCACTCTGCTTAAGCCAGAGGAACTTACTGTAAAGAGATGGCTTATTCTCAGCCAGTGAAATGTGCCCAAATGGTGCCCTCTCTTCAGCTGACAGTTTATCAGCAGCATCTTGATTTTCACCATACAGACATCACATGCTCCTTCATCAGCAGCTTAACAAACACACTCTCTTTTCCTCTCTCTGAAGGGAGAGAACTGTTACAAAGGCACACAGACTTGTTGATCATTTTTCCATATCCTTCCTTCCTCCTCTCCTGCTTGCTGCAAGACTGCTGAAGAGCATTTGAAAGGCATTTTGTGTTGAGCAGAGATGGAAGTAGTATTTTCTGTTACTTTGACTCAAACATTGTACACTAGGGATGTGCACAAGTACCCGAGTCAGGGCTCCAGACTGCACCTAAAACGGTTGCATTTGCGACTAAAAATATTAATTTGTAAGTGATATTTTTGCTGAGGTCGCCATTGGCGACTATACAAATTCACACGTTATGACTGTAAAATTTGCATGTTATTTGTATGTTCTGTGGCCATCACATCATTTGTTGTGTTGACGTAATTAAATGAGATGCTGCATGTGGAAGTTTCACTGAGTTAGAGTGCCAAAATATGAATGAGTAGGGAAAATATCACACACCAAACAGACGCCAAAGAACTAGCGCTGATGAAAGCCGACTGTGTTGTCGCTGCAAAAAAGCTGCATTTGAACACACCGTTCTGTAAAGGAGACAACTGCCTATTTCTTCATATAAATTAGTCTATATTCATCATTCAAAAGGAGAAACCAGTTCTACAGACTGCAGATACACATACAACGCAGCGCGTGCTTACCATTTTGAATAGGGCTGTAATGATTCCTCAATTAAATTCGAAAATCTCGTTTTTAAAAAATCCTCAATTTCAATTTGCCCGTATCGAGTAACCAGTAAAATACCGGAAGTGGCGCTTTCCACGGACGAGAATCCATGGAACGCGTTATTAGACCGTTTCCTAAGGCGGCACGATATTAAACCCGTCTAAAAATCATAATAAAGCATAATGCTATTGTGACTTTACAAAGGCTGTGAATTAATTAAATAAATGTATGTGCTGCAGGTTTAATATGCGCTGTAATTATTTACATACATGTAGGTTATCCACGTGCGTCTCATGCGGCTCCATTCACAGTAAATGCAGCTTCATGTGAACTGTTATTTACATGAGTGGCACGTTTCAAACTCCCATCTCTGCATATGCTGTGAGTTTGGATTGCTTTTAATGTTCATCTGGAAACACAATGTGACGTTTAATCAGATTTGTAAGGTAAGTCATCTATAAACCTTGACAAACGCGGGAGAATACATTATATAGTATGTTTCTACTGTGCTAACTGCTTGTCGCGATTTCAAAATATAAGTTTAAGCCCTCGTTTAAGTCCACATATTCTTGTTTTAAGAAATTACAGTGGTTGTAGCATTTCTGTTGTAAAGAAATGGCCAAATATTAAAGATTAATTGAACAGTTGAAATAAATGTTGTAAATATTAAACAAGGATTAGATTGCGTTTAGAGTGTAAAAATGGGGGGCGATTACTCGAGGAATCGTTAGAATAATCGAACGATTACTCGATTACCAAAATAATCGTTAGCTACAGCCCTAGTTTTGAATATCAATCATGCTGATCACTTTCATTATTCCACTCCGCTCATGCTCATCGGATAAATTTTAAGGTCATAAAAAATCTTCAGTACCTTAAATGGTATAACAAGAGTATTAATGATCATTTTAAGGCATCTTACATTTTGTGGATGGAAAAACAAATCACGGTACTCCCTAATGTGATTATTAACTTTAATTTCATTAAATAAATGTGAGCACTGCATGTTTTGAAGTCAAAAGATGGCACTGTTCCGCGTTCTTCAGGCTTTCACAACAGTGCTTCAGAGCAGCTCACAATCAATGATTAGCGCACATTTGTCAACCGATTGCTTATGAATGCTGATCAACTATGACAAAGTTTACTTTATATTATTTATATTATGTGTTGTAAACGGTTGTAACAACGTCGTTTTTATCTTCCTCACCTGAACTTGAATGAGCAGCAAAAGTAAACCAAAGACATTTCAAAATAAAGGGCCTGCTGTATTTCGGCCTCTTCATTAATCAAAGTCAAGTAGTATGTATATCAATTTCCCCTGTTTGTTATTTGATTACACAAACCAAAAAAAAAAAAATAAAAAAAAATATATATATATATATATATATATATATATATATATATATATATATATATATATATATATTATATATATTTATTTGATTCAAAGTAAACCGTTGTAGCTTCAGGAAGGAAAGACTAAGAACATTATTTGACACATATTCACACATATTTTTTTGTCTGGAACCCTGCGAGTACTTGGACGTGACAGTGATGATCGATAAAGAAAATGATTGCTGTGACTTTAAAAATTATTTTCTGATTGGATATTACAGCATTTTGGGCGGTGTGTGATCAAAATGTGATCGTATTAATTCATACGAATTAGCCACCATTTTAGGCATATTTTCATGTCATATCTTTATTTGTCAGCATTCATTTTTGTTATAGTGTTTTAATTAAAATATTTTCAATATCATTATGATAGACATGCTCCCTGACATTATATACCTGACACTATTGTACAATAACATCATCTCAAGCCATCCTGTTGGTCAGTCTTGCTCTGCTTAGGGCTGCGGCAACCATCTTCACATACTTGAAATAAGCACTTGTCAACAAAAAAGAATCTTTAAGGGCTCCCTGTGTTTTTGTTTGTTTATTTTTGTCAAATGAAAGTTTGATGGCTTAAGATTTGAAAATGAAGAATTTCATACAGCCATAAATATTAGTATTGTAATTTTACAGTTGTATTGTAAAATAAAATATTATTAGTATTATATTACTATTTTTCTGAAATACTCTATTTTATTATTTTACCGTTAAGTATCATAATAGTAATATTCTTTATTATTATTACTATTATTATTATATTGATATATAACCACAAAATTGCAATTAGATTTTTTTCCCGCAAATCGTGCAGCCCTAGTAGTGCTACCTAGTAGATTTTATATGCATTTGTCTCATTGCTTTTCCAGCTGCAGCTGCGCAGGCGCAGGCAGAGGAACGGCGCAGCCAGGCAGGGAACAGCCCAACGCCAGCAGCTCCAGCCAGCACATCGAAGAGCCAGACCAGGCCAGGTAACAAACATGATCTCTGTCTGTCACTGCAGGGATCCACAAGGATTTTTTTTTTCTGCAGGCCCTGTTGAAAGAGTACCCAGAGTATTACTGGTCCTGATGATACAGAAACCGAATGAAACATTTTTTTTAAAAAAGTCTCAGTAGTATATTTTTTATTAACCTGAATTTATAGCATGTTATTTTTGTCTTTCTTGCATACACACATTTTGTTTACCTAGATACAAAAGGTAACAGTTTTGTAGCAAAAAAAAAAGACATTTTGGGAGGGGAAAAAACTAAAAACAATCATTATTTTTGTAAGATTTTTTTGTTGTTGTTTTTTCACAGTCTTGCTTTGGTCAAGTAATGTGTTGTCAAATGACTCTACACTTATTAAGGCCATTACAGCACTGTAGCATGTCCTCCCACACGCCCATGACTCAGTGTCAATACTATATCAGGTGTGGTGAGCTCATAGCGGAATCTGTAACCTGAGCCTCATGTAAGACCATGCCAGAGGATTATTTGCGCATTGGATACTAGTGCAATCTGCCGAGAGCTTTTCATGGCCCAGGAAGTGTTCAGATTTCACTTGATACACTAGTTGTGTGACGTTGTGTTCTGTGATGTGTTCTCAGTCATTGATGGGGCAGCCCTGAGGATAGATGACAAACTTCGAGTGGCCAAAGAGAGGAGAGAAGAGCAGGAAAAGCAACATGGTGACAAAGCAAAATATTTCACACAACAGGTGTTGGCAACCTTAGGTGTACGTGCCACCATTGGCACACATAGCTCAAAGACAACAAGAAACAATGTGTTTACAAACAATGAGGTGGTCATTTGCATAATTTATTCATGCTGAGGTGGAAGCATTCAAAGAAAACTCAGTATACACTGCATTAATTTTGCATGGTGATGCACAGTGATTAAAAATAAAAAAGGCCCTGTCAAAAAGTCAAAACGGTTGCCAAACCCTGCACACACTTAATTAATTAATTCTCTTACATTTTAACAAATCGCACAAACACACCTGGGTTAACACACTGCGTTTGGCCCGTTCAGCGGCCCGTGAGACTCAGCTCCTGGAGCGAGAGCGCAAGGCCCGGCTGCAGGTGGAGCGACAGATGGAGGAGAGACAAAAGAAGCTTGAAGAGCAGCGCAGGAAGGAGGAACACAGGAGAGCTGCAGTGGAGGAGAAAAGAAAGCAGAAATTAGAGGAAGAAAAGGTAAACTTTGTTTGTTACATAGGTTTTGTGTTTTTAAGGTGTTGAAGTCAAGGTTAAGATCAGTGTAATTTTTTTTTTTTTTTGAAAGAAATAAATAATTTTATTCAGTAGGGTTGGGCGATATATCAGTAGAGACAATAAACTGGTAGACATTTGTCAACCGGTAGAGATTTTGTACTCACCGTGATAGAGACAAAATCTCTACAAGTTGACAAATACCAACCAGTTTATTGTCTCTACTGATATGTTGCCGTGCTGTGCCGTCACAAAAAGTTTATCGTTTGCATGCGTTAAGCATTGTGGTTTAAAAACAAGTCATTTTAAGTTGCTTAAGTTGAAGCGCAATAAGTAACGAAAGAGAACTCATTTCGGTATATGCGTGTACTGTCATAGACACTGTTTCTGAGAGATGCACTCCACATGTAGGTGCTGCTCATTCAGCGCGTGAGTACTGAATTGAGTTCTTTTTGCCACTTATTGGGCTTGAACAGTCAAATACTTGCACTTATGTGTCAAAAATGTCAATATCATTATATTATTTACAATACACATCGTGTTTTTTAATTATATTTTTAGGGGGGGACAACCCTCGACCCCCTGCGATTTATGCCTTTGTGTGTATCAGTAAATGTATATCAGTTAAAATGCCAAAGAGGCTTTTCCTAAAGGCTGTATAATCCTATACACACAGAGTATAATTTTTTAAAGCCATGCTAAATGCCGAGTCTGAATCCAAAACAGCCTAATTATACAGGACTCTTAAGATCGACTAGTCGTTCAGACAGCCCACCAACTAGTCTGTTCTGGAGATGTGTTTTTGCACGTCCCTACAGTCAACAGCTTCACTGGCCTCTTTACTGACTAAAAGAGATAGGCTATGTCAATGTTTTTAATCCCCTGCCTGTTATTTGGGGGCGTGACGGCATCATTAACACTCTTAAATGGAGGAAATGAAACAGGTGATTTTGTTAGTCTTGCAGTCACACAGCAGGAGTCATGTGCACTGTTCAGTACCTGACATGCAAAAGAGCCAGGAATCATGGACTTTGTTTTAGCATTGACACCCACACCTTTGCCACGGTCCACTGCTACAAAGCATAGAGGATGTATCATGGCTCTATTTGTCTAACAAAGTGTGTGTGTGTGTAGGAACACTATGAGGCTGTGATGAGACGTACCCTGGAGCGCAGCCACCGAGTAGAACAGAGACAGAAGAGATGGTCCTGGGGTGGACTTTCAGACTCTGACAACAAAAATGGTACGAGTGCTTTTCCTTAATGCCAAAACATCAGAAGCACCTGATAATACATTCAACAGCCTTTGTTCACTGATTGTCCTATGAATCTATCTATAAATAATTATTTTTTGACAATCTTTATTGCTCTGATTTGATGTTAAAGGTAAAGTGTGGAATTTTTGCACCATTAGATACACCAAACCGATTTGCAAAAATAATGCCTCAAATACACATATGCCATTGGTCAGCAAGACAGTTTCTCCCCACTCATATTTTTATTTTTATTTTTTTTATAGTTACAGTGTTTACAATATATATTATTGTAATAGTATATTGAACTGGGATAGGAGAAACTATTTCCCAAACATCCAAAAAATTACACACTTTACCTTTTATAAATCATGTTTGTTTGTTGATCTGTGTGCTGTGGTTCTGCAAAACGCTACTTAGGGATGGAAATCTTGTGTTGTCAGCTGCATATTTCCACCTCTCCTACTCTCTCACCCTCTCCATGGAGAGAGTCAGTTTCCAATAGCGACCTGTCTGTCCCTGCCCCTCCCACAGGACAGAGTGACAGTGGTTCCACCTCCTCCCCGATTGCTATAGTAATCTCCCCTGCTTCTCCAGCCTCCAAGCCACCCAGGAATCAGACGTCACAAGGTGGTTTTATACTGTTTGCCTGCCCATGGCGTGACTTGACACAAAATGCCCACTCCTCCTCTCTGCTCATACGTGCACTAATCTGACTGGGGCTGTACTTGCTGTTTCTCATTCACTCACACAGTTGTTTATAATAATATTTTTTTTTCACTTGCCAGGGATTGTAACAAAGAGTATTATCTCCAAAACACCTACCTGTTTTCCGGGAATGCATGTTGCTTTAAGTATTATCAGATTTTCCTCCTTTTTATCCAGATGAAATGACTGTTTGGATGTTTACTAACATTGTGTTATGCCTGCCTTTTTAGACTGGGTTCGCTGTAGTTAGAAATTTTGAACAATGCTAATGATTTATATATATATATATATATATATATATATATATATATATATATATATATATATATATATATATATATATATATATATATATATATATATAAGAAAGAAAGAGAGAGAGCTATACATACATGGGCGTCATTTGGGGGGACTACATATTTATTTTAGTCATGGAGCTTCCCGATGTGAGCCGTCAGCTCCGCTACAGTTTGGAGGGGTTAAGACCCAGGTATACTTTATATTCTGCATTCCACTCAGTTGAGCACACAAGCCTTTCCATGAGCGCGTAAAGACACATCCGGCACATACGCGCTATCTAGTGGGCTTTGTTTTCAAGTGCTCAGGTCACTTGGACATGCGCTGTTGTATGCACACCGTCCGCGTGGTCACAAAAATTGCGCTGCAAGCAGACAGGGTGCGCGGATGTCCATGGACCGTCCCGATGACAGAAATTACGTTACGCGGACAGCGCGTGAACTATCGGACCATCGAAAGGCAAAGCTAGTCCACAGTCTAGTAAACATTGGCAACCCCTTTAAGTTATTCTTGACTGTGCCGATGAACATTGCATCATGTGAAAGAAATTTTTCTTGCTTGCACCGAATGAAAACATACATGAGAAACACCATGAGACAGGAGAGACTCTCGGACATTGCAATAGGCTACTGAACATTGAACGGGCCATTCATGTGTATTTGGATAAAACAGATAATCGCTTTGATGTCGTGCTTGGTGGACGCTGTTTAGCCCTTTACAGTGGTGTAGTGGACTGGTGCACAGGCCATATTAAATTATTTTTATTATTATTATTAGGCTACCTTTTATTATTAAATTTAATATTACAATTAATATGTTCCGCAATAATTTCATAGCGCATAACCAATCGACGTGCTGAGAGGATTATAAAAGATTAGTTAGATTAGCTTACTCCTCATTTCAAAAACAATGTATTTAACACAAAATACTTCTCAATTCATGAAAATACTAATTTTTTTACTATGGGCCACAAAAGAAATGTTAAGAAAATAAATTAGAGTCATCTCTCATCGTCTTTAAGAGAATATGCGCCGTTAATGCAGCGTCAGATGGTGGACACTCGGTCAGTTTGCTCGCAAAATGATGGACATTGATTCACATTTTGTGCTCATCATTCCCCAAGAATAAAATTAACAAGTTACTAAATAAATGAGTAAATAAGTAACAAGCAAACTTAAACTTGTTTGCTTAAAATTTCTACGAATAATTTGCTGATGCTTTTTTTTTTCATGCCCCCCAACTCAAGAGTGAAATGTCGCCCGTGTGTGTATGTGTGTATATATATGTATATATATATATATATATATATATATATATATATATATATATATATATAAATATATATAATATATATATTCTAAAATGTTTTGTATGTGCATGTTACCGACATGTAAGGCAACCACATGACTACAGTTTTGGCTGTTGAGCATACTCTAATTTTTTTATGTCCAGGTGTTACACCGTCCTTAAAATGTAGATGAACCAGCTTGTATTATAGTAATTAACAATAGCTTAGCACGTGCAAACCCCTGTAACTCTAATTCCACTCCCTGTCTGTCTCTGTCTGTGTGCGTATTTACCCTCCCCTGTAGATAAGCGCTCTTCCTCTACTACAAACCTGAAACAGACTGACTCAGTCATCAGCAAGCGTCTCTCCTCATCCTCTGCCACCCTCATTAATTCTCCTGATAAAAGTAAGTGTCCTCCCTGCCCTCTCCTGCCTTTTCCTTATCCGTTTGATACATGAGCATGAGTACATACTCTTTAATGCTGGACTGGTCATGTGTTCTAAGCAGAACTTAATCACAAGTCATGTCTCACACAGGTGCCTCTCCCTGTGGTTCACTTGGTGATTTTAATTTTATAATGTTATTTAAATGCAAATACAGCATTGTGTTTGTTTGAATGGGCCATAAGTGTTTTTGCCATCTCGGCAGCTTATAATACTTGCAGACATGCTGTTTCTCCCCACAGTTTCCTTTTCCTCTAACTGGAGCAGCCAGCCATGACTCAGGCAGTTTCAAAACAGACACTGTTTGTGCTGGAGTCACCTCTTCATTTCCTTCTGTGCAGGCACATTTTAGTGTGGTGCCAAAAATTTTTAGATCACTTGTGTCGATTTTGTGTGTGTGTGTGTGTTTTATTTTTGAAGTCTGTCTTCAGTCTCTCATGAGTGAAACCCATGTTCTCGATTCAGGAGCTGAGCTCTCTTTTGTCCCTCAGGTGCAAAGCGGAGAAGTTCATCTTTGAACCGGTTGCCTAGCAATGCTCCTCAGGCCAATAAAGAAGCTCATAAGCAGCCTCAGGTGGAAAAGACAGGTGCCTAACTACTAGTGCTGCTCCTCTTTGAAAGGATAAGACAGAAATTAAAATTGTCTCTATTTACTCACCCTTATGTCATGCCCAACCTTAATTATTTTCTTCTTTGAAATACAAAAGGAAGAATTCAATTTCAATTAATTTTCCCATTCAATTGTATGAATGTGGGCTGGAGCTTTCAAGCTTCAAGAAGGAACATTAGCACCATGAAAGTATCAGTAATTTCTCTTAATTTCTTCTTTTGTGTTCCAAAGAAGAAAGAAAGTCATATGGGTTTGAAGCGGTGAGTAATATTATAATGTTATGATAGTATTATGATAGGTGAACTATCCATTTAACATATTTCTACACACAGCCCAGAGATAGAGAACAATGAATGATCTACATAATTTTTAATGAAATAAAGGGCATGAGCCTTTATTTGCTTGCTTTAGCTCAGCTATTTGCACATTGTCATTTTGAAAATCTAGTTTCTATGCAAATGTGCTTTTAAGCAGGCATAGACAAGGAGCCTGCATAGGCATTCGCAACCACGCACCTCTTAAACATTTACAATTACTATTTTCTAAATCTCCTGAAATCTTCTGTAAATAGAACCACAATTATAAAGCAGTGTCCTCATCAAAATACCTATTTCCTCATTCACTGCAAATGGCACGTGCAAACTGAGGCAGAAGAAGCCCTGCTTCCTGATTGATTTTAATGCTGACATGTCCACTCTGTCTGTAGGCCCAATCCTGAAGAAGCGAAGCTCCTCCCTCTCTCGAGTAGGGGCTAAAACACAGCCTGCCACCAAACCAGAGAAATCCACAGCAGATGAATCAGGTGCTTAAGTCCCAACTGGGACATTTCACATGTGCCTGTTCGCTGTTTACTAATAAATGAGCGCAAACGTTGTTTGCTTCTATGGTCCGCCTTGCTCTTGTTTGATCCGCAACCAACAGAACATGATGTTGGGTTAATAAGGGATGTTGGGGATAGCATGGGGTTTAAAGGATTGGTTTGCGGTTGTAAACGTATTGCATCTCTCACCCTACATTCTTTGCTTGCCTCGCCCTTCTACTCGTGCATCAAATCATCATGCATCAAGAAACATAACAATCCGCTGATGTTGATGCTTTTTTGTCCACAAATCAGTTGGTGCTTGCTGCTGCCTTGAGCTTCCAATTCGTCTTAACCATTTCCTTGTTGCTTCGTTCTCTCAGGGAGTTCTCACTAACTGACCTACTCACCAGGAATGAGCTCTTTGTGTATGAAAATACAATGTGTTTTTGTTGTGTTGTTTTTCTTCCCATATGACATTAACCAATGACTTTGGCCCCTGGTGCCATGGCTGTTTTCAGTGTGTGAGTGTTGCAGAATGTTGACTGGTTTTACAGGAAGGCTTTTTATTGTGCTGTATTTACTTCTAGATATGTTTGCAGGACATCTTTAAACTCCTGGTTATATAGTCACTCTTGAAAACTAAATGACCTCCTGAATTGTGTTGTGATGGACCATTTTAGAGTTTGCCCATCAGTTTAGTTAGACACCATCTTTCTCTATTCTAATAGCATTTCCTCATTACTGAGCTTACTTAGCCACATCATCAAAAGCTTCACAGCCTCACCCTCTTTTTCATAGCTTTGAGTGAATCTTCACAATGCCAGAGGGGAAAAGGAAAAGAAAAACAAAAAAAACGGATCATTCAAAAGAGACTTTAAGTTTTACTCCTTGCCAACTGTTTTTCCCAGCTGTGAATTTGTAACTCAGGTTACAAACATAATTTCATGACAGCAAGAGCTTTTTGCGCCTGTTAATATGTTCTGCTACAGATTTGTGGTATACAAACTGTATCAAATTAGTTCAGTTTCACCAGAACTTTTGTTTTCCCTGCATTCTGTAAAAGTGCAGTAGAGACCAAACTGAAATCAAATGCTGACTTGTAATCTGCTTAATTTAATACTAAATTTGATGAATACCTCAAATTTAAAATGTCTTACTGCAAGCATTTGACTCCTCTAAAGGATCTCAAAAAGCTCTTCAAGTTATTCTTTAGTTCTGGCTTTATATTTCCCATTTGTTTTCACCTCCACTTCCACAGCCCTGGTCCTGTTCCCAATCACCTCTCCCTTATCTCACTAATATTCTTTTTGTCTCTCCAGCATTGAGAGTTTCACCTTGATTGCATCAGGTGTCCACCGTTTGTTTAAACCACCGTCACTTTTCTCTTTGGTTTTTGTGTTGCATTTTAAATCACATTGGTGTCATTCCTCTCACCTTCCTCCTTTGTTTATTCCTCAACCTCTTATTTCTTTTCCCTTTTGTCTGCTCTGTTTTTCGTGTCTGTTTGGGCACACCGTGTCTATAGCTCGCCGCTCGTTGGCCCCCGTGGACAGCGGTGTCCTCAGTCGGCTGCTCACACCCACCCAGGCCTCGCTAGCTAGAAGCAAGAGTGCCGCGGCCCTTTCCGCCGAAGGAGGCGACGCCCAAGGTAACACTAGAGAGAAAGGGAAGCCCAGCTCGTACCGGAACCCTCCACTTGTGTGTAGATATAAGGCGCTCTGCAGGGGTGTTTGGTTGGCGTGTTATATTGGGCATGCTGGAGGTTTGCTTGAATCACATGCAACAAGTTTTACACACATAGAAACAAATTTGGCAATGTTCAATTTACAAGCTTAGCAGTCTTTTCTAGAGATGCACAGAAATATTTTATCATTGAACTTTTTTACCAAAATGCCATTTCATTTTTCATAACCGTTTTCATTCGAAAAGAAAAATAAACTGGAACATTTAACAGCAACTGTTATGTTAACCAAAGCAGCGTGCACAAGAATTGATCTGAATTGTAAATGTTGAATTTAACTGGATTAAATGTAGATGCCATCTGATGACATTATCGAAAATCAGATGGCATTTACAATTGACTAGGTACGTGTAACTTCCCTGCGTGATTCACATGGAGAAATCCAGTCAGATAAGTCAATGTAATGCCATAATGAATACAGATGTACTAATGACTCCCTTTTATATCACTTCAAGCATTAGATATAAAGTCACTTGAAAGTTTTCATTTCTGTGCATCACTAGTCTTTACCTATCTATCAATGTCTAAAACAAACACACATGCACTCATCAACATTTGCAAGGTGTTTCAGGGCTATTGCTGAGGGATCTTTTGTAAGCTGATTAGCCGAGCGGTTGTGTGTGTGAGAGGGAATGAGTGGAGTGAATCTGCGCCCTGCTGTTGCTACTTCAATCCCCAGCTGATCCACACAGGGCAGCTCACGGCCCCTGCAGACCAGCAGCGTCACCCTAAACATATCATCTACCAAACTCACTTTAAATTCCCAGCAACCTATAGTTCATATGTGTAACTTGTTTGACAGTGTTTGGTGTTGACAAGATGCTATCAGCATTGCTGAGTCTGATAGTATCTGAACTGCATTATTGGTTTCTTAATATAGACAGAGAGATTATTATGAATCAGCAGCTTATGGATCAATTACATTTATAGGCTTTCCATGATGCTAACAGTCAGAGTTAATTATAGTGGGTGGAGATTAGCCCAGAAATCCCACTGTCACAGCAGACCCATTCGCCAGGTCAGCCCTTACTGCTCACCTCACTTCACCTGGGCTTCACCAACAGATACTGGTCATCCTTTGATTAGTTATCATCTCTATAGATTACAACAATGACAAACCACATTTTCATCATCTTTGATTTCAAAAGTATTTTTCCCATTTGTTTTCTTCCTAGGGATTTTTTTCATTCGAAGCCATTAACTAAACCAACCAGCTTCAAGATGAAGCATAACATTACAGACTTCGATTTGAAGTAAAAAAGTATTTGAAAACTGGAAAAAAACAAAGGTACAAGCAATCATGTGCCAGAATGATGGTTCAATTTATAACCATTTACTTATTGTCAGTAATTTATAAGTTTAATGCTCTAGTATATTTGTTACAATTTATATTTTCATGGTAACAGTGACTTCTCTGATTGTCTGTTGAGGATTCATGAGTAGTTGTTCATTGAGATTTTTGAAATTAAACTTAATTTTAAAAATTCAATTTAAAAAATGAAACAAATATTCAAAATCACTGATTGTTTTCTGCAGAAAAATACTAATGCTTAGCAACCTCAAAGCTCATCATTGATCTGTGTTAAGAGATATGTTATTGACAATTTCTCTATGGAGAAATGAATGGGATTTTTACTTTGGGAACCGACTGTGGGATTTGCTCCTAGGACTGCCACTAGGTGGGTGAAATGCAAAATTGTATGCCAACGTTGTAGATGGTGAAAAGGCGGTTTAACATCAAATTTGACATGATGTTATTCTGTGTAATGTGCTAGATGTGGCTATGAATGTTGTTAAATTTTCGGTATTGTTGAGCTGACTAAAACTGCAGCCTAAGGTGCTTGCTTGGTGCAGACGAAGGTGTGCTTTAGTGTATTGGTGACCAGTGTGTTGTCTGTCCAGGATGCTGTCTGTCCCCTGCCATGTCTCTCTCTGTCTCACACCCACCAACCCACCCATCAAACCCAGTCTTCCTGAGGCCATCAGTGCTTATCAGCAACAGTTCCCCATCAACCAGTATGACTAATCTAACATACACCAATGTTTTGTGCTTTTATCATCCCTTTCTCTCTTCCTCTTTATATCTCCCTTTTTCTGTACCTACCTCTACCTTTGCTTTGCTCACCCACTCGGCTGCTTGTGACATCCCTTCCGTGCTGTCCCTGGCTGTGCACCACT
The DNA here is from genome assembly GCA_037950675.1 of Hypophthalmichthys molitrix. Classification (NCBI taxonomy): domain Eukaryota; kingdom Metazoa; phylum Chordata; class Actinopteri; order Cypriniformes; family Xenocyprididae; genus Hypophthalmichthys; species Hypophthalmichthys molitrix. The sequence goes on from CM075505.1 coordinate 24,055,661, forward strand.
GACTGTGTGCTTTACCAGAGTCTCACCTGTGTCCTCGTTCAGCATCTGCCAGCCCCATGCAGCCGCCGGGCCGCGGACCCCTACGCAGTCGCAGCAGTGACCGAAAGAAAGGCCCGCCTACTTCGGTGTCTGCGGATGCCATCTCCAGTATGACACAGGTGAGCAGATAATGCATGTCAACTTCCACTTTGAAATGGATGAAATTTTTATTTTTCTTCTTCTCAGGTGGAAATATGTTTGTAGAGTTGGTCCTGCCAAATAGTAAGAAATTATGCTAAATTTTCATTTAAAGAATTTAAATCATTCTAATATGCTGATTTGCTGCTCAAGAAACATTTATTATTTTTATCATTTATGCATTTTCACTAGTATTTCAGATATTTAGACCCCACAAAAACAATTAAAGAAAAACTTATAGGAGAGCTGCATGGTGTATGTATATAATTTGATCTCGAGCGTCCTCTATAATCTCATTACCAGGATAAGCTTAACAGAACTACAATACCTGTGCATTATCTGTGTCTTCGTTAGTTTTATTGCCTTGAAACAATATGTACTCATTCAGACATTTATATGTCTGTATACTATGGTTTGCTTTGCAAAACAGATGGGATTTATCCCTGATGTTAATCAGTGAGCTGTTCGTTCTGAATAACACTATCTGATCCCAGCTTAAGTCCGTTCCAGCAGCAGCGTGTACTGAAGAGACACTTCTGTCACTTTCTGACCCTCCTCACTTCAGAAATGAAGGGGTAGTAAAACATCCATGCCAGGTACATATTCTTTGCAAGTGTGCAGATGCTCATGCTTGGCCAAAGCATCGAAAGTCCTGTTGGACCTACTTAATGTATTCTTGCATTACTGTGGCTGTAACAAACCTCAGTACACAAAGGGGCAAAAGAGTAACCTTCAAATGTTTTTGCCATTTAACCGACATGTTGTAATTTAGGTAGCTCGTTATAAATGTCAAACATTTAAGTAACTTGCTCAGCTGCATCAGTTTTCTCTTTGAACTCCTGGTTCATTATGATCAAAGTTCCATAGTACGATTGCATTTGGACACATTTCAGCAATGCAGGAAATCCGGTGTTGCTAGAAACGCTTCCTTTCACACACTTGTGTAAAATTTTTCAGTTCTAAAAAATATTACCAAAAAAAAAAAAAATCATGCTCGTATGTTAAGATCACAGTGTAACACTTTTGATTCTGATTTTTCTGTCGCTTCTTAACAATGCTGCAAAAAGTCCCAATCCCAGCAGCGTGCTCGTCAGGCTCCAAACAACCATGATTAACTTTAGAGTTTTTAGAAATATTCAGACTCTTAACTTGCACAGAGCTTCTAATTTTTTTATACTAAAGCAATCAGCGGCTACGGAAAAAGGCCAGGAGCCGAACTATCCAACCTGCCTCAGAGTTCATCTGCAGGTTCTGCGGCAGAGACTGCCACTCCCAAATTGGATTTTCGAGTCACAACCGACGCTGCACCGTCTGATCCATGGTTTCCCGGGACTGGCGGACACCGTACAATCAGATATGAACTACATGTGACAGTCTGATCCCTCATATAGAGGTTTAGAAATGCCCACTTCAGTGATTCATTCAGACACAGTTAATTTGTAGCATTGCCCTACATATAATGAACGCTTAGCGAGCTTGAGTGTGTGTGTCCCAGAGAGAAAGGAGGGCTTGCATTGGTATATTCACTGAAGAAATGTAAATTGAAACTGACATGTTTCCCTCGGATGGTCATACTGTGCTCTAGCTTCTCCAGTGGCTTTGCCTTATAGCTCACTATATCTGATCTACTCGATAATCATTTGAAGAGTTGGTCTAGGGTCAGAGCTGAAAACATAGTGTACTCACTGCTAGCTGCTTCACTGTGTTCATGCGGTGGAGGTTTTCCAGTAAAAGACATATTCACATTTATGAGCCTGTCCCGCATTTAGTTAATTTGTCCCATTGACACCCTGATCATGTGGACAGATGATTAAAAATAGATTGAATGGACATGTTTACTCCGGTCTGGTTCAGATTGATGATAGCAGTAAATTCCCAGCTGCAATGGAGTGATATATACACCATGCTTTGATTTAGGCTGAACATTGTTTGATGATCACTATATAGTGATCAAAGTGCCTTTTAAATGTTTGTTTAGTCCAAAAGTCTGATACTACAAAATCTAATTTAAATTTTAAAATTAGTTTTAGGGTTTTGCTTATTAGTTCATAGGGTGGATGAGGTGTCATCTCTTTCATTTTGTCATTTTTTTATTTTATTTTATTTTTTTAAAGCAGGAGGGTGAGAAGGAGAAGCGCTTCACTTCACCAGTAGGAAAACGCCCTGCCTCACCCTCCAGTCGTCACCGATCCCCTTCTCCTGCTCCCGCTGCTAACAACACCTCAAGAGCGCCCTCACCTGGAGCAGCTAAGTAAGACCCCTGAGATCAGTTTTAACTACAGTGGTTTCAATCTAAACTGATAGTTTGATTTCAAACCATTAAAATCTGCTGCTCAAATTGCATCTCCCATTGTCTTTACTACAAGCCTATATTTTTAATTTCTCCGTCTTTTATGTTTGTCTCCTTCAGGCAAAGTCCACGCTTCCGCCCTCCTTCCCCCAGTGGCTTGAAACAGCGTCCTCCATCCCCTCAGCCCTCTGCCACATCCAAACCTCCACCCATCCAGAAACCTGCTCTAACCCCCACCGGCCCCCCCACCCTTCGCAGGAGGGATTCCAAGCCAAAAGAAGCGTCTCCCATGATACCTATCGCCCCACAGTCTCCAGAAACCAGCTCGGCACCCGCACCGACACCCGCACCCAAGACCAAAGAGGGTGAGTGAACTCAAAAACACAAGTATAGAGAAACAGAGAGATGAAAATGTAAGGGAATTTTAAAATTGTGATTTCCATATCTGGAAATTTCATTAAAATGTTAAATTAAATCTAAAAACTTGGTAGTGGGCGGGCGCTACAGAGTTTTTTTTTTGCACGACTTTCTTGTTTCAATTCTCTGATTGGTGGATATGTCTTTGCAGAAGATGGGTAATTTACCAAGAGTTCTGCTGTTAAACACAAATTTGAAAAATAATCTGAAATAATGAGGACTGATGGCTTTAATAAAAGCACTCACAGTATGTCTGTCTTTACCGGCTCAAGTTAAAAATCAAGTCAAAAATCAATGCCTTCTCTGGCAGTTAGATTTTAAATTCTAACATTTGTGAAATTTAATTGACATTTCTGTCAGGATCAATGGGAGATTTCCAAACTTTAATGATAAATTTAAAACGTAAAGTTTATCAACAGTGTGTAATATGTAACACGTGTAAGGCTGAAATATCTGCTAAACGAAGTTTGAATGAAGCATTTAGAGTTAAATTGTATAATTACAATTTTGTACAATTATTGATAATAATTGTCGAATATGAAGTGTGAAGGATTTCAGTACAGTACTGCTTTTCAAGCTCTGTAATTAATGTTTCTTTCAATACATATACGATCCTCTGCCAAGTGCTGTAGTAATGATTTTAAAGCAGAATTATTTCATCACCATCTGTTCAATATGAAATAAGCTTTGAAAAGCTCAGTTTAACAACTTGCCAAATGTCTGGCTAAAACAAAGCCTTTGAGTTATTACAGCAGCAAGCCAGCACCGTTTTTGTGATGAACGATGAACTGCCTTCTTAGATACGTACTATCAAGGACAAGTACTGCTGGGGTTAATGAGTTTGTATACAGTACAGTGCCAAGCTGGTTTATCCTTGAGTCACAGTGCCCTCTGCTGGGTGTCACTAATCACTAATCCGGCCTTTAAGAGGCACTTCAGCAATGTTGCACTTTTGATGTTAATAATCATAATGCATGTGTGTGTTTTCAGAATCTAATTCCAAAGCCAACGCAGGAACCAACTCAGCTGCAGAGGCTTCAAAGATCCTGGCGGAGAACCGTCGTCTGGCACGTGAGCAGAAGGAGAAAGAAGAACAACTCCGCATACAGAAAGAAGAAGAGGAGCGGTGTGTTTATTTGATTAGCTTCCGTGGTGTGTTTTAGCATCAGGAGCCTGTTTGACACTTTAGTGTGTAATTGATACTGTCAATAAGTCTTTCACTTTAACTGCTTCCAAATATACTAGCCCAATAATATAATATGTATTATTATCTTTAACCCCCATTTAATCAGAAAAATCGGAACAAACACACTGGCATAAGTTTGTAGTCATGTTCTTGTTTTTCTTGTTTGTAAGAGCAGGTTTGTTATGCAGTCATTAAGCTGAAGTGAACCATGCATCTGTGTTACAACTATTTACCTTTGAAGTGCCAAAGGCCCTGAGGTATCATGTCTCAACAGGCTGAGGAAGGAGGAGGAGAAGCGGCTGGCGGAGGAGGAGCGCTTGAGGCGCGCTGAGGAGGAGAAGAGGCTTGCGGAGGAGAGGAAGCGAGAAGAGGAGGAGCAGGCTCGTATAGCAGAGGAGGAGAGACAGCGTACAGAGCTGGAGGAGCAACAAAGACAGGCTGAGGAACAGAAAGAGGTTAGTTGACTCTCCCATTGCACAAATGTGTTTTTTTTTTTTTTTAAAGTTTGAATAATTAACTGTTTTCTCATCCAATGGCAGCGCGAGGAGGCTGAAGCAAAGGCCCTAGAGGAGGCAGAGAGGCAGCGTCAGGAGAGAGAACGCATTATGCAACGGAACCAACAGGAGCGCATGGAGAGAAAGAAGGTGGACACTATCACATGACACTGACATTTACACAGTTTTAGGTAGCAGCTATAGATTAAAGAATCATACAAGTTGCTTGAATATGTTGTCTCCATCTGCAGAGAATTGAGGAAATTATGAAGAGAACCAGAAAAACAGACCAAATGGATTTTAAGGCAAGTTTAACAACTTTAATTGTATAGCACACGGCTCAATATTATATAGCGTTGATGCATGTTGTGCATCACTTCCTTTCCCAAAAAGTTTCATATGTTGTGTCTGTGTGTGTCCTCTCAGAGTAATGATGAGAGAGACATTCCTGATGAAAATGGAGAGGATGCTGAGGACCAAATAAACTGTGAAAATAAGGGTCAGTATCTTTATGCCAGAATTGGCAGGATATTGCTTTGTTGGCAACAACAGTGAGTTTATTTATAGCGGATGAATGATGTTTCACAAACAAGCAAGTGAGAAGTGACAGGCGAATTGCTGAAATGAAATTTAACACTTATTTTACACAACATTTACTAAAAAAGTGTTAAAAGTGTTAAAAATCTCAAAATATCTCAAAATATTGGCCAGGTTAATTTATCACAATTTGTTGGATAGAGCTGCATGATATGCATGAAAAAAAAAAAACATTCGACCCAAACTCTCAGAACGTATAGATGAAGTTCATGTCAAGCAGCATTCAATGTGACCCTGACCCTGAAAACACAAGATCACGTGCTGAATGCTTGTAAATGTGCTTCACTTTGAAACATTACGCATGTATTTAATTTAATCACAACCTTCACATTTTGATAATTGCACTCTTCCTTATTGCACTTTAAATTTTATTTTGATATATCATGTAGCTCTAATATAGGATGGAATAACTCGTCTGCCTCATTAAATTACAGAGAATCAGGCTGAGTCAGAGCAGAGTGCCAATGAGACGGAGCCATCAGACTCTCAGGAGCATTACTCACCTGTAGAGAAGCCAGTTGCTGAACGAGAGGAGCCAGATGTTAGTATGAACAGACAAACAGATGTAGATAATAAAGAGAACAGCAATGGACCCAGCACAGAGGATCCCTCAGTGGACAGGTAAAAAAAAAAAAAAAAACCTCTTTGACTCTCGTTTTATCTGGGTTAGTAGGGCATAAAATAACTTCACCTTTTAATTTTGTGCTTTAATCTCCAGCAGCCTCCCTCCCAAGTCCTGTCTGATGGAGGGCTCTGAGTTTGTGAACGAGGACTCTAAAGTGAGCCTGGTGCCTGGGTTGAATGGTAAAGGAGGACCCTGGAGCTTTGAGGAGCTGATCGATCTGGGTGTTCATGCGAAGAGCAAACCCCTGATGGACGATGGGGGCCCTGAGGGGCCTAGAGTGGCCTTTGAAGAGAAAACCAGCTCAATTCATCCAGCCCAGTCTATTGAAACCCTGTCCGGTGAGAGCTTTTGTCTCTTTTAAGTCTGTTAAATTTTAATGTATTAGTTTATATGAATTTGATCTCACAGAATTGACCTAGTTTCTCTTGTTCTCTCAGAGATGTGAATGCGCAGGTCTGTTTAAGGCCTGCTGATTATTGCACTCCACGAGTCACGTCCAGCTGAGCCTCAGAGCGTCAGCGCTCAGACTCGTCTGGACAGCCAGGGAAAGCGCACAGTGCCGCACAGCCTCTGCAGATAATAGATGGATAAAGCAAGAGAAAATAAACACAAGTTGGAAGAAACGAGCTAAAGAAATGCTTCAGGGAAATTGATAGATTCCTTCAGTGTGCTTGCTTCTTTGTTTAGCAGCTCTTCACCTTTATAATATTGTCATTTGAATTTTTTTTTCTTTTTCATAACATGTTTTTTGGGGATTTTTTTTTTTTGTCTTTTAAATGTGGAGACAACTTTATTTATTCATGTGGCTTCTCCACATTTAAATGGCTGCTGCCTCATGACGGTTACCACGTGCACTGTTTTTTGCTAAATTCCAGTTCAGGTGTTCACGTGGCACATACAAATTCATTATAACTTCAACTTAAGCGTTTTGGAGGATGATTAGTTATTGAGTCAGTGCAGAGCGTTTTTAGAAAGGAAACATCTCGCATATCTTCAGAGACATACTAATAATTAAAACCCTGTGTCTGAACTTTGAGCGGAGCTCAGGAATGTGACCCAAGACGGGCTGCTGGTGCAGCAACACTCGAGTACAGATGTGCTTTTAAATGTGACCTCAGGATATTTACATCTGAGCTTCTGTTTCTCCGCTCCAAAGGAATAAACATCACCACTGTATAGTGTTTAACACTATATTCCCTGTGAAAGAACTCTAGCTCCCGCTGAGAAGCATTCCTACTGTGTAACACTTGCAGATAGCAAATCCCTCTCAAGATATTTCATTAAATCCGTTTACCAGACTGTTTAATTCAAATTGAGTGCAAACATGTTCATACTGCCTTGAGCTCTGAGATTGAAGGATGATGGAGCTCAATGCAGACTGGCATAACACTTGTGGCTTCTGTTTAATGAGGTTTTTATGTTGTACATTCCTGTTTTGTAGTAAATAAACATGTACATGTACATAAGTATGATTAGTTAACAAATATCTAATTTAAGTGCACCCTCAATAACTTTGGATGTCTGCATGAATCTATTGTATAATATACACAATTACTGTAACTCATCCTTGCACACTTTTTGCATGTTTCTGATGTCTGTTCCCTGGAGTTTGAAGAAACGTGTTTCTGTAACTAAACTTGAATGATTAATGTTCTCAAATTCCCAAAGTCCCCTCAGGGTTGTACTGTACTATCAAGTCCTGATGTTTTCCTTTGTATACAGTTACTGTTAGTTCACTTCTCACCATTCATTCATGGATTAAATAACCACACTAAATTTGGTTCTCTCTTTGAAAATGCATAAATATATAGTTAAAACTCTTCTAAGTATTATGTAAATCAGTATTAGGCTGTCTAGCCATACTTGTGGTTGGGAATAAGAACTAGGCAGCAGGTTGGTGTACTGTATATTGTGGTACAGCTCTATACTATGAGATGAAATGCTGTTCCACACTCACAGGCCAGGTGTAACTACCTGTACACAGCAAGTTACACCAACAGTGCGTGTTTATCTTTTTTTGAGCAGAGTGTGAAGTGACGAGAGTAGGTAAAAAGAATGTGGACTGAGGGCGCAAGCGAAGTCAAGGGTGGCTTTTTGATTGTGAAGCTGCTATGAGGCTGAACAGGGAAGTTTGCAGAGAAACCGATGAGCATGTCGCCTCTCGTTTGGAGTTGAGATTTACATTTGCAGCTAGAGGTTTCAGGGACGTTTAAGTGATGTAAGCACTAGACTTTATCTGTAAGGATTTCGTCCATTGAGCATTTGACTTGAATTAAATGTCAAGACGTTTGTAATGAATGATTGGTCTATATATGCTTGAAGAGTTCAGTTGGTTTTGTGTACTGTAGTTGTCTAAATTTCTGAAGAGTTTCCTTTAAAATATTATTCACAGAATTTTTACCATTCAATGGCCACAGCTGGTCAATCGATAAGTAAATGTCCTTATTTATATCATTCCATCCGTGTTTAGAAATACTTTAGATCCCTCAATGTGTTTCTTCTGTTATTTTATATGCATCCGCTTTGTTATTTTTATCTTTTGTTGTATAATAGTCACTTTCCAGATTTCTTTTTGACTCAGGCTCTTAAGACTTCAGTGGAAAAGTGTTTGCAGAGGTTGTAAGTGACAAGCGCTTGGCATGAGACTTGTGTACATGTTCAGTGTGATTCGGAAATGGGTTTGAGATCATTGGTTTGGCCTTTAATATGAACTCTTAACACTTTAAATTTCTAAAATTGCTTCAAGTTGTGTTGTAGCTGCTGAAGACTCAATCATTGAGGCATGTGTGTACGTGTTAGTTACATTTGCTTTTGTAATATACTAGCACAGCCACTTTCAGATGAGTTCACTCCGATGCAGATGTTGTTTCCTCTAACAGGACCTTTGGAGCCCTTTGTGCTGTATACATCAGAACTGAAACTGTTTAATGTCAATTGTACTCGATACAGGGGTAGAATAGGACGGTGCCTTAGATGCAGAATGGGCTGTATATTATTTTCATATATTAATATCTTAACGTGTCACGTGAGCTTACCTCGGCCATGACAATCATTCTACTCGACCAGGGTCATGAATAGGATCTGCTTTTGTTAGAGCAGTTTCTTGTCTTGAAATAGCCCTGACCACAAATTATATTTGTAAATATATCTAAAAAGTGTACTGGAAAAGTATAAAATGTTAAAATAAAGTTTTGGAAGATAAAAGAAAATGTTCTTTGGAGTCATTTATTGTTTCATGCTCAGTTACTTTTTTTTTTTTTTCATTCTTAGTCGTGTTAATAAAATGACACATCATCGCAACATTTCAAAGGAATTATCCAGAAAAAAAAAATGAATCAAAACATTTTTTTCCACAAAGCAAAAATGAATTTACTGAATTATTTTAACACATTAAATAGTTAGTTCACCCAAAAATGAAATTTCTGTCATTAATTACTCACCCTCATATCGCTCCAAACCTGTAAGACCTTCGATCATCTTCAGAACACAAATGAAGATATTTTTGATGAAATCCGAGAGCTTTCTGAAAGCAACGTAATTACCACATTCAAGGTCTGGAAAAGTAGTAAAGACATCGTTAAAATAGTCAACGCGACTACAGTGATTTCACCTTAATTTAATGAAGCGATGAGAATCGTCGCTTCATAATGATGTTTTTACTACTTTTCTGGACCTCGAATGTGGTAATTATGTTGCTTTCTATGGGGGATAAAGAAAAAAAAAACTTGGATTTCATCAAAAATATCTTAATTTGTGTTTTGAAGATGAATGAAGGTCTTACTATTAAAGACAGAAAAATTTCATTTTTCTGTGAAACTAACCCTTTAAACCTTAAAGCAATGTATGTTGTATTCCTATCGTGACATCACACAGTTTTACCATAGCTTTGCAATAACTGAAGCTTAAAATGTATTGTTAGGTTTGCAAATCCAGCGATTACATTTATGATTGCAGTTACATGTTTTGCATAAGAAAAGCCCTTCACATAGCACTCACTATATGCTCCAATAACTTTATAAAAATAATCTAAAACTTCCAGTGATTTATCAGCACAAACACCCTCACTGGTTTCTCTTTAGTTTGGTTTCTTTACACTCAAAGCTTTGCTAGTTTTCGACACATCATCAATCAATCCTAATTGCTTTTGTTAATCAGCCTTGTAACATCCCATCAGGCCCTCACAGCTTTTTGGCGCAGTCAGAGCAGTAGATGTCCTCTCCTTTGATGACAAAGCGCTTGTGGGCCATGGAGAGTGAGCATTTTTTGCAGTTAAAGCAATATTCATGCCAGGATTTGTCCTCGTAGTTCACCACGTTGGTTCCTCTGCCAAATCCTAGGATGTAGAAAGCCAACAGGTGTAAATATGGATGTCTTTCCATTATAATTGCAATTATTAGTGTTGCTTTATATTCTTCTGATTCTGAATAAATTTTAAGTTGTACACACTTAAAAGTGTACATTTTCTGCAATTGTGGGAAAAAGAATGATCATTTAATATTGGGACAGACGCATGTGTATTTGCACACATATACCTGTAATGGGATTTTGACATCCAGAGCACTTTTTGGCCACATCGGTCTTGTAGCAGTCCACACAGTAGAACTGATCTTCATGGGCCGTGAAACGAGCTCCAGCCAGAGGCTTCCTGCATGTGTTACACACAAAGCACTCAGAGTGCCACGGCTGGTCCTGATAGCTGATCCCACCGCTGGTAATGGCCTGATTTAGACAGAGAAACAGAGGAATTAGAACATGCCTGATAGGAACTGTTATTTCTGGCCTTCTAATTTAATTGGCTAATTGATGATACATTATTAGGCCCCGTCCCAAATGGAACCCTGAGCCCTTGCGATCTTCCTCCGAGTTCACACTTTTGTGACGTAATGCCGCTTTGACTGTCGGGTAGAGACAGTCTTGGGACAGGGCCTTAGTGTTGGAGATTTTTCAGTGACTGAAGCATCAGGTGGCGACAAAGTAATGATTCTATATGAATAGTTCAACCAATTCTTTCAAAAACATAAGCGAGCAATGGTTAATTCTGCACTGACTTTAAATACTACAAAGTAACATGTAGTTCCATGTACACTACTGTTAAGTTTTTTTAAGAAATTAATACTTATATTCAGAAAGGATGCATTAAATTGATCAAAAGTGACAATAAAGGCATTTATAATATTACAAATGTTGCTATTTCAAATAAATGCTGTTCTATTCATTAAAGAATCATCAAATTATATTAGAATGATTTCTGAAGGATCATGTGATACTGAAGACTCAAGTAATGGCTGCTGAAAATTCTGCTTTGACATCACAGGAATAAATTACATTTTAAAATATATTCAATAAAACAAAAATAAGTTTATATTGTAATAATATTTCACAATATTCCAGTTTTACTGTATTTGTGGTTAAATAAATGCAGCCTTGGTGAGCATAAGAGACTTTTTTTTCGAAGACATTAAAATCTTACTGACTCCAAACTTTTGTTCATTCATGCGTTTGGTAGTACCCATATAATAAAATTGCGTTTGTAATAACGACTTTACTGCACTTTAATAACCGCACATGTAGAGTTCAGGTTATGTTTCTGTGCCATCTATGAAGCTTTTTGATAGTATAATCCTGTTTTCCTAACTGACCTCTTTGCAGCGGAAACAATGCTTGGCAAACTTCTTCTCATGGCAGGAAGTGCAGTACATATCGTCACCCTTGGTCAGGAAGCTCTGGGTGCGAATGGGCTGCTTGCACTCAACGCAGATGAAACACTCTTCATGCCAGACTTTATGCTTGTACTCCACATTCTTACATCCTAAAAGAGAAACACAAAAACGTGTCTGTCATTTTCAACACTCTGCATGTGGCCAAGATATTTTGTGTCGAAAAAGGCTGTTATGTGCTGTGACAACTGTACACGCACCAGGCGTAATCACTTTGTAACAGCCCTGGCAGCGAGGGGATCCGTCACGGTCTCCACACTTCCCACACATGATCTTGCCATCGTCTTTGGTAGCAAAGGGCTCATTGGCCAGCGGCTTGTAGCACTTGGCACAGCGGAAGCAGTCCTCGTGCCAGTGGCGGTTCTTATGGTTCAGCTCCTGGATAGAGAGACCACTGTGAGCACTGCACAATGTAAAATGCTCTTTAAATGAACTTAATTCACCCCCACCTTTGCATCAGCGCCTATGGGTTTGCGACACTCAGCGCAAGTATTGGCGCAGAGCTTGTCGAAGCAGCGCACGCACACGGGCTTGTCATCTTTCTTGACGTACTTTTTGCCCTGCAGGTTGTCTCTGCAGTAGAAGCAGTCAAAACGCTCAGTCATTGTGGAGCTCAGATAGCTGCGGGGGCCTGCAGGGACAAAACAAAGTATAAAAATGACTGCCAAACGGGTATTTTAAACAATGAAGTCAGATTAAAATGTTCAAATTAAGAGCATCAATGGTCCCGGGAACAAGACTGAAGGATTCAAACCCAGATAACAATTTTTGGTTCCTAGAACGTTAGTTTTTGGTTAACTAGGAACGTTTTCTTATTGTTATTATAACGTTAATTTTTGGTGTGTAGAACGTTATTCTAACGTTAATCTAACATTTCCAGAACATTATTCGAACGTTATTCTAACATTCCCTTAATGTTATTATAATGCTAGTTTTTGGTTTGTAGAATGTTATTCTAACATTCCCTTAATGTTATTATAATGTTAGTTTTTGGTTTGTAGAACGTTATTCTAACATTAATCTAACGTTCCGTTAATGTAATTCTAACATCTAAAAATTGTTATAGATTAACGTTAGAATAACGTTCTACAAACCAAAAACTAACGTTATAATAACGTTATGGGAACATTAGATTAACGTTAGAATAATGTTCTACAAACCAAAAACTAACGTTATAATAACGTTATGGGAACATTAGATTAACGTTAGAATAACGTTCTACAAACCAAAAACTAACGTTATAATAACATTAAGGGAACGTTAGAACAACCAAAAACTAATGTTATTATAATGTTATGGGAACATTAGAATAACCAAAAACTAATGTTATAATAACATTAAGGGAACCTTAGAATAACATTCTACAAACCAAAAACTAACATTATAATAACGTCAAGGTTAACTAACGTTTGAATAATGTTACTTTTTGGTTTGTAGAACGTTATTATAACGTTAGTTTTTGGTTATTCTAATGTTATTCTAACGTTATGGGAATGTTAGAATAACGTTCTTCAAACCAAAAACTAACGTTATAATAACGTTAAGGGAACATTAGAATAACCAAAAACTAACCTTTTAATAACGTTAGGGGAACGTTAGAATATCATTATTATAACTTTCCACAAACCAAAAACGAACGTTATAATAACCTTCTGGGAACGTTAGAATAATGTTATTATAACGTTCCACAGACCAAAAAGTAATGTTATAATAACCGTCTGGGAGCGTTAGAATAAAGTTCTACAAACCAAAGAATAAAGTTCTACAAACCAAAAAATAACGTTATTCTAACGTTCCCTTACGTTATTATAACGTTAGTTTTTGGTTTGTAGAACGTTATTATAACGTTAGTTTAAGTTATTTTTAGGTAATCAGTCCTTGTTAGTAGACAAATAAACTAATGAGAGTGTGATCTGTGAGATGTTTTAAACTCCAGAGTCTGAGCATAGCAATCTAATATACGTATGATGTAAAAATAACAAAGTTTTTAAAGAACAAAAATATATTCAAAACAATTTGCGGTGCTATTAGCAGAGAGGATGTTATCACTTGTGAACATTTATAGTAGATGAGATGCTAAACAGCCAAAAACTCAACATAACAACGACAAACACAAAAGCAGCTCATTTTAAAATATTTTATTTTGTATTCATCTTCTCCATCTTCTTTTTTCTTTTTATTCTTCTTTCTTACGCTGTATCCAAACGTATCAAAGACAGATCACTTTCTGTAGCCTACTCCGACTTGTAGTCGCCGCCCGCATCGCTCAGCTGCTTATTTGCAAAATATATTATAAAGCCTATTATTATTACTGTAGTCCGCACTCCCGCAGGAAGCTGAATTGGACACCATCTTGACACCCACCGAGCGAAGCCTTCACTATTGATCTTCACTGTTGTGAGAGATATAAAGCAGCGTCTCGTTCTCACTTCAGGTGAGCGAAGAGTGAGAGTCACACCACCTGACACCATGGGTCATTCTCATTCCCATAGATATGGTGTGGATTTAATGGCAAATATGTGATCTGTTTGTATGTATTTTATTGTGAGCTTACAAACAATTTGAGAATTGTTCATTGGCCTACAGTTTAACTACATTAACAAAACTGAATGGATCAAATTTGTGGTCTCTATCCCCCACCATTCCACACATACTTTATTCACATTATCAAACCTGTGGAGAACTGACCATACTGAAACAGGGTTTTATATTTGTCACGTCAACATTCATAATTTTTTCTTCAGTGCTGTGAACATACAGTAGCCTGCACATTTCCCGATTAATGCAATACATCAAGCCACCACAAGGGACCACTATAACGTAATAACAAGAATCTGTGTAAATTCAGGGACTGATTTGCCTGGAGCACTTAAAGGGATAGTTCACCCAAAAATGAAAATTATCCCATGATTTACTCACACTCAATGACTACCTTATTTCAGACGAACACAATCAGAGATAGGCTATATTTAAAAATATCCTTAGTCCTCCCAGGTTTATAATGGTTGTGAATGACAGCCCAAATTTTGAAGACAAAAAAATGCACCCATCCATACACAAAATGAATCCATACACCTCCAGGGGTTAATAAAGGCCTTCTGAAGTGAATCAATGCATTTGTGTAACACAATATCCTTATTTAAAACTTTATAAAGTAAAATAATGAGCTTCCGGCGCGACATTCGACGTAGGACTAAGGATATTTTTAAATATATCTCCGATTGTGTTTGTCTGAAAGAAGATAGTCATATTCACCTAGGATGGCTTGAGGGTGAATAAATCATGGAATAAATTTTCATTTTTGGGTGAACTATCCCTTTAAAAGGCTTCTAAATAGACAAAGTCTCAGGCATTTCCTGTTTCGATTACAGAAGTACATCTAAATACTCTTGGAATAATGACTACTCTTCTATAACAGGGCATAAAAAGCGTTGCACTTCACATACATCAGATTCGGCGCATATATACTTCTTTCTCGTATTGATATTTGCTTTGTCCCCTAGGCTGTAAAATATTGTTGGGATAAATGTTTTGTCTGCACCTCAGCATCTGTTGTAAACACAGCCTAGCAACCGCATGCCAAACAACTTAGGAAAGTCCGCTTAAAAAGACAGATGCCAAATCACCCCACAGATGTGGCCACACTTCATCCCTGATAGTGCCAGAGCTGCATTTTCTGGCCGTTGACAAGTAAAACTGTATTTTTAGAAGTACTGACTCATTCTTCCCAGTGGAGTTTGTCTCTGTCAACCTCCTATTGTTAGCCCTTAGGTAAATCAGCTGTCTCCATGGTTACATTCATTAAATTCCACAGATTTTTATCAAAACAACAATTTGATTCTTGAAGGTCAGAACCACTATGTGGAACTGGAAAATATCAAATTGTCCCTAACTGATTACAGCATCAAGAGAAATGCCAGCACTGACAAATAGCTTGACAATATTGAAATATCTTGTTTGTTTTTTATACATTGTAACATTTTATTGTCATTTCCACCATTATTAAAAATGTTGGTTTACAGATATTTGGGAATGATACAGAAAATCCACAGATGAGGCCTTGACCTAAAACCCTTATAATAAATCTATACATCCTAATATATATGACAAGATATCACCAGAGAGATAAGACAGTCTAGGTGAAACTTCCAACAAAATTGACCAGGTTTGTGAAAAATCAGAACCAAAATCTCTAGGTTTGTTAAGTGTTTTTAGTAGTGTCCTTTTCCTGACTTCTCCCCTCTGACTTCAGATGGATTCAGTATAGTGTTGTAACTTCTGTGCACCGAAACATCCTTCTGACCTGAGCAGTATGCCCAATCCCTAAGCCTTTTGGGATACCGTCCCATCAGCTGTTCATTTTTAGCTAGCTCTGTCAGAGTGTTTTCAAATGGAGCGCTTTGTCCCAAAGCAAAGACCAAATGCTGCTTGAAAGGTCAACATGAGATCAAATTCAGCCATGTGGAGAACAGTAACCAAAGAGAGCATGTCCACATTAAAGCAAACATTGACTGAGGCACCTAAATTTGACACTAACAAATGTAGTCCAAAAAAAAAGTCACAAGAAAAGACTGTCTTAAATCCATGAATTATGTGTTGACTGCATTAAAGAGTAAGACCATTCATTTACATAGAAGTACACAGCTGCTACCTCAGCTCACCATTACAATTACACAGATAAAAAAATATTTGCTTTTGATACATTGGGTTAAACTGGGCTAGTATTATCTGATTTGCACAGGTCTTAAGATTAATATTGATTTATACTGGAAATATAAAGCAAACTTTACAGAAAATCCTCCAAAAGCCATGCAAAACCAATGCCGCCATTTTCATGGACATACCACAAAACGTTCTGTTGGCCAAAGCACAATACACGTCCGTCAGTAAGATTTTTTGTTTTTAATAGAAATCTCTTATGCACCAAGGCTGCATTTATTTGCTCAAAAACACATATTATTACTTACTATATTATTATTTACTATATTTTAAACTGCAATTTATTCCTGTGATGTCAAAGCTGATTTTTTAGCATCATTATGCCAGTCTTCAGTGTCACATGATCCTTCAGAAATCATTCTAATATGCTGATTTGGTGCTTAAGAATCATTTCTTATTATCAATGTTAAAAAAAATCTTACTGACGCTAAAATTTTTTATATAGTAAGTTCAGCTATAAATCATATCCAGCAAAAAAGGTCCCATGATAAGTAAAGCAATGAGAATGCCAATGAGGAGAATCCACAGGCCGGTCCACCAAAAGTTTTTCATGACTCCCTGTCCATCACACAGTGCATCTTTACCTGAGTGCTTGTAGAAAGTCATGTCTGCTTTCGGGATATACAGGAAAGCCTTGAGGTAATGAAAGAGATGGAAGGATGGATGGAGAGAACCAAACAGCCAAAGAGTTACAGGGGAACTCCTCTCTTCTCTTTTAGGTATTTGTCATATATACGACCCCAGCCTACACCCTGCCCCCCAGTTGGGTGTGCCATGGCCTTTCCTCCCAATTCACAAACCAAGTAATCCCAGACAAAGCATCAGCTGCCCTCTCCATGTTAGGTTATGCTGCAAAAGATAAGGGGAGGGAGCCAGAGAGAGGGAACTGAATTCATCTGAATTCCTTGCTTGTGACATCATAAAGAGGCATAAACTATGAGTTCACCAACAACAACTTTGCTTATTAGTGCTTATATTGTGAAGTACACTTTGTATTCCATTTGGCTTGCTTTTTTAAACAATAGTTGTGTTAAAACTAAGAAAAGTGGACATTAAAAGATTAATTGCTTCTCAAGTACATGAAAGAGTCGCTGTCCTCAGATAACTTTGATTCTCAATTTGACCCTTAAAAGTAAACTTGGACTTTTGACCATCTCAGCTAAACCATGTTTGGAATAAAACTGAGTATTCTGTTCTCATTTCTGAAAGTTCTTGGGTTTGTTGATTGTAATGTATGAAGAAAACTATGCTTCATTTAGATCCAGCCAACATTCCTGTAGTAACTCATGAACAGCTATGTATGATATTATACAAAAACATATACTAATGATTACAGACAGAGTTGAGCAAAGGCTACGAGAACATATGATTTCCATGAAAGGTCTGAAGTCCGAAGCAGTCATCCACAAACATCTCACCTGGAAGATAAACACGACACGACTTCTAGACACATTATTCACACCAAACTAATGCATATTTTTACCACTTAAAACATCTCAGAAAAGTAGTCTTGAGAAAAGTTACTAGTATAATTGTTTTTTCTTGCAGATGCCACTTGGTTTGATATTTATTTTATGTTACATCCAGGCATTTTTAAATGTGACATGGGAAAAAATGGCATCTGCACTTCAAAAAGTGTCCAAATACTTTTTGGGATACTTTATGTTTTATAATATGTAGAGAAAATGTGTTTTTGTGTGTCTGGATGAAATGCTGAAAAAATGATTAATTGGTGGTCAGCGTTGAGGCATGGTGGACAATGGAAACAGATCCACCTGTCCTTTACTAAGATCCTGCCTTGTGGGAGGCCTAAAATAGCCCTGCTTAAACAACCTGGCATCATACGCTAAAACAACCCCCTCTCATCTCTTATCTAAACTCTGTTAGAGAGCAGATCACAGCTGAAGGCCTGCCACAGGAATCTGCAGACTGTTGACAGGACCTACGCTCAGAGGAACAGTTAAGGTTCTAGTCGATGTAAGTGTGATTGATCCAACACAGAAAAAATTCTGGGTAAAAAACAACCCAAGTGCTGGGTAGGTTTATTTAACTCAGCTATTGTTTTAAAATTGGTGTTTTGCTTGCTTAAAATTAACCCAAAGTATGTTGAAAATTAACATTTATTAATAAGTTTAATGAATAATAATTAAACAATAACATATTAAATTGCTTATTAATAAACATTCACCTTTTAATTATTACTGTTGCCTCTAGTAATTATGTGTCTGATTTTTAATTTCCAACCAATTTTGGAAAGTTTCATTTTAAGCCAGTCATATAGTAATTTTTAAACAATAGTCGGGTTAAATAAAACTCACTCAAAAAAAAGATTTTTTGATTCTGTTCACTTTATTTAAACAACTTATTTTGATTCAACACCATTGTATTAGGTTTCTGGTTCAAATTTAATTGCTTCATGTTAAATTGACTTGAAACGATTACTTTTTGACTTAACTTGATGTTGTCATATTGAAATAACATGTTTCAATCAAGTAAACTCAACCAGGACTCAATCAAACAGGACTTTCACTACCCATCATGCTTTGCAAAGGGGCTGATCTGAGAGAGTAAATTTTGAAATTAAGTGTTATTTTAAGCAGTTTTTAGCAACATGAGAAAATGGAGAGACTTTTTAATGTTTACTGTTCTATTATGTTGGTATTTAAAAGTTTCTATTACGTTAATGGTTTTGGGGTTACCATTGTGGTGAAGTGTAGAACGTGCTTGGGTGAAGGACCTGCTAACAATTAAAGATGTTATAATAATAACAACAACTATTTTGGGTATGCTGTAGATGGAATAAAATCTTCTTCTGGCTAACACCTAACAATAAGAGTCTTTACAGAGTAAAGATTTTGTAAAAGTTGTGATAATAGTTCTTGAACACATCCACTATATAAACAAATCAATTAAACTAGATTTTTAGGATAACTAAATGTAATGGTTTTGGACAAAATTAAGAATGTTAACCTGATTCAACTAAATGGCATTGAGTTAACCTTATGTAATAAATTTAAGTTAACTGAAATAAATAATGTTAATTAAATACAACATAACCAAGTTACGTGGAACCTGTTGACATAAAAAAATTAAGTAAATCCAACGTATCATTTTTTTGAGTGCTGCCCAGCACGTTGGGCAAACATTTAACCCAACCAATCATATGGATTTGTCCATTTTCAACCCAACTTGTATTGTTTTTAACCCAGCATTTTTTTTAGAGTAAATAATGGGTCAATGAGGAAACAAGTTGTCTGGGGTGGACTGAAAAAAACAGCACTATGGTTTATAAAAGTGAATGGACCAATTCTCCTAAACATGCAAGCAATTAAGTTCATCTCTCATCAGAGATCTTGCGCTATTCAGTTTACTAGGATTATTACTTGGATTCAGCAATCTATCAAATCTATTCCAATCGGAATTAAAAGTAACCAAAATAGGCAGCTGCACTTTCAGATTTTCCAGGAATGTTTCTTAAAAGCCTCTCAGTTACAAAGATAAATCCACTCAATTTATCACAATACTATTAACAGACTAGTGACTCATCTGATGACCGTGCAATCGTACACAGTTAAGGAAACATGACAACGTGTGCGGTCAGCGATGTGAAGGTCAGCACACCAGTGTTTTCCATCTCATTGATCAACAACATGTACAATGTACTTAGTAAAGCGCATTGGAAGATTTCCAACTCTTCTTATGTGTAAATACATGCCATTTCTGACTATTGAGAGACAAGTTAAAGCCAAAACCCTGTTTCAAATTACAGTGTTTTTTTCACTTCACCCTCTGGTTCTGGAGAAAACATCCACTTCACTCAGTTAAGTGAGTGCCATAACAGTTCATTGTCATTGAAAATGTTGAGATTAGACAAGAGATTTCCACATTCATGTCTCTGTGGTGAGGAGTTGTGAAACACAAGTGAACTTAGACCTGTAACCGGCATACAATTTGACCTTGTTTAGTGAGCATGAAAATTCGGATTAACAGCAGAATTGCACATATTCTGATTATGTATCTGTACGTAGGCCGCTAAGAGCTGTGCATGTAAACTTCACTCCCGTGATCTCAAGAGGCACTCTAGCAACTGACGCTAGAGACTGCAGTCTTTAACCTCCTTGTTAGAGCGCCCGACACCCATGCCAGCGCACCCGGGTTCGAGTCCCACTTAGAGTGAGCAAATCAGTGGTTCGTATCGCTTATCAAACTGCCAAAGTCATGTGAACTATTGAAATTGCGAAACACTTATGACGTAACAGAACCTCGTTTACTGAAATCACGTGACTTTTGCACTCCGGACCACTGATTCGAAAGAAAAGCTTCAAAGCAGTGTTTTGAAATCGGCCATCGCTAGATATTGTTGAAAAGTCGTTATTTTGTTTTTTTGGCAATTAAAAAGTATTCTTGTCACTTTATAATATTAAGGTTGAACCAGTGTACTCACATGAAGTGTTTCAAATATATTTTTAGTAATCTTCTGGGTATCTGAAAGTGTTAATTGTCTTGCTGGCAGTAGAGGCCCCACTGAGCCATCGGATTTCATCAAAAATATCTTAATTTGTGTTCCAAAGATGAACGAAGGTCTTACGGGTGTAGAACGACATGTAGGTGAATAATAAATGACAATTTTCATTTTTGGGTGAACTAACACTTTAAGTCAATATTCTGGTTTATAAAATGTACATAAAGGCTGGAGTACACTACACAACTTTTAAAACATTGGTATTATATACTTGCAGACTTTGAAAATGGTTAAAAAGAAAACCTGTGGATTACCCACTGAGGATGACTGAAGATCACACTCTACAAGACTTTCAGGTCATTTCGCACACAACAAGCTCATGCAGAATAATGAACCTTGTTGTTAGGAGACACATGACAAATGAAAACAATGTGTGTTCTAAATTTGCCTCAAAATATCACACATCTGATCCTTCAAGTGGATGAATTCATAGTCTGAAGCTGTCTGAATCTGTGCCTATCATACTCTATGCAACTTTCTCTGAAATCGAAATCGAAATTTAAAAGCAAACTATCAAATAATCTGAATTTTGTTTTAAAATAACATTAAAAATAAACATGAATCAATATTGAAGAAAATGTGAAAGCGCTATAAGAAGGTCATGACCAACATTTTTAATTCATAATGCTCTGTTCTCAAGAACAAGACTGAGAATTAATAAGTTGAATTGCTAAAATGATCTGAAATTAATCTCAAGAGTGAGCATCTGTATTATTTCCACAAGAGAATAGTAATATGCTAATTACTTGGTACTAATCCTAACCTATAATATAATAATAGCTTGTAATGTAAATCAATGAGATCTTTCTTACATAAAATGCATAAAATATAAGTTGTCCCTCTATATGTCTTGGTAAGATGATATTTAAATGCTCAGTTTTATGATCAAAGCTTTGCAGTGATGAGAGATAGAAGTGCAAATAAATGTTCCTCAATAAATTAGATTTGATACTTACATTTTAAAAATGATTTTTCTAAAAATGGAAAAGTCATTTTTACATTTGCTTTATAAAAATTAGTAAAGATTTAGCAAAAAGACGTGTACCACAACCTGAAGGTGAATGTTTTTATATATAAAAGGTCTTTTACTTACAAACTCAATTAGACGACAGAAGGCATGTAACAGGTTTTTTCAGCAAAGTTTTGATCATGTTGATCCTAGGCCTTAGAAATCTGAAAATGTATCCCATATGATACAGTAGGCTTCATAGGGTTAATATATGTTCACAGTCTTGGTTGAATTGTGACACCAGTCACAACTGGAGAGATCAGGAAGAGCTGCAAGTAGTGCTCGCTGCAGAGCATAATGACCTCCAGCTCCACCTCTCTGGAGCTCAAGGGTGGAGCTTAACCTGTTTAATGGGTGGAGAGATAGGGTAATGGGTAGGATTAAGGTGTGGTTGGGGGATGCAGCTCCACCCATCATGCTCCAGAGAGGGGGAGCTGGAGGTTATAGCTCTGCAGTGAGTAGCCTCTAGAGAGCTGTGGAGGACAGAAGAGCATCAGCCGCTCAACTGCGCCCCCAGTGGACAGAATGAGCTCGCACCGTCTCCAGAGCAACACATTTCCTAATTAGGACCTCCAAAACTGTGTGCCTACAAATGTTGTGTTTTAGACATATTCACGCCACCTTGTGGATTACAGCAGATGTGTTGAGGCTGAGGCTGTTCAGCTGAAATGTTTCAGTATCCGATTATATGGTGTGTGAGATCCAAAAAGACTTTGTCCTTATATGGCAGGATGATTTCTACTGACACATTCTGCAAAGGTACTTTACTTTTGGCACTTTCAGGTTGAAAACAAAACAGAGAATGTAACGTGCATGCAGTGGATAAGTTGCACAGGATATGAGTCAGATGGAAAAGGAGAAATATGTTTCAAAAGAAAAAACTACTATAATTAAAATATATAAATAAACATAAAAAAAAAAAAAACACGTAAAGAAGTCATTTCATTTAATCATAACCAATATTAAAATATCCTAATGACATTATAAAATGGTATCCTACTGGATAAACTGAAATTCTGACCAAAACAGACAGAAAAATATTCATTTTTGTCTCTTCAGCATGCAGGATCTTATCTGTCTCTTTAGGATTTGATCCCAATAAGAATTCCATCAGCATTCCTGGCACTCAAAACACTCCACATGGGACAAACAGCATTAAACGCCTCATTGTTACCTAAATTGGATAATATCTTTACAGTATAAAAGTACAATTCTATACATGTGGCTCAGGGAAAAGTTTAATTAAGGACAATGCTTAACTTTAGCATTTGTTTGGATACAAGTAACATATAAGACGACCCTTGTGCACAAACTCATTTCCATAACAAAAAGATTCATACATTTTGTTAACAATAGAAGATACTGTGTTATACTGTGTCATAAAAAAGAAATGTGACATATTCTAAAGTAAGATTAGTCTACCTTTTACATAGTTTCATTGGAGTTTAGTCTTTCACATGATCACTTACTATATCTATTAAAGAATCCCTTAAAAAAGAGATATTTGTATTTATCTACCATAAACCCTAGATCACACTTACCAGTATGCACTGAGCAGTGTGGATGGCAGCTGTCTGCAGTAGTGATGAGAGATGGTCTCCTCCTCGTCTGCAGGATCACTGGGCTTAAAAAGATCCACAAGGGGGAGTGAAAAAAAACAGGATATGATCCAAATACTTTGAGTTCATGTCAACAATGACATCAGACTGGAATTCACTCTTTGTGCTTAACCAATTGTGTATAAAAGCCTACAGAGAAAGCAGAAATATTGAAGTGAATAGTGATAATTAATCGAGTATGTTTAGTGATCTGAACATGTCTTTCATATGAATAGCTCAGACTTCTAATGCATCATTTCAGATGCTTTATGCTAGAACACATTTGTTACATGCCTGAAAAAACTCCCAGACCACTAAGATGATTTCATAGCTTTCAGAGATGATGCCGTTGTTACTGCTGTAAGTCCTGACAATTGAACAACATTCTTTTATATATCACTATAGTGACATATACAGTGTTGTGGAATTAACAGAGTGCACAAATATCATCACCTTTAAACAACCTTGAGCCTGTCATCAGTCCCTGGAGTGCCTCCAAACAGTTAAAGACATCAGTGACATGGAGAACAGACGCTGTGACATTTATGCGTATTTATGTCCTGGAACCTGTGACGGAGCCAAGGAATTCACTTCTGCCTTATTTTGTTTAGTAATTATTGATAGGAAGATAGGGGCTAGTTGTCACAAAGGCAATATCCCAGTAAGATTGTGAAACAAAAGTTCAGTTGCATACATTTTTGTGAAATCTATCCTCCAAACAAACACATTTTTATAACAGCTTTTGAGTAAAGAAGTTGTTGAATAAAGTAAAGAAATAAATAATAAAACCACAGATACATTCAGTCAATTACATAACTATTTAAAAGGCTGAACTGTGCATTCAGGACAAGAAACAGCATCTTTTTTTCCTGTGCAATAGCAGTGTATACAATAGTTTTTTGTAGCTAAGACAATAAAGTCAGCATGAAACGAAGTTGGCAGTCTTTACTTCCCTGTTGTGACATGTATCCGAGATACATGTCACAATGAAACACCTTCTCAAAGTTCTCGAAACAGAAAAAATGTCGGACGGAACTTGATTTTGTCCACTGGGATTGATTGGATGGTTGTGTGATATCATGTGAGTGACAAGGTTGCCCCGCCTTCATGCCAGTAAACACATCATCATCAAAGAGATGTTGTTGTTGTTGTTGATTAAAGATTATGAGGGCACATGAATTAAAAAAAAAAAAAGATGTGCATGGGTAAATCATTTATACTGCAATAAAAAATAAAAATAAAAAAAAAGAAGAAAGAAAAAGATTTGGCAATTTTCACTTCATGGTGACTTTAAGGTAAGAATAGAAACTGACTTTGCAAAAAAAAAAAAAAAAATCAGTGTGACACCTACATTCTCAATAAAATAAAGGTTTCAAAAGGGGGTTTTCACAGCGATGCTATAGACCTTATGCGCCAGAGAAACAAGCGCGCCGCCATCTTTATAACATTGTCTTTGAACTTCCGTTTTTGCAGTAGCTCTTTCTATGGCATCACTGTCAGAGAATATTTAGCTGGTGCAGTGAATTTACTTGTTGTAGAGTAAATGAAAGGTATCATGAGCATTGTAATGTTTAAAGCATATGTCTTAACAAATGTCAGTAGAACGGGAAGATTTTAAAATGAGCAGTTCATTCATAAATACATAAGATCGCTGTGGAAATACAAACCGGAAGATAAAAGACAACGAGCGCAGCGCTGAAAAGGGGCGGGGCTACATAAGGTCTTGGTCCCATTGATGTTAAAGGTTGTTCATAGATGGAACCATAGATACTAATAAAAAAATTATTTTTAAGAGTGTAGTCTCCATTTAAACAGTGAAGCGGTTGTTTAAATTTGGAGTATGTGTTTTTTTCCCCCCATCCATTAGCGTTCATATTACTGTGTCATAATATTTGTATCTGCTGTTGATTGTCTATATAAAAAAAATACTGATACAGGCTTTTATCCTTTATTTAGCCTCAAAACAGGCCCACATTTCCAATATCATTTCACCATTGTGCGAATTTCCCATGCACAGGTCTCTTTTACATCAGTGATGGCCAAAATCTGTCACGTACAGCAGAAGAGAAAAGACAGTTATCCAGTGCAGCAGATGATCTCAACAACACAAAGGCCATGAACCAAAAATGTAAGATATAACATATAATTTATTGAAACAGAAATTAGTTGAACCTCCTAAAAATAGTTTTTAGTTCTGAGACTTTGCTAAGCATGTCTGATTCGTTACAATGTGATTGGGTGAAAGTGTTGCTGTGTTTTCCCCTATAAACTGACACAAATCACTTTTTTCTGCAATGTTGTCAGACTATGATGTAAATGTTGGACTGGATGTGATTCCAGTGAGGATGTGCTCTTGTTAAGAGTTCTGACCATATAAGGAACATGTTACCTGATCCTTCTTCACACTGACCTCTCCTCTTCTCAGAACAAGTGAGAGCTGTTCTGGGTCTATGGTGATAAGTCAACAGACATTAACAAATGGTACATGCTACAAGACCATTAAGGAAAACGTGATTTAAAAGTATAACGTATACTCACCCTCATGTTGTTCCAAAAGCAAAAGTCTTTCATTCATCATCATTGAAACACAAATGAAGATATTTTTAATGAAATCCGAGAGATTTCTGTCCTTCCATTGAAAGTCTGTTCACCCAATATTGTTATATATATATATATATATATATATATATATATTATATATATATATATTTATATTCACCCACCCATATTGTTTTTGTCCTGTTGTTTGTTTGCATCTTTGTTCTTTATTTTTAATAATAATAATAATAAAATATATAAATAATTTATATATAAAGTAATGTGATGGTGCTTGTTGCTATTTAGTGTTGTAGAAGAAAATAAACCAAAAGAACCTTTTAACTAGGGACCATTAGCCCTGTTGTATCAGACATATTTCATTTACACAGCTTCCAAACAGCTGCTTTAGGAATGATGTCAATGCCTAAGAAGAGTTTTAGCAGTGATTCAGTTTCGAAATGTCAGTTTGTAAATAGTCAAGAAATATGGTGATAGTAAAAAAAAAAAAACAGTCATACATCATACATGATCATTTCATTGAAAGCACAGGCTTCTGTTTATTGACCATTGCACGCACATGAACAGATGAGAATATTTACACAGATGTAAACAGTCAGTACCTGCAAAACAGAGTTAGAGCTGCACATAGTGTGACTAACACACAGCTACGTACCAGAACAAACAGCACATTTACCATCATTAAAGCCCATTCAACTTGCGTCTGCTACTTTGGACTAGCTGGGATGCACAGTTCTGTCCACTCTTACACTGAAGATCTCATTGTTCAGATTTTAAGTATTTTTGGAGGAGCATGTACCCTCTGTGAGTGTTTAAAAAGAAGAATGTTTTAATCAAAGTAATCACACCCCTGAATAAATGGGAGTCATTACTGTAACAACATCTTCAAATTGTACAGAAACTAGTGCATCTGTACCATTTAGTAACACTCCAATTTCATAGATTCACATATTCATAAGTTCATCTGAAAGGAACAAGCTTCATTCTCCAGTACTACAAATATAAACATTTAAGAAATCCTGCTGCAGCTTACAGATACTGAACAGATACTTTTTTTTCTTCAGATCATTTTTTCCCCAAAAGAAGAATTTACCAAGATGTCTGGATTTCTTATTCGAAGGACAAAAAGCAGTGACATGATCTGTATTGGAGTTCATTTGCTCATATTTTGATGCTCTGACAAACAATATAAAATTGTAATAGGCATTTCTCTTTTAATGCAAATTAAAAATTAAAAGTGCAAATCTGCTAATAATGCTTAACTCTACCGCATCTATTCAAACATACACACACACAGTTATTACAATACTGTGGCCTCTCATCACATGATCCTGCACAGCAGGAGATATCTGTGCAGTGCCACTGTCATGACCAGCCGTCATCCTCTCGTTCCAGAGCGCGTACAACTTTCCAGCGCACAGACATTGTTGGCAGGGCGGTGTCTTATCAACACTTCCTGCTCCACAGTTAATGATGCCACCCTGGCCCTCATCCAAACAACGGCGGTTTCTACACAGTCCACTAACCGCCAAAAAGCAAAAGAGAAACTACAAACACACAGACTGAATTTTACAAAAGATCTGTTCCTTCATTTTCTGATCGTGTTGGATCATGCCTTCTTGCGTCATCTTAGCAGCATCCCAGTTTACATACTTCGAGTGCACACTTGATGTATATACACTTCACTGATGATGGGAAAGTAGTAAAACAGTACAACAGTTTTTGGACATCATGAAATTTGTGTGTTAATATCACAGACCCCTTTAAATGTACCTTTTGCTTTTGCATTCAAGTATTCAATTCATAACCTAAAAATTAATTATTTGCAGTTTATACACCCCATTGCAGAATCTGAAATTATATATATATAATTTTTTTTTTTTTTTTTTTAAATGAGCATTTCCTGACATAACAGATTTAAGTATATCCATCACTGTTGATCAATGAGGCAACGAATCAAGGGAATGTAAACTTCTGAACAGAATTAGTGTATAATTTAAGTGGAATACACTTAAACACTTAAAAAAGTTTTGCAGCTCCTTATCTGTCAGATTAAAAAAGAAATAAAAAAGGCTAAACATCTTACTAATTATGTATGTAAAGTTTTTGCACTAATTCTACTAATCCTAATCCTCACTCACATACTTATTTGGGATGATGGAAAGTATGCAAATTGGGATGCAGGTCTAAATGTAAAGATCTTACTATAATACCATTAACGCAGATTGATTTCACTGCGATCATAACGGCATACAAATCCAAACATGTTTTCAGATGTCAAGCCTCAAACTATTAGACAAAACTTGATGCCTCGTACAATGTTTTGTCTTTCTATAGGTGTGAACATTAAAACTTCTTTTATCCATTCAGCCCTTTTAAAATGAATCTAAAATCTGAAGAGCTACAGAATTACTCTTATTTCAACCGATGTAAAAGTCACAACAGTGCCGGTGCGACGCTCTACACTGATCAAGATATATATATATATATATATATAAAGCGTTTTCCATTTGTTAGAAAACATTAACACACAAAAACAACTTTGGGAAGAAATGTGGAGCTTTATGCTTCTCCACATAACAAGTCATGCAAAAATTAAGGAAAAATGAAAAAGGCTTAAATCCCACTGCCATTTCCTTTTTTTTCCTTTTCTTTTTTTTTCTTAAACTGATCGCCCAGTTCTGAATGCATTATGCTAGACGGCCCAACTGCAAAAGGTATGGGCAATATTTTTTTATTATTATTATTATATTTTGGGTAATACCAATGTATTATGTGTCAATTTTCTTAGTTAAACATGACATTTATTCATGACAATTTTTTAACTACATAAAAAAAGAAGAAAAAAATAATATCTTAAAGCTATATGCAATTAGTTGTCTTAGAAAATTGTTACAACAACATCAAAAAAAAAAAGTGCACTATATGAATGGCCCTCTATCTTCTGACTGGGCGGAACAATAACACGAACAACAAGACGTAAAAAACCTTCATAGATTCACAGTCAAAGGTCACAATATAAGATCCAAGCATGTCTCTACAGCCAATCACAAGTTACTCTGAGTGAATGGCGTCTGCCCGCACAAACAAAACAGTATGAAAATACAAGGCCTCCCTCTAGTGGACGACAAAGAGTGTCATTTTGCTCTAAGGGGGAAAACTACATTTGACAGGCACTTGATTGGAACTGCACAGCAAACGCAGAGCCACCGGTCAGCATGCCTCTGTCAGACTGTCACAACGAGAGAAGGCAGTAAAAAGCTTCAGACCCACAGAAATGTGCCACAGAGTCTTTTCACATCTCCTAAACAAGCGCTCACACGTCAAGAGAGGACACAAATAAGCATGCAGGCCAGGTCACGGCAATTTTACGCCTTGCTATACAGACAATAAAAGTATGCTTTTTCTGTTGTCGTGATAACCTTAGAGAAACCAAAGCATGCTTCCAATCTGTGATGTAAGATGCTAAGTGGTCTGGTTAGTGGAAGAGTCACTGAAAACAGAAAAAAAAGCCCATAATGGTTTGTAGAAGAGAAGTGGATAAATAATTTACATTTCTGTGATGATGTAAAAGAAAGAGGGACGAATGAGGTAGAGACATCAAACCAGCCACTTCAGAGACAGGAGAGGTGCTGAGAGAGATCGCTCCGGATGAGAGATGATAAAGAGAAGAGAGCTTGCCCCGTTCAACTCATCGTTTCGTACTTGTGCCGGTGGCGGTGGGAGTCAAGAGGCAGCGGGGGCTCCGAATCATCCATGGGCAGGACCAATCGGGTGCCTCGGATCACCAGCTCATGGTCGCCGAATGCCAGCTCTCGATCCAGAGCCTCGTCAGAGTTCACGGCCACTCCTCCGACGGCTGTACCGCTCGTGTGAGCACCTGTAGCATCTGTGCTCACGGTGATGTCACCGTACGTCAGATTGATGTCACCGTCATTCAGGATCAGGTCGGAGTCGTCGTCTTTCAGCTGCCCCTCATTCTTAAAGAGAACACAATGGTAGATGAAAATAGAAAAACTTTATTTTAAAATTGCAATAATAGTCGCAATACTATTTTTGATCAAATAAATGCAGCCTTTTCAAAAAAAAAAAAAAAAAAAATCTTACTGACCTATAAACCTCTGAACAGACCTTACATAAAAGGTTATTTAATCGTATATCTTTTTTATTACCTTATAATCTTTTATATGTAATGTAATATCTTTCAGGTGAGCCAAATAAAGCAATTTGCACTAGGAATTAAAGCCATCGCAGACCAATAAAACATGGTTCATAAAGAGTGGACTCTAGAATGAGGATCACTATCACCAGTTACAAATATACAGGCAGCTCAGAGCTCAGGAAAGTAGTTAAAAGGCACAATTAAAATATCCAAAAAACACTAGAGCAGTGTTGTATATGTTGTTGACTTGTGTACGTACATTATCACAAATGTTTCCAAGAATGTTTAAATCCAGAGAAATAAGCAATTTTTAACCAGGACATGGAGGTGTCCAACTGTCCGTGCGTCGCAAATCAGTGACGTCACACCCGCGTTACCCTCAGTTTTATTTTGTAGAAACCATGGAAAAACAAAAACGCTTTAATATATTACGTTTTATTAGACAAGCGAACAACTGTTTGGTTACATTTATTGATAGAAAAATAATTATTGTTAAATAGCTCAACATGTTTAGTCTTATTGTTTAAATCTAGTTTTCTTGATTTTCCGTGACTACCATGCTTTTACCGTGCCAAGTGAAAAACACTATTTTGTGAAGTAGCTAACATAGCATAAGCAGATGCAGCTTTATTTTTAGCAACAGTAGGCCTAATACAGTATTTTCTCCATCATACAATACTTTTGTATTTAACTGCATGCCATTTATAAGCACAAGCCATCCAGCATTATTAATATGATATTCTAAAATCAATCTAGCTTACTGCAGTGTGCAACAAGTGTCTCACAGCGTTCGCTCAGCAGCAACACACTCAAATGTATCTAATACGATAAACAGTGCGGTGTTACCTCATACGCTTGACCGGAAGAAGCAGAAGCGGCGACTGCGAAATAATAAAAGTTCCCCTGCTGTCGAACCGTGTGTCGCGTTCATCTCTCATTAGCAATTGCTCCAGCGGCCCCGCTCTGCTTCATACTAGTCCCATCCAGATTCTTTTCCACCGGCTGTGAGGTGAAGACGACATCTCCCAAGATTCCGCGCTCAAACTCGGTGTCATCAAGCAAAGCCTTTGTTTTGAATAGGCGACCTCTAGCGGCAAAATTCTACATACTGTGCCTTTAATTAGTGATTTTTTTTTTTTTGCATAGAAGTATTTTTAGTATTTTTTTTTAGTATTTTTCTGTATATTACTTTAGTATATTCTGCATTTGGTTGTGTTGCGAGTATGTGTAACGCGCTTATGTATTTGGTTGTATGGTGAGCATTTGCAGCACATGAGTTTTCTTAATTTGCTGGTGTTTTTTCAATTTGCATGGGTTTTCTTCAGTTGCAGCGTGTTAAGCTCTCTCAGCCATCGTAATAATGATTATTTTTAATAATAATAATAATCCTAATAACAGAGCAATAGCAAATGTGTTCAAGTCTATGTTGACTATATCAATCCAAATTCACTCTGTTCACACCTCATTGGATAATCAGCTCTAGGAGGGGGTAATTTGTGTCAGCTGTTCCAGCCTATTAAATGGCAATTAAGAGTGATTTTGAGGGGTCTGTCTCTTAAACACGGATTCGGTCTGTTGCCATCTGGTAGAACACAGACATAAACAACTAGTTTCTTCAGTGTTATCTGCCAAATCAAGACCTTTTTCTAGCTAAAAGAAGAGGAAGATCCAGAGCTACATATAATTATGAGTCCACAGCATGCAAGTAAAGTACAAACCTCATACGCCTGTGGGCTGGTGAGGCAGCGTGCCAGAGGGCCACAGCAGGCAGGAAGTGTGGCAGTGAGCGGTGGTCCGCTGTGGGTCAGAATTGGCTTCAGGTAACTACAAGTCAACAGGGTTAAGGAAGGCTTTTCAAATAAAAACACTTACAATTACATATCAGACCCTTTTATCCAAAGAAACTCACTGTAAACAGGACTATGATTGCACTAAACCAATCTCAGACCTGCATCCACCCATGGTAACAAATTGCTTACAATCCAAGAGATAGGACTTAACCAGTTTAGTGCAGAAGAAACACCAAAGACAGTCTCTAAACGCGTAAAAGAAAGATCTACAATGACAAAAGCTGGAAATTAAGGTTATCTTTGATAGAGGGGTTACAGCAGCCATTTGACACACAACGTAAGTGTCAGATGCATTACTTTCACTTGTTCATTCAGTACACAGCGAATGCCACATGTGAGTGTAAATGGGGAAAAAATCCATGGTTTGGAATTTTTTTTTTTTTTTTGCTTTTCAGACTATAAACCAACTAAATAGATTTTTAAAAGTCTAACCCATTTAACCTCAATAAGACATGGTTTTGGCATGTTATTCTTCAATGAGCTGTAACAGCAATTTAAAATGCTGCTGGCACAACACCAATGCTCAGGGAGTCATTTATTATACTCAAAACAACAGGACACAAGGAAGCAAAACATGACTGAAACAGACAAGTTGGTATAGGAGCAGCTGTCATTTCTGAAACCTCATTACCAAGAGAATGAAGGTCCAGTGCGGAGAAATTTGAGAGAGATTTTGTCTTATGTTCTTTATGCAGGTTACTAATGAGAACTAAACAGCAAAGGATACTTGTGATCAAAGTTATACCAGATCCTGAAGGGCCAGGCGCTCTCATGTTTGGTGCTCCTACACACCACTCCATCAGGGCCGATCTGCAGATGGACACAGAGGAAATCCATCATTAAACAGCTCTGCTCTGATTTGAAACTGTGTTTCTACAGCAGGCCAAAAACACTTACAGTGTTCTCCTGATCTGCGTCCACTCCAACACTGTCAAACACAAAACAGTATTACAGCAAAAGTAATAAAACACTTACAGAACAAAAAAGATGATGTTATAACTGACCGGATTTTCTGGCAGGACAGCATCTGAGTTGTGCCTCCACCGCAGATCCAAACGGTGAAAAAAACCACCAGCAGCGTGGTGGAGAACATCATCTGCCGTGCATATGTGGCCGTGTCTCTGATTGACAGGGCAAAAGTCATGGCGCCACGAAGACCTGGTGAACAGTGGGGCAAGAAAATACCTAGAATTGGTTCACACAGGCCATATCTGATTTGTAGGACTGACTATCATTTTGAAAGTTATGAAATCAGATTCATTTTATTAGTGAACTCAATACCCAGTTAATCTACATCAGTAATTACTTTAACATCAGTATAGAAGATGTAAGAGTGTCAGTGTGCCTTTGCTCATGTCCTCAAAGCGTAAGCGTCAGATGCATTACTTTACATGTTCATGCATATGCTGTACCCAAAATTTGTTCACTTGTTCATTCAGTACACAGTGAATGCCACATGTGTAAATGGGAAAAATGCATGAAAGAATGAAAAACTGAAATCCAATCTGACCATTATGACTGAAAAAAAAAAAAAACTCATATTCTTTTTTTTTTTTTTTTTTTTTTGCTGTTCAGAATATAAAAAAACTAAATGGATTCACATATTTAACCTCAATAAGACTTTTGGTTTTGGCATGTTATCCTTCCTTGGCTAAACATAGGAATCAGCTGCAGTTCTATACACAAACCTGCAAACATCATCATGTGCTGGAAGTTGGGGCTGATCTTGTTTTTGCGGCCCAAGTTCAACAGGAAGGAGAGGGGGTAGATGTTCGCCGCTCTGCCCAGAAACACAGCCAGCTGGGTGGAGAGGTGTCAAGGAGTGGCTGCAAAAATGAAGCTAATGCTGCACTGACAGCATCTACACCCTAATCAAACTAATGACATTTTGCCCTTTCTCAGTCTTTCTAAAGGACCTGTTAATGAAAAGGTGGTTCTGGGCCATTGATTTCTGGGAAAAACAATGAGCTGTAACACCCTGGACATATCACTCAACAACAACAGCCAGCCACTTCCTTGATGACATTAAGCAAAGTACTGCCATCCAACATGAGCACACATGCCTTTTTAATAATAGTGATCCATCAGATTTTCCACTTGTTTTGCATTTGCTGAGAGCATTTTGACTATCATATCACTTTGTCTGCTCATTTATTCTTTAGGCACAAAGCTGAAGTGTTAGGATACGAATGCACCCACTATGAAGATCGGGTTGAAGACGTGGTTCTGGAAGGTAAACAATGTCAAGCCCATGTAGGAAAATATGAAGTTCTCAGCTAGGAAATTCAGTAACTCGAATAACTGAAAGAAAGCACAGTGAAATGAAGTCAGTGAGAAGTTATATTATATACATTTCATTCTTCATAGACCAGTTCAGCAGAGCTGTCTCAGCAAATTCTGGAGTAAAAGCATTACTAAGGTAAAAAGAAAAGATTTGTGGCTACAGTTTAGCTACATTGTAAAAACAGATACATAGTTTTATGTATTTGTTCATTTATTCGTTTTCAGCAAATTCTGTACTAATATTTATATTGTAATAACTTTGAACCCTGTTGTCTTATATTTGTTTAAAGCCTAAATGCCATTATCATCTTATTATCTATTAATGCCATTATTTTGCTTAAGAAAGATACTTGACCTGCATTGATTTATTTCATAATGGCACTGTACTTTTTAACTGCTATAATGAAGATGCACAATGACATCTTGCACAATAATGATAACTTGCTGATAAATATCAGCTATGTTTTAATGTGCAATGGCATAATCATGTCACATGTAACAGAGTAATCAGTGTCCTAATGTTTACTGGATCAAGGCCCTTGCTAGTGCCCAAATTTGTTATCAAGATATACAGTACTGTTAAAAAGTTTTGGGTCAGTAAGATTCTTTTTTTTTTTAATTAATACTTTTATTCAGCAAGGACACATTAAATTGATCAAAAGTGACAGTAAAAACATTTATAATGTTATTTATAATGTAAAGAAATGTATTTCAAATAAATGCTGCTCTTTTGAACTTTCTATTCATCAAATAATCCTGAAAAGATGCATCATGGTTTCCAAAAAAGCATGCTGTTTTCAACATTGATGATAATATTAAATGTTTCTTCAGCACCAAATCTGCATATTATAATGATTTCTGAAGGATCATGTGACAAGATCAAGACTGGAATAATGGTGCTGAAAATTCAGCTTTGCCATCACAGGAATAAATTACATTTTAAAATAGATAGAAAACAGTTGTTTTAAATCATAATAATATTTCACAACAGTACTTTATTTTTTTACTGTATTTTGATCAAATAAATGCAGCCTTGGTGAGCGTAAGAAACTTCTTTCAAAAACATTTTTTTAAAAAACCAACATTTTGAATGTTAGTGTACATCATACACACTAGAGAGTGGACTGAGAGACAGTCTAAAGTAAAAGTGACTTTTCATCATTAATCGTACTTGTTTCGTCCTGTCCTGAGATTCAGGTGACAGGTTGTTAAAGGTGTAATGAGCCTGTGTCATTCCACAGAACAGAACCGCCACCACACCTGAGGAACACAACAGGATGAGCAGGAACAGGCATTCAAATATACATGTATGCAATACGTTTCTAGGTAGTTTCTAGAAGACTCCATGGGGAACTCAAGCTTACCTGTAAATCCACATGCCTCTGCGAGTAAGAATGTGCTCCAGGACATGAGGAAGAACAGTGCCGTCTCCAGCAATGGCAAGTCCCTAAGCTTAGTGAACTTAGTAACGTGGAAGGGAGTTAATGAAAACAACTTCCAGATGAATAAACCACTAAATAAATTATTTACATGTCAATAACATGAAAGAAGAAGAATGAGATCAATACATAACCTTGAACCCATTTCTTTATCATAAGCACCATGGTTCATACCAAAAAAAATAATAAAATAAAAAAAATAAAACATTACATACAATACTGAACCAATAAAGGATATCAATGCAGTTACGACTCCAGTTGCCATTCCAAGAGCAAAAGAACCACTGAAGACCCCCAGGAAGATGCCAAAGGACTTCAGCATGGCCATGGCTTCAAACGTGTGAGTGTTGTCTCCCTCAGGCTGATATGCTACAATTGACCTGGAAAAAGAACACAGATACGTTCAAGTAATTCTAATATTCCTGCATAAATCTAAAAAGATAAAGATCCATTTGCTATTGAGAAATCATATTAGCATTATGAGCAGGGCTGGAAAAGTGTGCTAACGTTTTGGCAACATCTGAACTCAGTGGTATCAGATAAGCATGTTCATCAGAGATATTCAATTTATTTTCTATTTCCCAATCTCTGTACAGTTTTCTTCAAGAGCTCATTTAATACATTTTCTATCAACCATTTTGTTCCCTGAGCTACATACATAATGTCAAAAATCTTTCTGTGTAATTTAGTATTTTCAACCCATCTCTGATCCTTAGAATGAGAAATGTGAAATGAATACTTTTGTTAATGAAGACACAGGCTAGTCTTCTGTTGTGCTCAATGTAGTTTTTAACTGAATCATAACCAAATCATAAAACAATCGCTGCTGAAACATGCCAATAAAAGGTTACAACCGGACTGAAATGATTGGGAACCTTACTGAGAATAAAGATAGTATATGCTTAGCAGCAGGTGATACACACCATCTGAAAGAGTACTAGTTTTGGTGAACTTTTCCATGTTTTTCTCTTATAGCTGTGAAAAAGTGATTTTGAGGCTTATTCTATATATACTCTTTTCTTTGGATTAGAGTAGAAGTTAGACTAGCAGTTACATAAAGCTATTTTAGTTCATTGGAACAAGGAAGGTTTGAATCCTCATGGTATGACTTAAAATGTACCTGATGCCCAAAAGATGTACTTACATGCTAAGTTAAATTTAGTACAGAGGGTAGGTAGGAAAAAAGAAAACGTTCTAAAGCAACACAGCATCACTTCAAACTAAGAAGCAAAGGGCTATCATCAAATCAGCAAATACCCACAGCTTTGCCTCATCTACACACCATCCATAACTGATGGACTTCATAATTCCTCTACAGGCGGTTAAAATCAAAGTAAAGAGGAATTCTACTTAGTTCATTACAGGTGCTGGTGTGAAGCATATCTGTGGGTCATTTACTCTGCATGTTCTGGTAACGACCAGCCAATGCACACACTAAAAATGCATTCGGCAGGCTCAAAGCTCTACATGTGTGGCACACCCATTGAGGGGCGTTCTCAGTGTCTGGTTCCCGCCCTCTGCATAAGCCACACCTCCAGGGCTGTGACGCCCCGCCCCACTTTGCCTCCCGTAATAAAGCAGCATGCTGGAGCAGATGAAAGGTCCAGCAGAGGAAAAATCGGATGTTAAATAAAAAGTGTTAATTATTCATTCTGCATTGAGTTTATAAAAACCCAAAACAGTTATATCTCAAAATTATTAATAATATTAATGAATGAACGAACAAAAGCAGTTTGTTTATACATAGCAGTGTATAATCATAGGAAGTAGAGG
This sequence comes from Hypophthalmichthys molitrix, assembly GCA_037950675.1. Classification (NCBI taxonomy): domain Eukaryota; kingdom Metazoa; phylum Chordata; class Actinopteri; order Cypriniformes; family Xenocyprididae; genus Hypophthalmichthys; species Hypophthalmichthys molitrix. Next base: position 24,093,075 of record CM075505.1, read on the forward strand.
ACTTACGAGGACAGTACGACAGCGACGGCATCATTCAGGACACTTTCTCCAAACAGCAGAGCGTACAGGTCAGAATCCACATGCAGCTCATTGAAGATGGCCAGAACTGTTACTACAAAACAAAGCACAAATCAATGCCAAATCAATCTTTCCCTAAGCCTAAACAGCCTACTGACCAATCCTGCTTTAGCAACTGTTGTTGTCATAAGACATGCTTTTTCTGTATTTTAATGCAATTTCTAACGGAGGTCCTGAGTGTATGGATAGTACATTGTTATTATAAAATGATGTTTTTTTTAAAGGGTTAGTTCACCCAAAAATGAAAATTCTGTCATTAATTACTCACCCTCATGTCGTTTCCCAAAGTCTTTTGTTCATCTTCGGAACACAAATTAAGATCTTTTTGATGAAATCTGAGAGCTTTCTGTCATTCCATAGACTGCCTTCGCAACTGAAACTTTGATAAAGAGATCATAAAACTAATCTATAATAATCAAGCAGTTTGGTCCAAATTTTCTGAAGAGACTGAATCGCTTTATATGATGAACAGATTGAATTTAGGCTTTTATTCACATATAAACATTCATCAACTCACACATTAGTTGTGGTAAAGCTCAAGCATGTTTGCTTGACGTGCAAGAACCAATGAGGTTCATTCTCATGTGTTACACTGCACGATTGAGCTTCCGCAAGAACCAATGAGGTTCATTCTCGTGCACTTTTGAGCTTGCAGAAGAGGTTTGTTCTCGCGCATCATTCAGGTTCAGTTGAGCTTCTGTTTATGTTCACTGATCAATGTTTATATGCGAATAAAAGCCTAAATTAAATCTGTTCATCATATAAATTGATCGAGTCTCTTCAGAAAATTTGGACTAAACCAATCAATTCATATGGATTAGTTTTATGATCTCTTTATGAACTTTTTCAAGCATCAAAGTGGTAGTTGTGTAGCTGTCTATGGAGGGACAGAAAGCTCTCAGATTTCATCATAAAGATCTTCATTTGTGTTCTGAAGATGAACAAAAGTCTCACGGGTTTGGAAAGACATGAGGGTGAGTAATTAATGACAGAATTTTCATTTTTGGGTGAACTAACCCTTTAATGTAAGAATAACATCCATTCAATTTAGGAGCACATTTTACTGAAAATTGCCCTTTTAATAGCATTCTCACATTAATTCCTTAGTAAGCAACAGTAACCAAGGGGGGCTGAGCTTTGAAAAAGGTCAATTTCTAAAATCAAATTGCTTTTATATGTAACTTAATTATAATAATTTCATAACAAAAAATAGCATAGTGCAGGTGAATTCTGCAACAGCAAGGCTTAGTTTCTAGGAATTACATAACACATCCCGCTTGCAAAAAACAATACCCCATCTCTAATTTTTGGTTAATACACATCAGAACACCCATGACTGCATTTAGGCACTGTTACAGAGACTCTGATTGTAATACCTGGGTCAGTGGCTGAGACAATGGCACCAAAGAAAAGGCAATCAGTGAAGAAGAAGTCACCACCCAGATGGCCAATTTGCTTCATCAGCGTCACACAACCATACATTAACAACCTGAAAAACAAACCGCACACCTCTGAACGCTGGTTCTCACCCTCATCACTGAAGCAATCACTCAAAAAAGTACTGAAAAAAGACTGACCCAATGATGAAACAAGACACTACGGTTCCCACAAATGCATATACAAGAATGGAGCCCAAGTTCCTGAAGAAATGTCTCTGAAAAACAAATGGAAAAAAAAAGATATTAAATGAATAATGGCCTTTGATTTGTCTACGTTGAACACTACATCATCTTGTGCACATAACATCCGTCTGTATTAATAAATAAAAAAAAACGCCCTTACTCGTTTTAAACTGTATCCAGCATGAAAAATTATGGGGGGCAAGAGAATATTGAAGAAGACCTCTGGGTCAAAGGTCACCTAAAATAGAATTAAAAAGATACAGATATAGGCATTTCATTCACCGATGAAAAAACACAATTTTTTTTAATTACAATATTGTTCAAAGTTTGAGGCCAGTAAGATTTTTTTTTTTTTTTTGAAAGACATCTCTTATGCTCACCAAAGCTGCCTTTATTTGATCAAAAATACAGTAAAACAATAATATTGTCATTGTCACATGTTCCTTCAGAAATCATTCAAATATGCTGATTTGATGCTCAAGAAACATTTCTGATTATCATCAATTATGATTGTCATATTATATTATTATACATTATTATTTTTGAAAACAGCTTAATATTCTTGTGAAAATTGCAATACATTTCATTCTTGGATGAACAGAAAGTGCAAAAGAAATTGAAATCTTTTATAACATTATAAATGTATTTACTATCACTTTTGATCATTTTATTGTTTCCTTGCTGAATAATACTAACAATTAAAAAAAAAAAATCTTACTGATCTCAAACCATTAGTATAAATACTTTAAGCATGGTTTTTAAATGTTATATTTAAAAAAAAAAAAAAAAAAACACTGAGCTATTTCCTCTTATTAGTGGTCTGACTGAAGCCATGGGTTCAATAATTTAATATAATGCGACTTTCTATGCACATAAAATTCAAACATCTAATGTAATTATCATACATTTCAACAATCTAAATTATGCAATTCTTAATATTGTAACTGATATGGAGGCAGTTGTTTCATGCATCTGTCATCTGAGGGACATGTTCTAACAGAGACCAACCAACCACAGATTACTTCTGTCAGGCACTGAATTAGTATATGTGAGAAAATTTAATTATTGGTACAAAGTTACATCAGGAATTTGCCTGAAGCGCCTGGGCAAACACAAATAAGTTCAGCAAAACAGACTGGCAATCCATCTAAAAATACAGAAGCAAGTATGAGTAATATTCAAATAAATTCCCCAGAGCATTTGTGGTTGAAGTCAAGCTTTCGATTCAAATTTATCTGAATCTGTGTTGTAGGTCAAACGGCTCTTGTATGATTGTTGTGATGTGATGTGATATTTTACCTTGCGGAGCATCTCGTTGTCCTGAATGTCATTGACTTCATTGGCACCGATCTCTCCTTTCAGTGTGTACTCATAAAACTTACCACTGACATTCATCAGCAGTGTGGCAGGACTGGCATTGACATTACAGCTCAGTGTAACATTGTTCATGTTGCTGGGAACATGAATAGCATAACGCAGGACGACACCAACAAGCAACCCTGATGAGAGACAGAAACATTGCATTTTATTAAAGCTGCAGTCCGTAATTTTTGGCACTCTAGCGGTTAATAAACAGAACTGCATGCGTCTTGCGGAAGAACACTGTAGCCGGAGCTACTTCATATTTAACTTATGAGCAAATTTTGAATATCACAAAAAAAATTTGCGAATAAAGCACCGTTTCCATCCAGCAAGTCAAAGAGAACAAAAACGTCACTTCCTGATACAATGGCGCTAAATATCACTAAGAAAAATGGAAGTTTCTGCAATAGAAGCCATTGTATGTAATAATTTTCATATATATTAAATTATTTGTGCCTCAGACCGTGCAGATGAAACACAATAAACACACTCATGTTGGTTGGTCCAATTATGCTGTTACATTGCAAAGTCAATGTCTTTTTTGATGCGCATCAAGGAATTTATTCGGTAAAAGCGTTTCCACTTAGTTTATGCGCATGTTTTCGTGTCGCATAAAAAAAATTATCTTACTCATTTGAGCGCATTTGGTTTTTTATGCGCATTTTTAGAATTTATGCGCATCTTGGCGTTTCCATCCAGAGTTTTTTTTTTTATTTTTTTTATGCGATATACAAACATTGCCTTTGTAGCAAACTAAAATTTGAAATAAAAATTATTTTCTGGAAATAAATAAAAACTAAAACTGGACTAAAAAATAAGACTGAAATAAAAATAAATCAAACCTTTTGTAAAAAAAAAAAAAAAAAATGACGATATAAAAATAAAAGCTAATTCAAAATATTATTAAAAATGATAGGCTACACTACCAGTCAAAAGTTTGGACATGGTAAGATTTTTAATGTTTTTAAAAGAAGTTTCGTCTGCTCACCAAGACTGCATTTATTTAATTAAAAATACAGTAAAAACAGTAATATTGTGAAATATTATTACAATTTAAAATAACTGTTTTCTGAATATATTTTAAAATGTAATTTATTCTTGTGTTGGCAAAGCTGAATTTTCAGCATCATTACTCCAGTCTTCAGTGTCACATGATCCTTCAGAAATCATTCTAATATGCTGATCTGCTGCTCAAGAAACATTTATTGTGTACAATTGTACAAAATATTTGTATACAATATTTCTTTTTTTAGGATTCTTTGATGAATAGAAAGTTCAAAAGAACAGCGTTGTTAATGCATCCTTGCTGAAAAAAATAATTAATTTCTTTAATTTCTTTTCAAAACAATAAAAATAAAAATTCTTACTGACCCCAAACTTTTGAACGATAGTGTATAATGTTACAAAAGCTTTGTATTTCAGATAAATGCTGTTCTTTTGAACTTTCTATTCATCAAGGAATCCTGAAAAAAACTGTACACAACTGTTTTCAACATTGATAATAATCATAAATGTTTCTTGAGCAGCAAATCAGCATATTAGAATGATTTCTGAAGGATCATCAACTAAAATAACACTTGTTTACCTCAGCTCCTGAATAACCCAACTGAGATGTGCTTCAAAGGCAAGAGGATTTCCAATCTCCTTAAAATTATACAAGTGTTTTCTTAACATAAGGCCCTAATCATTTTACAGATGACCAGAACTTTAACTTTTAAACGCTTCTATTTTGTGACAAGCTTTAAATTGGCTGCATTGTTTTTTAAACCACCCAGCATTTGCAAGGGAACGCAGATTAACTCCTGCTGGACAGCTACACCTTACAGGCCCTGTGCTAAAACTGCCACACTGCCCTTTGAACAGTCATGGTCATGCATGGCGTACTTAAATTAAATAGACTTCATCGCATGAAGCATGCTGCAGACTACACAGATCAAAGAGGCAAATGATATCACGCCTATTCTCACCATATATCATAGCCAGTCCAGTCTCGTGCAGAAACCTGAACCGGCGGTGTTTGAACAACCATATGGTCAAGATTGTCAGGGTGAGGAGCAGTATAAAGATCAGTAGGTCGGCACTGTCTTGTCTGTGGCTTTCCTCAGCTTTCTTCTCTGTCACGATGTTCTCCATCGCACTGTCTTCAGCTCTGCTCAGGAACAAGCAGAGGGAGCTCGCCAAAACAAACAGAGGCAGTCTTCTCCAAACACTCACCACGGCGTTCATTTCACATGTGGAGCCCATGTTGGCATTTCTTTTAGGTGGAAAGATATAAGAAGATGAATGCACTATAACCTAGGCAGGAGCATTAGCAAAATACAATCATGTAGATTGTTCCTGATTCTCAGCGACGCCCCGCCCACTGCATGTGACGTCACGTGAAAACCCAACAATGTGTTCGTGCAGTTCAAATTGGGAAAACGCTGCGCATAAGGGTCGTTTCCTTTTATTCTGCATCGTCATTGTCGAACAATATATATATATATATATATATATATAACTATACATATTTCAGATGGTTTAGAATTGCAAATTATAATATTAAAGCTACATTCATGATGAAAAATTCCTGCAATGACTATTTCAAATAGCCACGCACTCCAAGTTTTTTCATCATTCCAAATATCATTCCACATTTTCCTAAACTGTCAGAAACAGGGGGACTGGGGGAGGACAGTCATACATTTGTCACAGCCAAATTTATATTTGTATCGCACACCCTCAGAAAACCAGCTACTGTTTTGATCATTCTGCACTAGTTTATTGTGTGTACAACAGTGTAGTGGCACTGCAATAAATAAATAAATTTAAATATGTTTACCTAATATGTTTAAAGCAGTAGTTTTATATTCTATTGAGAAACAACAGGTGATTAGAACTTTTGGAGACAACCATTTTTTATTCGTTCATGAAACGAATATTTTTAGGTAAGTATAACATTCATAAATGTACAAAAAAAGAGACTTTTATTGAGTTAAAATTCATCTTGGACATTTTGTGTTAATACCTCATTGTACATAGTTAATTATTTTTTTTCCCTGTTCTCCTACATTCTCTACGTATGTTTCTTTAAATGCAAGTTTAAAGTGGCAGTGAGCAACCGGAAGTGCGATTAGTGCGGCGGTGATGACGCAGTGCTCATTGAGGAGTGCTTCACGCGCCTCGGCAGTGGCTTGATCGGTTGTGCTCGAGTGAAAATGGCTTCGTCCTTTTGGAAAGGTGTTGTCGGTGTAGGCCTTTTCGCCTTGGCACACGCAGCTTTTTCAGCGGCACAGCGTAAGTATTGTTCATCCAGACACGAGAGGTAACTGGACAGACATGTTGTTCAGTAAACTGAAGCTGATTGTGGTCCGGCGGTGAGTGCGGCCTCTCTGCAGAGCTCAGTGTGCATGACAGCTTTAGCAGGACTCAAACCCTAGTGAGCTGCCTATGTAGACAGCATTTGGAGTGTTTGCGAACACGTATATTATGTCCGAAAATGCTGTCTTGGTAGGCAGCTCACTAGGTTTTGAGACACAACCATTATAACTGCACTACACGGGAAGAAGTTCTTTTCTAGCATAAATCACTGATCATGTTAGTCTGACTGAGACTTATGAAAGATCAGTGTGTGCGGTGCGTGTTGAGTTTAGCTGGGCGTTTATACAACGCAGTTTGATTGGTATTTTAGAGGTAGTTCTCTTTGCTCTATAAACTTACGTTATTCAAATTTTCCTTAAAGTCATTGTGTTCATTTACCTTCAGTAAGGGACTAAATGACGATTAAATGAAAAATAGCTCGGAACCAGCGTTGCTTTCCTTTCCAAATAATGCAATTTCACCTGCTATTTCTGCCGTAGTGATGTCTGAATCGTTAGTTTGACTCGGATCTTTTCATTGAACCGAGAACCGTCTCTTTCGAGCATGTCCGTCCGTAATGAGCCGAGAACCGACGAATGAACTTTATTAAAAAAAAAACAAATAAATAAAAACTTTTTATTAAACCTTTTAAAATAACAGTCGGGTATTATCATCGTGAAACAATAAATCCGATATCCATACATTGAAAGCTGTATGTATGTATGTGCCGATAGTCAAGGCCGATATATTCTGTCAATCAAAAGAGGGCAGGAAAATGAACTGAATTTGTGCTTTGTGTAAAGAAAATGCTAAGAAACCAGTTTAATGTTCAATATTAATAGTAATTATATGAATTAATAACATTCAGAAAGTTAAGAAATATTAATTTAATCTTCAGAATTTAGTTTGTGTTAATATTAATTTGAGTTATGTGTTTGTTTATAACTGATACCAGTTTTAACTGAAACAATTTATGAAATGAAGAGAATAAAGTTTGCATTTGCATTTCTTTCAAAATATAATTATTATAATGTAATTATTAATTTAAAAGAAGGTATAAAAGGCAGAAGCCCCAAACTATTGGTATCATTATCAGTAGATATCACTCTGAATAATCGGCTATTTGTGTGTATACACTACTGGTAAAAAGTTTGGAATCGGAAAGATTTTTAATGTTTTTAAAAGAAGTTTCGTCTGCTCACCAAGGCTGCATTTATTTAATTCAGCTTTGCCATCACAGGAATAAATTACCTTATAAAATATATTCAAACAGAAAAAGTTATTTTAAATTGTAATAATATTTCACAATATTACTGTTTCTACTGTATTTTTAATTAAATAAAGGCAGCCTTGGTGAGCAGATGAAACTTCTTTTTAAAAACATTAAAAATCTTAACGATTCCAAATTTTTGACTGGTAGTGTGTGTGTATATATATATATATATATATATATATATATATATATATATATATATATGTCTGTTATGATTGGTCTATTGCTTGCATGTTGGAAACACCCATTACTATATCTGATTTTTGGCTACAGAGGGTTCCTCAGTGCTTGATACACAGTAGAATACAATACAAACTACATTAATACAAACAGTAACAGTGGTGTTGGTTTATTGTATGAAGTCCTGCATGCAAAGTAGATTCACAATACTGAAAAAAACAGCAACTTCTCAACATGTTGATAATACAACATATTGCTTCTCAGCAACAACTACAGTGTTTGAGGGCGGTCAAAGTACTAATAAGTAGACAACGTTCGCAGGGAGCCAGTGAAGACCACAAGCTGGTTTTATGCAAATTTGTTACAAACCTACATAGTTCGGTTATGGAAGTGAGACAGGAATTACTGGCGACTCATTTTGGCAGTTCAGAATCGATCCTTTATTTTAGGAGACATTAACTTTATTTGTTGTGCACTTTGATTTTTAAAACTTTGCAGATCTTTTACATTCACAAACAGGTGATAAGGTAATATTCGAAAAAGCATAATAAGGGCACTTTAATATCACTGGGATGTCAGGGACCATGTGATGATGTAATTATGATGTTTTTTTTTTTTTTTTTTTACCAATTCAAAACTGTTTGAAAGAACCGATTTGTGGAAACAACTCGGGCTTCCCATGACTGTATGCAAACAGTTAGCCCTAGTGACATCTTTTTGCATCACTTTAAAAAAAAGCTTTGCATTATATGCCAAGCATATAGAATTATAAACTTGAGCAAACATGTAAATGTTCTCCTTGCTGAAAAAAAACAAATCCAGTTGTGAACTTAAATATAAGAACTTTTAATGTGCAAGGATGGTGATATTGTGCTATTTCCGAGTGATATTTGCTAACACAGTGCTGTGTTGTTGTAAAATCACTTACACCCCTTTGTGTGGAGATAGTGGTTTAATGCCTCTCATACATCCTAAAAAAGTTGTTGTTTTTTTTTCTAGACCGATCCTACATGCGACTGACCGAAAAAGAGAACGAAACATTACCTATAGATGTAAGTTGCAATCAAATACCAGACACTGATTATATTGAGTCACATGCATTTGTTTTCCTCAATACAGCTTCACTTGTGTTGTGTTTTCAGATAGTGTTACAGACTTTGTTATCGTTTGTGATCACGTGTTATGGCATAGTACACATCTCAGGCGAGTTCAAAGACATGGATGCTTCTTCAGAGCTCAAAAACAAGTAAGCACATGCAGTATTTCCCTGAGACCATAAAGTAATACTTGGCTGTATCAGAAATAGGCTCACATCTTTATTGTTTGCTCTAACAGGACATTTGACACATTGAGAAATCACCCGTCGTTCTACCTGTTCAATCACCGAGGCAGAGTACTTTTCCGCGCTCCAGAGCAGGAGCCCTCCACTCCAAGCCCCCAGGCCTTGCCCTCCAATCCCCTGCGGTTACGCAAGCTGGAAAATTTTCATTGAGACTGGCCTTCTGAGGGCTGCCTTGCCCGGTTTCATTGTGTTTTTCTTTCTTAAATTTATTTGTTAGCTCCTCGGTTGGAAGGGAAAATAAGCGTATTTTCCTGTCTTTATGTATATGTGAATATGCTGTACAAACACGCATCTTGTGGTTACTATTTTGTCAATGGACTGTGCCAACTCCTTTTCCAGCTGATATGTTTGTAAATACTTGTTATTGCTTGGGAGTCTTAAGTCTGTAGGTTACGGCTGTAGCTCTCAGGGCACGAATCCTACCATGTACAATGTTGGTTTGCCATGTTTTTTGGCTAAACTGACCCCAACTGCAACAGGTTCTTCCCTGTACTCTTCTGAATTGAGGTCAATATTGTGGACCATAAATTGTATGTGTTCAGAAGCAGTAGCTCTGATTTGAGCTTATTCAAATAATACTGAAAAATTATTAAAACTATTAAAACATGTCTGAGCAGGGCCACAATAGATCATGTAGTATAATAGCAATTCTAACAATACTGTGAACTCTCAGTGGGAATGAATGGTACATTTTCTTTTTTTTTTCTTTTTTTTGAGGAGGGTGGGGGGAGGGCAGTGTTTTCTGATTTATTTCATGTTGAGACAACTCCTTATTTTTACCTTAATAAATTCTAAAATTTTATTGATGAGTTTGTTACTTGGATTAAAACCACTTATTTTTGCCCCTTCATTTTATAAGTCTTGTTTATCCTGAATGTGTATGAAGCTAAAAGAGATATCGTAAGATTAAGCATGTTCATTTAACACCATAGCTATTGTTATGCAATGTCAAGACCTGCTAACTGGACAAAAAGATTTTATGTCATGCTATAATGAATTTTATGCTTGGATCTGGAGCATTCAAGGACATATATGGGTGTGGTAAATGATCAACCTTGGTTGCTCATTGTTTTCCATGCAAGTAAAGAATGGGCAGTTGAAATGGTCCTGTTTAAGCCTGTAATTATACTAATCCTTCACTAAGCCCCTTTTTTTGCTAGAGGAGACCTGCTAAGTACCAGCAATGGCAACCCTCTTATCCCAACGCTGTTTAGTCTCTTCTGGTATTAATAGCTTATGTGACATTGATTTAAACACTGATAGAGATCATACTACCTTTGTGAGATTATACCTGTGTTATCGGTACAACGTTAGTAGTTGCATTGCTGTAGTTTTACTTTTAACGTCATAAATCAAACACTTAAGGTCCGTTCACACCAAGGACGATAAAGATATAGTTCTAATTATAAAAAAAATTCAAAAAGTCCACACCACAACTATAACAATAACGTCACACAGAAACGATATCGTAAGAATCACTTTCAGAAGGATTTTTTCCCCAGCTGACGAACGATAAAAACATCGACAGCCAATCAAAATCCACCCTGCTTTAAAGAGCTCGAGCATTTAAGGCGGTAGATGACAAAACTGAAATAAACACAATTATATCGTGTGTTGGTGTGAGCACTATTATAGTTATCTTTATTTTTTTTCATTTCTGGTGTGAACGGGCCTTTAGACCGAAAATCCTGAAATTTTAAGCTGTTATCTACAATTGGTCAAAGGTTTGAACATGCACTCAATACTTTGTCATTACTAATATATATCAAGTTGCACCATCTGTTGTGATGGGAAAATGAGCCAGCTAAGGAGCTAGCAAACAACATGTGGTGCAAGTCTATTAATAAGATGAGAGGTGCAGGTGTTTGAAGAGACAAAACGACCGAATGCAGAAAAGCAGCATAACATGGCAAGATGAAAACCAAACCATTTAAAAATGACTACAGCTACTTACTGGTGGTGGTCTGCTGGTCTTAAAATGTCTTAATTTGCTCTTCCACAAATTAAGGCCTTAAAACAGTCTTAAATAAGAGCACAAAGTCTTAAATGAAATTCTTAAATCATGGCATTAAATGTTGCACACGCTGCAAAAAAAAAAAAAAAAAAAAAAAAACTTTCTTCCTCAGTATTTTGTCTTGTTTCCAGTACAAATATCTAAACATTCTTAAATCAAAAAACATTTACTGGAGAATCAAAATGAAGATATATAGTCTTGTTTTCTAAGAAATTAAGAAAAAAAATGAAAACAAATTAAAACAAAAATGTCAGTGGGTTTTGAATTAAAGGTGCAGTATGTAATATTTTTGCAGTAAAATATCCAAAACCACTAGGCCAGTGTTATATATTTTGTTCACTTGAGTACTTACAATATCCCAAATGATTCCAACTATTTGTAAATCGTGAGAAAATTGCAATTTTAATCAAGGCTCCGGGACGTGTGAGGAGTCGCCTGTCAATTGCGTCATACCCGCGTTACCCTCGGTCTGCCTCGGTTTCTGGTTTTATTTTGTAGAAACCATGGAAACACCAAAGACGCTTTAATATTTACATGTTTTAATAGGCAAGGGAACAACTGTTTTGATATATTTATAGACAGAAAACTAATTATTAGACATGCACCGATACCAATACCAGGAAAAAAAATACTATGGAAGCCAATGGCTACCATCAACTGTCTGGTTACCAACATCCTTCAAAATATCTTCTTTTGTGTTCAACAGAAGAAAGAAATTTATACAGGTTTAGAACAACATAAGGGTGAGTAAATGAAGACAATTTTCATTTTAGGGTGAACTAACCCTTTAAGGTTTTTTTTTTTTTTGTAAAATGAATTAAAAAAGAATGAAGATCGGCAGAAAGTTGTATTTTGAAACTTTGAAGTGTTGCTAATGCAATTCCCTAGACATTTATGTTTAGAGAACATATTGATGTTGTGTTCCTTTCACTTTATTCCTTAAATTTTCTTGTCTCAAAAAGTCTTAAATCTACCTTTATAAAACCTGAATAAATCCTGCTTGTAGTAGTGTGGGGTTTAATAAATGGATAAGAGATAAAGATATAAAGACAAAAACAGTATACAAAAATATTCAAAACAATAGTAAAAAATCCAATAATCTGTCTTGTAAGTTATGCTTTAACCAAAGCATAATTTAAAACTCAGTATATTCTGTGCAAAATATGAACTTTAAAGATAACCACTTTATAATATACAGTATGTACATTACCATGTAAAAGACTGGGGTCAGTGGGATTTTTTTAATATTTTTGAAAGTGTCTTATGTTCAAGGCTGCATTTATTTGAAAAAAAAAAAAAAGTTAAACAATAATACTGTGAAATATTGTTACAATTTAATATATTTAAAAATGTGATTTATTCCTGTGATGTCAAAGCTGAATTTTCAGCATCATTACTCCAGTCTTCAGTGTCACATGATCCTTCAGAAATCATTCTAATATGATGATTGCTGAATAAAAGTATTAATTTATTTGACAAGAAACACTTATTGACCCCAAACTTTTGAATGGTAGTGTATATATAAAATTAGATATAAAAGTATACAATAATGCACACATTTTCCTTTGTAATGTTTTTATTTTTCATTTTCATTGTTTTTATAAAAAAATCATAAAACTTTGTCTATATAATATCAGTTTACAAAATGTTTTATACAATTCTTAAAATATTTTTTATGTTCTTGTAGGAATACCATCCAAAAATAATCTATATTTTTTATGAACATTAAAAAGTAGTACACCTCTGTTTTTAAAAATGCACAAAACAACCAAGAACGGGGTCACTAATGTAACTTGCGTCTGTGAAATGAAACTTAGGAGTCTGCGACTTCTCCCCCGATGAGAAGCGTAGGATGACCAAACATGTCAGGTGACCACATACTGGACACAATCAAAACTCTTTCACACAATAGTTGGCATTTCCTGTTCATGTTCATGTTTTTTTTTTTTTTTTCTGGACAGGGTGTTTGTATTTTCATTGGACACTATTGCTTATAGGACACTGAATGATGCTCATCTACGTGACATTACACATCATCACAAATACAACAACAGCCCAGCTACCAAATCTCATACCGAATCTCAGAAGTCACAAGGACATTCTTCTGAAAAATCTGCATTACATAACTGCATGTGTTTTCCACAGTTATGGAGTAAAATTGAGCTTGGTGTACTGATGATTGTAGGGTTATTGCTCTTGAGAGGTCTACAATAGTGTAGTTCCTGATCCAGACTGCTTTGAAGTTCCAACTAAGTTGTATGACTTGTGGGCATTTCATGCAAACACAAATCAATCTTAGATTTTCCATACTATTATCTGCTTTGAACTATCCATTAATGCCAAATAACAGTGGACAGACAATATATAGACACAGTAATCACGTGACAGACGCTGACATCTGCCTCGGATGACCCTGTAATATCACACAGTGGGGGAGGCTTGGCTTTTCTGGAGTGTGCTTGTTCATTATTTATTATTTTATGGTTAAATTAAGTCATTTTCAGGCCCGCAAAGCCTACAAAGTGACAGAAAGCCCCTGTCAAACCTGGAAGGCCTCTCTCCATTGTGAGCACTCTTTCAAAGAGTTATGACACAATTCAGTAACTGGAAGCGCCTGGACCCAGAGCGTGACCCAGACAGGCCTCCATCCTCCATCGCTACGTACTGAGGCTGATGGGTCGGGCTCAAACCCGTGTGCTCAGTCGGCATGCTCTGCCACTTCTCCTCGCGTGTCTCTCAGTGAGATGTGACGTCCCACTATCTGCTGTGGACGTTGTTGAGTTGTGCGGGCAGCATCTGTTTTTCTTCAATCTCCTCCAGTGCGGTCTCCAGCTGCTGAATCAGGACACGCTTCTTAAACCTGAAAGAGACAGAGTTATTTAGCTGGAATATTTTGCATTATATTAATATAACCTCAACCTTCAAATACTTATGTGCTACAGCAAATGCTGACCAAGTATTTGAAGGTTGAACAGCAAGCTCATTGGCTACTGATACAGCAGGAACCAATCAGCTGTGACCTACAGAATGATGTGATTGCAAGCATATAGAGGACTTATCAGCCTGCGCCATCTAGAGTTTCATGACAGAACTTTGTATTGATAAAAATGACAAAAGCACATAACAAAGATACTAATAACATTTTGACATCCTCTATGGTGTCATATGTCAGAGGACCATGAAAGGCATGTGAGCGTTTGAAGAGAGCTCTTACCTGGCTGCCTCTTTGATGGCATGATGAATAAAGTACCTCTGCACTGACGCTGGCCCCTTCACTTCCTCCAGTAACCTGAATATTCCCTCATAATCTGCACAAAAGAATGAGCAATGAAGTTCTGCTTTATGAATTCCTACAATCCATATCCTCTTTTATAGTGCAAGCGCACTCAATTAAACCTAGACAATAATTCAAAGTGAATACAGAAATGAATGGGCGTAAAGAATTAATTTGGTATTATAATTAGATACTCACTACGGCCAGGCTTGCGGACCTCTTTGATGACTCGAGTGCGCAGCTCGGCGTTACTCCCCTCCAGGGGAATCATAACGATTGTGCCCTGTGCTGGAGTGTCTCCTCCATTGCCCTCCATCGCCTCCTCCTGGCCTGGAGGACTCAAGTCCTCACAGTTCTGTGTGTGATCAGAGGGTCTCTCATCCAGACAGTTGTCCAGTCCTATTCTCTCCTCCTCACCGTCTGGTGCCCCCACCTCTCCTCTGTCCTCCACAGGTGCAGGTCCTCCTCCCACTCCATCCACTCCTCCAGGCCACCCGTCTCCAGCATCCCCGCCTGGCGCCTGCTCCCCATTGCTTTCTGTGCCCCCTACACTGTTTCCTTCGGCTCCTGTAGGGGAAAACAAATGATGAAATATTGCTTAAATTCATGGTCACTTTTTCAGTACATCATATCCAATGATGTTAGAATGCAAGTTTGGAATAGCAGTATATAGTATGTAACTACTGTTCAAAAGTTTGGGGTCAGTAAACTCTTTTTTTTTTTCTTTTTTTTTTTTAAAGGAAGAAATTAATAATTTTACTCAGCAAGGATGCATTAAATTAAGTGAAAGTAAATGCCTTTTACAAAAGATTTCCATTTCAAATAAGCACAACTGTTTTATACATTGATAATAATAAGAAATGTTTCTTGAGCACCAAATCAGCATATTAGAATGATTTCTGAAGGATCATGTGACACTGAGGACTGATATAATGATGTAATAATGATGTATAATGAGTAATGATGCTGAAAATTCAGCGTTGCCATCACAGGAATAAATTACATTTTAAAATATATTACAATAGAAAATAAAATGTAAAATAAATGCAGCCTTGATGAGCACAAGAAATGCCTTTCAAAACATTAAAACATTTTACTGAACCCAAACAAAATATGAAGTATTCAACAAAGCACACTGCACACTAAATTATCCCACAATGCAATGTTCTCGACCAGAAGTGCTGATCTTTTTTGGACTAATTATTTGACGCTACTTTTATTTGCAAGATGACAACTGGATGCTACAAACATGCAATTTGATGAGGTCCTGTGACAAAATACTGTTTGAAATGTGGAATAATGTCTACTGTTTCACTTACAATTTTAAAAAAATGTATACAGTATTTAGTATACATAAGCTAAGATTCAGTCATCTGTGGCTCAGAGAACTTTACCTTTGTGTAGTGGGATGGGTTTAATGATTCCTTGCTGGCCTTGAGTCCCTGTGGGGCCCTTGCCCAGTACGTGATTGGTTATTATTGGAGGGGTTTGGGGCCGGCGCAACAGTGGGGACATACTCCTCCGCCTCTTCAGGGCAGTGCCCGAGTTTAGATCCCCCGTGTTACTTCGCTTCTTATTTTGTGGCCCTGTTACAAACTCATCTGCTTCATCTATCATCATTCCCTGTTGTTGGGAGAGGAGGAAGAGTGAAAACAAAACAACTTAGTATGTAAGACACTTCAGTTTTGACCTGTAGTTTTTTTAGCAATAGGTTTAACATGCAAGCACCTTCTTGTCCTGTTTGAACGGGTTGCCGAACGTGTGCAATCGTTTGGGCTGGTCTGGATCAATCTCACGCAGAGGTGATGGCATCATCTTAAGATACTCCTGATAATTGCCCATCTGCCCCACTGGAATACTGTGCAAGGAGTCTACGGAATCATGGGGTAAAATTTTTTTTAATATCAAACCAATATCAAGTGTCCATTCAAGAACATTTTTGATGAAATGTAATTCTCATAGTGAAAAGAAACAGTGTCTCTTGTTGCTATGCTAAATGCATATGGTCATTGATAGGGACGGTTCACACAGAACGCATTTTTGCAGTTAAAAATGTGAGATGCAGGTCAGTGAAGTGAAAAACACAAAGTCTATCTATTGATACACGTGAATGACAAAGATGTGAAATGCGAGCATCCGTCTAGCGCATCTAGTTTACATAGAAAAACAATGGAAAAGCAGTAAAGTGGAATGCAAAAATGCCTTCTGCGTGGACGGTCCTTTAATATCCCCCACAGCAAAACAAAAAACAAAACGTTCTGTTTCAGAACGCTGCTTGTTTTTAAAGTGAATTCTGGTTGAGCTGTGCTTCATGCATTGCTACACTACTGACAACAGTCAATGGACTTTTTTTGACTGTGAAAATCCGCCAAAATTTAGTTAAGTCATGTTTGGCAGTTTTTAGCAGTTACAAAGGTTCACTAAACTTAGCAAAATGTATTTAGTCTCTTTCGTACAATTACCTTCATCCTGGCCTCTGATCAGTTTCTGTGTTGTCCTTAAAAGGTTGGAACGCATCCGAGTCACTTGATCTAGAAGGTTCCGTCGTGGAATATCATAAGCGTTTCTATAGGCCTGGGGCTTCAAATCCTTGAAGTGAAGGTGAGTAAATGATGACAGAAGTTACATTTTTGTCTAAGCTAAAGAAAATTGCATCTGTTTTCAAGTCACTCAGACTTAAATTAAGAAGTCCAGTCATAATCATTCATCAGAATTAACTTGTTTTATATATCTGTGATACAAATGTCTGTCCATATCTATATTTGCATAACTACATTCTAACCACCAAACGTGAACTGAGACATGATTAATTTCAAATAGACCCTGTAATGTAATTCAGCCCCACTCAAACCGCCTGTACCTTGTTGAGAAGTGCAATCTGGAATCCAGCAAACTCTTTGAAGTTCATGTCGATGAGTCGGAGAGGTACCTCGCCCATGATGCCTTGCAGGAGCTGCTTGAAATCACGGCGGTGCGCCAAAGATAGGGCGCTCGAGTGGTTCTTCACCTTGATGCCCGTCTCTTGAGGAGGCTTCTTCCCAACTGACACAATCAGACGATCTGACTCAATCTTTGCCTACAAAATCAAATACAACTTGATTTAAAAAACTGAATTACTCAGACCTCATACACACAGGATTTATTACTGAATGAATACAACACATTGATATGTAATATAGAATATTCAAATGAATGTTATGAGTTTGAATACTATTGAACATAATTTCAACAAAAACCTGAGGTTTTAACTGTCAGGAAACAGCTAAATCACACTCACCTGCTGGCTGAGTTTTTTTAGATAGGAAATGACACTGTAGCTCAAGCCACAATCCATGTTGTCAGAGATGAGATTTGGGGCTCCCATCATCCTCAGCGCTTTCTTGAGAGGCTGCACTCGGTAAAAAAAGAGGGGAAGAGAGGAGAAGCAGAGACAAAGGAAGTGATAATGAGGACACGCTCAGCATGAATCTGCACTCAGAGCACATATCTTGACCTCATTACAGCTGTTAACAGACTATAGAACAAATACAACTCACAATAGAGGTCAGATTACAAGTGACCCTTGAGTACATCTAACAGCCCATGAACTGTACATTGCATCGTTTTATATGCACAAAGAAGGTGTCTTTTTTTAAGCAGGACACTTCTGTGCTCTATTGGGATGGGATTTTTTTTTTAAGTAGAAAAGAAGAGCATCCTACCAAGAGAAAGTAAGGAGGCATGGACTTCAGGTACATTTCAAAAGCCTGACGCCACTTGAGGTTTGGCTTGAGCTTGTGCACTTTAAACAAATCATCTGAAAGGAGAATAAGAGAAGGTAAGTTTGCTAAAGAAAGCCATTACAGAGCTGAAATGCTTCCTTTATGTCATTCTCTAGGAGGAAATGAAAGAGGCACAGAAATTTTACACAATTTATTACAGCAATATTGTGTGTGTGTGTGTGTGTGTGTGTGTGTGTGTGTATATATATATATATATATATATATATATATATATATACACACACACACACACACACACACACTACCAGTCAAAAGTTTGGACACAAAAGAAAAAGAAGTTTCGTCTGCTCACCAAGGCTGCATTTATTTAAATAAAAATACAGTAAAAACAGTAATATTGTGAAATATTATTACAATTTAAAATAACTGTCTTCTGTTTGAATATATTTTATAAAGAAATTTATTCCTGTGATCAAAGCTGAATTTTCAGCATCATTACTCCAGTCTTCAGTGTCACATGATCCTTCAGAAATCATTCTGATATGCTGATTTGCTGCTCAAGAAACATTTATGATTATTATCAATGTTGAAAACAGTTGTGGACTTTTTTTTTTCAGGATTCCTTGATGAAAAGAAAGTTCAAAAGAACAGCATTTATCTGAAATACAAAGCTTTTGTAACATTATACACTACCGTTCAAAAGTTTGGGGTCAAGAATTTTTATTTTTTGAAAAGAAATTAAAGAAATTAATACTTTTATTCAGCAAGGATGCATTAAATCGATCAAAAGTGACAGTAAAGACATTTATAATGTTACAAAAGATTATATTCCAAATAAATACTGTTCTTTTGAACTTCCTGTTCATCAAAGAATCCTGAAAAAAAAAATATTGTACACAAATATTTTGCACAATTGTACACAATAAATGTTTCTTAAGCAGCAGACCAGCATATTAGAATGATTTCTGAAGGATCATGTGACACTGAAGACTGGAGTAATGATGCTGAAAATCAGCTTTAATCACAGGAATAAATTACTTTATAAAATATATTCAAACAGAAACTGGTATCAATCTCAGACAAAACAGTTTGCCAGGTCTACTCAGGTAAATGGAAACACTACTTAAAGAGGTTGTTCCACATTATTAAGTAAGTCACAGTTCTTATGCAATATGGGGAGGAAGAAATATCTTTCTGAAGATGAAAACTATGAAATAGTGCAATGTTGTGCAAAAGGAATGAAAACAACTAATATTGTGTGAAAAGTGAATGTAAATGATCAAACTACCATACGATTTGTGAGTGATTTAGAGCACAGCAGAACTTTTAAGGAAAGTTTCTGACAAAAAATTAATTGTATTAAAAGGGCAGCTATAAAAATGCCACTGTTGAGCAGCAGGTATTTGAAGCTGGAGTCTCAAGAACCTCTCCATGCAGGCTGGCAGTTGTGTGTAAAGTTGTATTTCAGCCACCTCTAACCAAACCTCATAAAGAGAAACATTTACAGTCAGTGTAGAAATCTTTACATAGTTTTATTCACTGACGAATGCCGTACTACAATGGATGGTCTAGATGGATGGATTTCTGGATGGTTGATGAGTGTCCACCACGTTCCAACAAGACTGTGACGTCAACAGGGAGCTGGTGGGTGATGATTTGGGCTGGAATATTGGGAAGTGAGTCCTCAGAGACCCTAAAGGGACCTTCCATCTCACTTCTGAAATGACTTCTGCAAGATATGTGGAGTTTATAACTAGCCATTTTCAGCTATGGTATAAAAAGAAGGATAGTGCCTTCTGAAATACAATGCACTATGCACTATCCCATGCTGCAAAAAAACACCACAGCAATAAAACTGTTTGAAAATGTATTTCTGCACCCACTGTAAATGTTTCTCTTTTTGAGGTTTGGTTAGAGGTGGCTGAAATGCAATTTTACACACAACTGCCAGCCTGCATGAAGAGGTTCTTGAGACTCCAGAGACACCAGGAGCTTCAAATACCTGCTGCTCAACACTGGCTTTTTTATAGCTGCCCTTTTAATACAATTAACTTGTTTGACAGAAACGTTAAGCCTTTATCTGACCAAGTTCTGCTGTGCTCTAAATCACTCACAAATCTTATGATAGTTCGATAATCTGCATTCACTTTTCACACAATATTAGTTGTTTTCATGCTTTTTGCACAACATTGCACCATTTCATGCTTTTCATCTTCAGAAAGATCTTTCTTCCTCCCCATATTGCATGAGAACTGTGACTTGCTTAATAATGTGGAACAACCTCTTTACGTAGTGTTTCCATTTACCTAAGTAGACCTGGCAAATTATTTTATATATGTGTATGTGTTCTTTCATTCATTTTCATTTTAATCTGCTTGTTAATTTACATTTCTAAATGCTTTCTAATTATTATTCTTTATTCATTAAACTATTTTACAAGTGAGAATTGTCTTTTTATTTTTCTTTCTCTTTATCATGGCTAAACAAAGCACCACTGCTGTGTATGAAATGTGCTGTAGAAAAAAAAATTATATGTATAGCATAATGTTGGGAATGTGCAACAAAAAAATAGCCATGAGGAAACACGTACCAAGGAGTGGCAACAGGACGGGATAGTTGTAAGGCATAACGAAGAGGTTGACACAGGTGAGTGTAGTGCTGGCCTTTAGGTAGCCGAACGGGTGGGCTAGATCGCTGTGTTTGCCACTGCAGTTCACAAACACCTGGGCGATGGGGGAGAGGAGTTAGCATTGTATAGTGTCTCCTGAGAGCTCAGCTCTCACATGAAGCTGTTTCTCAGAGACAAAACCCATTCATCAACGGCTCATTAGGTAAAAGGGTTCCTTAGAGACTAGTGTGCTATAAATGCCTCTAAATATTCTTATAAATGGATGTGTTATTTCTAATTTATCTACCATTTACCTTGTTTTCTTTATATGCTCTCTTGCGAGGCAAGTAATAATGTAACATTGTAACCATAGCAAAAGAACAAACAAGAATGGTCATCTATATTGGTATTTTTAGATGGGCTAAATGAGTGAATGATGCAAGTAGGAACAACATATCAAAAGAATAGACTTGCAAAAAACATTTCCAGGTATTGACTAATGTACTTACAGAATGTGTATATTTATACAACTCCAATGACAATAACAAAATACAGCACGGAAAAACACTTCAATTTTACTGCAGTACAGTCACATCCCTTTGTGTAAGTTCTTTCAAGAAACTAAATGGTCTAGGTAATAGCTCTTGAGAGACCATTTATCATCATTTCATAGAAGACCAAAATGAACTTTAGCAAAACAGTCTGTGTACAACATTATCTCCGAAAGTAATCATGCCATTCTAATGGCCCAGCATCAGAGTCATATTATTTTTCAGGTTCTTTGTGCCTCTGTAAGAACATTTTGATTAGTCAAATAGAAAATAAAAGTCACAATTCTTTCTGATGTGATTTTATGTTAAAAAACCTACAACCATTCAACTGTTCATAATTTAACTGCAGATACAGTTACAACAAAAAGATTTCTGAATTAGATTTTAGATCTTTAGATTTAGAGCTTTTAGATTTTCTGAACAAAATCTGTTGTTATGCAGTTGCTATGGCATTGAACGGTGGTTGAGTACTGGTGCAAGCCAAAAGAGCCCACCTCTAAATCTCTATGATATTTTAGTCCGTAGATATGATTTGAGTCCCTCGTGAAAGCAGATCTATTTGATTTTCCTCACTCAATTTATTGTCTGAAAATGCTACATCTGATGTTTGCATTCAGAACTGCCTCTGAATCAGCACCCGCCTACAAATATGTTCACAGTCTGCGTGGCTGAGAACTTTTCTGTGAGCACTTTCAAACTCATAACCATCTATATTAGGGTTTAAGTTTACTCTACTGCACTGTATTTTGGACTACTGTCATACTGTGACAATGATAATATAATTTGCTCTTCCTCAACTTCCTCTAGTGCAAGTCATTTTAGATAAGCATCTGATGACTGAAATACTGTAAGAAACCTTGCACAATCTATATTAATGGATGGACGTCAGGAAGGAAATTACTGCATAACACATGCATGATTTAATGTAAAAGATTACTACAAAAGCAGACATATAAAGTACTGTTCAAAGGTTTGGGGTCTGTAATGATTTCTCTTATGCTCACCAAGACTGCATTTATTTGATCAGTAATATTGTGAAATAGTATTACAATTTAAAATTATATTTTAAAATGTAATTTATTCATGTGATGCCTAAGATGGATGTTCAGCATCATTACTTCAGTCTTCAGTGTCACATGGTTCTTTCAGAAATCATTCTAATATGCTGATTTGGTGCTGAAAAAAACATTTCTTATTATTATCAATGTTGTAAAACCGTTGTGCTGCTTAATATTATGTGTAGTATTTTCTTTGACGAATAGAAACATCAAAAGAACAGCATTTATTTGAAATACAAATGTTTTGTAACATTATAAATGTCTTTACCGTCATATATGATCAATTTAATGCATCCATGCCGAATAAAAGTGTTCATATCTTTACAAAAAAAAAATCTTACTGACCTCAAACTTTTGTAGTGTACAACACTGTGTTTGAATGAAAATCTACACAACAATATTACATTCACACTGCTGCTTAACCAGTTATTAAATGCAGGACTTGACATGTAATTTGTGTTGTGCTTTATACATTCCAGTAAATATGGAAAAACTAAACACCCGCTGTTTCTTTCTGCTCTTTTAACAACATGATATCTACCACCATGAAACTCAGCTAGTCTGGGGGCTGTGAAAGATTGCATGCAAAATAGAGTTCTGATGAAATAGTTGTGTGAAAAGGTGTCCCACCTGCCAGCACATGTGCGGAGATTTCCTCTCCAAGATGTACTGGGTCAGCGGGGACGGCTCCAGCTCATATTTGTCAAAAGGCAGCTTGTCAATAACCATCGGCTCACAGTCGACACATGAAAACCTCACCACAGGATGGGAAGATCGAGGAGGCTAAAGAAAGAAGAAGAAGAAAAAAAACAGCCTTTTAAACAGAAATCCTCTGTAACACATTCTCCACAATGTTTTTTTTAAAAAAAGATGTCTGTTAGATGGCCAATTCATCCTGTAATTACAGCACCAGTGGGTAATGACCCACGTCAGGCACATGACAACACAAGCTATTAATTCCCTGAGCAGATACTCTCACAACACCCTGACTATACACTTAATAAACCAAAGGAAGCATTTTGGAACAACTAAAATATGAACTTTATTTTAGAAATATGAAAAAGAGCCTTTTTTGAGGCTCTCATGTTAGTAATTGCACCCAAATCTATTGTGATACTAATTCACATTATTGCAGACATGACAGGGGAGATGTCAGGAAGGAAATGACCTCATGTTAAGCTCTGCAGCAGTCTTATTCCACTGGCAATGTCTCTCTCACAGTGCCCACAGGCTGAGCTGAGCTGTGGCACTTTGGCACGGTACCAGCTGCTGTCTCTACAGTGTACTGTCTAAGAAAGAATAGACAGTGAGGGGGTGGGAAACCTCACGACAGTGAAGCCTTTCCTCATGTTACCACTCTTTTCAGCTCCCTTATCTTCATCCGCATTCATTAGCACTGTTTAAGCAAGATGAAAGCTAACCTTTAGTTTGCAGAGGTCATTACCTTTGGCTAATAAATTGCTTCATCCACTCGGCTTGGATGAGCCAATGCTAACCTATCCAAACTCCTTTTGCAAACATAGTACTTTTCCATTTTAATAAGGATTCAGTGAAATTTCAGCATGCAGAAGGAAGCTAAAGAAATGGCTGACTGTCTGCCAGGTCCCAAAGCTCAGCAGAAAGTCCTTCTGTGCTCGCTCATTAAATATTTTAGGCAAATTTATAGTGTTTTCAGCTAGATTTAACACATTTTGCTATTATTTATCATGTTTTACTGTTTTGGGCTAATGTTGTTAATATACTAATATAGTTTTTTGTTAATTGAATGAATTAGCTTGAATTAGCTTTATATTTTCAGTTTTCATTTTTTTATTTTTGTGTTTTTTACAGTCATTTTTATTAGTTTTTAAAAAATATATTTTTAAATAGTTTTAACTTATTTATATTTTAGTTTTAGTTTTCAGTTAGTAATATTAGTGCTTCAGCTTAAACTTATTTCAGTTAGTTGCATAAGCAACATTTTTAGTTTTCATTTAATTTAAAGGGGTGATTCTCTGCTTTTAATAAAAAGTGGCTGTCTATGCAGTAGAAAGGCAATTTTTTTTAAAAAAAATCAGTGCTACATGACTAGAGAAAATTAAGAAAAAGCGCTGTGGCCAAAAAGGTTCCCTTATGCTTATGCACTGGGATCGATCCGACTAGCCATGAGAGGGAATGCAAAAATGCAGAAGTACGATCTGTAGTTTTCACAAAAGCCTTGGAGCTGTTACTCTGGCTGAATTTTGACAAGTGAACAGGGATATCTGGATGTGTGTAACATGGAGAAAGAGTACACATTGTTCATTTATGTATAGTACCGACATTGAATATCGACACACTTATCTATTCATTTTTCATCTAATATATTTTGTTTTATTTCAGCTGAAATAAAGATGATGAAACAAAAAATGTTTTTATAGGTTTAGTTGAGAATAAAAACACTGGTCTAATATGGAAATAAATGTACATATGTCGGTGATTAAAAACAAAAGAAGTCATTCCTTGACTCCACACTTATAAACTATATAAATGTTTTGCAGGTTTTAATATTTACCAAAGTGGGGGAGTTCTGGTCAGGCCAGAAGGATTCTGGGATTGGCCAGTGACCCACAGGTACGCCTGTCTTGGGGTTGGGCCGGACGTAAATGAGCTTGTGGCAGCTGTGCCAGGGCTGCGGACTGAAGGATGACAAAGGACGAGCTGGATCCACAAGACCATCTGCACAAAGAGAAGTCAATCATTGTCTATTAAACGGTTAGTTCACACAAAAAAATGAAAAAAATGTCATCATTTACTCACCCTCATGTCATTCTAAACCTGTAAGACTTTCGTTCATCTTCGGAAACACAAATGAAGAAATTTTTGATGAAAAAGACTTAGACATTGTAATGAAATCTGAGAGATTTTTGTCCCTCCATAGACAGCTAATATGCAACTACCATTTTGACACTACAAAAAGTTCATGAGGAGATCATAAAACTAATCCATTTCTATCGAGCGATTTAGTCCTAATTTTCTGAAGAGACTCGATCACTTTATATGATGAACAGATTGAATTTAGGCTTTTATTCACATATAAACATTGAACCGAGCCTGCTTCATGCACGAGAACAAACCTCTTGAGGAAGCTCAAACATGCTTCGTAACACACGAGAATGAACCTCATTGGTTCTTTCACGTCAAGCAAGCATATTTGAGCTTTCCTTTACAATATCTGATGTGTGAGTTGATCAATGTTTATATGTGAATACAGGCCTAAAAGCGATTGTGTCTCTTCAGAAAATTTGGACTAAACCACTCAATTCATATGGATTAGTTTTACAATCTCTTTTAAACTTTTTAAAGCATCAAAGTTGTAGTTGCGTAGCTGTCTATGAGGAACAGAAATCTCTCAGATTTCATTAAAATATATTTGTTTGTGTTTCAAAGATGAACGAAAGTCTTACGTTTGGAATAACATGAAGGTGAGTAAACGATGACAGAATTTTCATTTTTGGGTAAACTAACCCTTTTCTCAATAAGCACAAAACTAAAATGGAATCACATTATCACCACTGACCTTCACCTATCATAGGTGGATCTGGACCACTCTTCTCAAAGTGTATTACAACTCCACTCAAAACCTTTTGGACGAGAGACTCAAGACACTGGTTCAGCATCCTTTGTGTCTTAACGCAGTAAGAGCGGCCTTATAGAGAAAGGGTGAGAAGAAGAGAGTCAGTTGAGCTATGAGATAAACAAGACAAATTTGCATAATCAACTAAAATAACCCTGTGCTTAGAGAACTTAAGTGCATGGGTAGGAAATCATCTTGACTGACAATTTATTTCAACTTTATTTTGTGACTTCACTGGAACAAAAAAAAAAAAGTTTGCATGTAAGATAGAGAAGAGATGCTTGTATGCATTGAAGACAGATCACATAATAACAGATCTGTAAGGGGGCTGACAGATTAATTGCAGAGTTTTACTGGGGCTGAGATGAAAAACAGGCCTGAAGCCCCCTTAAAGGGTTAGTCCACCCAAAAATCGTCTAGGATTTCATCAAAAATATCTTAATTTGTGTTCTGAAGATGAACAAAGGTCTTACGGGTGTGGACTGACATGAGGCTGAGTAATTAATGACAGAAATTTCATTTTTGAGTGAACTAACCCTTTAAATAGGATCTAGAACTGCTTATGTCTAAAGGACTGTTTAAAACACTTTCGTAGAGGTCAGGCCTCATAAATTAAACTTAATAGTTGATTTGATAAATGTTTTAACCTGTATTTTCTCATCAGACCTGGGTTTAAATATACACAGGTTCAAATTCTGCAACTGATTGGCACTGAAATGTAAGATTTTTAAGCTGATGGATGTACCTCCAGTGACCTCGCACATCTGGGTGATAGCAGACTCATCAGTGGGCACACTGCCCAGCTGCTCGCTGTCGGGCACGGACACTCCTGGCAGCCGCAGGACCAGGGCGAAGAGTCGCTGGTCCCAGCGGAACGGTTCCTTAGTCAGCTCACTACCCGGCAACGGGGAATTCAATGGCAGATGTAGCTGAGGGAGGAAGAGAAAATGAGAAATGAGATGGCATTGGTGTTTATGAGAAAGACACACTTCCTGCAAAACTTAACATGAAACATGATATAAATGGACAAGCAAGTCAAAAAATGGTTAAGAGTATTTGTCCCTCACCTCCTCAGCCACCCCAGAGCTGTGCGTCAGTTTGTTACCATCTGTAATCGTAATAATGACCGATGGCTCCAGAAAGAACGGGTTCCGACCCTAGAAGAGAGGACATCATTTCTTAAAAAATCCAAAACGCAAAAAAAAAAAATGCTAAAATCTCATTATAAGCATTGAGGACCAAAAATCTTAAAATGCTAAAACATCTATCCTTCCATCCATTTTCCAAACTTCCTGTCCTATGTATGGCTGTGAGGATCATAAGTAATATTGTGAAATATTACAATTTAAAATATTTGTTTTGCATTTTAATTTATTTTAAAATGTGTTCTTGTGATGGCAAAGCTTTTCAGCATCATTACTCCAGTCTTCAGTGTCACATGATCCTTCAGAAATCATTCTGATATGCTGATTTCCTGCTCAAATCTTATTATTATCATTGCTGAAAACATTGCTGAATATTTTTGTGCAAATAGTGCTAATTTTTCCAGGATTCTTTGATGAATAGAAAGATCAAAACAGCATTATTTATACCAACATGGACTAAGAATGAATAATACTTCTACAGCATTTGTTAATCTTAGAACATGTTAAATTCAACATTTATTAAAAAGTTGAATCTGTTAACATTAGTTAATGCACTGTGAACTAACATAAACAAAAATTTTATTAACTAACATTAACAAAGGTTAATAAATGCTGTAAACATAAATTTTTCATCGTTCGTTCATGTTAGCTAAATGTTAACAAATGAGACCATAAATGTTACCAAAATCCTTTGTAACATTATAAATGTCTTTAAACTTTTAGTCAATTTAATGCTTCCTTGATGGAAAAAAAGACATTAATTTCTTTAATAAAATCTTACAAACATTTGAACAGTGGTGTAAGTGAAACGATTAAAATGGCATTTCAGTGCGTTAATTTGAAGTTTATGTCAGAAATTATCTTTGTTTTAAATGTTTCAAAATCCTAAAACTTCCTTTTTGTTTCCAGGTTTAACTTAATTCTTACACAGTTCAATGAAATGAGGTAATAACACTTAAATTGACAGATGTTGCCAATTGTAGTTTACACAGTAAGTGAATACAACATGCATTCTCTCTGTGCATACTGCAGGGGTCAGCACTCAGTTACTCACCCTCACGCAGTACAAACTCATCATGTAGATTAACACACTGCCTGAGGGTTATATCTCAAAATGCATGTCTCCTATTTTAGGTAATCCAGCATGGTCTTAATGTGTGCATATAAAGTATCTAAATATTCTGAAGTACAAATAATCCAATTAAATGCTTGATTTTATATGAAAAATCCGCACGCAGCAAATTAAATTAAGGTGATACTCGTGAGGTAATGCAAAATTGGCTCTGTAATCTCTGCATGTCGCTACATCTCTTCCTCCTCCTGAGTAAAGAGGCCCCCTGTTACTGCTAATGAAAGCATCTCCACTACAAAGCCTCGCTGAACGGATGGTGCTGCTTAAATCAGTGGGCAGCATCAGGTTTAAAGCTTTGGACTACAGAACATTTTCCCATATGTTAGCTGGGTCACTCTCATGCCTTCTGGAACACTTTAGACGTGCTGTGAAATGGTTATTTTTGTGTAATGGCTTCTTTCCAGCTACTTTCTAGTGAAGGAACATGTTGGTACATGCACTGAATGATTACATATTACATGTATAATGTATTTGTTCCCTTCAAAGAAGTAACAAAACATTCAAGGCTGAATGGGACCAGAGGTAAATTATGTTAAAACATTGATTGATCTGAATATTGTGTTCTTTTTTAATGTCTGTGGTGGTTAGTATTCTTGTTATGTGAGGAGACAGCTCTTATTATGCTGCATGCAGAATACCCAGGAGTAATTTGTTCTTCACTGAATAAAGATTGTTTTGGCCTCGTGAATACTGAAGGGAGATATCATTTTTACCTGACCATAGTTGTCGATGCCAGAGACTAGTCTGTTGAGATTGAGCAGGTCGAAGGCAGCGCGGAGAGCGTGACCCAATGTAGTCAGCCCAGATGCCTGCAGGTTTTTCAGCTCACTC
The DNA here is from genome assembly GCA_037950675.1 of Hypophthalmichthys molitrix. Taxonomy (NCBI): domain Eukaryota; kingdom Metazoa; phylum Chordata; class Actinopteri; order Cypriniformes; family Xenocyprididae; genus Hypophthalmichthys; species Hypophthalmichthys molitrix. The sequence continues at coordinate 24,122,201 of CM075505.1, forward strand.
ATGAATGTGGCATGATTCTCTTTCCAACCCGCCTACCATGTACAGAAACAAACACACAGATTATGTGAAAAACAGTAACATTAACATTAGGAATATTAAACATTCAGACAGTGACATTTATATATATGAGCTGAAAAATGTACACTACCGTTCAAAAGTTTGGGGTCAGTGAGATTTTCTAATGTTTTTGAAAGAAGTCTCTTATGCTCACCAAGGATTTATTTGATGAAAAATACAGTAAAACACTAATATTGTAAGATATTATTACAATTGAAAATAATAAAATAATTAAAAAATTTACTTTATTCCTGTGATGGCAAAGCTGAATTTTCAGCATCATTACTAGTATAAATAATACTGATAAGCTGATTTGCTGCTCTAGAAATATTTCTTATTATTATCAATGTTGAAAACAGTTGGGCTGCTTAATATTTTTGTGGAAACTGATACATTCCTTTTTTTTATGAATATAAAGTTCAAAAGAATAGCATTTATTTGAAATAAAAATGTATTAGCCTAACTTCTTTAAAAAAAAAAAAAATCTGACCCCAAACTTCTGAACGGTAGACTATTTGAAAACTTAAGTCACAATTAAAAGTAACAAAGTATCAAACCAGGTAGCAAAACCACAGACATTTCACAAACATAAGCTTGCAAGGTTTTAAATGATGAGAATATAAGAATATAAATATACAGTGCTCAGTGTAAATGAGTACACTCCCTTTGAAAAGTAACATTTTAAACAATATCTCAAAGAACACAAAAACAATTTCCGAAATGTTGACAAGACTAAGTTTAATATAACACCTGTTTAACTTATAACATGAAAGTAAGGTTAATAATATAACTTAGATTACACATTTTTCAGTTTTACTCAAATTAGGGTGATGCAAAAATGAGTACACCCCACTGAAAGTCTCTGGAGCAAAACTACAAATGTCTAATTTAACAAGAATTCAACCACAGGTGAGTCTAATTATTCATTACACAGGTGACCAGCAGACAGTTGACTATAAAAGGGTGTTAAAACCCCTTCCCATTTCATGCTGTCAGCAATGCCACCACATGGAAGAGAAATGTCACAAGACCTGGGAAAGAAAATAATTTCTTTACACCAGAAAGGTGAAGGCTACAAGAAGATCAGCAAAGCTTTACTTATCAGTCAGAATACTGTAGCAAAAGTGGTACAAAAGTTTAAAAAAGATGGAACTGCAACCATCTCACAAAGACGTCCAGGTCATCCACAGAAGTTAACACCTCAACAGGAGCGTCTTCTGATGAGAAGGGTTGAAGAAAATCGGCATGCAAGTTCACTGCAGTTATCTAAAGAAGTAGAAAGCCAAACTGGGGTGACTATTCCCCTGACACAATACGGCAAGCACTGCAGAGGAATGGCATGCATGGGTGCCGTCCACGAAAGAAGACTCTCCTAAAGCCCAGGCACAAAAAAGCCCGCCTAGTGTTTGCCAGGGCCCATGCTGACAAAGATGAAGACTACTGGGACTCTATACTCTGGAGTGATGAGACCAAGATAAATGTTTTTGGAACTGATGGCTTCAAAACTGCATGGCGTCGCAAAGGTGAGGAATACAAAGAAAAATGCATGGTGCCTACAGTGAAACATGGAGGTGGCAGTGTCCTTATGTGGGGCTGCATGAGTGCTGCTGGTGTCGGGGAGCTGCGTTTCATTGATGGCATCATGAATTCACAGATGTACTGCTCTATACTGAAAGACAAGATGCTACCATCACTCCGTGCCCTTGGTCGTCGTGCACTTTTCCAACACACATCTAAGGCCACTGTTGGATTTCTGAAGAAGAACAGGGTGAAAGTGATTCAGTGGCTCCTGATCTGAACCCAATCGAACCCCTATGGGGGAATCTAAAGAGACAAGTTGAGCATCACTCTCCATCCAGCATCCAGTCTCTAAAAGAGGTCATTCTTGAAGAATGGAAAAAGATAGATGTTGCAAAATGTCGCCAACTTGTTCATTCCATGCCTAGAAGACTTGGTGCTGTCATTAAAAATCATGGAGGCCATACAAAGTACTAGATGTAGTAGTTTTTGTTGTGGGGTGTACTCATTTTTGCATCACCCTAATTTGAGTAAAACTGAAAAATGTGTAATCTAAGTTATATTATTAACCTTACTTTCATGTTATAAGTTAAACAGGTGTTATATTAAACTTAGCCTTGTCAACATTTCGGAAATTGTTTTTGTGTTCATTGAGATATTGTTTAAAATGTTACTTTTCAAAGGGGGTGTACTCATTTACACTGAACACTGTAGATCTACAGTTCTAAATCAATACCAAATAGTATTTGGACTCTATTTCAAGTTGTCAAAAGTTAATGGAACATGTTAGTAATGTGACAAACTACCTTTTAGGCCTCTCTATATGTATTATTAGAAACATGATCAAATCTTATGCAAACTATTACACAGTAAACAGAAGTTTCCATCCTAGTATCTGTCAATCACCTGTAGCTTCGCCTAGCGAAATTAAGCACCTTACGGTTACATAATTTTGTGTAATTCACATATGATTAGGTGGCCTAAGCACACATCAACCACAACTACACTACTTAAACGTCAGCTGAGAGAGATTGCAAAGAAGGGTGGAAATACAGGCAGACAGTCAAGACCCAAAAAGTCCACATGACAATGTTTGTGTCCGCTTGTACTATGTGTGCATGTAGGCAGCCTGGTAAGAAGCCACACAGATCTGCTACATAAGGCTTGACTTGTTTTACTATCTTTAAAAGACATTAGTGTGTCTCTGTCCCTGACCCACATTACCCCTCCCAGCAGAAGAATAGTCATTACTTTACTGCTCACCCAAAACAAAAAACAACAACAATAATATAATGAGTTCAGATGCTGAGAAAAGAACCGAGGTGAACAGTTCACCAAATCTGCTCTTACAAAATGATTCCTGCTCCACATAAATTTACTCAGTGTGAATAAATCAACACATTACATAAACATGCATACATTGTAAATCCCCACGAGGGAGAGAAGACTTAGCAGGTCATATCCTGAGGTGGTTGAGCTTTAGATGTGAGTGTGTGTGTAGATTTATGTGCATTGGGAAGCACTAAAGAACAAAGCAGCCAGAGATTTGTCAGTAGGGGCTGGACAATGTATGTCTCTATCCATGTATGGAACAAAAAAAGAAAACGTTCAAGCAGTAGCTCTTCTAACTGGCACTCAATAATTCAAGCAACAGAGTAATTCTATTTTTTTCCCCATCCGTCTTTCTTTCCTTCCGCATTAACAATTTATTGGCCCTGAAGAAGTGTGACTGCAATCAGACTCTCCTTTAATCACACGCTTGTCCAGCAAGGCAGAAGATGGGAGAGAATAAGGAATGTGAACACTGAATAAGCCAGGAAAAAGGATAATACCCTAATTGCAGCTTTAACAGAGGAAATGTACACTCAAACCCTTCTTTAAAGAATGAAAACCTGACGGCGATCCTACAGAGGAAAGAACAAACAATGTAATCCACATACGAGTAAATTTCACGAAAGGGTTTCACGATCATATTTAAACCAAAGACTTTATATATAGAAAGACAGTGCAGTCGTATTTTTATGAATGGGAAAAGCGCAATAGAGTACCTCAGAAATGACGTGTTTTTGTATGCAAAACCCGGAAGCGAGTTGGCATTGTAGGACTTCCGGTTCCATCGCCCTAAAGTCTATGGGTTTTTTTTATGGGTTTTTGCTAAATCGGCTGAAATAAGGTCTGTGGTTAACAAAGCTTGTAAATATTTTCACGTTTTGATCTATGAAAAAAAAACACACCAGTTATATCCCGCTTGTGATTTTTTAAACCTTTATTGTGTCTTAAAAACGGTCGTTGCTAACAAGTTGCTAAAAGGGACTACTTCCTTTGGTGGGGACTTTAGACGTCATCATGACAAACAGGACAGCATTTCTCATAAAAAAGTGGATAAGTATTCATACACAGCGCAGATCATAATCAGCGAGCATGTTTTTAAATAAAGTTTGAGGAAGTTAGGTGGTGGTGACGTTGATCCGCGACCATGGTGTGCTGTAGTCCGTTTATAGCCTACTGTTAGCTTTTTATATCTGACGACTTTATTTGGGCTTCAAAATGTATAAATGTTGTGTTAACTTGTAAAGATCATCTTGATAGACAAAACGTGTAAGTGTCATAACCCTTTGTTAAACACAGAGCTTATTTTTTGCGATTTTTTCTATGGGAAAGTCTATGGGAAAAATGCATAGGCTTTCGATCGAGCGAACTTCCGGGCTGGCCTACAAAAACATGTCATCTCTGAGGTACTCTATATGGCGGAATAAGTCCTGCCTTCTAAATAAGAGCCACTCGCCGATTGGTAAAGTAATTGCGTCACTGCAGCTGCCCGCTCCGGGTCCAATAGAAACAGTCAGGCGCGCGCTTTCTAAGGACCGTGCATGCGCATTAGCTTGATCTAGCCTGAAAATGCCATTTTTTCATGATTCGAGCATTTAGAAACAAACTTTATGAGACAGTTGTTGTCGGATTTCATTGGTGATTTCAAATAGGAAATTTAATCAACAGCTTGACAAACAGCTTTGGAGAATTTTACGTTTCCCCATTCAAAGAGATAGGAGCTGCACTTGCATGCCCGAGAGGCGTTTCAAAGATGGCCTCCAAATGAAATGACTTGTAAAGGGACATTGTTTAATATATTATTTAAATAAAATTAAGATTTTTTTTTTTTACATTGTGACATTGTTTTTATGTCAGTTAAGCACATGTGCCCTATTTTCTCATTATTGCTTTTGACATTTTTATTTACTCAGTGGTGAGAATCTACATATACATGAAGGCAGCACAACAAATAATTATATGATGTATAAATACTTTACAATATAAATAAAAAAATTTTTCCACAGTAATAATATTTTAGGAGGAAAATATGCACATTGTCATGAAAAAATGTCACAAATTGTCACCTGTGTGGTCCCCATTTTGCTTTAAACTATATATTATATATATATATATATATATATATATATATATATATATATAAATACAATTTCTTATTTTTTCTTTTGATTTTGAGGTGAAATATGACCCGGGTATCAACTTGAGAGGTTTTGTGAGATTCGCCCATATATTTCCCTCCAGAGCAGAATGAAGAAAGTGATAATGCTAGATGACATAAATCTGCTGTTAGTTACAGAAAGCATATAATGTGTTTTTCGTTTTTCTGCTCTCAGAATTAGTGTACTATAAAACCTCACACTGTCTTTCCTCTTCAAACGTAGGACAGGTGGCAAGACAAATGAGCAGTTTTACATAAACTAACAGATAACAACTTATTCCCTGTTAAGCTCATGTTCTAAGGAAACTGGCAGTCATACTGTATAAATACAGCTCTTGCGATCTGAGGAGGAATCATCACAACAGAAAGGGCACGTGACAACCCAGGGTGGATTCACACGGGTTAAGCGAATGCCCTTATGGCCTGAGTATTATTCCAGGATCAGGTTGCCTTGTCCCGGGTGTTAATCTCTACTACTGCCTAAAGGTTGAACTGATCATGGATAACCATTAAGCTTGGTTACACACATCCACCCAGTTTTGCAGGAGGGACACATCTGTGGTCAAAAGGGTGGTGCTTGTCATGTGATGATAAAGGCCAGGCAGGAACTAAAATTGTCACTCTAATGGAATGAGAGCTGGTTAACCAGCCAAAGAGCTGATCAGAGTGACCATCATGTTCATGACAAGCTCAAATAGATCTTCATTTTGAATTTAAATATACGTGAACAACATCCTAACTTGGCACAAGATTTTTCTTGGTAATCTCCATCCTTTATCAGCATGACCCAAAGCAAAAAAATGCTTAAATATATGTCAGTTACAGTATCTGTTGTGAATTAGTTTTAAAGGGGACCCATTATGCCCCTTTTTTCAATATAAGTCCCAGGTGTCCCCAGAATGTGTCTGTGAACTTTCAGCTCAAAATACCTCACAGATAATTTATTGTACCATGTTGTAAATACACATTTCTGAGTGCATGTGAAAACATGCTGTTTTCATGTACACTCTGCCAGATACTGTGCCAAATACTAACAAAACATCTGCTTGGTTTTGATTGATTTCGATTGCAAACTTCTAATTTATCATTTTCTGAGCGCACACATCTAAAGCACACGCATGGAAAGCTGGCTGTTAGACGGCGCATCTCGTGAGTATTAAACTAACTTCTCTTTCATGTCTTATTGTGTTTAAAGTGTTAAATACACACAAGGTTATGTCAAACACACAAAGTTCACAAACACAGTCAGTTATGTCTGTGAAAGTAAACAGCAGGGATAGAAATCGCATGTGTATATTAGATCTGTGGCGCATTCCCTTCAAAAACAAAACTAATCTATTGCATCTTCAGCGGCTCAGATGTCGGGAGTAAATAAAGACTGTTTTGTTCACTCTTACATCCAACAACAAAACACGTCAATCGCTTACGAGCTACATACATCGAGACAATGGCGGGCAGTGCACAACTCGCTCAAGGCGGGGTCTATGCTAATACAGCAGAGTCCGTCAGCAGTCGTGGGCGGGGCCTGTACAATGTGATGTCACATTGCTCAAAAAATTAAAACAGCTTGTTCTATGAGATTGTTGAAGTTTTAAGGGAATATAAAAAAGAGGAGTGGGTGGACTTTTATCATTATAAGGTGGTTGTGTGTACACACACTTCCCACACACATTTATGTTCAAACACCATGTAAAGTGAATTTTGCATAATAGGTCCCCTTTTAAGTAGGAGAAGCAACATGGATTTCTGAAGAAATATTTGGCCTGCCTATCTGTCATGAAGAAAGGAGAGCAAGATTCAGAGCAAGATAAAGCATGAGGCAGTCTACAGAATAAACATGGCAGAAAGATAAGGCCTCCAGACTCACAGACTAGATATTTCTAGGCTACACCACAATATTTGATGTGTATTATGTATGTAAATGTACAATGACTATGAAAGATAATTAGACATTTAAGTCACACTTAAAATTACAAAATAAAATTTCAAACATCAAGATCTGCAAACAAATAATGCTGAAGTTTTTTACTTAATTTTTCATAATTATTTTTGCATTTACTTTTAACCAACTGGGATGCATAAAGTCAGTTCTCTTTAATTTTACACAGGAGTCCTATCAAAGGACCCACGGGTGTAGTTCATCACATTAACTATGAACATGATCTATTAACCACAAATGTCCAAATACACTTTGTCTTAAAGGCATAGTACACCTAAAAACTAAAATTCAGTCCAAACCACCAAGTCTTTTGTTTATCTTCAGAACACATATGAAGATATTTTTAATATTCTCTAAAAAATGTTGTCCATGCAAACCTAAACAAATTAAAAAGTACAAAAAGACATTGTAATCAATATAAATCAAGCTCATCAAATATGGTAATCAGATGCTTGCTTGACGATCAAAATCAAGTTTAAACTTTCAAATGTGGACCAAAATGGTGAGAGAGTATTAAAAATATCTTAATTCGTGTTTAGAAGATGAACAAAAAATGCTATGGTTTTACGACAGGTGAGAAAACGATGGCAAATTTTTCATTTTTAGGTGAACTATCCCTTTAATTTTGAACAGCATACAAACAATGCAAACACTGTTGTTGTGTATCAAAGAAAAATAACATGTTTTCCAGGGCCTCATGGAGTAAACCACAAACGCAGTTGTATGCATTTTTCCTCCATTAACTAAAGACAGAAACAACACAAAGTTTACAACAAAACAAATTTATTTCCTTCTTTAACCTTTTGCTTTAATGGTAATCAATCTAAGCAGCAATCGATTAAGAAAATTGCAAAGGGCAAAAACTGTGTCAACTTCAGAAAATAGGCAAGGCTAAGAATAATGTTCTGCTTGGCTAGGGCTCAGACAACAAGAGAGGCACACAAACAGGAAAAGAGAGCTTTGTGAGGACTGGAGGCTCACTGGAGCTCTTCACTGTTTAGATGCTGAAAATCTCATGAATAATTGACAGGAAATAAAAAAGGCACTCTGTCAGACACAGAGGCCAGATTCTCGCTAGGCTGGTATTTGCCCAGTGTATTCTTGTCGAGAACTGGGTAAGCCTGGCCGCTAATTCTGAAGAGGCACTGCTTGGATGAAAAGTATTTTTTTTAAACAGGAGGAACAAGCTGGCTACGAATAGCTCAGAGAGGGCTAAGAGCTTATGTAAGAGAGCGGTTCTAACATCTCATAACACTTTAGCATCTCAAACAAAGACATAGTAAGATAACAATGCCAAGTATTTGCCAATTGCACATTCACAATCTCATCATCCAAGCAGCTAAAACATGCCATATACATAAATCATTAGTGCATATTACCCAGCTATAAGCAGGAAATACTTACTTTAGTTAAAGAGTTAAGTGTCACTTGGAAGTCAGCCTCAGATTATCTTGGATAAACTGAAACAGGGTGGGAAAACTGCATGACAAGCATTGGAGTAAGAAAACCTCCCAAGAGAGTGACTGGCTACTTGCCAGATAGTCCATACTAATGAACTGCTAAAGCGCAAAGCTACTTTCATTGTCAATGTCAAACCACAAACAAAGAAGACAGGACAGCACCACGTCACATGTACATGTGCAGAACTCGATTCAAGTCCAGGCTGGGAGAAAAAGTGGAGGATATTTTGAAATTAGGCTGTGCAAAGTGACCACATAACCACAATTCCCATATCCAATATAGAAGAACTGGCACAGCAGTCTATAAACAGATGGTGATGGCTGAATTTGGGGGTGAGAAAGGTCTGAAAACTGATTAAGTGGGGTTTTTTTGCTTATTGGACTGGTTTTGACGGATGGGTGGGTTTTGTGTGTCACTTTTTGGTGAATTTTGCCAAACCAAGGAGTTTTTACTTGCTGGTGTTGTTTGTTTTGACAAAATATTAATGTCAACACAACCAAAGAGTTTTAGCATTTAATGAGAAATGTATACATTTAAATATCATGTCAGCTTTTATGAAAATAACTTATGCCGAATGGTTGAACTCTGAAGTGCTTATTAGGGAATCTAAAGAACTACAGCCTCTGATTCACAAAATGCATTGGTTTAAAATCATTTGTTTGACTGAATAAATGCAAGACTTTTAATATTCTTAATATTCTGGAATAGTGAGAGCAAAGGGGTTAATAATGCATGTTCTCGCTTTGGTTCATAAATCAAAAGTATATAACTAGGTCACTGCAGTAATTTAACAGTGAGAGTTTAAGTTTTATTACATAATAATAGTTTTATAATAAAGTTTTTTTTATATAATAATTATTATTTAATAATAATAATCTTTTTGAAACACAAACAAACAGTGATATTAAAAGGTCAGTTCTACTGTTTTCCATGTGAAAATGCAGGATGATCACTGGGAGTTGAGCTCAGTTGCAAATTTGCTTAGTTTGTCATAAAAAAATTATATGATGTTTTATGAACAAAGTTCGGGAGGAGCACATTCACATAATCAACCAAATTAGTACGGGAGGAGGTATATATAGCCTAGCAGCAGACTTACCGCTGTCCCACTACAGTTTTCCAGGATCCCTCCACCACCCCATCTCCTCACTCCTAACTATCCCTATCCCAGCCCTATCCCAGGATACTCTGGGTTCGGGCCAAATTCCGCCCTCCCCTCAGACAGCACACCAAATACTCATAACCTTTATTCTATCTGATTATATGTAAGTGTGAACTTGTGAAATTATATCAGGATTTGAATCTGGCCCCTATGCGTACTACAAAATTACAACACTAGGCTATCATGACTCACAGTCTTAGGAAGAAGTGCCAGAACTGTCACTGTTGCCCTCTCAAAAAATTAGGTGCATGATGCCTCTGAATGTAATACATGCAAGTCTAGTCGTGCCCTTGTGTCTTAGAATGATCACGTAATTCATTTAGCAAGTTCGACTACAAGATATCCTGCTCATGACGACCATGACATTTAATTAGTAGGCTATTCTGAATAAAGAGATTTATGGGTTTATTGTGTTTGCGCACAATTCACGCAGACCGTCCACCACACCAAAAACTTGACCCTCCTTTAGCTTATCCCCAAATGGTGGAATCAACTTCCCCTATATGAAAATAGCTAAATGCTTCCTTGTATTGGCACTAGGTTGTATTGTATCTCTACTAGTTTTACTGTACTAGTAGCATTTGCTTGAATTTGCACAGGAAGCACTTATTTCCTAGTTGTTAGTATTTCAGATTACATGCTTGCCATCTGTTGTGCAAAATTATCTCTTATATGATGCATGTTTAAGTCACCAATGCCTTATATGAAAATGTTGGTTTAAAAGTAAGCTATTAGCAATCATGCTTGTATAGGAATATCTGATGTTTGAGTAAACTTTTAAGATTCAGTGACTAAATGTAACAGGCACTTGGCACAGCATACTTAATAACCTTTCACCTGTTTGGTGTTTGGGAATTTGAAATATGAATGGGAAGGAGGTGAATGTACTTGCGAGTGGAGAGGGAAGGAAGTTTATGCTTGTTTTCAAGGGCAACTCAAAAGCGTCTCTCTCTCTCTCTCTCTCTCTCTCTCTCTCGTAAAGAGCAATGCAAAACTGCACAGCATCTCCTCATTTGCTTACTGATGGCTGTTGCACAAATCAAATCGTGTTGATTTGTTCAGGCTCTAGTGACCAATCAAAATGCAAGAGGAGGGCACGAGCTACAGGGCAGGATGCTTGTCCAATCCCGGCCGAGTTGGCCCGTGCACGCGTCATGCACTACGTCACAGTGGATAATAAATCTCTCCGCCTCCATCTCAGCGCTCGAGAGCATTCCCAACACAAAAGCAAAATGTCCGCCATGTTCAGAGGCTGCGCTGCTCCGGGTCTGCGGATATTTTAACAAAAATTAGTCGTTTTCGTCACCGGGAGGCCGCCCGACCCGATGCTACGAACCAGAGGGACAGTAGAGTCTCACTGTCAGAAAAAATCTCCGCTTTAATCACATATAAGCACAATTTAGTAGTATTTATTTACCTTTACGCCGTATGGTGGATCATCGAATGTAACTAGCATGTACCTGTCGCCTCTACTAGCCGGGTCTCGGGCACGCAGCTGTTAAAGAAAACGAAACAATAAACATTCATTTAAACTGATCCTGTCATAGGGATCCTTAACTTTAACAAGGTACAACAGTAAGCTGAAAAAGTCGGGGTAAAATTATGCTTTACCTTCATAAAGATCTCAACCGCGCCTTTAGCAATGTCCAGATACGTCGTACCCAAATAAGTGCGCTGATTCATAGAAGCGGACGTGTCTATCAGGAAAAGTAAAATAGGCATTTTAAAATGTATAGATATACGTCTAGATGTTTGCTAAAATATCTACAATCGGCATATGACCTATCTTGCGGCCCTGGGCATGCATATATGTGTGTATATATTTTGTTATAATCAGACCCCCCCAAAAGAGGGTCGTACTGCCACCCTTTGCAGCCGCCTGATTCTCTATCTGTCTTTTCTGAGCAGTGCTGGGCTCGCGCTGTTAGAGAACTTCTCTTCCGAACAGACCGAAACGCCTTTGCCCCGCCGCTGCTACGCCATTGGCTGAAACGAGCCGCGAAGCCACGCCCACTCCAGTATAAATATGCAATGAGGTCGTGGAATGCCTCTTATCCCTTCAGTTCTCCGCGCTCGCTTGAGCGGACGGAGATCGAGAGGGACGACGGGGATCTTGTGTATATTCTGCGTACCTAGAATTTGTCTTTAAAATGGCGCTGCTGCTATTCTATTGTGTGTTAGACAGATTAAACACATTAGAAAAGTTCACTTAAAACCTATAGTGTCATTTTCGTTTCATAGAAAGGGCAACCCCCTCCTCGCCTGATCTTGTCTAGCTGTCTTGGTGGGGGTGGGGAGTAGCTTGGGTTCCGTGTGATTTTTATAATAATTGTGCCTCCCCCGACCATCGAGAAATCCATCCTCGTCCGCTTTCCCCTCCTCTTGTTTATCTCCTTTGAGAAACTATAGGCAAGCGCCATGTTAATACACCAAACCGCCCTAGACCATGACAACGGCGGCACAGACGTGAGAGGAAAAGCAGCGTTGTCAGGGATTGGCTCCTCCTAAATCGTGCTTCTCGGTTTCCGTGGAATCTCGCTGCACTTTCCCTTTGATTTTGTGAATGTGAGAAAGGGACGTACCTGCTTAGCAATCCACCATAATCACAGACACTGAAAGAGCGGCGATACCTCATAAATGTAGCAGTGTTCACGAAGATGGTATATTACTCTGCAAGAAAGCTAGCGCAAATAGTGTGCTAATCTCTGCTGGGAATAATATGTGAACAAGTGCCGATGATACAGAACCCTTTATTATGCTCGTTCAGCCGCATTTTTACGTAACTTCAAATCCAATCGCTTGCTCAGGGTGTGAAATGTGTCATTGGAGATCTGTCCTTAACATAATATCACCTTTTGTAGAGCATATTCTGCATTGTGAACCACACGGTTTCTGTTTGTTATGGTCGTTGGTATCCTGATTCACAACAAAGGACACATTTTTTTAATGTGAAACTGTCACGGTCGTTCATTCATTAACTGTAGCCTATGTCCCTAGAGAGGGGCTTTATAAAGGTCGTCCTGTTCTTCTTCCTGTTTTAATTTCTCTGTAGTCTGATATTCTGTTAATGGGAAAAACAATGTTTAAATTTTCACAGTGTGCAAATGTGTGCCAGCCGTCACAAATGTTTTGATTATGGGTTGTGCCCTAAAAAGGCATGGTGGTGGGTGGTTGTCGTTTGAATGAGCATTCATTTAAAGGGCGTGTGGGTTTCTTTGGAATGACTTATTTTTACTTTAATAAAATAAAAAGCGACATAAATGCTGGATGTTGTGTCATCAAATGGCAAGTTCGATTCACTCTAGGGGTATTAAAAATTGCCAAAACGGATAAAATTGAAATTGTTATTTGGCGGTTTCTAAATTTCATTTGCTAACATTTATAGGAAAATGTTTTAGTGTTAACGAAATGCTTCCTTTGAGCTTTGCCAAACCTTAAAGGGACAGTTCACCCAAAAATAAAAACAAAATTCTGTCACACAAAATGAGATGTTATTCAGAAGTTGTATTGAAAAAATCTCATCGTTCAGTCTCTGCTCCGCATCTCTTTTAGTGTTCTGCTGGAGATAGGAAGACAGAACAACATGAGTACGTGAGCTAATGATATAATTTTTATTTTAGGGTGAACTGTCCCTTTAAGACTTTTCGTAACGAGTAAACGGTAACCCAGAGAGTGGTAGCTCTGTAGGCATAAAGACCGATAGACGTTATTTATCTACCGAATATATTTACTGAGAAAAAAAAAAAAAAACATCATAAATAACATTAAGTACATTTGTGAAACTCACAATGACGTCATAGAAGACTTTGGCGAAATTCCTGAAGCCCTCCAGTATCCCAGCATTCAATGCGCCCTTGCAGCGTATTGTTGACAAAGAAAAGGAAACGGGGTGGGATTTCAAATAAATATCGTTAAACGGTAAACGGGAGAGAGGTAAACATATATTTACTCTTTCAATAGCGACATTAAATAACTTAATGTTAAACACTCTGTCATCTCGATGTTGTAATATTGTTATGCTAGCATGATTGTAGGTTAACCATATCAGTAATACGTCAACACCCAGTGAACAATACTGAATATTATGTCTTTCTTTATGTTAAACTTCTTTAGTCAGTAACAATATTTGCAAACCGAACGTCTTAAGTGCTTAATTACTGTGGACGAATTGAAATGGCAGAGCTTGCTAATCAGTTTTAGGCAGAGATTCTACATCTTTCTTGCATTTAGTTTAACATTAAACATGCAAATAGATTGTAGTTAAGAAATATTTGACATCACATATTTTAGGTCGAAAATTGACGCTTTAATGTACAGGTTTAATAAAATATGAATGTCCTGTTACATATAGCTATCTCTACTAATAGTCAGTAAAACACAATAGCCTTCAAGAGGACAAAAGGTCTGTCATGTCGTTATCCGATCTCCAGGATACAATCTGTAGCAAGACATCAGTAACTTGATGGGGATTTTAATGTTATACAGAAGACATATAAAGAGGGTTTTTTCGAATTTATTCGAGCAGTATTTTCGTACCTAATGGGTGTATTTATTGCGATATTAGTAAAACCAAAGACGCTAGTCTTTGGTAAAACCCAGTTAAATGAATCTCTAGACTGATATATGAGAGCAGACATCCTTGTATCTGCCAGCTGTCATGGTGTGTCATTGACCTCATTGGTATGATGTTAGACGGTAAAGTTTGACGTTGTTTATTTATTGTTTTAGATCGTATTGCGAAATCCTTGAGTTTCAGGCGAATTCAGTAAACACGGTCACATGACTAGCCACGTGGAGGCCGGAGCTTGTTTTTGTACAGTGATCTTGGCCATCATCCATTAGTCTTTATTACATTGACACTATTATCAGATTATATTGACATGTGCCTTGCAGTTTCCATTGGCTTTCATTTTAACTGCACATTAATATTATGCAACTTTTCAATTCATGCCTGTCTTTACTTCACTTTTCTGAAGCATCCCTTGATTATTCTCATGCCACAAATAAGTCTAAGAGAAAAAGTTGTTACTTACCATTAGACTTGTTCATGTAATTTGTAATTTAATTGTTGTAGTAGCTCTCAGCTTGTTTTGTTTTAATACACAGATTTTGTCAAGTTATACAGCACTGTACTGAGGTTGTTTAATGAACAAAAATAAACAAAATGTCCTTCAAATCAAATATATACGTTTATTAATTTTACCATGAACTACAAAGGCCTAACAATGTGATAAATTATTAACATATGACACATTGAATAGGACAATTGATCATTTTGGTTTCAGCATATGAATTAAAATAGCAGCCGATATTTCACTGTAAAAAATGCAATTTTTGCGATTGCACCCTGTAGTCTTTGTTTTGTTTATGGTTTTCAGGCATGAGTGACAGATGAATCTGTGCCAGAATACCCTATAGTTTGATAGAATGTGCTGCTTTTGACGTCAAGGCTGATATAGGATGTGTTTTCTCCTCTTAAATGTTGATAAGCATATTTATTTTGTTATCTTAGCTATGCAGAATGCACAATTATGTAGTCCGTTATGTTTCATTATTTAGCCAAACTGACCTGGTTCATTTTTGGGTCACAGTCCACCAGTCGAGGACCACTTTTGGTTACACTTCCGTTCAAAAGTCTGGGTCAGTAAGATTTTTTAAAATGTTTTTGAAAGAAGGCTCTTCTGCTCGCCAAGGCTGCTTTTATTTGATCAAAAAATACAGTAAAAACAGTTATAGTGTAAAATATATTAATACTATTTGTTACTGTTTTCTATTTTAATATATTTTAAAATGTAATTTATTCCTTTGATGGCAACAGTTGTGCTGCTTAATATTTTTGTGGAAACCGTGATTAATTTTTTTTAGGATTATTTGATGAATAGAATGTTTAAAAGAACAACAAAGTTCAAAATAAATATTTTGTAACATTATCAATGCCTTTACTGTCACTTTTGATCAATTTAAAGCATCCTTGCTGAATTAAACTATTACTTTCATTCATACTGACCCCAACCTCATTTCACTAATCATATTGTCAGCATATGGGAAAGTGTGAACAAGTACTAGTCAGGTAAAATCACTCTAACGTTCTGTTTGGATTATAAGAGCAGAGTAATTGCTATAAAATGAGGGAAGAAGTGCTTCCAACCATTGTGTTCTTATGTTAGCAATGGTTACCTCTAAAGAAAGATGTGCAGCCATCATCGCTTTGTATCAAAATGGTCTCACATGAAAGGGAAGTGCTTCAAAGAATATTGCACCTCAAAGAACCATTTACTGGATGATCAAGAACATCATCAGGTTCAACTGTAGTGAACAATGCTCCAGGACATCCATCAGTGTCCATCAAGTGCCAGGACAGTCTCCTCTCTGGGAATCAGGTATGGAATCGTGTCACCACCAGTGCAGAGCTTGCTCAGTATTGGCAGCAGGTGTGTGTGAGAGCATCTGAACGTCCAGTGAGGCCAAAACTTTTGTACAACGGCCTTTTGTCAAGATGGGCAGCAAAGAAGCCACTTCTTTCCAAGAAAAACATAAAGGACAGACTGAAGTTCTGTAGGAAGTACAAGGATTGAACAGCAGAAGACTGGTGCAAAGTTATTTTCTCTGATAAAGCACCCTTCCGACTGTTTGCGACATCTATTGTCTGGAGATGAAAAGGTGAACGCTACCATCAGTCCTGTGTCATGCCAACAGGGAAGCATCTTGAGACCATCCATGTTTAGGTTTGCTTTTCATCCCAAGGGAGGCTCTCTCATAATTGTGTCCAAAAACACTGCCATGAATAAAGAATGGTATCAAGAGCAACTTCTCCCAATGACCCAGAGCAATTTGGTGATGATCCTTGCATTTTCAGCATGATGGAGCACCGTGTCACAAGGCAAGAGTGATAATGAAGTGGCTTGGCGATCGTTATATTGACATTTTGGATCCTTGGCCAGGCAATTCCCTGGATC
Organism: Hypophthalmichthys molitrix; assembly: GCA_037950675.1. Taxonomy (NCBI): domain Eukaryota; kingdom Metazoa; phylum Chordata; class Actinopteri; order Cypriniformes; family Xenocyprididae; genus Hypophthalmichthys; species Hypophthalmichthys molitrix. Next base: position 24,138,781 of record CM075505.1, read on the forward strand.
TTGATCCCATAGAGAGCCTGTGGTCAGTTCTCAAAAGGCGAGTGGACAAGCAGAAGATCACTAATTGTGTGATCAACTCTGAGCACTACCGAGGATGATATAATGATATAGTTCTAAATATAAATATAGCAGAGTTCACACCACAACTATAACAGCACAGTGAAACAATATCGTTGAAATCACTTTAAGAACGTTTTTTTTCCAGCTGATGAACGATAAAAACATTGACAGCCAATCAGAATCCATCCTGCTTTAAAGAGCTCAAGCAATTAAAGTGGGAGATGACAAAACTGCAGCGCGCGCTTAGAATAAACACAACAATATCGTCTGTTGTTGTGGACCAGGGGTGTCCAATCCTGCTCCTGGAAGGCCTCTGTCCTGCAAAGTTTAGCTCCAACTCCAATTAAACACACCTGAACAAGCTAATCAGGGTCTTACTAGGTAAACAAGAAGCTTTCAGGCAGATGTGCTGAAGCAAGTTGGAGCAAAACTCTGCAGGACAGACAGTGGCTTCAACCGAAAACTTAGGCAACTGACTTGTTGCCTCACTGCCCTGTCAGGCAATGACTTTGCAGGCAGTGTTTGCACACAAAGGTACCTCACGAAACTGATTTCAGACAGACAATTTCTCTCTAGAAATTACATCAGAAGTGGAAAACAATGGTCAAAAACGTACATTTACACACAAACGGACCACCAGCTGCAACTTTCAGACGCCATCTTTATTTTTTAGCTGAACTGTCAGAGAATGGAAAGCACAGGATTGTGGGATATCAAAGGATACATATGCTACCTTCAAAAATCGATCAGATGGAGGTATCTCAGGAGACAAGAAGCCAAGCTAACTTTGGATTCGGACGTGCCTTGATGCCTTCCTACCTTAGAATGTGTCCTTCGAAGGCAGCATTTTTCAGTTTTTGGATGCAGCCAGTGGCTGAGTTTGGACACCCCTGTTGTAGACACTGTTATAGTTATCATTCTTGGTGTGAACAGGCTTTTAGGCAAGAATGGATCGCCATCAGTAAGGATTTGGCCTAGAAGCTGATTTCCAGCATGCCAGAGCAAACTGCAGAGGTTATGAAAAAGGGTCAACACTGTAAATTTTGGCTTTTTGTATATGCTGAATGTTTTGTCAAATAAAACGTAAATCTTTAAAACGTATGAAATGCTTGTCATTGTTTTCCAGCATACCATGGAAACGTCAAAAAAAAAAAAAAATCGACAAATACTGAAGCAGCAAACTTTGCAAAACGTAAAATGTCACTGCCAAAACTTTTGGCCACAGCTGTACAGAGTGACTTAAGCCTTTTAATTCACACTGAACATGAGTTTTTGTGTATTTTTGATATTCTGCTTTTATGACTAGCTTTGTTATTTATATTCAAATGTATTGTATTCCTGCCTTTTACTGTCGGTCATGATGAAATGGCTCCATTTCTGTAATTTCAGAGGTGAACGTCATGCTGCCAAAGAGCTGAACTGGCTGCATTTAGAACTGGATCTCTGCACCGCTACAGCCCGGCGAGGGAGTGGGAATACGATAAAGGGAGGAGGAAGTGAGCTCAGCTTGAGCCAATGCAGAAGCAGAGTCGGCAGCCTGACCTAGTGGAGGGAAGCCTTCCAGTGTTTGTGTTCCCCACTGAACTGGTGTTCTACGCAGATGAGCAGGCTTCACATAAGCAGGTGCTCACCCTCTACAACCCTTATGAGTTTGCTCTAAAATTCAAAGGTGAGTCATACATTTGCTTTAGTACCCATGAGAACCTTCCTTTGTGTGCTGTAGTGGTCCTTCCTTTCTTACTGCTTGTTGTTTCATCAGTTCTGTGCACAGCGCCAAACAAGTATGCGGTGGTGGATGCCACTGGTGCTGTTAAACCGCAATGTTGTGTGGATATGTAAGTTTCTGGGTTTTGCACTTGAAATATTTTAAACAGAAAAATTTCAGTCTGATTTCATTGAGCCTTTCACAACCATTCATTTCTTTCAAACAGTGTGATCCGCCATAGGGATGTGCGGGCCTGTCATTACGGGGTGATTGATAAGTTCCGGCTGCAGGTGTCTGAGCAGAGTCAGAGGAAGGCCCTTGGCAGAAAGGAAGTAATGGCCACTCTGCTGCCCTCCGCCGCTCAAGAGCAGCCCCAGGTCCGGCCCCAGGAAGAGGAGCGCAGGATGAAGGAGCAGCTTGCCGACAGAGTGTTCTTTGAGCAGACTGCATTCCAGACAGGTGCATTACAGTCAACATGAATTCACACTCTTAAAGGGTTAGTTCACCCAAAAATGAAAATTCTGTTATTAATTACTCAATCTCATGTCGTTCCAAACCCGTTAGACTTTCGTTCATCTTTGGAACACAAATTAAGATATTTTTGATGAAATCCGAGAGGGATTTTTTATCCTCCATAGACAGCGATTTAACCACCACTTTAGTTTTTGCGCACAAAAAGTATTCTCGTCACTTCATGACATTAAGGTTTAACCCCTGGAGTCACATGGACTATTTTAACGATGTCTTTACTACCTTTCTGGACCTTGAAAGTGGTGGTTAATTTGCAGTCTATGGGGGATAAAAAAAAAAAAAACTCTTGGATTTCATCAAAAATATCTTAATTTGTGTTCCGAAGATGAACGAAGGTCTTACGGTGTGGAACAACATGAGGGTGAGTAATGACAGTATTTTCATTTTTGGGTGAACTAACCCTTTAATACACATCCCTGGCTCTTACTGTAAATGATTCATAGGTGCTTGTATTTCCAAAGAAAAAGGCTTGTAATCTTTCATCAGTCTGGAATGTCTTTTCAGTTTATGTTAAAACCTTACCACTCCAGCAGCCATTTTTCACAATCTAAGCAATTCACTTAGAATGAAATCATGTCCTAGTCTTTTTTCTTAGTTGAGAAACATGTTTCAGTCAGAGATGCATCACAATATGAAAGTAAAATGAGTTGTTGGAATTTGTTTCATTGGCCCCACAAAAAAAGAAGAAAGATTTATTAACTAATTATATTCCTTCAGAAATGTTTAAATACAAGTTACAAAATACAAGTTTCAATTTATTATTATTTATTTATTTTTTGAGCAGTGGATTTTTATATTTGCTGGAAATAATTTTTTTCCCATCTTTACCATATCTTCTACACAGAATCCAAAAGTTTCAGTTTTTGTTTTACAAATATTTCTTCTTTTTTTTTTTTTTTTTTTTTTTTTTGCAAAATGAAATTTAGCAATGTATTTTTATATTTTCTAAACTTGTTCAACTAAATAGGGTGTTTTTACCTCTTTTTCTGTTTTCAAAACAATTTTCTTATAAAAAAAAAACGCAAAGAGCTAGAAGCTAAAATGCATAAATTCATAATGCATAAATTCATAAACACACTTTTTCTTGAAAACAATGGCATACAATGCACGACACTGATTGGTTTGTAGTGTTTCCCCAGTGGGCCAGTGGGCCTTACTACACTGTAAAAAAGAAGTGTTGGTTTAATTTGAGTTAATACAATGAAGGCGATTGATTTAATCAACAGAAACTTAAAATATTATGTTACCTGAACCACATTAATTATCTAAGTTGATCTGACAAATAAAAAAAAAAATGTTGAAAATAATTTTTACAATGAAGTCAGTTTTAAAGGGATAGTTCACCCAAAAATGAAAATTCTGTTGTCATTTACTCACCCTCAAGTTGTTCTAAACCTGTATGAATTTCTTTCTTCTGTTGAACACAAAAGAAGATATTTTGAAACAGTTTGTAACCAAACAAAAGTGGGGCACTATTGACTACTGTAAATAAATACTATGGAAGGCAGTAGTGCCTCACAACTGTTTGGTTACAAACAGTCTTCAAAATATCTTCTTTTGTGCTCAACAGAAGAAAGAAACACATACAGGTTTGGAACAACTTGAGTAAATGGTGACAATTTTCATTTTTGGATGAACTATCCCTTTAATGTAAACTCTTGCTGCTAACTCCTTTTCCCACTGGGTGGCATTAAAGAGCTGTATTATATTTTATTGTTACGTGGTTGGCTTTCATTTCATAACCATCTGCTTCTTCCTTTTTGTATTCGCACAGAGAGCCGTACAGCATCTGGGGGTCCCAGCCTCCTTACTGTCCTTTTAGGCCTGGTGTGTATGGCAGCCCTTATGCTCCCAACTCTGGGAGAACAGGAATCCACAGTGCCTGTCTACCTCCACTTAAGTGTTAACAAGAAACTTGTAGCTGCTTATGTTTTAGGTGAGTCACAAAAATGCATCATATTCCCAGTTTGATTGTATTCCGCACATTTTCACAGTATTTTCCCATGTCGCACAGGTCTTCTTACAATGGTTATTCTGCGCACTTGAAGTGCTCTTGGAAACAATCTTGCTGAATGGAACTAATAAGAAGATGAAGAGGGGAGATATGGACATTAACAGCCAGAAGGGTTGTGACGATGGAGGGAGTATGTCTGAGAAGCTCCCTGTAAACAGGAACTAACTTCTTAAATGATCATCGCAAACACAATGAAGACGCAAAGATCCATGGGCAAGGGGAGGGGGAGCGTTTTGTGTTTACAGGCCCAAAACTGACTGAGCTGGCATTAGGTCCAGCTGACTATTATGTTAAGTGGGAGGGGGTGTAGAGGAACATGAATACGTGAAATTAAATGTCATTATACGTCAATATTAAGTGTCTGTGGATTTCTGTTGCTTATTTCAAGGCTGAAAATGTTTGTGTTTGTCTACTGCTTAAACCTTATACAACATAAAATAAAGTAAATTGATTTTTAAAGGCATTTCCTAGAAATGTTTTATTCAAAAGTATTAGTAGTGACATCAACTATTCACTAGTTTCTGAATCATAGTTCTTGTATCTTAAGAATCAATATGCAACACTGCAGTGATACATGTTTGTTTAGAAATCACATGTGGCATTTAGATCTGCACTCCTGAAAACTGACTTAACTAATGTAGTGTAAGGTTTGGACTGTAGAGGAAACAGGATTAGATACCCAGTAGGCAGGTAGTAATGCAATGTTTTATTTTGGGCAGTTACTACAAGTTTAAAGAACAAGCTTGAACATTTATTCCTTTTTGCACCCTTTTCACATTATCAAACTATTGTCAGAAACTAATAGAAACCCCTTTACAGCAGTTTTAACTAGTTTCTATAATTTAATCCCAGTGTACTATAATGCAAGACATTGTGATATATGTACATGTATACTACTTTTCAAAAGTTTGGGATCAGTTCATTTATTTTAGAATTACTTTTGTTCAGCAAGGAAGCATCAAAAGTGACAGTAAAGACATTCATAATGTTGCAAAAGATTCCCATTTCAAATAAATGTTATTTTGAACTTGCTATTCAAAGAATCCTGAGAAAAAAAAAAAAAAAAAAAGTTACCACAAAAAAGCAGCAAACACTGTTTTCAACATTGATAAGAAGTGTTTCTTGAGCAGCAAATCAGCATATTGATGATTTCTGAAGGATCATGTGACACTGAAGAAATAAATTACATCTTAAAATGTTACAATAGAAAATAATTTTAAATTTGTTTTTACTGTATTTTTGCAGCAAGCATAAAATGTTAAGGATAACTGATGGATTTACAAAAGTTAATTGTGGAAAAGCATCAGCAGAGTCTGAGAAAAGGGACCATTGAAACTTCATTAGGGATGGAGAAAAAAAAAAATACCTGTTAACACCTCTGTTATGACAATTGTGTTTTTAAAGACAAGTTAACCACACAGAAAACACTGAACAAGTTTGATATCACGAGACAAGGCAATAAAATAGCTGGACAAATAATTTATTTCTGAGATCTCAAAGTCTCTGATATGATGGGAACAAGATTTGTTTAGGAAGAGTAGAGAACAACTACACATTCTCACGACTCAGGTCCTCCTCAGAGTTCACATGCTCAGGCTTTAAAAGTACTGTATGAGTCGACAGGACAGAGTAAAATCATTAAATAAAGAATTCGACACGTCCACAGGACAAAAACAAACCAGCAAAGCGAACTACAAATACACTTCACCCATTACTACAGGACAGAATCTGGATCTACATGACCCACTTTTTTTGTTTGCAAAGACATTCAGAAAGTTTTACACTGCGGTTTCATCTTTTCTTATGTGGGAAAAAAAACAAAAAAAAAAAACCTTTACAATCACTTTCTTGCAAACAAAAATGAATTTATGATACAATTATATCATGCTTGAGGAAAGAGCAATTTCTTTTAATGAAATTTAGAAAAAACATTTACAAAAGAAAAATACTATTTCCTAAAGTAACTACAACCCCAAATGAATAACTTCTACAATTACAGTTGTACATTTCTCTTATATACAAATTTAATGGCACACCATTTCAGTATCAGTAGATTACATTTAAAACTAACTCCACAAATGACTCTCGATGGGAGGGTTTCATCTTTTTGCACTTCTTAACTATTAAACTGCCAAATGGGTCAGTGTGAACAGCCTCTGAAAAACATCACTGAAAAATGCATTCAACTCTGCACTTGTAGAGCGAATTCTCCTCCAAATGCTTCCAAAAACAACAAACAGCAAAGCCACAATGTGAAAATTAAAAACATTCAATCACTCAACCCAGCCCGGATGTTTTGCTCCATTGTCTGGAAGCTGTGAAAACAGTTGTACGCATGTATTTAGGTTGACAAACACAGGCAATTTAGTTTCTCTGTAGTGTTCAAATCAAGGATTTAGTGGTTACCAACTGCTGCAATATTAAATCCCATCTGCATTAGTTGTGTACAGCAACCATAACATCATTTTAACAGAGAACGAAGTGCTAAGCTCTGTGAAAAATACATTTCCTCCACCCATTTGAAAATCAAGAAAAGGCAATTCCTGAAAAATTAAATATGCAGATTCAGAACAAAGCCCAAAATGATATTCAGCCCCTTTAAAGTGCAGTTGCACCGCTATTAAAACTCCAGAAGAGGCGGCTGTCAGTTTGCCGGTCAAGCGTTTTGCCACAAATCTTATGTACATACTTACATACAAATAAAACGAAAGCAAAAAAAAATAAAAAATAAGTTAAATTCTCACACACAATACCTGTTGGCAAGCCGAGATTGTAAATCAAAGGACGCGCCTGTAGTTGTTCTCCTGTTTACAGCGGTTTTCTTTTCAAAGCATTTTCAAAAAGATAGTTACCATATTGAGGGACCAAAAAAAAAAAAAAAAAAACAAATATTCAAGATCCTCCTCTGTGACGTTGTTCGCTTTGATACAGATCTATACATCATGTCTCGTCTATTTATAGCAGCTGATGCAGAAAGCATCCACAGTTTCTCCATGCCCTTAGGGTCTGTCCCATACTGAAAACACTCCTGGGCCGCTTTTCTTTAAATGTAACAGGACAATTTGTAAAAAGAACAGAAGCCATGTTTGGAAGGCATTGGAAAAGAAAGTAAAAATAAGTGGACGAGGGCCTGAGAAGTGGCCCCAATCCTCCTCTGATGTCCGTGATCACTTAGGGGAAAGGTCCTGGAGGGGTGTGAGGGGAGAGTTACTGGAGGAGGGCGACACTCCTTCCATCTTGGCGGGCGAATCTGAGGAGGAGCCAACACTACTGAGACTCCCATCCAAAAAATCTGGAGACAGACTGGTGGAGAATGACAGATATAGAGCGTTATAGACAGGCCTTTTTTTGCAAAATTTTCCATTTAAGCCACAATAATATTTTTGAATGGACCGAGCAGAAAATAGATGTCAAAATGTAAATCACTGAAATTACTCCTGTGAGAATGTTAAATAACACTGATTTTAGCACTGATGAGGTCGAGTCGGTTGACACTTGATAGTAATTTAAATGTCATGGCAATATTCAATACCAAACAATACACTACTTTTAAATAGAGAATTAGCAATGCAGCCTTAAAGGGTTAGTTCACCCAAAAATGTAAATGTCATTTATTACTCACCCTCATGTCGTTCTACACCCGCAAGACCTTCATTCATCTTCGGAACACAAATTAAGATCCGATGGCTCAGTGAGGCCTGCATAGCCAGTAATGACAATTCCTCTCTGAAGATCCAGAAAGCTACTAAAAACATTTAAAACGGTTCATGTGAGTTCAGTGGTTCTACCTTATTATAAAGCGATGAGAATTGTTTTTTTGGCGCACAAAAAGTAAACGACTTTTCAACAATATAGTGATGGGCGATTTCACAACACCGCTTCTGAGCTTTACGAATCGATTCAGTGATTCGGATCTCCTATCAAACGGCTAAACTGCTGAAATCATGTGACTTTGGCGCTCTGAGTCACTGATTCGATTCGTAAAGCTCCAAAGCAGTGTTTTGAAATCGCCCTTCACTATATTGTTGAAAAATCGTTAGTGTTTTTTTGGCGCACAAAAACTATTCTCGTCGCTTTATAATATTAAGGTAGAACCAATGTAATCACATGAACTGTTTTAAATATGTTTTTAGTAGCTTTCTGGATCTTGAGAGAGGAAATGTCATTGCTTTGAATGCAGGCCTCACTGAGCCATCGGATTTTATCAAAAATATCTTAATTTGTGTTCTGAAGATGAATGAAGGCCTTACGGGTGTAGAACGACATGAGGGCGAGTAATAAATGACATCATTTTCATTTTTGGGTGAACTAACCTTTTAATAGTATTTTACAATATTTTAAGTAAATAATGCTTCAAGTTTCCAAAAACAGTCAGTATTACAGAAATTAAACTAAAAATGAAACCATTGAGTATTCTCTTTCTTGTCATTTAATATTAATTGACATGGTAGATATTCTTGTCATAACACTGGAAGTTCTAACTTTGATAATGACTTGAAAAATAAGAATGTTCAATACTTTAACAGTATCTAAATTATAGTATTTAATTTGTTGATCATACTTAATGGGTTCTCTTATCAACTTATTGCTATTAAACTATTATACTTATAGAAACATTACTATTGTAATAAAACACTGTAAATAAATTCATTTTTCTTTAAAGTAGTAAAATGACAGTTTTTAGTCCATCGCAATGGTTATAAATGTAAATCGGATTCAAAATGCAACCTTTAAATACGGTTGTCAATCTAGAAACTTTACAATGTGTAGTTGGCAGCATGAAAAATATATTATTTTACAGTAAGCGAGCAAAGATCACTGCATAAGTCATTGAAGCTGTCAATTACACCTTGAGGTACATAAAGCTGTGAAAACTCCTGTTATAATCAATGAAGCAATGAATCTCTTATTGACATCTTGTTTATAATTTGTTGGTTATAAACGAAAGGATTCGCAAGTGTGCGCTCACGCTGAACAAAAACTTCACCGTTTTGAGTGGATTGACCAACTTAAACATCTGATTGGCCATTGTGTTCACGCTCTCAACCGATTTGTCTGTGGTTGGCTACAAAACTCAATGCTACAAAAACACGTGGTAAATAGAAACCTTTGACGCTCTTCACAAAGCGCATAAACGCTCACAGGAGCATTTAAAGCAGGCTATCAGCGGGTATGCAGGAAAAAATCCTGGTTCATAACCTAACAACACCCAAATACACATACTTCTATAAATTTACAATAAAAAGACCATAAAAGCCTTCTGCAATAACTCACCAAGTGTTAAGTTCAGGCAAGTGGGACACCTCTGTGGACAGCATGTTGGTGGTTCCCTGAAAGAGTCTCTTGGGTTGGCTTTCTGTCTCCATTTCACCTGAGCATTCACAGAAAACAAGGTTTATAGGTGTCCCACAAAGTTAAACATTACAATAGCAAAAGTGTTATGAGCGCTCCCTTACCTTTGCGTTTGAGGTTGCCCATAATGCTGGGCCTGATGCAGTTGATCGGGCTCTGACTCCTCCTGTTGGGCAAATTTTATGAGAGCGATATCAGCTACTCGCCTTAAAGTATTCTATATGATTATGCCTAATATCGGCGGGATGACTGAACAGAACTCACCTGAAGCGGCGTGTTGGGCTGGGAACAGGGCTGGGCGTCAGACCGTTACTGCTCACTAGGATTTGAAGAGATGGAGAGAAACACTGCTGCTCATTGGAAAGAGAGAGAGAGAGCACAAGTAAGTCAAAGCATAAAGCCTTAAAACACTACAGCATCTTTTAGGAAATATCTTTTTTTAAACAAAAAAAAAAAAAAAGGGAGGAGATACCTTCTTTCCTATCCCTCTGGTGGGGGAAGGAGCAGGAGACACAGGTACAAAATCAATCCGCTTTGGAGATGACGATGAAGATTTCTCAAGATCATTATCACTCTATAGAATAAAAATCACAATATAAATCACTTACACAACATGACAGTATTATTACTGCTAACTGACCAGTTCGTTACTAATGCAGTGTTGGAGTTTTATACTACCAATCCAGTCTGTTCTTGAGAGACTGGTGGCCCTGTTGACTCCATAAGCTTTTCTCTAGCATGCTTCCATTTTCTCTTCCACAGTCCCATCAATAAGGGAAAGAGGAAGTGTAGCAACAATGCTACTGCATGCATCAAATTATCTGCATAAGAACTCTGTCTTAATTATTTTCAGCAAAATTGTTATAAGTGTTTGTGTAGATTCATGTTTAACCTAAATTATCTACTTTACAATATTGATATACACTGCTGTTTAAAATAGTGCTTTCAAATCAATTAATCAAATCTAACAAAAGTTTGTTTACACAATATCGGTATGTATATATATATATATATATATATATATATATATATATATATATATATATATATATATATATATATATATATATATATATATATATATATATATATATTCAATTTATACATATATATAAAAAAAAAAAAAATACACACAATATATATATTATATATATATAGAATATTTTATATGCACATATCTTATGTAAACAAACTTGTGTTAGATTCGATTAATCGCGATTTTAAAACTCTTACCAGACTAAGACTCTCCTCCCAAGACTGGCTCATCTGCATGGCTGCCTGCACCTCTCTAGATCAATCAAAAAAAAATGAGAGAAATGAAGATGGGTGTCACTAAATACTGACATTTTCTCCTCTAACCAATGACCAGAGCTGAGCAGTTTAATAAAAGCCCTTATTTGACTGTACACAGGATAATGAATGTTATGAACACTGGAAACCAACAAAACCTGTTGTCAACAACTGATAAATGGGAGAAAAAAAAAAATGCCTTGGGGGTTCAGCAGATGTGAGCTCTTACCGTTCATGAGCAGTTTCACGGTTCATCACATCAACACCCTCTTCCTACAAACAAGCAAACATACGAGAAACCTCATATGAGGAAATAATCATCAACACTGTGACTTCCTACATATCTATAAACCTCTATGTTGGAGTGCAGTACTACCAACCAGTCTAATCCTAAAAGACTGGTGGTTTGCGAAAACTCAAATCTAATTTTAGCATGTACTTTTAAACACACTCCCATATGCACATACATGAGTGGTGAATCTGACATGCTTTTAAGATAATAGACTATGAAATGTGTTCAAGTCATGTCATGGTATATCGATGCAAACTTTGTACCTGTTTAATTTTCTGTAGTCTTGTGCTAGGAACACGTACTGGCGAAGATGGAACCTAAAAAGAATAAGACATCCAATAAGCAAATTGCATTAAAACAAAACATTAATTAACACATTCTGAAACATGATACATACCACATTAGGTCGAACAACAGTAGTACTGTTTCTTCTGCTGCGGAGAACCTCTCTCTGGAACACCTGTGAAGCATCACTGAAGAGAGAGAGAGAACAACTTTAACATCATGTACTAAAAACTATTCATTTAAACATTGATGTGACAGTAGCAACAGAGCTTTTCTTCCATATCGTGATGTACTTCTGAGTGTAATATCAAGAAAATGTAGGGCAGGTTCTATGCATCAATTGCCGATTGAATTGAAATCCTTTATTGTCATTGTATTTTCTGCATACAACAAAATTAGGAATTAGAATTGGATTGAGATGCGAGCTCTGCACTCAAAATGCAGATGAACACATGGGACGGAGTTTAGGTGCACTAAATGATTGGAGACGTCCTGCATACGAAACCAGAAAGAAGTCCGTTATTTCACTGGAAGGTCTAGTTATTACATTTTGATTAAACATTACAAGGTTAAAACATTTTCCAAGTCAGCATGAAACGACCAGAGTTATATTTTTTCTTTCCTTTTCTTAACGCCATGCCAGCTTCTATGGCTATATTCATGGCGAGAGAGGTTTAGTTATAAAAAAAAAAAAAAAACTAAAAAACTAAAGATGTTTAAGGTTCATTTTTTTCTAAAAACCTTAACTAAATTTGGATTTACTTTGTTAAAAACCTCTTCAAAAGAATCAACAGAATAAAACGATTTTCTTAAAAGAGTAGAAGTGTTACCAGAGTTATATTAAAGATATCCTGGCTCATCCAAGCTCTATAATGGGAGTGACTGGAGTTTCTGAAGTCCAAAGTGCATCCATTGATCATAAATGTACTCCAAGCGGCTTCAAGGGGTTAATAAAGGCCTTCTGAACAGAATCGATGTGTTTGTGTAAGAAATATCCTTATTTAAAACATGACTACGCGTTAAAACGTAGGACAGAGTGTAGAACGTCATGGCATAGTGTAGAACGTCAATGTGTACTACGTTGTGGAAGTTAACGCTTTTCTGACGTACGTCGAATGTGTATGGCTGTCGTGCCGGAAGCTCATTATTTTACTTTATAAAGTTTTAAATAAGGATATTTGTCTTACACAAACGCGTCGATTCGCTTCAGAAGGCCTTTATTAACCCCCTGGAGTATATTTCATGATCGATGGATGCACTTTTTTGGACTTCAAAAACTCATCCTCCAATCAGTCCCATTATAAAGCTTGGACGAGCCAGAATATTTTTAATATAACTGTGTTTGGCTGAAAGAAGAAAGTCATATACACCTAGGATGGCTTGAGGGCGAGTAAATTATGGGGTAACTTTCATTTTTGGGCGAACTATCCCTTTAAGACACACATGAGTGAAACAGCTTCTAAGCTAGTAAGCACATCATTGGAGAAGAGATGACGCTGCAAGAGGGAGAAATTGTTTTGTTTTAAGTATACGATGGCACATGAATTAAAGAAAAATATGCACCGATAAATTACGGATAATACTGCAATATTCCATTTAAAAAAAAAAAAAAAAAAGTCAATTTTGATTTCATGGTGACTCCATGTCATGCATGGATGAATTAAGATCTAAAACATTATTTATATAGATAGCGTGTATTTATTTCAATGCCATTGCAATAGTGATCGACTACTAATGTGCGAGTTTTATACTACCATCACAGTCTGTTCTTGAAAGACTGGTGGCCCTGATGACTCAAAGCATGTTAATCTAGCATGGCTGCATGTCTTTACTCCCTACCAGTGAGAGAGCATCCACAACAGTCATGCAAGGTATCGCTCAAAAGCATTTTTGGCATTTGTAATGCTTTCATCTGGAAGGTTTAAGGTCCTAAATTTTCTTAAAAATGTGTATAAACACTACTTTATACCAGTGACAGTTTGAATAATAGGGTAAGCAACTCTTTGTGAGAATAACTTACTTTATGTATCCGTATAACTTATGAGAAGCCAAAGGATAATTAGTGGACAGTGTCCAACTAACAAGTGTGTAGGAACTCACCAAGGCTGGGAACATACCCATAATGCCCCAAAATTGTGTGCATCCCTGTTCGCAAACCCATCTTAAGCTGGAAGCTGTGGTTTCCAAAAACCAGTTTGACCACTTTAAACTGGTATGGCCAGTTTGGACCAATTAAAAACCAGTCTGCTACCAGCTTAAGCTGGCTCTTTCAGTATGTTCAAGTAGGCAGCTCACCAGGTTGAGAGCCACTTCCTACATGTTCATGTACGAGGTCACATGTTCACATACCAACATAAGACAGTAACTGCTCTAAACACAACAAGAAATGAAATCAATCCTCACCCTAGGCCGTTTATCATGGGTTCGCTGTTAGATCGTCTCAAGTGTCCATCGCTCTGAACAAGTGTCGATGGGATGTCCAGGTCCAGCTCCATCTTCTCTTGCGACATGATTCCTTGATTGTTCATCGTTATTGTCTTTGTACGAATGCCACAAAAAGCACGTAGGTTGTAAAGCTACATCGTTGAAACGGACAAATCAGCTCAATCGCTCAGTTTACTATATGCATTTTGTAGCCTTTTTAGAAAGACTGGGGTTTGTGTCGTTGTTAAGGGTCAATGTAGGTCTCGATCAATCTCTAAAGAAATGATCCGTGGGTTTCTGCAAACCAACATTCTGCTTGTTCGACCAGCACCGAGTATCTTCCTAGAAAACTCTCCACTTCTGGTCCAAACTTGTAGATCCAGCGGCTGGTTAGCTGCGAGCTAATATGTGAAAGGGGTTTGGCCCATGCACACTATTCCTGTGCTGTTAGCTTAGCTTGATGGCGGACAAGCACCACAACCTAAGCAGCTCCAGTCAAGTTTAGGAGTACACGTGGAAAGGATGCATGAAAAGGCAACATTCAAAGCAGCAAAGCATGAAGGTTAAGTCATTAAACCGTGAGCGCAATAATACCAAAAGCTGAAGGCACAACAATGTTCAGCTGGCCATCATCATGTTGCTAACTAGCTTGCTGTCCGTGATGGGTTGCTGTGCAAACGCATGTAAATCACTAGACAAGCGCGCGGTTCCTCTCTGACATCTTCTATTTGCCAATTTGGCGTGTCAGTATCTAGATGGATGAGTTTGTAACTTAGTTGCGTCAATCATAGGTTAGCATATGCTGTTTATCTATTTTCTGGACGCCGCAGCGTACCCACAGCTCAGATAAGAGTCCCGCCCCTTCTGTTCCTACCGTTCTGACCGACGGCATCGTAAACCAATCAGAAACTCGATGGCCACCGGCGTTCCTTTTTGAATGGCAACCGTTCAGGGAACTAGCCAATGAAATCACATTTCCTGGAGACGTTTCCTTGGTACGTCCCCCGCGCACGCCGTTTAACGCATGCGCACTCGTTTTGTTGCTTTGAAAAACTAAACTTTAAACATTTTTTTTAATTAAAAGAGATTTTGTGAGATTACTTGTGGAATACTTATATCACAGTTTAACATTATGAATTTGCAACAGGTTGGATATTTGAAATGTACAGTGCTGCTGTAAATTTGGCATTTATGGCAGTGTATAAAATTGGTCTTCTACTTTCAGCTTGTTGAGCAAATTCTGTTTACTAAACAGCTAGAATGCTTCAAAATTGATTTTTAAAATAGTAAACTGAAGTGACTTGATGCCTGACCATATTTGCCTCAGAATGATTTACACCAGTGCATCACTGTTGGCCTTGGTTTTACATTGGATTTCTCAGAGATGTGTTGCTTCTGAGAAAGAAAAAAGTTGCTTATACTCAGAGCTGGGTAGATTACTTATGAAATGTAATCAGTTACTGATTACAAATAACATGACAAAATTTTTAATAAGTAATATAATCTCTTAGATTACACATTTTTGGAAACGTAATCTGACTACTTCTGGATTACATTTAGATTACTTTTGTGCTAACCCTTATTTGATGTCACATATATTGTAGGATAATATTATACTTTTTTGACAGATACAAAGAAAAAATATATTCTATTTACCAACAAGAGCCTCAACAGGTTATTTTTAAAGTGCAATGTATGGACAGTTAATACTTCAAAATACTAACACTAATGTACCTGTTAGTGTTTGCTGATAGTAACACTGAATAAAACAAAATCAATGGTTTTAAAACATATTTACTTAAAATTAAGCACATTTAGAAAACAGCAACATTACAAAAACAAATATTGAAAAACATGAAATTCACAGCAATATCACTGCTACATCAAATATTTCATCTATATTTCATATATTATTATATTACTATTTCATATATATATATATATATCACCTATACTTCACAATCACAAACATATATAAGCGGCAGGTTTATTATGAAAAAAATATAAACGTTAAAAAAATGAAAATGTAAAATTAGGAGAATCAATGAATTGTGAACAACTTACTGCCATTGTGTAAATAATATGTAATCATGTAATCCATAAAAAAGTAACTGTAGTCTGAGTATTTTAAAAAAGTACTTGATTTTTGGAGTCTGATTACATAATCCAGATTACATGTAATCCATTACTACCCAGCTATTCTTATACTTTCTTGAATGTCATTAAAGTCAAATAAGAGAAACTTTTAATGTACTTAATCTTACTCACAAATATAGCATAGATGGAACAATAACATGGAGTTGTCAGGAATCCCCCCAAAAATAAATAATGTCATTTAATTTAAGATAAAGTTAAGGACAGTTAAAGACAAAGGATATCATGTTTTACTTAATTCATATCTACATGACTTCCGTTAAAACATGTCCTACATATTCCACTTAAGCGTGTTATAACACTCTCCACCCCAAACCCAATTTTGCATAAAATAGCTTTACACAGAACACACCAGCAATGAGCAACACTAGAGTCACATGTTTCTTTACAGCTCACTGCAAGGCCTCTGTCTGGCAGCAGACAATGTCTCTTTTCTCTTCTTCTAATGAGAGACACAAGATTTTCAGCCAGGCGACTGCAAGGTCATTAAAGCAGGTCAGGTGATGGTAACTTCGGCTGAATTTTGTAGAAATAAATCACCTCTATTAAAATAATAATAATAATAAACTTATTGTTTGTTTAAAGGCTTAGATAGTGAAGAGCTTAAAGAGCAAACAAGCAGGAAGGAGACAACAATGGCTGCTGTACCAAACGTTTATGGAAACAATTATGAGGTTGAATTATCAGATTATATGGGTTTTATTAGAATATACTCCATTAAAACCAGAAACTTTGTTTGTTGAGAGAACAAGTTGGCTGCTTCAAAAGGCATGACAACATCCTGAGGGGATATAGTGTGCCTAAGTAGTAAACGTGCCACGACACTGCAGTTGCACTCCTCCTCCGTTACTCTATGGGGGATGTTGTACAGCTCACGCTCCCACAAAGCTTTGCAGGAGACCATACAATGAAATTTGGTGCGTTTTTTTACATTTCGGCGCCATTTTCGATTGGACCCGAGGTAAGTTTGGATTTTTTGAGGAATTATTTTTCAGGATTTTTCCTTCCTTGTTCTCACGCTGTCAAGTTGTGTGCTGTTCATTAATTTCTGAAGCGTATGACCTTCCGAAAGAGACGGAGGTGTTTAACGCGCCTATTGGCGCTGAGTCGCCTTCACTACTTTTGAGCCTTTGTTTGAAAACGGTGCCGTAGTTGTGCGCGCGGAGAAAAGTATCACAACTTTGTCTACTACCTTTGATCATAATCTGGAAGTTGTTTCATTTTGAGTCGTGTCAATGAAAAGTTGACGTTTTAAACGTTTGTTTGTATTTAACTCGCATTTCTCAGTATATCTTTAAAACCAACATCCTCTTTTATTATTAGTACGAATATGCCTATTTAGGGAACCTGTGTAATCGCAACTGAGGAAACACCCCACGGTCTGTTGATATACACAGTTTTCGAAGGAGGCTGGAAACTACCATTTACGTTGGAAATATATATTTGTAGTTTTTATTTTTTTGACTCTCCTCACTTCAACCGGAGGCTATTTCTGTTGCTATATACAATTGTAAAAATGCTGAGTAGGCAGTAGTTAACTACACCCTTTATGTGGCATCCAGCTGAATGTGCGTGTTTTTCTTACAACCTCAGCATGGCCTGTACACAATATTAAATACAAATGTCGATAATAATCCTTAGGTGTTATATTATTATTTTGACTGGCCTTAAATATACTGATGATTTAGTTTAACAAGCATGTAAGTGTATTCATCTTGTTTTTTATTCTTCAATGTAGCCAAAAGTGTTCTATACATATTTGTGTACTTGCATTTTTTATTTTTAATGTACATATTTTTTATTTTTAAGAACAACTAAGGACACCAAACCATGACATGTTGTATTGAGGATATGTCTGGTCATGTCTGCCTGGCGAGGGCTCTTATTTTTTGTACTTCATTAGTTGCTAATCAACAACTAGGCATACAACACCAGCTCTTAAAAATGACAATTTCCTATCATTTTAATACAGATTTATCCTTATTAATACAAAAGACTGAAACTCTAAAATACTTAAGAGTTGTATACTTGTAATTATCTGGTGTGTATGCATTTGCAGGTTGCACTTCATGTTTATCGTGGTGTGTAGAACTATTTTTTTTTAATTACCTATCTCAAAAATACTGTTTTGAATTTACATTGGATATAAAATTGAGGCCTATTTTGCACCCTGTTGTTTCTCTCAGACCCATCAGGGGGCGCTCGTCCTCTTAATGACATTTGGAACCATCGATAACTAACAAATTTTCCACTATAACTATAATATTCCATAATTATATAGACATATGCATTGTGATTACTGATATGTAAAACAAAATTAAATTCTAAAATTATTAGTGTTTCGTGTAATGCAAGAATTAGAATTGTAAGTTGCTTTGAGAATATGGTCATCACACTGTTTAATTACCAGAATAGCAAGCTGAAGCCACACTGAGAGAAAGAGGATGAACAAGTCAGATGTTCCGTCACTGGTTTTGTTGGTGATCATCAGGAGCTGCTAGAGGACCGTTTCTCTGTGTTCCACCAGCAACATTTTAGTAACCCAGCACAAGAGGCAACCAGATCTGAAGGGAATGTACTATAGCAGCACATAAATACTGGAGGTGAATGTGGTGTTATCCAGTATTACTGTTCTGCTGTAGTACGACCTGTCAGCACTTACAGAATCCAAAGAGCCACAGCAGATCCTTTCCCCAGAGCTCAACATACCCATGCATTTATGTGATGGAAAAATACTACCTGTTTGTACTGTAGATGAACAATGTCACGAAATAAAATAAGCAGTGATCAAAATGATGCCTGGCTATGCACGTTATTTCTGAAAATATTTTAAGTGCAAGATTTACTTGCTCTCAATCTGCTTTTTTAAAAGAAATCTCTTTGCATTTCACATCTGCACTAGTTTCTTAATCGATTTTTCTAATAAACCTTGCATTGTATACTGTTCAATTACTTATGTTCCACTGTGGAAAGTTGCTTTGGATAAAAGCATCTGGTAAAGGCATAAATGTAAATGTTAAAATGTAGTTTTGACCAGAACAAGAGAGAAAGTAGGGAATAGGCCTGCACTGGTATTAACTATAACACCGTGGAACACCATTTTAATATTATTTTATATCATTCATTAAATGAAGAACAATTTTATGCTACTATTTATTCCTAAAACAACAGTGTACTACATGATAATGTGACCTGTTCAACAATATTGGTTGTGACTTTGGCAAGTGAAGTTAGGAGAACACTCAAAACCTTTGAATAATTTAATCAGAAAGCTTAAGATTGACAGGTGGCTGAACAATGGTGAGGTCACTTAATTTTTTTTTCCCTCCATCAGTTTCATTTCATTTTCATACTGTATTTATATGGTAGCATAACTGGTTGTACAAATTTACCATCTAAGGCACCATAAGATATTTTGGTAACACTTTACAATAGGGTTTCATTAGTTAACTACTTTAGTTAACACGAACTAAGAATGAACAATACTTCTACAGCATTTATTAATCTTACTTAATGTTACATTATTAAAATTAAGTGTATCTGTTAACATTAGTTAATGCACTGTGAACTAACATGAACAAAGAACAACTGTATTTTTATTAACTAATCTTAACAGATTAATAAATGTATTGCTCATTGTTAGTTCGTGTTAGTTAATACATTAACTAGGGATAACAAATGAAACCTTACTGTGAAGTGTTACCAATTCCCCCCCATTTCATTTCAATCCCATTATTATAATTAGGAACCAACATTACAGTAATTAGACAAAAAATAAATATTTTGACAGGCAAAATTATACAATTACAAATAAACAGTAAAAACAAGGAGGTGATGTTTGGCTTTAAAATGTCATTAAGTTTAAAATGTGATTGGAAAATCAGCTTGCCCTGATGCGAAAGTACATTCGTAAGTAAAAGCATTCATTTTATATAGTCTCAATACTCACTGATTTTAATCATTGATAACAGGGTTCATATTACAGTTTTACACTGCAAATAGTCTTTGCCGTCTGAGCAAATCAAATTCACATTGTATGTTTATTATTGAATAGCCAATCAATATTCTGTTTAATCTATCTAGTCTTTAAACACCTACTTATAAGGACTAGCACACATCTTTATAATAAATTAAAGGGACTCTTATACAAATGGTTGTTTAAAACCCCCATTGTAACAGAGCAGCAGTCTAAAGGACCACTCAGAGACTGAACTGCAAATGTTTGTGGTTGCTAAAGCGTGTGGGGGTGAATGTGGAGGTATAAGCTAATGTAAAATGTAAGGTGCATTGACAGCACACATCTCACCAGAGACCCTGAGTGCAGGACCTGCTAACCCGCAGTGAGCTGTGCTACTGAAAAAATACAAAATGGATATAAAATGAAAAACAACTATTAAAAAACAAATGATACACAGCTAGAGGGGGAAGTTCAGGCCTTCTCATGCTTTGTACTTCTCCTTTCCTGTTTCACTGATGACACAGATGTGCTGCAAGTCAGAATGAGAGAAGAAGTTAGCAGAAATTGCAGCACAATTAAACAGATGTGTGTTATAATGGGGAACTATTTGCAATTTAAATTATGAAAATAATCTAAATGGTTAAATGTAGCTACACTGAAAAAAAAAAGCTGTAGAAACTATTTTTACTTAGAAATTGCTGGTAAATTTCACAAATAATTCCAAAAAAACGGTAAGTAACATTGAATTAAGCATGACATTTTAATGTAAAAAGAAAAGTATTTTCTTGTAAAACACTCCAATAATCTGTTTTAGTTTTTACAGTTACATTTTTAGTGTACTTACATTTAAATCCCTAAAGTACTCATTGTAGTCAAGTGCATATCCAACCACAAATTTGTCAGGAACTTCAAATCCTACAACTAGGAATAAAGGAGAAAAAAAACTGCAGGTTAATGATAAAGTTTGTTGAACTAGCAACTTCTTGTACTTCAATACAGAAAAGTGTGCAACCTTGTGGTCAACAGAAAGCATTGCACTATAATGGCCTTAAAGGTTTAGTTCACCCAAAAAAGAAAATTATCCCATGATTTATTCACCCTCAAGCCATGTGGGGGGCCACATTTTGAAGCCAAAAAAAAAAAAAAAAAATGTATCCATCCATCATAAAAGTAATCCATACGGCTCCAGGGGATTAATAAAGGCCTTCTGAAGTGAAGCAATGGGTTTTTGTAAGAAAAATATCCATTATTAACTGTAATAACTAGCTTCTGGCAGATGGCCGTACGCATTGGTTTGCGGTGGAAGAGTAACCTCTGACCCGCCGATTGACGTAATGACGAACGTGGAAGCGCAGAGGATAGAGCAAAACAAAACACCAGTCACAAATTAGAATTTTTAAAGAGAAATATCTAAGGATTTTCATAGAAGAGGAGCTTGAGTTTGTTGCACAGCCCTATTTGTTTAAACTGCGAGAGGAGTCTAAGCTTACACTACTCCTACATCATACATCGAGTCAAGGGGTTACTCTTGTGGCGCAAGTCGACTTGCACAGTATGCGTACTGTTGTCTGCCGGAAGCTAGTTATTTGAATTTATAAAGTTTTAAATATGTACATTTTTCTTACAAAAACGCATCGCCTCGCTTCAGAAGGCCTTTATTATCCTCCTGGACCCGTATGGATTATTTTTAATAATGGATAGATACATTTTTTGGGGGGGCTTCAAAATTTGTCCCCCCTTTCACAACCATTATAAAGCTTGGAAGAGCAAGGATATTTTAAAAGATATCTCCGATTGTGTTCGTCTGAAGAAGATACACCTAGGATGGCTTGAGGGTGAGTAAATAATGGGATAATTTTCGTTTTTGGGTAACCTATCTCTTTAACAGATCAATAGGAGGAATTTCAGTGGTCAAAATAATTGACTTGATTCCCTTATTTTTTTTTATTTTTTTTTTTTTAAATATCAATGAGCTTTAGTCTTTGGGGCCGTTTGTGCAACCCTACAATATCAACAGCATGTATCCATTATATAAACTATAACTATATTGATGCCATTTAGAATTGCTTGCCAAAAAAGGCTGGAAAGCTTTTTCAGTAATCCACTCACAGTCTGGCCTGTAGCCAACACTCCTTGGTGTCCTCTTCACAAGCAAACTGCAAAGAAAACAAATGATGGGAATATGTGAAGTAAATGGGACCGTAAAGCTTATAAACTCAAAAGTAGGTAGTCGTTTCTGGCATTTGTTGGACTCGTAATCAATAACAGACAAGGGAGTTGCTACACAGAGCTTAGCAATATTTACATACAGCTAACAGAGACTGATGCAATAGACCTTATTCAGAGCAGAGCCATGACAGGTATAAAAAGTGAGGCTGTGACGGATAGACTTAACCGTGTTTTCAATGGCATTCGCTGTAAAAAGCTGTATAAAGCTCCTAGATCACTCAGAATTTTCCATAGCTCATGTTGTCTGGAAATTTCTGGTCTACTGAAATGTCTTGGAAAGATATTTTTGCAGTGTTTCGACAAACCAACAATATACCTAAATAATAGTACAACCCACTAAAGAGATGTATGTCTATCCCTCACAGCCTCACTATCATTCCTGTTAAAAATCAAAGATGGCGTTGCTGTGAGAAAGGTCTACAAGACGAACAATCGGAGACTCACTGCATTTTTATTCATTATATTCATCTGTACCTGGCGACTTTGACCATTTTTGGATTATATTGCTTGAGAAGTTCTAGAAGGGTCTTCATCGTCTTCCCAGTATCAATGATGTCCTAATGAACAGAGTAAAGATTACACAAACACTTTTAACATTTGTTGGATAATACAAGTTATTTTACTGTTTTTAGTTTAAATATATATGTAAAAAATAAATTCACAAATACCTCAACAATCAAGACGTTCTTTGGTGAAGAATGTCAAGAGGAAAAGGAGAAACAGTTAACACATTTTGAAATGTCAAAGACAGCAAAAACAATATTTCATCAGCCACTGACTAATTCATGCATTTTTTGTTTATTGATCATACACCACCATTCAAAAGTTTGGGGTCGGTAATAATTTTTTTTATGTTTTTGAAAGAAGTCTCTTATGATCACTGAGGATGCATTTACTTCATCAAAATACAGCAATATTGTGAATTATAATTACAATTTAAAGTAACTAACTTTACATATATAAATATGTTTTAAAATGTTATTTATTCCTGTGATGGCAAAGCTGAATTTTCAGCATCATTACTCCAGTCTCTTTTATTATTATAAATGATAAAAACAGCTTTGCTGTTTAATATTTTTCAGGAAACATGATACATTTTTTTCAGGATTCTTGAATATGAATATAATGTTCAAAGGAATGGCATTTAGGTCTGTTATGGACAGCATCTGTGGCATGGAGCGGATTACCACAGAAATTTTGAAACGTAACAAATAAAACATTAACAATGATGTACTTAATTTTTTTGTTTGTTTTTAAGAAACTGAGGTCAAAATGTTTTCCTGGTATTAAGAAATGTCACCAGAAAGTCACAGAATGTCATATAGATTATTTTGATATAGTGAGGATTATTTTTATTCACAGGAAGATGCTTACCTTTCCTGTGAGTGTGGACAGATCATCGCCGCCAATTACTTTGATGTCACCTGTAGATTGGTCGTTCTGTAATATTTAAAAAAGGTGAAGGCAGAGTTCAGGGTCAATTTTCATTCATGTTGACAAACAAAAGGGAGTAAGTAACAGACAGGCCTAGTTGAATCTTTCACTAAGGATGAATGATTAATATCCGTACTTGGTAACTCTTGAGGCGGATGAAGTCCACCGTCATCGGAATGGAACGATCGCTGTTGCGATTGAGGGCTTTGATGTAATCTAGCAGGTCAGCAAAAAACTTGTAGCCCCCTTTGAGTACACACAGAGCCACGATATGGTGGCCACCCATGTCCTTCAAGATATCTCTGGCCAGACGTTCAGTTCTGTAGGAGTCCAGAGTGACTAGTCAGCTCCGCCAACACACAATGTCAACAGACTTCAGGTTGCATATTATTTGTAATTTGCTGGTTCATTAGGCAAGACATCTTGACTAACAAGTAACTTTGTTTGATGTGCCTCGTACCTGTCCATGATGAGTCCATGTGGAATATACACTCGCTCCAGGTCAGACGCATAATGTTTTGGTATACAGAAGAGGTCCAGGTCATAACCTTGCTCTTCATCACTGATCTAAAATACACAAATTACATCATTCGATCATATCATACCTGATAGGGCAAAGAACAGTGAGCAGTCTGTTTGATAGATAACATTTTACCTAGCAGACAGCAGGATAAACCTTAAATAGGGTAGTAGGTGAAAGGTGATCTTCAACCTTATATCCCATTGCGTAACTCTCCTGCTCTCAAGACGATAACGGCTATAACATGACAGCATCATGTTATCTGTAACATTTGAGATTGTTCTCGCCAAACTGACTTTAAAAAGCGCATATATTATCTAACTGACAGTTTCTTAAGCAGATACCCAAGAAGTGACGTTGTTAGACTAAACGTAATAGCCAAAAAAAGTAATAAACTTTAAAATAAATAAATAAATAAATAAATAAATAGTTATTCAATCTTACATTTAAAGTTGATATTTTTGTAAATTGCCACTTCACACACACACACACATATATGTGTGTGTGTGTGTGTGTATATATTATATATATATATATATATGAATGAAGGTGCAATTTACAAAAATATAAACTTCATTCATTCACATTTAAGCTTTTCAGGACAGATTCTAAGATCACTATTTAATGTCAATTGCACACTAAGTTAAGAAAACTATAAAAATGCAGAATAAATATAGTCTAATAAGTTTTTGAAGAACGTCTGATTTTACTCATTATGCCAGAACTACTACGCATAAAATCTCATTTCATGTAGAAAGACAACATCATTTTCCACTGCTTTTTGTGCAAAATGTTTATGTAAAAGAAAACAGCCTAAAAGAAAGCCTTGCATTCCTAAACACAATGAAGTCCCCTTCAAATTATACTATAATCATATATAATAGTATCTTTTAAATCTGTGATTCTCAACCTTTTTGACTCCAAGGCCCCCCTTCACCCAAAACAATACTGGAAGGCCCTTCTGTCTTGACTGATATACATCTCTGGTATTTCTACTGTAATAAAAATTAACAAACTCAAAAATATGTATTTTTAATTTTATTATTAAGACTAATGTTAATATAACTAAAATTAAATTATTTTAAGACTTGTCGAGGCCCCCTTGTTGAGAACAACTGTTCTGAATGAAGAATGTAAACAGCATTCAAACCAATACTGAAAAAGTATAACCCGCCCTGCCGGTGGACCCGAGAAGAACCTTGATTGGAAATCATTCAAAACAGCAATTTCCAATCAAGGTTCTTCTCAGGTCCACTGGCAGGGTGGGTTATACTTTTTCATGTTATATATACACATTATATATATATATATATATATATATATATATATAGATATAGATATGTGTGTGTGTGTGTGTGTGTGTGTATGTAAATAATAATATAATGTAATATATTTAAAAAGGACATATGTAACTGTTCTTCACTGTAGAGGCATAATTCCAGGGAAACAGAAGTAGACTAGCTTGTTCTTTGTTTGTTCTTCCAATAAGCCTTATCACATCGTCCTTGAAGGAGATTCAGACAAATAATGTGCAACTCTCAGCAGAGGCTCCTCTGGGAGCTTCCCATATGCCTGCTTACTGCTGTTGCCAGTACCTTGAGATTCAAACCCCAAAGCACAATCCACATCAATAGACATGGCTATGATAAGACATGGATTTTAAAGCTTAGTATGCAATGGCTGCAAGCCAAAGTTTAGTTTCTCATACTGCTGCTGGAGCGCACATTACGCAAGTCATGTGCTGTCAGATTTATTGAGCTGTATTTCAAGTCACACCAGTAAAATTCACATGCATGTCACATGTCTTTCCTCAGCTCTATCAGAATTATTGAGCCAGTTTTCTACATTAAGAAATACTGCCTTTATTAAAAATTATTTCAGCTCCTCAGGTGATAGAATTCCCTGAGTATATTTATCTAACTTGTCTACAGAGTGACTGAAGATGCCTCAAAAAGGATGCAAAATCGCTATGACGTCACGTGAGGCCCTTACTCTGGGACACCATACTTGGCCTCAACCATTTTTTGCTGTGGCATCCTGGGAGTGATTGGGGGTTAACTGCTAACCTTTGGGTACAACTTTTTAGCAAATAATGACTTCGACTTCGGTATGTTCCTCACACAATTGCTATCATATGGTTTCCAGAAGACCAGACCATGACAGTCTTAAAAACTGTCATTGTGCTCTACACAAGAAAGGAAAGGTATACAGGACTGGATCGACATGAGTGTGAGGTCAAAACTAAAGGACAGAATCTTTTTTTTTTTTTTTTTTTCCCCTCGGTGGACTGTCCCTTTAAGAGTTTACCACACCTTTTAATTAATTAATAAAACCCAATCACGAATTAGGAAATGCGGGATGGGTCTGTCTAAAATTATATCCTCAAGATAATATCTTAATTTAGGGCAGAGGAAGATAATGATTAATTCCCCTGAGTCTCCTTGAACAAAAGCTGTGTGTCATTCCTATTAGCACACAAATTAGCACACTGCTCACAAAGACTCGTTACATTTATTATCACTTTATTACAAACAAACACTAATAATTGCGCTCTTCGACCTGCACGTGATACACGTACATACACCGATTTCATCCTATCACCAAGGCATAAGATAATCCCTAAAACCAAAATACAACCGAGCACATGAAGCGTTTCTTGTGCGAAATTCTTGCTTATTTTCCACCGGTCATACGTGCAAAAATGAATGGGCTGCATCACGTGCCATGCGTGAAACGCGTGCTTTTCCTCCAGGCCCCTAGACTTCACAGAAATATTTATGAATCACTAAATACATTAGTGTATGCAGTGCAGATTAATTTTTTAAGAATAAAAGGAATATGGGAAGAAAAAAAAAATATGGTTTTAGCCCCAAAACACACTTCTGAATTATTTGCTTGTGTACAGTGACTACTAGTGTCGCGCTACGGTGTGAACGATTGAAGGCATGAGTGTGTACAGTAACACTTACCACGATACAGGAGCTGGCAGACGCCATGACCGTCCCGACTGAGATTTTGCAAATGTCTTCGATTAGGCTTTAGAAATGCTGGGCGTAACTGTAGTCCTTCCTCAATTTCACCTTTAAAGGACTGAACAAAAAAAAATTCACAATCTTCCGCACATTACACCGTGGGTGTTTTAGCATTAGAGGAGGAATGGAGACTGTCGACCAATCAGCGTTTAGCAGTGAGAACGCGCACAGATCACCTTCTAACTTAAAGAGACAGACCCACCATGCAACTAACCGTAAACCTAATCCTAGCCCTATAGTAAGTACATGTTGTTAATTAATATTACTCAGTACTTAAATGTATAACTGCACTGTAACAAGGACACCTCAAAATAAAGTGTAAACAAAAATCTATCTATAGGCTTATTAAAGGCACAATATGCACATTTTCAGCACTAGAGGTTGCTTATTCAAAACAAAGGTGTAGCTTGATGATGCCTTGATTTTGTGGAATAATGGGAGGTGTTTTCTTCACATCTACAGCTGGTGGAAAAAATCAGGATGAGACTCAGGCAGAAATCATGTTCATGGATGAGATTATTAACGTTACTGTAGTATGAAGTACAGCAGGGCCGAGTGCTGTAAGTCAAGAAAACAAGATTTAAACAATAAGACTTACTGTGTTGAGCTATATAACAATTAGTTTTCGGTCGATGAATGTATCCAAAAAGTTGCTCACCTGTCTAATAAAACATAATATATTAAAGCATTTTTGGTGTTTCCATGGTTTCTACAAAACCAAACCGGAAACCAAGGGTAACGTGGGTATGATGTCATTGATGGGTGACGCACGGACACGGTCCGTGTCCTGGTTAAAATTGCTTATTTCTCTGGATTTAAACATTCATGGAAACATTTGGGATAATGTACGTACACAAGTCAACAAAATATATAACATTGTTCTAGTGGTTTTTGGATATTTTAATTAGAGATGCACCGATATATAAAGCAAATTTTTACACTACTGGCTACTGGCTGACAGTTTAAAAACAGCCGATAGTCTGGGCCAATATATCCTGTCAATCAAAAGAGGGCAGGAAAATGCATTGAATTTGTGCTTTGTGTAAAGAAAATGCTAAGAAAGTTTAATATTCAATATTAATAGTAATTATATGAATTAATAAATATTCAGAAAGTTAAGAAATATTAATTTAATCTTCAAAAATTAGTGTGTTAATATTAATCTGAGTAATGTGTTTGTTTATAACGGATTCCTGTTACTCTGAAACAAGTTGATGAATTGGAGAGAATAAAGTTTTTATTTGCATTTCTTTCAAAATATAATAATTAAAAATATAACGATTAATTATTAATTATAATGAAATAATTAAAAGAAGGAATAAAAAGGCAGAACCCACAAACTATTGGTATCGTTATCAGTACTGGCAGATATCACTCTGGATAACTGGGTATCTGTATTGATGGAGAAATTTAGTATCAATGCCTAATTTTAATCCAAAAATTTTACATATTGTGCCTTTAAAGGGATAGTTCACCCAAAAATAAAAATTCTGTCATCATTTACTCACCCTTAAGTTGTTCCAAACCTGTAAAAATGTCTTTGTTCTGCTGAACACAAAGGAGGATATTTTGAAGACAGTTTGTAATCAGGCTGCTTTGGGGCACCATTTACTTCCATTGTAGGAAAATAAATACTATGGGAGTCAATGGTGCCCCAGAACTGTTCAGTTTCCCACATTCTTCAAAATATCTTCCTTTGTGTTCAACAGAACAAAGAAATGTATACAGGTTTGGAACAACCTGAGGGCGAGTAAATGATGACAGAATTCTCATTTTTGGGTGAACTATCCCTATCCCTACAAATTACCCCATAAATTGTGACCTGTTCAAAAAGATGTGTTCAGTGGACTGTATGTTTTCTTTCTGAGCAGTAACAGTGGAAATGCTAAAGAGTTCAGTAAGTGTAGTAAAGACTAAATATGCATCACAGAAGACTCACAAAAATTGTGACTACTGCATCCCGATAAGAAACCCGACTTAAGCACTTAAAACTAATTATCATAATAGATTCTATAATATATGTTGTATTAAATAATAAAAGTATAAACATAATTTTCAGGATTCACATTTCAACTTTTTTCCTCTAAACAATATCTTCAAGTACGCTTGAAAGCGTCTGCCTTTCAGACTCTTATTTTTAATTGTTGCCACCAAATGGACAACTGAAAACACAAAGCATACAATGCCAAATTAGAGATACACATAGAACATGTGCATATACAGAAAAAAGAAAGACCACCATGTGAGACAGAGTAAAGAAAAGTGCATGCTAGCCAATGTTCTTTAATCCTGACCTGTACTATAAAGAAAACCACAGATATCCAATATTACTCATGGGTATAATACAGTAATAAAATATAATACATGTTGTAAGAGAGAAAAAAAAGAGGTAAAGACAGTTTCATGAAGGAGAGTTACTTTGAAAGGCTTATTAAACGTCATGGTTTGGAGGAGATGCACTATAAACAGTCGGCAGGGGCAGTCTTTTTCAGAGTGGGTCCAGTCAAAGAGCAGTTTGCCAAAGAGGAAACTGGAGGTGCAAGCACAAACAGATGACACTGTTCCAGCTGTCCAATCATATGGTTTTAAGTATTAATATACCATATGTTTAAATAAAACCTATCCAGCTAAGTTATGGTTTACACTGCAGTAACATATCGATATCATTTGATATTGAACTTACATTCTCAATGTCCATGAAATACTGTCAAAGTGAGGAAAACTGAAATTGTCAGATATTGTGAGCTGGCCCCTAGTTTCTAACTGAGCATTATACAAAAATATTTCTTTTATTCCCATCACATCATGTCTTCCATCTTCATTCATCACCATCTGAAAAAAAGACAGTATCTTCATCATGTCCATTGTCTATAATATCAAAAGACTACATTGCATGATCCTGAATCATTATCAAACACAAATTCTGTCATGACAGACTTAACAAAAATCACATTGTAACAAGAACATCCAAAAGAATCACTGTATCATGTACAATGATTAGTATTAACATGAGATTCTCTTCCAAGGACACATGCAGAATCTCACCTAGTTTCCATTGACCTGCGATGGAGGATCTGCTCTGTTGTCAATAGCAGCTTTCTCTCTACTGCGACTCTCCCTCTCTTCATCTTCTTCATCCCTTTCCTCATTTCCACTGTGATTCTTACAATAAAGCCTGGTGAAAACAACATAAAAGTTCATGTTATACTGCAATACAACAGCACATGTGATCACTGTAGGGCTGGGTGGTATATCAAGTTTATCGGCAATACTGTTTATATCGATATATAATAGTTTGCCATTACAAGCACATCTGAAAAATAGCAAGAGGACAGAGTAAGCTGCTGTGGGGATAGCAATTTGTCCTAAGCATGAGACATGCTTTATATTAAAGGGTTAGTTCAACAAAAAAAATGAAATTTTGGTCATTAATTACTCATCTTTATGTCGTTCCAAACCTGTAAGATTGTATTGTATTGGCCAGTATTGGCCGACGCTGTACTGTGTTTACAATGCGAACAGCGTAGGAGACTGAAAGGGAAGAGAAGAAACTGTTGAATAAAGTCGTTATTTTTGTTTTGTTTTTTGCACACAAAAAGTATTCTTGTTGCTTTATAACATTAAGGTTGAACCACTGCAGTCGAGTTAACTATTTTAACAATGTCTTTACTACCCTTCTGGGCCTTGAAATTGGTTATGACATTGCTGTATATAGGTAGGTCAGAAAGTGCTCAGATTTCATCAAAAATATCTTAATTTGTGTTCCAAAGATGAACGAAGGTCTTACGGGTTTGGAACAACATGAGGGTGAGTAATTAATGACAGAAAATTCATTTTTGGGTGATCTAACCCTTTAAGGTTTTTAAAATAACTATAGTTAACAAGTATAGTTTAAAGCCGTATGATGCGCTAACAGATAATCAGTGCATAACTTACATTTCACAGGTATAAAAAAAAAAAAAAAATACTTAGATAAGATTTTTTTGTCCATATCGCCCAGCCCTAGCTTGCTGTCCTGATGGTTTCAATGTGTATAATCAAATCTTATTCTGGCCAAAATGATCTTGCCAGACTATTCATATTTGTATAATAATGAAAACAAGCAATTAATAGTTAGAACATACTTGTAAATGCCTCTAGCCATATTCTCTATGTATTTGGCCTTATCTTGCAGGCCACAATGATAATGGTAGGTTTTCACGCAGGCTTTTATCTCACATCCAATG